>CM067171.1:33155831-33218546 GCA_034093135.1 Erigeron breviscapus
CTGGTGTTTTCTCAGTAAATCAAACACACTTCTTAAGTGGTTAACATGTTTAGCTTCAGTTTTCGAATATACAAGAATATCATAAAAATAACAACAACAAACTGACCAATAAGTGGCCTGAGAACTTCATTCATCAGTCTCATGAAAGTACTGGGGGCATTTGACAAGCCGAAAAGGCATTACTAACCATTCATAAAGGCCTCCTTTAATTTTGAATGCAGTCTTCCACTCATCTCCATCCTTCATTCTAATCTGGTGATAGCCACTTCTGAGATCAATTTTTGAAAACACACTGGAGCCATGTAACTCATCAAGCATATCATCCAATCTGGGAATGGGATATCTATACTTAACAGTTATATTATTTATGGCTCTGCTATCAACACACATTCTCATCGAACCATCTTTCTTTGGAACCAGGAGAGCTGGGACTGAACAAGGACTCATACTTGCTCTCACATAACCTTTGGCAACCAACTCATCTACCTGCCTTTGCAACTCCTTTGCTTCAGTAGGTGAACATCTATAAGCAGCTTTGTTTGGGAGGACTGATCCTGGAACCAGGTCAATCTGGTGTTCAATACCCCTTACTGGTGGCAAACCTTCAGGTAGGTCTTCAGGGAAAACATCAGTGAATTCCTTCAGTAGAGACTTCAGGAGACTGGGGACACCAGTGAACTCCTTCTCTTTAGATTTTTCCACGACCAGTAACATCATAACTGGAGAGCATTCAGATTACTCTTCTTCGACTTCAGTTTGTGACATAAATAAAGACTTGGGCTGGTCTTTCTTATTAACTTTCAGTAACTCGTTGGATTTCAGAGAAGTCAAAGTGACCTTCTTCCCACTTACAAATAATGAATAAGAATTCATACGACCATTATGAAATACATAATTATCAAATAACCATGGTCTACCCAGTAATATATGACAAGCATCCATAGGAACGACATCACAAACAATTTTATCTTGATAAACTGATCCAATGGAAAAAGGAATAGTAACTTGTCGATTAACCTTTACCTCAGATCCTTCACTGAGCCATTGTAGCTTGTAGGGACGAGGGTGCTTTACTGTAGGTAGTTCCAGTTTCTCTACCATGTAAGTTGAAGCAACATTAGCACAACTGAATATAGAGACTGGTGAACTGTCTGGTGAACAAACAGTTGGGATGGTTCCAGAATGGGATGATGTTGATTCCCCAATGTCTGAAGGGTTTGATGCAACATTGAATTTCTTGGGTGATGAAGAAAATGTTGACACATCTGGTGTTGCTTCAGTCACCCAACCAATTACATCTTCAGAAATACCACCACCTCCACCAGAATCAAATGAACCTCCACCAACACAATCAAACATGCCACCTCCGCCACCACCTTCAGTTCCTTCAGAAACTCAATACTTCACCCCTGCCACCACTCAACCTTCACAAACTCAACCTCCTCCTCGTGCGCCGGAGTCACCAGTTGCAACGTCTGAAGCTGTAACTGAAGAGGACTGGGCACAAGTTCCTTTGATGACCAGACTTCCTTCAAACCTTGAACCCCCCAGTGGTCTCTCTACTTCATCTTCTACCGAGGTCCAAGGCCTTTTAATTAAGGTGGCGGACCTGGAGAGATCACTCCAGGCTTCATCTCAGGTTATTTCAGATTTCAAGTCTTTATTATCAAATAACTAGCTTCTGAGATGAATGTCTTCGCTGGGAATGAGAAGCTGGTGTATGAGAAGTTGGATGAACTGGTGCTGGCCACAAATAATAACACTGAAAAGATTAAAGTGGCAGTCCAGAGTTTGGAGACAAAGCTGGATAATTCTGTTCAGACTGCAGTAACTGGTGAACTGGCAGGTCTGAAGGAAGAAGTTCAGAAATTGATTACCAGGGTAAGCTCTCTGGAGGCTAGACCCACTCTTGACCAGAATGTGGTGGTCAGTACAATCAGTGATGAATGTACGAACAAGTTCAGAAACAATATGCTGAAAGAATTATGTGAAGAAGTTTCTGAAACAGTTCTTCGTACCATTCAAGAAGGGGTGTTACCCCAGATGGATAGGCTACTGGATGAAAAGTTTCCAATGCACTTGCCTAGATCTATTACAAATGTACAAAAGGAAGTACTGGAACTTAAGAAAGTTATAGCTGAAACAACTCCAGTAGCAGGAACAACATTTGGTTCACTGGACAGACTCATGCTTGTACAGATTTGGAATGATCTCAAGTCAAGGACTGGTGATCCTTCCAAGGGGGAAAGGACGTCTGGTGACCCTGAAGACCAAATGACATTAAAAGAAATGGCACAAAGAGCATATGGCACTGAAGCCGGGCTAACTGAAGAAGCTACTGGTACTGAAGCCAGTGAGCCCCAATTTGAGTCCTTCCCAGATATCCCAACTACACTGAAGGCTGTTAAAGGGAAAAAAAAAGTGGTATCTGGTGAAGAAGAAGAACAAACTGAAGATGCTGATGATGAGACTGCCAGAAAGTTAGAACAGCAGTGCATCATGATTGAGATCTTCAAGAAAAATCAAAGAGAAGAACTGCTGGCCCATCATAGGGATATGGCTACTCATGGGACTCTGGACTCATACAATGCTGGAAGGTTAGGCATTAATATTGAAGTGTTCAAGAGGATGAAAGAGGATCCCAGAGTTCATCAATGTCTAGATGCATTGGATGATGTTCATGTACGCTCGTTCTACGCTGAAGAAGAGCAGGTATATGACTCGTTAATTTATGGTGTTACTATTCCAGAGTTGATCAGACAAAGAAAGGAGGAACTGGTGAGCCTCCAGAAAAAGATAAGGAAAAACGCTGGTGCTCTGGAAGTAGAGTACAGGAAGAGACTGACTGGTCTGCCAAACAACTCAAGGCAATAAAGGATGCTGATGTGAGCACCTTCATTCCCCTGGATACCTCTCTGAGAATAAATCGCCAACAACACCAGTCCACTGAAGGACAACAGAGTGGTGTATCCAAGGAAACTGAATATATGGTTCAGATGGCAAAGCAGAAGGCACAATATGATCAAGTGATGAATTTCAGGGCCAATACCAGAAAGATTGTTGAAGCTGAAATCAAGTTGGCTGAAAATCATCATGGAATGACCAGATTTCATGTAAAGTTGACCAGGGAGGGTGACTTTACTGATGAAAGGAAAGATACAACAGTCCAAGCTTTTGGATGGACTGAACTGAAGGAGATAGGGTTAACTTTTAAAGGTAAATCTGATCTATCTCCAGATGTTAAGGCTTTTCTGAAGAGAGTTCAGAAAGTCTGGAGTAGAATACAACAAATGGAAGCTGTGTTGGGTTTGAGACCACCAGTGTCTGTTCCATCATCTCCATCACCAAAGAGGAAGGCCACTGAAGATGCACCAGGGCATTCATCAAGAAGAAGGGCCTGAATCTTTTTATCATGTACTTATTGTATTTAATAGTTTGATGAAAGTTGTAATTATTTTCCAGTTGATGAAAGTAAATTTTAGTTGCAATTTTCAATTTCATATAAGTAAATGATCAGATTTAGTCTAAGTTAGAACTTAAAGAATGAAACTGAAAACACTCATGATCTATAAAGTGTTTTCCAGTAACTTAGATTTTTTAGACTTAAATAGACTAAGTGTTTTCCAGGCATACAAATTTGTATATCTATAAGCCTGAAAAACACTTGCATTATTTCTAAACAAATAGGGGGAATTTGTTAGGTCCAGTTTTCCTGGACTCGCTCCAGACTCGACTACTGGAGCTTACTGAAGATCTGTCCAGAAACTGACCTACTCCAGACTTGGGATCTGGAGTCCCTCTGAAGATTTGTTCAGAAATAATTGAAGACCAGTGAGCAAAATACTTGTATAGGAAATCTGGAGTATTCTCCAGATGAGCTCACTGGACTTCACCCCAGTCCAGATCAACTCTACTGAAGACATTCTGACTGAAGTCAAAGACTGAAGTCTGAAGAAAGAAGACTGACAAATGGCGGAGTCCACTGGAAAGTCTTACCAGATCTGTACACTGGAGGATTGTTAGTGTTCTAGACCCTACAAGTCTGAACACTAATATCGAGGATTGACTTTAAGCCTTTACACACTTTCCAAAGAACAACCCACTTGTTCTTTACCAAAGAATATACGTGTGTTAAGGTGGTTGGATAAAAGAATAAGTCACATTGATGTGACTTTATCCTTGTAACTTTATCCAAAGCATTTAATGTTCTTGTCAGTTCATTAAATGCATCCAACCATATTTGTACGGCACAAAATTCACTGGTGAATTTTGTTGCCTATAAATACAAAGTCATTCCTTGAGATAAATACTTTTAAGCATTCCTTTTGCATTAAAGTGAATTTGTCCAAATACTCTCGATCTTAAACAGGGATACTTCACAACTTTAAGTATCTCGATCCAAAAGAGTTATTTGACAAATATAGATCATTTGTAACTCATAGGTTGTTAGGATACATACTTAGTTGTATTATCTTGATTCCGCAACAACCTTGTATTTTATTTAACATCATAAATAAGATACACAATTGAAAACTACATTATGTTCCACTTTATATGTTTATTGCTTTAAGTCTTGTATTACTTTAATTATATTCTTGCATTTATATTTAAGTAATACTAGTCCATTTCTAGTGATTAATAGACTTGTTGTATTTACACTTTCCTGGTTAACTATCTCGTTTCAAGGGACTCACAGAGAATTAAATCTATACCTTTTAGTGTTCATGTGATCACATCATCATTAATGTTTTTATCAACTTTAATGATTGATCATATTAGAATGTAAAAATAGATTAGCCGAATTGGAGATGCTTAAGGCAAAAGATATTAGACAAAGGGCTAAATGTAGATGGGCTTTAGATGTGGACGAGAATACTAAATTCTTCCATGGATTGATTAATAACAGGAAGAAAACTAACAGGATACAAGGGGTGCAGGTGGGCAACACATGGGTCGATAAGCCTAGTGATGTGAAGGCTCATGTGTTTGAATTTTTTAAGGAGAAATTCGAAGAGGAGTGGGAGGATAGACCTAAGATTAATTTAGATCACGATTTCAAGCTGACAGAGGAAGTTGCTTCTGATTTGGAAGCCGCTTTTTCAAAAGAGGAAATAAAAAGGGCAGTTTTCGAGTGTGGCGATGAGAAAGCACCGGGACCTGACGGGTTTAATTTCAAGTTTATTAAGAAGTTCTAGAATTTGTTTGAAAAAGATTTTTTCGATCTTTTCCAAGCTTTCTTTGTGGATGGCAAAATAAATAGGGGTTGTGGATCGTCGTTTATAACGCTTGTTCCTAAAGTGAATGACCGGTCGAATTTAAATGAGTATCGACCTATTAATCTCATTGGGATTATTAGTAAGTCGATATATAAGGCTCTGGCTAATAGATTGAAAGAGGTGATGGGGGCGGTGATCTCTAATTTCCAGACTGCTTTCTTAAGAGATAGGCTCATTCTTGATGGGCCGTTGATTCTTAATAAAGTGATCTCGTCGGCAAAAAAGAAGGGTAAAAAGCTATTCATCTTCAAGTTCGATTTTCAAAAGGCATATGACAACGTCAACTGGAAGTTTCTAGATGACATTATGGGTCAGATTGGTTTCCACGATAGGTGGAGAAAATGGATTACGGGTATCCTTAATTCGAGCAGGTCTTCCATCCTGGTTAACGGTTCGCCTACGGAGGAGTTCCAATGTTGGAAAGGTATGCCACAGGGTGACCCTCTCTCTCCGTTTCTGTTCTTATTTGTTATAGAGGCATTCTCTTCTTTAGTTAGAAAGGCATCGGCTGGGGGTTTTATTAAAGGTTTTGAATTGCCTAACAATGGTCCTGTTCTCTCGCATCTGATGTATGCGGACGATTGTTTAATTTTTGGGGAGTGGTCATATTCTAACATTTGTTATGTTAAGAGACTGTTGAGAATTTTTTATATTTGCTCGGGTTTAAAAATAAATTTAAGGAAATCCAATCTATACGGGGTAGGGGTCACAAATGAGGAAGTCGGGCAGTGTGCTAGTTTCATGAAGTGTATGGCTGGGTCATTACCTTTTACTCATCTGGGTATTAAGGTGGGGGCGAATATGAACAAGGTATCGAGTTGGAATTTTCTTTTTGAAATCTTTCAATCTCGATTGGCGGTGTGGAAAGGCAGATTACTCTCTATGGGCGGTAGGGTTACCCTTATTAAAGCAGTTCTGGAAAGTCTCCCGACCTATTACTTGTCAATTTTCAAAGCTCCGGCCAAGGTGATTGATGGTTTAGAGGCGATTATTAGGAGGTTTTTGTGGGGAGGATCGGAGGAGGGTAAAAAAATACATTGGGTTGGGTGGGACCGTGTGGCCTCTCCTGTTTTAGATGGAGGTCTCGGTCTCTGTAGATTGGGGGAGGTTAATTTGGCTCTTCTTGCTAAATGGATATGGAGATATAGAACGGATGACAAAGGGATGTGGAAGATGGTTATTAAAGTTATTCATGAGAGGAGGAGGAATTGGTCGATTACACCGTTTAATAAATACATTCCTGGTGTGTGGTCGACTCTGGTGAAAAGTTTAGAGAAATTCCGGGTGGCGGGTACTCACATCAACCTGCTGATTATAGGGGTGGTGGGTGATGGATTGGGTACTAGATTCTGGATCGACCCGTGGCTCACCCCCAGACCTCTCTTGGAAGAATTCCCACTCTTGTTCAGGCTAGAGAAGGATAAGGGATGTTTGGTGAATGAGAGAATTGGGGAAAATGGGGAGTGGGGCTGGGTGGGATCGACAATTGGATACGATGAATCGGTGGAGTTGTCCAAGTTGAACGATTTGGTGGATCAGGTTACTTTATCGAACAATTCTGACAAATGGGTTTGGATTGGTGATGCGGGGAAGATTTTTTCTGTGAAAGGGGTTAAAGCGCTGATCAATGAGGATAGAAACTGTAGCGGTCGATTCGTGTTCAAGTGGGTTAGATGGGTACCAAGAAAATGCAATATCTTTTTGTGGAGGTTGATGATGGATCGGGTTCCAACAGCGAGCGCACTCAAAAGCAGGAACTGCAACGTGCCTAACCCTCTGTGTGACTTATGTAACGAAGTGGATGAAGACATTGAGCATATTATATGCTCATGTAGGATTGCAAATGTGGTTTGGGGTCTGGTCGGGTCGTGGTGTAAGACTGGGCAGCCCATCCTTTTCTCGTGCAAGGATCTGGTCAATATGCACAAGGTTCCTGGTATGAGTAAAAAAGGCAGGAAGATCTATAATGGTATCATATGGGTCACGTGTTGGTGCTTATGGAAGGCGAGGAACGATAAAAGGTTTAACAATGTCGAAGTTTGCCCATTGAAGATTTTTCACAATATCAAATCTATCGGGTATCTATGGTACAAGAATAGGAGTAGGCAGTCATGTATTAGTTGGAATGATTGGGTAAACTTCAATATTATGTAAATTGTATATCTCGGTTGTAATTTGGTCGCTTGCATCTGGCAAGGACTTGTGAATATATATATACTTTAATTTTCAAAAAAAATGTATAATGGTGGGCGGTTTTGGGTTGCCAAGGGCAAAAACTCCCATGTTGTGGTAGACTAAAGGGCCATATCTCCGATCCATTAACTCTTCAGGATAGTTTTACCTCATTAAAGTTTGATTGAAGTTTATTTAACTACAATCATCTTTTAATGTACACATGGTTGGGCTTCCTAAATCTCCTTTCAAAATTATTTTTATTCTTTCTTGATTTTATTTTTCTATTATTGATGTTCATTTTTTTTTTTGCAGGTTTACTCTTTAGGAGGTCTTGATAGATGATGATAATGCTAATTCCAAGGTATTTATTTATTAATAATTCTGGTATTGAGATTTTCAGTGAATGTTTCGCTTAAGGTATTGTTAAATTTGATTCTGATGAAATTTACTACTGATAAAGTCCAACTTTCATTTGGATATGATGGACAAGTTATCGACCTTCAATTGCTTTATCTATTCTTAGTTTTGGAAGGATATGATGTGATGTAACTAAGGTATGTTTTGATCTTTGTAATAGATTTTGAACTTATGATTTTTGGGATTTTTCATTGAGGATTGATTGTTGTAAATTTGATTAATTTGGGTTTAGTTTTAAATACATGTTTATACATGCAATGGAAAATAGTTCTATACATACGGTTTATACATGCAACGGAAAATGGGTTTAGACATACGGGTTTATGCTTTTGGAAGTTCATCTGTGATTGCCCAATCTAATTTTTCAATTGTGTCATTTTCGTTTTGTGAGTTTCAAGCATGTTTTTTAGCTGTTGTGTGTTTTGTGCCCAATCTTACTTTTCAGCTGCTGTCGATGGGTTCTTGATTTCTGTCAATAGCTATTGTATGCGATCTTTTGACATTTAGTTTGTTGTATTTTGCAACTTGGTCCCTTTTGTTGAGTCAAGGATTCGCTGACCAGACTTGGTCGCTGACGTATGTCGTCAGCAAGTTTTCAGCGAGTCAGTGACTCTTGTCAGCGGGTGGTTCACTTTCCAAGTTGTGTGTCAAGGCGGGAAGATTTTGAATCAAAAGAAGACAAGGAGTCACATGGTGGTTCATCCAACTGCAATTTACTTAGTATGGCAAAAATGCAGTTGGACCAAAAAGAAGGGTTTTCTCTTTCATACCCATTTTGGTAAAGAAGACAAAGGCTCCTGGATTCAAGTACTACGAGCCAATTAGATGTCGAAACCACCATTCTATCTCTATCAATGTAAGGCTGTGTTGCCCTAATTCCTCCCCTATATAAAGCAACACAACCATCTCAATAACACTTTGTGTTTGTCACCACAAGTGTGTGTCACTTATTTCTCTCTTAAATTGTTTAAGTTATTAGTTTGTCTAGACTTAGCAATTATTAGTTCATTTGTATTCTTGTAAGACAAGTTATAATATCGACCATGTATTCATCGTTTAATTCAATGATACATATGATTAGACTTGCTTAGATCTTTGCACTTGAACTTAATTCTTGTTCTTGTTCTTTACTTTCTGCATTTACTTTCTTGTCTTAATTAATCAAATATAAGTGTGCAAATCGTGGACTGTCAAGTGGTATCAGAGCCACTGTTTCTAAATTATTGAAACAAGATCTGTTTGCATACTTACTTTCTTCTTATAATTCTGTTCTTTCTTTTCCTTCTTAAATTTTTTATCTTTCTTTAAAACAAGAACATGACTGTTGTACCAACTCTTGTGAATACACGTGACTTTGGTTACGTATCTGTTCCTCCAAGATTCGAGCCTGAGGACTTTGGATCTTGGAAGGAAAGAATGCTTCTTCACATTGTTGGTGTAGAACCCTATCTAATGACCATAATGACCAAAGGTCCATACGTACCCACTCTGGTACAAAGAACACCAGGAGCAACTGCTGATGCTCCTGAGATTATGATTGACATAGTCAAACCAGAGGTACAATGGACTGATGATGAGCGAAGGCTGCTAAATCTTGATTCCAGGCTCAAAAACATGATTGTCTCTACCCTTCCTACTGACATCATGAAGCTCATCATCAAATATCCCACTTCTAAAGAAGTCTGGGATAGGTTGTGTAGCATGTATGAGGGCTCTGCTGCTACCATTGCTACTAAAAAGATAGACCTTAAAAGAGCCTATGAAAAATTCTTTTCTCTTCCAAATGAAGGTCTCAACGGCACTTATACCCGATTTAAAGGGTTGCTGAATGACATGACCAATGTTGGTATCACTCATGATAACTTTGAGGTGTGTCACAAATTTATTGATAGTCTACCTATCAAGTGGCAAGGATTAAGACAAATCCTTAGGACCACAGAGCGTCTTAATGGTCTTGATCTTGAATCTCTCTTCGGTATGCTTCAGTTTGAAGAGAGAGCTCTTGCCCAAACCTTAAGGGCTGCTGCTGACGCACAACATAGTGCTGGTCCCTCCTCTCTTCTTCTACTTCTTCTTCTGCTTATTCTGTTCTTGACCCCCTTGCCCTTGTCTCTGCTGAGCCCATTAATCTTAATAGGTGCCAGCTCCTCTCATCTCCCACCTCCTATTCAGTCTTTTGTTAATGATCTCGACGCTGATGAGAAACAAGAGATGTTCAGCGACTTCATGGACTTTGCCCTGGTCGCTGGTAAGAGGTACTCTCGGAAATGGAACAACCGTAAGTCGGTTGCTCCATACAAGCCTCTTGTTGACAAATCTCAAGAGGAGTGCTGGAGATGTGGTAGGAAGGGACACTACCAAAAGGAGTGCAGAGTTGCTATACCAACTCCTGCTGCTCCTAAGACTAACTCTTCCAAACCTGCTGCCCTTGTCTCTGCTGAGCCCATTAATCTTAATAGGTGCCAGCTCCTCTCATCTCCCACCTCCTATTCAGTCTTTTGTTAATGATCTCGACGCTGATGAGAAACAAGAGATGTTCAGCGACTTCATGGACTTTGCCCTGGTCGCTGGTAAGAGGTACTCTCGGAAATGGAACAACCGTAAGTCGGTTGCTCCATACAAGCCTCCTGTTGACAAATCTCAAGAGGAGTGCTGGAGATGTGGTAGGAAGGGACACTACCAAAAGGAGTGCAGAGTTGCTATACCAACTCCTGCTGCTCCTAAGACTAACTCTTCCAAACCTGCTGATGAGTACAGGAACAAATACTATCAGCTCAAAGCAAAGGTTGCTGAGATGGAGGATGCAAAAACACCAGCAAAAGGGCTGGTCGCTGAAGAGCACAACTGGGCTGAATCAGATGATTCAGATAGTGAAGAGTATGTCAATGCCATGTGTCTAATGGCTCTTGCTGATGGCGATGCACTGATAAAAGACCAAGTCTCCTCCAGTCAGTGGGTTAACGTCACCATGAAAAAGGTATGTGCTCACTCTTCAGCCACTGATGAGGATAAATCCAAAATTCTTGAATCCTTATCATGTGATATTCAGTTCGTAGAATCCATACGAGCTGAACTCCAGTCTAAACTTGACTCTGTCTGCTTAGAGTTAAGTGACAAATCTGAAAGACTCAATGAGCCGAGGAATGTTCATGTTGAACTCCAATCTCATGAGTTGCTGGCACAAAAAGTTCAGCTTGAAAATGAAAAACTCAAGCTTGAAATTGCCAATCTTAAGAAGATTGTGATCTCCTGGTCAAAAGCTTCCAGGTTTCACCATAGTTGCTTAAGTGAACAAGTTCCTGCCCAAGTTCAGGCAGTGATAGGCGGTGACTTTGAAGCCGCTGCCACTCTTTCTGACTTGTTCAATGATGATGTGAAACCTGAAATCTCCATTCCTCCATCTGCTGTCATCTCTCCTGAAGAGATGAAGAAATGGTATTTCGTTAGGGGTCTTAATGATTACCATAATGAAATGGAAGCTGGTACTACCTCTTCTACTACCAGCAACCCATCTAACCCTGCTGAGGATAATGGTGCAAGCTCCTCAGCAAGCACCAGCAACCTCTTTCCTCATCTTCCCATTATTGGCATGATGCCAAATGAAGGAAGAGTTCAATACTCTTCTGGGGAATCCTTTGAAGGTGATATTGGCAGTGATGGTTTCAAACCTGTCGCTCCTCAGCAGCTTACTATCAAAGCTACTGAACCCTTCAAAAGAAGTAAGGTTGCTATCCCTTATGACTATAGCACGCCTCAGCGAGCTGATCCTGTCAATCAGCAACCTCAACCAGTTGATCCTCAACCCTCTTCTTCTTCATCCTCTCAGCAAGTTCCTGCCCATGCTGACAGTAAAACTGTTCAGGATGATCGTCTCATGAAAAGACGTGTCAGGTTTGGTGATGCTAGATATCAGCATATAGGACCATCTCAAGTCAAACCTGCTGATAGACAGGTCCATCAGCAGGCTCCTCAATCTATGCCTATTCCTTCTAATATGAGGCACAATACTCCTCAGAGAGGAAGAATGCCTCACTCCCAAAATAGGTCCTCCACTCCTCAAAGAAGAAGACCTCATTCTCAAAATAGGTCCAACACTCCTCAGAGAGGATACTTGCCATATCAGCAAGTTAGACCTATTACCCCTCAGAGAGGACACTTGCCACATCAGCAAGTAAGGTCCACTACTCCAAAAAGGGAGTATCTACCTCATAGGCAAATGAGGTCAGCTACTCCTAATCAGCAATCTAGACCGATCACTCCTAAAAGAGTGCATCAGTCTCATCAGCAGGGTTCTTCTTTTTCTTATAACCCTGTTGTTAATCAAGCTTGGAGTATAGTCAAGGGATCACAAAATCCCTCTACTTCTCAATCAGAGGATCCAAAAGGAAAGTCCATTTTGGGTCCTGCTCCTAAGATGCCTCAGCTGACACTTAAGCAAAAGCATAAGTCTAAGCAAAAGAAAAGGGCATCTTCCACCTCTGACCCTCAAATTAATGAGCTCACTCAGCGAGTTAATGATCTCTCTTCTCAACTGAAGGAATTCTTCCTTCAAAATCAAAAGGGCAGCACCTCTGATAAAAAATGCTACATATGTGGCAGCAGAGGTCATGTTGCTTCCGATTGTGATAACTCCAGGGATGCTCCTGAGGTTGTCATTCAACCTAATCCTCCTTCCTCAACGGTTGCTTCCTCCTCCACTATGGTCAGCGAAAGTTCTTCTTCTGTTGAACATGAAAATAATGTAGGAGACACAACCATTCTCACTGAGGAAAACTGTGAGGTCCACGAATACGATGGTTAACCCCGAAAGTGTAAAATACAACAAGTCTAATAATCACTAGAATGGACTAGTATTACTTAAATATAAATGCAAGTATATAAATAAAGTAATACACGACTTAAAGCAATAAACAAGTAAAGTGGAACATTATGTATTTTTCAAGGTGTATTTTATTTATGATGTTAAATAAAATACAAGGTTGTGCGGAATCAAGATAATACAAATAAGTATGTATCCTAACAACCTATGAATTACAAATGATCTATATTTGTCAAATAACTCTTTTGGATCGAGATACTTAAAGTTGTGAAGTATCCCTGTTTAAGATCGAGAGTATTTAGACAAATTCACTCTAATGCAAAATGTATGCTTTTAAAGTAATTTCTCAAGGAAATGACTTTGTATTTATAGGCAACAAAATTCACCAGTGAATTTTGTGCCGTACAAATATGGTTGCATGCATTTAATAAACCGACAAGAACATTAAATGCATTGGTTAATGGTACAAGGATAAAGTCACATCAATATGACTTTATTCTTTTAACCAACCACCTTTACACACGTATAAACTTTGGTAAAGAACAAGTGGAATGTCCTTTGGAAAGTGTGTAAAGGCAAAAGTTAATTACTCGATATTAGTGTTCAGACTTGTAAGGTCTAGAACACTGACAATCCTCCAGTGTACAGATCTGGTAAGACTTCCAGTGGACTCCGCCATTTGCCAGTCTTCTTTATTCTGACTTCAGTCTTTGACTTCAGTGAGAACGTCTTCAGTAGAGTAGATCTGGACTGGGGTGAAGTCCAGTGAGCTAATCTGGAGAATACTCCAGATTTCCTATACAAGTATTTGCTCACTGGTCTTCCATTATTTTTGGACAAATCTTCAGAGGGACTCCAGATTCCAAGTCTGGAGTAGGTCCAGTAGAACACGTTTCTGGACAGATCTTGAGTAAGGCTCCAGTAGTCGAGTCTGGAGCGAGTTCAGTAAATCTGGACCTAACAAATTCCCCCTATTTGTTTAGAAATAATGCAAGTGTTTTCAAGCTTAAATCTATATAATTTTGTATGCTTGAAAAACACAAGTTTGATTTTAGTCTAAAAAATCTAAGTTACTGGAAAACACTTTATAGATCATGAGTGTTTTTAGTTTCATCTTTTAAGTTCCAACTTAGACTAAATCTGATCATTTACTTTTATGAATCAAAAATTGCAACTAATATTACATACATCAATTGATAAATAGTTACAATTTTCTTTAAACAATAAATTACAATAAGTAAATGATAAAAGAGTCAGGCCCTTCTCTTCGATGTCTGTCCTGGAGCATCTTCAGAAGCCTTTCTCTTTGGTGATGGAGAAGATGGTACTGATTCTGGCGATTTCATGCCCATTGTAACTTCCATCTGTTGCTTTCTTCTCCATACCTTCTCAACCCTCTTCAGAAATGCTTTAACATCAGTCGACACATTTGTCTTCCCCTGAACGTTAAGGCAATCTCTTTCAGTTCACTCCATCCAAACGCTTGGACTGAAGTACTCTTTCTTTCATCAGTAAAGTTACCTTCCCTGGTCAACTTTACTTCAAACTTTGACATACCTTCATGATTATTCAGCAAGCTTAATCTTTGCACCAGTGATCCTTCTAGCATCAGCCCTGAAATTCAACATTTCATTATACTTGTCTTTCAATTTGGCTGTCTGGATCATTACTTCAGTTTCCTTTGACACTCTCTTTTGTTCTACAGCAGACTGGAGTTGTTGACGATTGATTTTTAGAGAAGTGTCCAGGGGAATGAATCTGCTTACATCAGCATCTTTAATGCTTTGATCTGTTTGGCAGTCAGTTTTGGTAAGCCAGTCAATTTCTTTCTGTACTCGAACTCCAGAGCACCAGCATTCTTCCTTATCTTCCTCTGGAGGCTCACCCGTTCCTCCTTTCTCTGTCTGATAAGTTCTGGTACACTAACTCCATAAATTATAGAATCATAAATCTATTCTTCTTCGGCGTAAAAGGAGCGTACATGTACATCATTCAATGCATTCAGACATTGATGAACTCTGGGGTCTTCCTTTATCTTTTTGTACACATCAATGTTTATGCCTAACCTGCCAGCATTGTAAGAGTCCAGAGTCCCCATAGTTGCCATCTCCCTTTGATGGGCCAGTAGTTCATCTTTTTGATTTCTTTTAAAGATCTCTATCATTATGCATTCTTGTTCGAGCTTCTTAGAGGTTTCATCATCAGCAGTAGGATACTCTGATGATTCTTTAGCAGTTTGTTCTTCTTCACCAGATACCATTTGTGCTTTTCCTTTAACAGACTTCAGAGTAGTTGGTATATCTGGGAAAGATTTAAACTGGGGCTCACTGGCTTCAGTACCAGCAGCTTCTTCAGTCAACATAGTGGCTTCAGTGCCAAATGCTCTTTGTGCTAATCGTGCACTGGCATCAGTACCAGTCACTTGTTTTTGTTGCACAATGCTTTCAGTAGCAAAGGCCCTTTCAACAGCACTTGCAACAACATCCTTCTTCTTCCTTATCAAACCTTCTTGGTCACCAGACGACTTTTCCCCCTTGGAATGATCACCAGTTCTGGACTTGAGATCATTCCATAATTGTTCTAGCATATGTCTGTCCAGTGCACCAAAGGTTCTTCCAGCCACTGGAGTTGTGTCAGTCACAATTTTCTTAAGTGCCTGCACTTCCTTTTTAACAGTTTCAACTTCTTTAGGCAAGTGCTTTGGCAATTCTTCTTTCATCAACTTCTCCACTTGGGGTAACAGCCCATCTTGAAGAGTTCGAAGAACAAGTTCAGAAATTTCTTCAGATATTTCTTTCAGCATACTGTTTCTGAACTTCTTAGCAACCTCATCACTGATTGTACTAACAACTGCATTCTGATCCAGTGTGGGCCTACTCTCCAGAGAACTTATCCTGGTAACCAACTTCTGAACCTCTTCTTTCAGACCTGCCAGTGGTTGAACAAGTTCACCTTTCACTGCAGTCTGAACAGAGTTCACCAGCCTTGTCTCCAATCCCTGGACTGCCACTTTGAAATTTTCAGTATTGTTGTTTGTGGCCAGTACCAGTTCATCAAGCTTCTCAAAACAAGCTTCTCATTCCCAGCAAACACATTCATCTCAGATGCAAGGTTATTTGATAATAAAGATTTAAAGTCTGAAATAACCTACGATGAAGTCTGGAGTGATCTCTCCAGGTCCGCCACCTTACTTAAAAGGCCTTGGACCTCGGCAGAAGATGAAGTGGAGAGACCACTGGGAGGTTCAAGATTGGAAGGCAATCTGGTCATTAATGGTACTTGTGCCCAGTCCTCTTCAGTTGCAGCTTCAGATGTTACAACTGTTGAGTCCAGCGCACGAGGTTCTAGATATGTTGACTGGAGTTTCAATTGGTGGAGGTTGAGATTGTGAACTTTGAATGGTTGCAGGAGTGAAGTATTGAGTATTTGTTGGAATTGAAGGTGTGGTGGTGGTGGTGGTGGTGGTGGCATGTTTGATTCTGGTGGAGGTGGTGGCATTTTTGATTCTGGTGGAGGAATATTTGTTTCTGGTGGAGGTGGTGGCATTTCTGGTGGCAGGTGACTGACATTTCACCAGCCTGAGCACCAACCAGTTCACCAGCCGGCTCACTTGCTTCAACATTCAAATCGATTTGAGCCTCTTGCTCACCAGATACTTGTTCATCAGTCTGAACATCTTGTTCGACCTGCTCAACAACCTGCTCAATAATCTGGGCCACATTTTCTATTTGTTCATCAGTCACCTGCCCAACAACCTGTACATTCTCTTCAGGTTCAAAAATCGGAGACCCATCCAAATTCATTACATCACCAGGATGTCTTTCTGGATTTACCTGAACTCCAGCTCTCATCAGACGCCTTGATCTTGGTCGTCTGGAAGGTTCAACATTTTCTGGTCCTTGACCTTCAGGAGCCACTTGTCTAATGGGTTGTACAGCTTCAATAATCTGTACATCTTGGTCACCAGAGAGTCCTTCACCAACTTGACCTCTACCTGGAGCCATTTCAACTTCTTCTCTTTGAAAAGAGAGCATGGACTGAGGAATATCTACCTCATTCATTGGAGATCTTAGGTTGGTCAGATCCCTCATATACTCACTCACAGAAAAGTGAGTAGTTTCAAAATCGTACTGGTCTCCAAGAGCTCTTTTAAACATGAGTGAAAGAAAACGGATATAAGGAACAAAGGCTTTTCTACCTTTCACTCTAAGACGCTCTACCAGATCATCAAATAGGATCTGAGCAAAATCCACTCTAAGTCCAAACCAGAGGCAGTAGGCAATCTGGAGATGAGTTTGATTTATCTGGTCCAACCCTCCAGAACTGCCTCCCAGACATTCAACAATGTGCGTGAAGAAGAATCTCCATGAGTCTGTCAGTTTGCTCATGTAGATTGTTCCCTTCCTGGATAGCTGGCCATGCTCATCCACAATATCTGTGTGCCCCATCAGCCTGCACACTTCCCTTGTATTGATACCAGAGGGAAGTTCAATGGGCAACTCATTCTGTTCAAAATAATTCAATGTAGAACAGACCTGAGTAGACTAGCAGTGAAACCCAAGGATCTGGTACCTCCCTTGAGAGTATAAGTGATTGATGAAGTAGTATCATCATATTGTGCAGTGTACCAGAATTCACAAAGGTAATCGTGGTACATCCTCCCTGGATTTAATGTCAACGCACCATATAATGGACATGAGAGAAAAAATGTGTTTAATCTCCCAATAACAGATTGGGCATCATGAACACTGGCAAGTGAAAGTCTGGCCATCCAGTTATTCATGTTTATTCTTATGGCTTTTGCCTCTAATGTGATATGAGGTGCCCTGTCAACATTTTTAGTTGGAGCATATTCAGCGGCGAGCAGATTTTTAAGTGATTTGGATTGTCTTGGTGCCATTTTATGATGAATAGATGAAGATGAAATAGAATATATAGGGTTTTTATGAAGATTTGATGAAAAGTTTAATGGAAATGGAGTAAATATGCTTATGATTGGAAATTGAATGAAGAAATAAATGAAGGAATTTGAAAGATTTGGGAGTAAATATGTTCGAAGTAAATGCAAATGAAATTTAAAGTAGGTATATATAGGAGAGAGAATGTGGAACTCAAACGGTTTAATTTGAAATTATCAAATAAAATTTTGATCGGGTTCTGAGATTCGCATTAATTACATCACATCACACATAAATGTGTGACGGTTTACAGCCCACAAACAGTATCAAGTTGCACTTTTTGACTTCCCAAGGTAAAAATACCATCATTACGTTGAAAAATTTACATGCCACGTAGGATTATAAGATAAATATCTTTAAAAAGTTTGCTTACGTGGCACGCACAATGACCAAGTATTTTAAAAAATATTATGACTCATTTCAGTGCATCTGGAGGTTGACTGGACACTCCAGTATCACTGGTGGATTAGTCCAGTGAAGCATGTACTGATGGTACACTGGAGGGACACTCCAGTAAAGTACCAGTGAAAACCATTTGAAAGAGACTGGTGACCTCAAACATGCACGTCAACTAATACAGACAAATGAGAGGGACACATTTACAAGGAGACAAAAGTCACCTCAAACACGCACTTCAATCTGTCCAATTACCAGTGAGAGGGACACATTTACAAGGAGACAAAAGTCACCTCAAACACGCACTTCAATCTGTCCAATTACCAGTGAGAGGGACACATTTACAAAGCACCAGTAATATTTTCTAAAGAATTTGTCCAGTGAGAAAATAAATTAATAAATTCCCCTTGAACTTAAAACATTTTTAAGAACAAAAAATATCTTTCAAGTCTTTCCCCCTGGAATGTTGATCCAGAAATCAAAGATCCTCAGTAGTACACAATGGCGTTCAATACCAAGGTTCCAGATTTAAGGGTTTAACATTCCCAACTCACCAACAAGATATTCAAAAGTTTTGACATCCAGAGGTTTAGTAAAAATGTCAGCGAGTTGTTTGTCAGTGGGAATAAAATGGAGTTCAATGTTGTTTTTCATAATATGATCACGAATGAAGTGATACCTGAGATCAATGTGCTTCGTTTTGGAGTGCATGACTGGATTGTTCGAGATAGCAATAGCACTTAGTATTATCACAAAAGATTGGGGTCTTTGAATATTTAATACCATAATCAAGCAACTGGTTCTTCATCCAGAGTATCTGAGCACAACAACTGGCTGCAGACACGTATTAAGCTTCAGTAGTGGACAATGAAACTGAAGTTTGCTTCTTACTGGTCTAGCTGACCAGTTTGCCACCAAGGAAATGACATCCACCAGTAGTGGATTTCCTGTCTATCTTACAACCTGCGTGATCTGAATCTGAATAACCCATTAGATCCATGCCTGAGCCTTTGGGATACCAAAGACCCAAACTGGGAACACCCTTAAGGTACTTTAGTATGCGCTTTACAGCAAGCATATGAGATTCCTTTGGATTAGACTGATATCTGGCACATAAACATGTTGAAAACATAATATCTGGTCTACTGGCAGTTAAATACATCAGTGAACCAACCATGCCTCTGTAGACAGTGGTGTTCACTGGTTTACCATCTGGATCGGAGTCCAGTGTCAGTGGTGCAGAAATTGGAGTTGGTTTAGATGGTGAAGAGTTCATATCATATTTCTTTAAAAGATCTCTAACATATTTTTCCTGATTAATAAAAATGCCATCTTTGTTTTGTTTAATTTGGAGTCCAAGAAAATATGTTAATTCACCCATCAAACTCATTTCATATTCAGTTGACATTATTTTCGAAAATTTCTTGCACATGTTTTCATCAGTAGACCCAAAAATAATATCATCAACATAAATTTGTACCATTAACAGATTACCTTCTTTCATGAAGAATAAATAAGGTATTGTCAATTGCACCTCTTTTGAAACCATTTTTCAATAAATGTTTAGTCAGAGTGTCATACCAGGCACGTGGGGCTTGTCTGAGGCCATAAAGCGCTTTGTCCAGACGATATACCCAATGTGGATGCTTTTCATCAACGAAACCTGGTGGTTATCTGACATAAACTTCTTCTTCAAGCTTTCCATTCAAGAAAGCACTATTTACATCCATCTGGTAGACTTTGAACTGATGATAAGCAGCGAATGCTAAAAATATTCTGATCGCTTCAAGTCTAGCCACTAGAGCAAATGATTCATCAAAATCGACATCTGACTGGTAGTAGCCTTGTGCTACCAGTCTGGCCTTGTTTCTGATTACGTGGCCATCTTCATCTACTTTGTTCCTGAAGACCCATCTTGTTCCAATTGGTTCTTTCTTTCCAACTGGGAAAGGAACCAGATACCAGACCTTGTTCCTTTCAAACTGGTGAAGCTCTTCTTGCATAGCAGTCACCCAGCTTGGATCTTCCATGCCTCGTCAATCTTCTTTGGTTCCATCAATGATAGAAAACTAACATATAAGCATTGATTACTGGAGGATCTTCTGGTCTGAACTCCTCTACTGGAGTCACCTATGATCTGATCAATAGGATGAGCTTTTGTCCATCTGGAGTACTGACCAGGATTGTTACTGACAACAATATCAGTGCAAGAATTCAGTTGAGTCTCCCCTGGAGTTGCTTCAGGAGGAGGATCTTGCCAGACTTGTAACAACCCTACTTTTTAATATAATATATATGTGCTAGATAGGTTGTCTATGATCCCGCAAGCCATAGTTGTACTTGAAGCTAGTAGATAATGCCCCTAAATTAGCAATCTAAAGCTATCATTAGTATTATGTTCAATTTGATAAAAATATCATTGAACAAAATTTTTATTAATAATCAATCAAATTATAAATAATGATATAAGTCTCACAAGTTGAGATAACAATAAAAAAAAAAAAAAATCCTTATAAATATCCAATAAATTGTACCATCAACCCAACTAAATAATATTTAGTCATAAAAATGCCATGAACAACTTAAAAATATTTATAACTAATAAGGTATACAAAAGTGTTTAAATAATAATAAGTATATATATGTATGCTTAAAATAAATACAAGAATGCAACTAATAAGCAATGTAACAAATTTAAAACACAAAAATGTATACATACACATATATACACACGACATATATACATATACATATACTAGAATAAATAATCAACTTTCACTACAAATAAATAAATTACCTTTACAAATTATATATATACATATACATATACTAGAATAAATAATCAACTTTCACTACAAATAAATAAATTACCTTTACAAATTATATATATACATATACATATACTAGAATAAATAATCAACTTTCACTACAAATAAATAAATTACCTTTACAAATTATATATATACATATACATATACTAGAATAAATAATCAACTTTCACTACAAATAAATAAATTACCTTTACAAATTATATATATACATATACATATACTAGAATAAATAATCAACTTTCACTACAAATAAATAAATTACCTTTACAAATTATATATATACATATACATATACTAGAATAAATAATCAACTTTCACTACAAATAAATAAATTACCTTTACAAATTATATATATACATATACATATACTAGAATAAATAATCAACTTTCACTACAAATAAATAAATTACCTTTACAAATTATATATATACATATACATATACTAGAATAAATAATCAACTTTCACTACAAATAAATAAATTACCTTTACAAATTATATATATACATACAACCTACACTTTTATACAATATACTTACACTTTTACAAAAAAAAAAAAATCCTTATAAATATCCAATAAATTGTACCATCAACCCAACTAAATAATATTTAGTCATAAAAATGCCATGAACAACTTAAAAATATTTATAACTAATAAGGTATACAAAAGTGTTTAAATAATAATAAGTATATATATGTATGCTTAAAATAAATACAAGAATGCAACTAATAAGCAATGTAACAAATTTAAAACACAAAAATGTATACATACACATATATACACACGACATATATACATATACATATACTAGAATAAATAATCAACTTTCACTACAAATAAATAAATTACCTTTACAAATTATATATATACATACAAAAAAAAAAAAATCCTTATAAATATCCAATAAATTGTACCATCAACCCAACTAAATAATATTTAGTCATAAAAATGCCATGAACAACTTAAAAATATTTATAACTAATAAGGTATACAAAAGTGTTTAAATAATAATAAGTATATATATGTATGCTTAAAATAAATACAAGAATGCAACTAATAAGCAATGTAACAAATTTAAAACACAAAAATGTATACATACACATATATACACACGACATATATACATATACATATACTAGAATAAATAATCAACTTTCACTACAAATAAATAAATTACCTTTACAAATTATATATATACATACAACCTACACTTTTATACAATATACTTACACTTTTACAAAAAAAAAAAATATAACCAAAACCCCTTCAACACCCTTGAGGCCGGCCCCCCCCATCACACACACACTCCAAATTTGAATATCTTGCATGCATTTCTCTCTTGGAACTCATACAAAACACACTCCTCACTTCTTACACACACTAATCTCTTTTCTCTCTCTCAAAACTCTTTCATTTTTCTCTTCTTCTTCTTCCTTGGAACGGCTCAAACAAAGGGGAGAAAGGCAAGAAAAATTCATCTAAACTCACATTAATAATAAGGGTTTAGGCTAGATTGAACAAGGGTTAGATTAGGCTAAGGTTTAAGGGTGTTTGCAAGCAATAAAAAGGGTGTTATTTGGGTGATAAGGTCACGAAATTTCTGCATCTTTTCTTCATCAAAAACGTGATTCATCAAGGGTATACACTTCATCTCTTTACAAGTTTAATCTTGTTCTTGTTTATATTTAAAAGGTTTTATCAAAAGATTATGTTTTCTTTATGTTTTCTTTTAAATATACACTTAATGAGGGCAAAGTTGATAGGATCTTTCTTTCCATGCTCATGCATGTTGAATCCATGAAGAAAGATCCAAGGATTTAACTAGTTTAAGACCCAAAAGTGTAGATATAAATTATATAGCCTTTAAAATGATTTTTTTTTTTATTTTTTTTATTTTTTTTTTTTTGTTTTTTTTTTTTTTTTTTTTTTTTTTTTTTTTTTTTTTTTTTTTTTTTTTTTTTTTTTTTTTTTTTTTTTTTTTTTTTTTTTTTTTTTTTTTTTTTTTTTTTTTTTTTTTTTTTTTTTTTTTTTTTTTTTTTTTTTTTTTTTTTTTTTTTTTTTTTTTTTTTTTTTTTTTTTTTTTTTTTTTTTTTTTTTTTTTTTTTTTTTTTTTTTTTTTTTTTTTTTTTTTTTTTTTTTTTTTTTTTTTTTTTTTTTTTTTTTTTTTTTTTTTTTTTTTTTTTTTTTTTTTTTTTTTTTTTTTTTTTTTTTTTTTTTTTTTTTTTTTTTTTTTTTTTTTTTTTTTTTTTTTTTTTTTTTTTTTTTTTTTTTTTTTTTTTTTTTTTTTTTTTTTTTTTTTTTTTTTTTTTTTTTTTTTTTTTTTTTTTTTTTTTTTTTTTTTTTTTTTTTTTTTTTTTTTTTTTTTTTTTTTTTTTTTTTTTTTTTTTTTTTTTTTTTTTTTTTTTTTTTTTTTTTTTTTTTTTTTTTTTTTTTTTTTTTTTTTTTTTTTTTTTTTTTTTTTTTTTTTTTTTTTTTTTTTTTTTTTTTTTTTTTTTTTTTTTTTTTTTTTTTTTTTTTTTTTTTTTTTTTTTTTTTTTTTTTTTTTTTTTTTTTTTTTTTTTTTTTTTTTTTTTTTTTTTTTTTTTTTTTTTTTTTTTTTTTTTTTTTTTTTTTTTTTTTTTTTTTTTTTTTTTTTTTTTTTTTTTTTTTTTTTTTTTTTTTTTTTTTTTTTTTTTTTTTTTTTTTTTTTTTTTTTTTTTTTTTTTTTTTTTTTTTTTTTTTTTTTTTTTTTTTTTTTTTTTTTTTTTTTTTTTTTTTTTTTTTTTTTTTTTTTTTTTTTTTTTTTTTTTTTTTTTTTTTTTTTTTTTTTTTTTTTTTTTTTTTTTTTTTTTTTTTTTTTTTTTTTTTTTTTTTTTTTTTTTTTTTTTTTTTTTTTTTTTTTTTTTTTTTTTTTTTTTTTTTTTTTTTTTTTTTTTTTTTTTTTTTTTTTTTTTTTTTTTTTTTTTTTTTTTTTTTTTTTTTTTTTTTTTTTTTTTTTTTTTTTTTTTTTTTTTTTTTTTTTTTTTTTTTTTTTTTTTTTTTTTTTTTTTTTTTTTTTTTTTTTTTTTTTTTTTTTTTTTTTTTTTTTTTTTTTTTTTTTTTTTTTTTTTTTTTTTTTTTTTTTTTTTTTTTTTTTTTTTTTTTTTTTTTTTTTTTTTTTTTTTTTTTTTTTTTTTTTTTTTTTTTTTTTTTTTTTTTTTTTTTTTTTTTTTTTTTTTTTTTTTTTTTTTTTTTTTTTTTTTTTTTTTTTTTTTTTTTTTTTTTTTTTTTTTTTTTTTTTTTTTTTTTTTTTTTTTTTTTTTTTTTTTTTTTTTTTTTTTTTTTTTTTTTTTTTTTTTTTTTTTTTTTTTTTTTTTTTTTTTTTTTTTTTTTTTTTTTTTTTTTTTTTTTTTTTTTTTTTTTTTTTTTTTTTTTTTTTTTTTTTTTTTTTTTTTTTTTTTTTTTTTTTTTTTTTTTTTTTTTTTTTTTTTTTTTTTTTTTTTTTTTTTTTTTTTTTTTTTTTTTTTTTTTTTTTTTTTTTTTTTTTTTTTTTTTTTTTTTTTTTTTTTTTTTTTTTTTTTTTTTTTTTTTTTTTTTTTTTTTTTTTTTTTTTTTTTTTTTTTTTTTTTTTTTTTTTTTTTTTTTTTTTTTTTTTTTTTTTTTTTTTTTTTTTTTTTTTTTTTTTTTTTTTTTTTTTTTTTTTTTTTTTTTTTTTTTTTTTTTTTTTTTTTTTTTTTTTTTTTTTTTTTTTTTTTTTTTTTTTTTTTTTTTTTTTTTTTTTTTTTTTTTTTTTTTTTTTTTTTTTTTTTTTTTTTTTTTTTTTTTTTTTTTTTTTTTTTTTTTTTTTTTTTTTTTTTTTTTTTTTTTTTTTTTTTTTTTTTTTTTTTTTTTTTAATAGCCTTTAAAATGATTTTTCCTTTGGAAGATGGTCATATTTATATATATTTTGAAATTATATTTTCTGGAAATTTTATACAAATATGGACTTTGATGTTGTGTTGTTGGATCTATAAAAGTTGATAGTGAAAAGTGTTGATTTGGATGCATATATGCTAGATTTAAGAAAGTTGAATCTTTTGTTGGATTATGAGATGGATATGGATTTGTATTAAGTGAAAAATATGTTAAAAGAAGTATAAATAAACTGGAAATTTGATGTTAAGAGGTATAAAAATAAAGTATGAATCTTGTAAATGATAAACTCAAGTGTTAATAAAGCAAGAATGGTCATTGGTATGTTGTTTGGACCCAAATGTTTCTGACAGAATTAATCTTCTGTCTTTGGACGGATAAACTGGGCATGTGAGGGCCGTTTCAAGAAAAACTTTCAAAATAAAAGTCGTAGATAAAAGAGTTAAGTTTAATCTCCAACTGGAATCACTCAAAAACACTAAACCAATCCAAAGATATGATTTTTCTACCAAAAGTGGTCAAAACTGGATTTTTGTCTTAATGTTGAGTCAACTTTGCCGATTTTTAATTCCTTAACTAATAGGTTTCAGAAGTTTAAACTTGGTATGAACTGAGTTCAAAGTGTCCCTAACTTAAAATAAAATTGGGAGATTTTTCTTAAATGTCCATCATAGAAATCTTTTATAAAACATATTGAGTCGCACAGTAGCAAGCATTCTGACCAACTTTGGTTTTGTAATTTTTAGAGGTAGTAAACAATGTCTAAAAATTTAGCAAAAATTCACATAAATATAGGACACCTATATGTCTCTGTATAAAAATCACCAACGTCCAAATAATTCAACTTAACCAAAATGACTACTCAACATTTTATGAAAATAAGTGTTAAAACAGAAAAATTCCAAGTAAAAGTTCTTCACAACAAAATAAGCTAAAAGTCACTAGATTGCAACTCTAATCAACTCCAACAATCACGTAACAAAAAGTATCATGAACCTACTGAGAATATGTCAAATAAAAGTTATAAAATTTAACTTAGTTATCAAGTGACAAAGACAAGCCTACAAATCACTAATTCGGGTCATATAAGCACTAACCGAAAGCCCTAAATTGCACATATCACACCACCACCACTATCACGATTTTGGACACCAAAATATGATGAAATTCTTGGAAGTTTATGACTTATTCTTTCTTGTTTTGGAATAATATATGTGTGTTGTTAGCATAATCCTATGAACTCACTCAACTCTCGTAGTTGACACTTTTTCTTCATGCTTTTCAGGTCTAGAGCAATAAGTTAGCATTTTGGACCGCTTCATGGATGATGTGTTTAATTGTTGTATGTGGACTAGTAACGCAAACATTGATCTTTTGGTTATGAACTTGGTTATGTAATGATTACTAAACGTCAACTCGAATTTGTTACCTTTTTAATTTGAATGGCATTTGAAACTTTATGTTGATGTTTATTACTTAAATCTTTTGTACCATGTCGTTCTGTGGCATCTCGTGTTTCCGCTATAGTCGGGGTGTTACAAGACTACTTCAGCATCTTCATCTGAGTCATTTAAATCACGATTTGCATCATGAAATTCTTCATTTGAAGGCATTTCTTGAAGTACTGGTTCAGTTTGGAATTCTTCATAAGAAGACATTTCTGGTATATTCTCAACTGACACTGATACTGGGGAGTAGTACGAACATCTGATCCAATATTAATTTCAGAGGGTAGTTTGAAAATAATAGAAGGATAGAATGGAGTACCACTGGAGCGTTTCTTTTCTGAACAGGTTCTAGATCAGGATGACTGGAAACTGTGTCTTCTGAATCTTCTTTATTGTAGTTGATAGGATCAGATTCACAGAAGACAATTGGAGTTACTGGGGGAGTGTCAAGGGCTGGCTTCTTGTTGATTGCAGCATTTGACTCATCAAATGTGACATGAATTGACTCATGGAACTTCTCCAGTCTCTTGTTGTAGACTCTGAAGGCCTTGCGAATGGCTGAATAGCCTAAGAAATACCCTTCATCAGCTTTGGTATCAAATTTGCCTAACTGACTGGAGTCGTTCAGGATGTAAACTGACATCCAAAAACGTGAAAATAACCAATATTTGGTTTTCTATTTCTTAAGACTTCATAGGCTGTCTTTTGTGTCGCTTCACATACACTAACCGGTTCTGGGTGTGGCAAGCAGTAGCAATTGCTTCAGCCCAGAAACTGGTAGACAGACCAGATTCAGCAAGCATACTCCTGGCAGCTTCTATCAGCGTTCGATTCTTCCTTTCCACCACTCCATTCTGTTCTGGAGAGCGGGCTGATGAGAAATTCTGGGAGATGCCAGTGTCAGTACAGAATGACTCTAGAGTTGCATTCTGGAATTCTGTTCCATTGTCACTTCTTAACTGACACACCTTTTGACTGTACTTGAGCTTAATTTGCTTGATAAGACTGATGATTTCAGCAGCAGCTTAACTTTTAGACCTGAGAAAGATAACCCAACAATATCTGGAAAATTCATCTACTATTACCAGGGTGTATCTTTTACCAGCACGAGTCTGAACATTCACTGGACCAAAGAGGTCCATATGAAGCATATGAAGAGGTTCAGATATGCTGAAATTCTGTCTGGTCTTGAAACTGGTACGTTTCTGCCTACCCATCTCACATCCTGGACATGGCCTTTCCTTTTTGAAGGAAACTGAAGGTATCCCATCTGCAAGTTGTTTTCTGGAAAACTTATTAATATTCTTGAAATTTAAATGGGATAACCTTTTGTGCCATAACCAGTTTGTGTCTTCATCAGCTTGAGTATAGAAACACTGCTCTGAAGGAGAGCTTTCCATATCCATCACGTACACATTCCCTTTTCTGGGAGCAATCAACACTACCTTCCAGTCCTTGTTGAATACGATACCCTGAGCAATATTAAATAAAACTTTGTGAGTCCCTTGAAACGAGATAGTTAACCAGGAAAGTGTAAATACAACAAGTCTAATAATCACTAGAAATGGACTAGTATTACTTAAATATAAATGCAAGAATATAATTAAAGTAATACAAGACTTAAAGCAATAAACATATAAAGTGGAACATAATGTAGTTTTCAATTGTGTATCTTATTTATGATGTTAAATAAAATACAAGGTTGTTGCGGAATCAAGATAATACAACTAAGTATGTATCCTAACAACCTATGAGTTACAAATGATCTATATTTGTTAAATAACTCTTTTGGATCGAGATACTTAAAGTTGTGAAGTATCCCTGTTTAAGATCGAGAGTATTTGGACAAATTCACTTTAATGCAAAAGGAATGCTTAAAAGTGTTTTATCTCAAGGAATGACTTTGTATTTATAGGCAACAAAATTCACCAGTGAATTTTGTGCCGTACAAATATGGTTGGATGCATTTAATGAACTGACAAGAACATTAAATGCTTTGGATAAAGTTACAAGGATAAAGTCACATCAATGTGACTTTATTCTTTTATCCAACCACCTTAACACACGTATATTCTTTGGTAAAGAACAAGTGGGTTGTTCTTTGGAAAGTGTGTAAAGGCTTAAAGTCAATCCTCGATATTAGTGTTCAGACATGTAGGGTCTAGAACACTAACAATCCTCCAGTGTACAGATCTGGTAAGACTTCCAGTGGACTCCGCCATTTGTCAGTCTTCTTTCTTCAGACTTCAGTCTTTGACTTCAGTCAGAATGTCTTTAGTAGAGTTGATCTGGACTGGGGTGAAGTCCAGTGAGCTCATCTGGAGAATACTCCAGATTTCCTATACAAGTATTTTGCTCACTGGTCTTCAATTATTTCTGAACAAATCTTCAGAGGGACTCCAGATCCCAAGTCTGGAGTAGGTCAGTTTCTGGACAGATCTTCAGTAAGCTCCAGTAGTCGAGTCTGGAGCGAGTCCAGGAAAACTGGACCTAACAAATTCCCCCTATTTGTTTAGAAATAATGCAAGTGTTTTTCAGGCTTATAGATATACAAATTTGTATGCCTGGAAAACACTTAGTCGATTTAAGTCTAAAAAATCTAAGTTACTGGAAAACACTTTATCGATTTAAGTCTAAAAAATCTAAGTTACTGGAAAACACTTAGTCATGATTTAAGTCTAAAAAATCTAAGTTACTGGAAAACACTTAGTCGATTTAAGTCTAAAAAATCTAAGTTACTGGAAAACACTTAGTCGATTTAAGTCTAAAAAATCTAAGTTACTGGAAAACACTTAGTCGATTTAAGTCTAAAAAATCTAAGTGACTGGAAAACACTTAGTCGATTTAAGTCTAAAAAATCTAAGTTACTGGAAAACACTTTATAGATCATGAGTGTTTTCAGTTTCATTCTTTAAGTTCTAACTTAGACTAAATCTGATCATTTACTTATATGAATTTGAAAATTGCAACTAAAATTTACTTTCATCAACTGGAAAATAATTACAACTTTCATCAAACTATTAAATACAATAAGTACATGATAAAAAGATTCAGGCCCTTCTTCTTGATGAATGCCCTGGTGCATCTTCAGTGGCCTTCCTCTTTGGTGATGGAGATGATGGAACAGACACTGGTGGTCTCAAACCCAACACAACTTCCAATTGTTGTATTCTACTCCAGACCTTCTGAACTCTCTTCATAAAAGCCTTAACATCTGGAGATAGATCAGATTTACCTTTAAAAGTTAACCCTATCTCCTTCAGTTCAGTCCATCCAAAAGCTTGGACTGTTGTATCTTTCCTTTCATCAGTAAAGTTACCCTCCCTGGTCAACTTTACATGAAATCTGGTCATTCCATGATGATTTTCAGCCAACTTGATTTCAGCATCAACAATTTTTCTGGTATTGGCCCTGAAATTCATCACTTGATCATATTGTGCCTTCTGCTTTGCCATCTGGACCATGTACTCAGTTTCCTTGGATACACCACTCTGTTGTCCTTCAGTGGACTGGAGTTGTTGGCGATTTATTCTCAGAGAGGTATCCAGGGGAATGAAATTGCTTACATCAGCATCCTTTATTGCCTTGAGTTGTCTGGCAGTAAGCTTTGGCAGACCAGTCAATCTCTTTCTATATTCTACTTCCAGAGCACCAGCATTTTTCCTTATCTTTCTCTGGAGGCTCACCAGTTCCTCCTTTCTTTGTCTGATCAACTCTGGAATAGTAACACCATAAATTAACGAGTCATATACCTGCTCTTCTTCAGCGTAGAACGAGCGTACATGAACATCATTCAGTGCATCTAGACATTCATGAACTCTGGGATCCTCCTTCATCCTCTTGAACACTTCAATATTAATGCCTAACCTTCCAGCATTGTATGAGTCCAGAGTCCCATGAGTAGCCATATCCCTATGATGGGCCAGCAGTTCTTCTCTTTGATTTTTCTTGAAGATCTCAATCATGATGCACTGTTGTTCTAACTTTCTGGCAGTCTCATCATCAGCATCTTCAGTTTGTTCTTCTTCTTCACCAGACACCACTTTTTCTTTCCCTTTAACAGCCTTCAGTGTAGTTGGGATATCTGGGAAGGATTCAAATTGGGGCTCACTGGCTTCAGTACCAGTAGCTTCTTCAGTTAGCCCGGCTTCAGTGCCATATGCTCTTTGTGCTGCTCTTTGTGCCAATTCTTTCAATGTCATCTGGTCTATTTGGTCACCAGATGATGGAACTGACGATTTTTCCCCCTTGGAATGATCACCAGTCCTGGACTTGAGATCATTCCACAACTCTTCCATCATATGCCTGTCCAGAGAACCAAAGGTTCTTCCCTGTTCTGGCATGGAATCAGTCACCATCTTTCTGAGTGCCTGGACTTCCTTTTGCATATTTTCAACTTCTTTTGGCAAGTCCTTTGGCAGCTCAACCTCTATCATCTGCACAACTGAAGGCAACATAATATCCTGAAATGATCTAAGGACAGATCCAGATATTTCTTCAGTGATCTCTTTCAGCATATCACCCCTAAACTTTCTAACAACTTCATCACTAAGGGTGCTGACAATATCATTCTGATCTAATGTTGGTCTGCTCTCCAGTGCACCAACTCTTGTAACCAGCTTCTCAATTTCTTCTTTTAGACCTGCCAGTGGTTGTACAACCTTACTTTCCACTGCAGTCTGAACAGAACTGACAATCTTTTCTTCCAAACCCTGGACTGCCACTTTGATCTTTTCAGTGTTGGTGTTTGTGGCCAGTACCAGTTCATCAAGCTTCTCATATACCAGCTTCTCATTACCAGCAAAAACATTCATCTCAGATGCCAGGTTATTTGAAAGTAAAGACTTGAAATCTGAAATAACCTGAGATGAACTCTGGAGTGATCTCTCCAGGTCCGCCACCTTAATTAAAAGGCCTTGGACCTCGGTTGAAGAAGAAGTGGAGAGACCACTGGGAGGTTCCAGATGAGAAGTCAATCTGGTCATTACTGGTACTTGTGCCCAGTCCTCTTCAGTTGCAGCTTCAGACGTTGCAACTGGTGACTCCGGCGCACGAGGAGGAGGTTGAGTTTGTGAAGGTTGAATGATGGCAGGGGTGAAGTATTGAGTGGATTGTGGAATGGAAGGTGGTGGAGGTGGTGGCATGGTTGATTCTGGTGGTGGTTGAGTTGATTCTGTAGTTGGTGGTGGTGGCATTTCTGTTTCTGGTTGAGGTAAGGTTGTTTCTGGTGGAGGTGGTGGCATTTCTGGTAGGCTTGCAGCTTGCTCAACATCTTCACCCAGAAAGTTCATATCTATATCAAGATTCTGACCTTCAGAAATGGGAGAATCTGCCCCATCCCAAAACATATCACCAGTAACATCACCAGTCGATGTACCAGCCTGGTCACCAGCCTGCACATTCAAATCAATCTGTGCCTCTTGCTCATCAGTCTGGACACCCTGTTCCACCTGTTCAACCTGCCCAACAACGTGTTCGTCAAACTGGGCCATATGTTCCATCTGTTCATCAAACTGCCCAACAACTTCAGCATTCTCAATCTGTTCAACATTTTCAACATTCTCCTCTTCAACAATGGGAGATCCATCCAGATCCATGACATCACCAACTTGTCTTGCTGGGTTCACCTGGACTCCACCTCTCATCAAGCGCCTACTAGATCTAGGTCGTCTTATGAGATCAACAACATCTGGTTGCACTCCTTCTTCTGGAGCAACTTGCCTTATAGGTTGAACCATCTCTACAGCCTGAACATCTTGGTCACCAGGTTGTTCTTCAACAACTTGAACCCTACCTGGTGCCTCTGCCTGTACCCTTTGAAATGTCAACATTGCTGGAGGAATCTCTACCTCTCCAGTTCTTGATTGAAGGTTGTTTAAGTCCCTCATAAACTCACTCACAGAAAAGTGAGTGGTATCATAATCGTACTGGGCTCCTAGGGCACTTCTAAACATAAGGGAAAGAAAACGAATGAAAGGAACATGTGGTTTTCTCCCCTTAGCTTTCAATCTATCCACCAAATCATTAAACAATATTTGAGCAAAGTCTACTCTTAACCCAAACCACAAACAGTAGGCAATCTGGAGCTGGGTTTGATTTATCTGATCAAGACCCCCAGAACTACCTCCCAAACATTCTACCAAATGAGTGAAGAAAAATCTCCACGAGTCTGTCAATCTGCTCATATAAATAGTCCCCTTTCTTAATAACTGGCCATGGTCATCAAGTATTTCGGTGTGCCCCATCAACCTACACACTTCCCTGAAATTTATGCCAGAGGGAAGTTCGATGGGCAACTCATCCTGGTCAAGATAGTTCAACTGTAAAACATGCCTGAGTAAACCCACCGAGAAACTTAAAGGTCTGGTACCTCCCCTAAGAGTATAAGAAATTGATGAGGTTTCTTCATTATAGAAGGCGGAGTACCAGAATTCACATAAATAATCATGGTACATTCTCCCTGGATTTAGGGTTAATGCACCATATAGAGGGGATGAGAGAAAGAAGGTATTCAATCTCCCAATAATAGAACGAGCAGGATGAGTACTGGAAAGTTTGGCCATCCAGTTATTCATATTGATTCGAATAGCTCTGGCCTCAAGAGTAATGTGTCTGGGTTTAGTGACATTATCAACCGGAGCATATTCGGTAGATAAAAGATTTCTTGGTGCCATTTATGATTGATTAGATGAAGATGAAATTGAATGAATTTTAGGGTTTATGATGAAGAAATTAATGAAATTGCAGTTAATATGAGAGATTTAATGATTGGAAAAGAATGAAGGAATGAAGAATTGAATGAAGAAATTTAGGATTTGGGAGTAAATGTTCGAAGTAAAGGTAAAGTGAAAGTGAAAATGGGTATATATAGGAGAGATAATGTGGAACTCAAACGGGTTAATTTGAAATTATCAAATATCATTTTGATCGGGTTTTGAGATCCGCATTAAGTACATCACATCACACATTAATGTGTGATGGTTCACCGCCCACAAAAACTAACAACTTGTTCTTTTTGTCTTCCCAAGGTAAAAATACCATCATTTCTTTTGAAAAATTACATGCCACGTAGGATTTATAAGATAAATATCTTTGAGAAAAGGTATGCTTACGTGGCACTCACAATGACCAAGTATTTTAATATTATGACTCAATTCAGTGCATCTGGAGGATGACTAGACACTCCAGTATCACTGGTGGATTAGTCCAGTGAAGCATGTACTGATGGTACACTGGAGGGACACTCCAGTAAAGTACCAGTGAAAACCATTTTGAAAGACTGGTAACTTCAAACATGCACGTCAACTAATACAGACAAATGAGAGGGACACATTTACAAGAAGACAAAAGTCTCCTCAAACATGCACTTCAACCTGTCCAATTACCAGTGAGAGGGACACATTTACAAAGCACCAGTAATATTTTCTGGACAATAGTCCAGTAAGAAAATTTTGTCCAGTGAGAAAATAAATTAATAAATTCCCTTTGAACTTTAAACATTTTTAAGAAAAATATATCTTTCAAAGTCTTTCCCCCTGGAATGTTGATCCAGAAATAAATTTATGAATCTTTAAATCAAGGATCCTTAGTAGTACACAAAGGCGTTCAATACCAAGGTTCCAGATTTAAGGGTTTAACATTCCCAACTCACCAACAAGATATTCAAAAGTTTTGACATCCAGTGGTTTCATAAAAATGTCAGCGAGTTGTTTGTCAGTGGGAATAAAATGGAGTTCAATGTTGTTTTTCATAATGTGATCACGAATGAAGTGATACCTGAGATCAATGTGCTTTGTTCTGGAGTGCATGACTGGATTGTTTGAGATAGCGATGGCACTGGTATTATCACAAAAGATTGGAGTCTTTGAATACTTAATACCATAATCAAGCAACTGGTTCTTCATCCAGAGTATCTGAGCACAACAACTGGCTGCAGACACGTATTCAGCTTCAGCAGTGGACATTGAAACTGAAGTTTGCTTTTTACTGGTCCAACTGACCAGTTTGCCACCAAGGAAATGACATCCACCAGTAGTAGATTTCCTGTCTATCTTACAACATGCATGATCTGAATCTGAATAACCCATTAGATCCATGCCTGAGCCTTTGGGTACCAAAGACCTAGACTGGGGACACCTTTAAGGTACTTCAGTATGCGCTTTACAGCAAGCATATGAGATTCCTTTGGATTAGACTGATATCTGGCACATAAACATGTTGAAAACATAATATCTGGTCTACTGGCAGTTAAATACATCAGTGAACCAACCATGCCTCTATAGACAGTGATGTTCACTGGTTTACCATCTGGATCAGAGTCCAGTGTCAGTGGTGCAGAAATTGGAGTTGGTTTAGATGGTGAAGAGTTCATATCATATTTCTTTAAAAGATCTCTAACATATTTCTCCTGATTAATAAAAATGCCATATTTGTTTTGTTTAATCTGGAGTCCAAGAAAATATGTTAATTCACCCATCAAACTCATTTCATATTCAGTGGACATGATTTTTGAAAATTTCTTGCACATGTTTTCATCAGTAGATCCAAAAATAATATCATCAACATAAATTTGTACCATTAACAGATTACCTTTCTCATGAAGAATGAATAAGGTATTGTCAATTGCACCTCGTTTAAAACCATTTTTCAACAAATGTTTAGTTAGAGTGTCATACCAGGCACGTGGGGCTTGTCTGAGGCTATATAGCGCTTTGTCCAGACGATATACCCAATGTGGATGCTTTTCATCAACGAAACCTGGAGGTTATCTGACGTAAACTTCTTCTTCAAGCTTTCCATTCAAGAAGGCACTCTTTACATCCATCTGGTAGACCTTGAACTTATGATTAGCAGCGAATGCTAAGAAAATTCTGATCGCTTCAAGTCTAGCCACTGGAGCAAACGATTCATCAAAGTCGACATCTGACTGGCAGTAGCCTTGTGCTACCAGTCTGGCCTTGTTTCTTATTACGTGGCCATCTTCATCGACCTTGTTTCTGAAGACCCATCTTGTTCCAATTGGTTCTTTCTTTCTAACTGGGAAAGGAACCAGATACCAGACTTGTTCCTTTCAAACTGGTAAAGCTCTTCTTGCATAGCAGTCACCCAGCTTGGATCTTCCAGAGCCTCATCAATCTTCTTTGGTTCCATCAAAGATAGAAAACTTACGTATAGCATTGATTACTGGAGGCTCTTCTGGTCTGAACTCCACGACTGGAGTCACCTATGATCTGATCAATAGGATGAGCTTTTGTCCATCTGGAGTATTGACCAGGATTGTTACTGACAACAATATCAGTGCAAGAATTCAGTTGAGTCTCCTCTGGAGTTGCTTCTGGAGGAGGATCTTGCCAGAATACTTCAGTATCTTCATCTGAGTCATTTAAATCATGATTTGCATCATGAAATTCTTCATTTGAAGGCATTTCCTGGAGTACTTGTTCAGTTTGAAATTCTTCATAGGAAGACATTTCTGGGTATTATTCATTGAAATTCTTCATTTGAAGGCATTTCCTGAGTATTATTCAGTTTGAAATTCTTCATTTGAAGGCATTTCCTGAGTATTAGTTCAGTTTGAAATTCTTCATTTGAAGGCATTTCCTGGAGTATTAGTTCAGTTTGAAATTCTTCATTTGAAGGCATTTCCTGGAGTATTAGTTCAGTTTGAAATTCTTCATTGAACACTTTTCGACTGTACTTGAGCTCAATTTGCTTGATAAGACTGATGATTTCAGCAGCAGCTTCTCCTTTAGACCTTAGAAAGATCACCCAACAATATCTGGAGAATTCATCTACGATCACCAGGGTGTATCGTTTACCAGCACGAGTCTGAACGTTCACTGGACCAAATAGGTCCATATGAAGCATATGAAGAGGTTCAGAAATGCTGAAATTTTGTCTGGTCTTGAAACTGGTACGTTTTTGCTTACCCATCTCACATCCTGGACATGGTCTTTCCTTTTTGAAGGAAACTGAAGGTATCCCATCTGCAAGTTGTTTTCTGGACAACTTGTTAATGTTTTTGAAATTTAAATGGGATAACCTTTTATGCCATAACCAGTTTGTGTCTTCATCAGCTTGAGTATAGAAACACTGCTCTGAAGGAGAGCTTTCCATATCCATCACGTACACATTCCCTTTTCTGGGAGCAATCAACACGATGCCCTGAGCAACATTGAATAAGACTTGATAGCCATCGTCACACAGTTGGCTTACACTGATCAAGTTATATTTCAAACCATTCACAAATGCAACACGTGTAAACTTGACTTGTCCATTGTTCAGAACACCATATCCCTCAGTCTTTCCACAACCATCATTTCCAAAAGTAATGGAGGGTCCATCAGAAATGGTGAACTCCTCCAGTAGGGTCTTACATCCGGTCATAGTCCTGCCAGCTGCGCTGTCAAGATACCAGATAAACTTCTTTCGATCGCCCTACACATACACCAGATATTTATCAGTTAGATTTGGGAACCCATCGACTGATGGGTTCTCTGGACCCTCCCTTATAGGTCCCTGGGGCAATCTGGTTTAGTTCACTTTCTTCAACAGTGGTCTTAGTTGAAAAGACCACTGGGGTTGACAGTTTTGAAACCTTTTCCTTTTTCTCAACTGGAGAAATGGATTTAACTTTCTTTGCAAAAGGTTTTGTGTTTTGTCTAGGGCCAGATGAAGTACCCTCAATAAAGTTTAATCTTGCATTAAAACTTTGTAATTGACGAGTCAGAATTTGAATCTGGCTCTCTAACCTGGACAAAACATTTTCTTCAGATGATACCTTAGCCTTTCCAGTTCTAGGCTTAGGTAGGGGATTGGTCTGAGGTAAAGGTTTATTCCGATTAACCTTTTGAACTGGAGCAGTCATCTGGGATGCTCCAGTCTTAACCTCTGGGGATTGAACTGGGAAGATATTGGCCTTGGGAGTTACAGGCTCATCATAAACAGTGGTGGGCCTGAACCCCTCTGGTAATCAATCGATTACTGGTATTAATGATGCTACATGAGTATTTCCATCTAAATATGCACGTTTTTGAGTGGGAAATTGGTTTACTCCAGCATCATATGGCTTTTTGGTTTCTAGCCATGATTTAATTACCAGTTTTTCTTTCTCTAAAATGATCTCAAGATCTTGCTTTTCTTGAATCAGTTGTTCAGTTACCAGAACCTGGGCTTGAAATGCCAGTTCAATGTCTTGAAGTTCTTTTAATTTTGATTTTAAAGAATTTAGTTCAGAAGAATCTGTTTCTAGACCATTTACACAATCAGATCTAACAGTTTCTACAAAAATCAAATCAGAATTAAGAGCTTCAGCTATGTCCAGTTTTAGTTCTTGGTTAGTTGCATTATCATAATCACTAACCTTTTTGATAACAATGTCCACCCATCGTCCAGATGTGACATCTTCCTTCACCAGGTGCTCTTCGTCTGCCAGAGCCATGTAACAGCAATCTCTTTCTTCTTCTTCATCAGGATGATTCATCAGAAGGAACCCACTTCTCTTCAGTTGTTATTGGTTTCAATCTCTTCAGTCGTTGCAATCATGCACTTATTATTGGTTTCAATTTGTTCAGTCGTTGCAATCATGCACTTATTATTGGTTTCAATCTCTTCAGTCGTTGCAATCATGCACTTATTATTGGTTTCAATCTCTTCAGTCGTTGCAATCATGCACTTATTATTGGTTTCAATCTCTTCAGTTGAGTTGTTATTGGTTTCAATCTCTTCAGTCGTTGCAATCATGCACTTATTATTGGTTTCAATTTGTTGTGCCATGAGAGCAATATGGGCCTTAAGCTTTTTATATTTCATTTTATAGCTATCATCAGGCTTATTATTAGAAGAGAATGGACCAGGCTTGGATGCAAACTGGTTGGACCTGCACTCTTTCATGAAATGACCCTTTTTGCCACACTTAAAGCATGTCAAATTGGTCTTGTCAGTGGAAGAACTGGATGCAAATTGTCCAGATGGCCTATTTGCTCTTGCTTTGAAACGGTTGAACGTTTTAGCAATCATTGCAATAAGGTCATCATCTTCAGTTTCATCACAACAGTCTGGAGAGACTTGACTGGATTCTCCAGAATCCATAAGTTCAGACACCATCTTCTTCATAGAAAATATATTCTCAGAAGATATCAGTGCTGTACCTTGTGGTTCAGTATGACTGACCACATTAGAATTACTGGAGGCATGGTTAAAGGCATCTTGTTCTGCCACCACTCTCTGAGCTTGATTTTCTTCAGTGTACCTGAAAGCTCCATAAAGAGTTGAGAGAGTGTATGTATGCAGAGTTTTTCCTTGTCGTAAGACTAGGATCATATGAGACCATTTGGTGGGTAGAATGTCACAGAATTTCTCCAGAAGTATATCCTTGTCCTTCTCAACCCCAAGACCTCTCAATTGGTTTATGATACTCATAAATCTGGTGTAAGTACCAGTGAGAGACTCGTTAGGCTGAGCAAAAAATGACTCATACCTCTTGTTTAAGGAGACCTTTCTGGTGACAATGGTGTCATCTCCTCCTTCATGTTGGTTTGAAAGTTCATCCCACATGGTTTTAGCACTAGGAAAAAGTACTAGTGTGGGAATGAGGGTTTCTGGAACAGCCCCGAGGATCATGTTTTTGAGAAGGGTGTCTAGATTCACCAATCTCCTCTCCTCTTCTGACCAATGTTCCTCCCTCTTTTCCCTTCCTCTTCTAGATCCAGAAGGGGATTGAGAGGTGATGTTGGTACATAAGGGCCTTCGTTTAAAATTTTCATCATATTCCTCTCAATACCAGTGACATGCAAAACCATCCTAGCCTTCCACGTACCACATTCATCACTGTTCCCACTGAATTTAGGAACAGGATTATTTGAGTAGTGCACATGCACGTGTGGAGAAGCAGGAGTAGGAGGAGGAGGTGGTGGATTAGTGTTATTAACAATAGGTGGTTCATTTTGATCATTAATATTTGCATTAGGATCAGGACCAAGACTAAAACCTTGTGTATTTTCTTGGTTAGCCATCAAGAAACAGATCTAGGCAATGTTTAGCCTTCTGCTCTGATACCAATTGTGAGTCCCTTGAAACGAGATAGTTAACCAGGAAAGTGTAAATACAACAAGTCTAATAATCACTAGAAATGGACTAGTATTACTTAAATATAAATGCAAGAATATAATTAAAGTAATACAAGACTTAAAGCAATAAACATATAAAGTGGAACATAATGTAGTTTTCAATTGTGTATCTTATTTATGATGTTAAATAAAATACAAGGTTGTTGCGGAATCAAGATAATACAACTAAGTATGTATCCTAACAACCTATGAGTTACAAATGATCTATATTTGTCAAATAACTCTTTTGGATCGAGATACTTAAAGTTGTGAAGTATCCCTGTTTAAGATCGAGAGTATTTGGACAAATTCACTTTAATGCAAAAGGAATGCTTAAAAGTGTTTTATCTCAAGGAATGACTTTGTATTTATAGGCAACAAAATTCACCAGTGAATTTTGTGCCGTACAAATATGGTTGGATGCATTTAATGAACTGACAAGAACATTAAATGCTTTGGATAAAGTTACAAGGATAAAGTCACATCAATGTGACTTTATTCTTTTATCCAACCACCTTAACACACGTATATTCTTTGGTAAAGAACAAGTGGGTTGTTCTTTGGAAAGTGTGTAAAGGCTTAAAGTCAATCCTCGATATTAGTGTTCAGACTTGTAGGGTCTAGAACACTAACAATCCTCCAGTGTACAGATCTGGTAAGACTTCCAGTGGACTCCGCCATTTGTCAGTCTTCTTTCTTCAGACTTCAGTCTTTGACTTCAGTCAGAATGTCTTCAGTAGAGTTGATCTGGACTGGGGTGAAGTCCAGTGAGCTCATCTAGAGAATACTCCAGATTTCCTATACAAGTATTTTGCTTACTGGTCTTCAATTATTTCTGAACAAATCTTCAGTGGGACTCCAGATCCCAAGTCTGGAGTAGGTCATTTTCTGGACAGATCTTCAGTAAGCTCCAATAGTCGAGTCTGGAGCGAGTCCAAGAAAACTGGACCTAACAACTTGATAGCCATCATCACACAGTTGGCTTACACTGATTAGGTTATATTTCAAACCATTCACAAATGCAACACGTCTGAACTTGATTTGTCCATTGTTCAGAACACCGTATCCCTCAGTCTTTCCACAACCATCATTTCTAAAAGTAATGGAGGGTCCATCAGAAATGGTGAACTCCTCCAGCAGGGTCTTACATCCGGTCATCGTCCTGCCAGCAGCACTATCAAGATACCAGATATATTTCTTTCGATCGCCCTGCACACACACCATATATTATCAGTTAGATTTGGGAACCCATCGACTGATGGGTTCACTGGACCCTCCCTTATAGGTCCCTGGGGCAATCTGGTTTAGTTCACTTTCTTCAACAGTGGTCTTAGTTGAAAAGACCACTGGGGTTGATAGTTTTGAAACCTTTTTTTTTTCTCAACTGGAGAAATAGATTTATCTTTCTTTGCAAAAGGTTTTGTATTTTGTCTAGGGCCAGAAGAAGTACCCTCAATAAAGTTTAATCTTGCATTAAAACTTTGAAATTGACGAGTCAGTGTTTGAATCTGGCTCTCTAACCTGGACAAAACATTTTCATCAGATGATACCTTAGCCTTTCCAGTTCTAGGCTTAGGTAGGGGATTGGTCTGAGGCAAAGGTTATTCCGATAAACCTCTTTAACTGGAGCAGTCATCTGGAATGCTCCAGTCTTAACCTCTGGGGATTGAACTGGGAAAATATTGGCCTTGGGAGTTACAGGCTCATCATAAACAGTGGTGGGCCTGAACCCGTCTGGTAATCGATCGATTACTGGTATTAATGATGCTACATGAGTATTTCCATCTAAATATGCACGTTTTTGAGCAGAAAATTGATTTACTCCAGCATCATATGGCTTTCTGGTTTCTAGCCATGATTTAATCACCAGTTTTTCTTTCTCTAAAATGACTTCAAGATCTTGTTTTTTTTTTTTGTTCAGTTTTTTAACTGGAGCAGTCATCTGAAATGCTCCAGTCTTAACCTCTGGGGATTGAACTGGGAAAATATTGGCCTTGGGAGTTACAGGCTCATCATAAACAGTGGTGGGCCTGAACCCCTCTGGTAATCGATCGATTACTGGTATTAATGATGCTACATGAGTATTTCCATCTAAATATGCACGTTTTTGAGCAGAAAATTGATTTACTCCAGCATCATATGGCTTTCTGGTTTCTAGCCATGATTTAATCACCAGTTTTTCTTTCTCTAAAATGACTTCAAGATCTTGTTTTTCTTGAATCAATTGTTCAGTTACCAGAACCTGGGCTTGAAATGCCAATTCAATGTCTTGAAGTTCTTTCAATTTTGATTTTAAAACAGTTATTTCAGAAAAATCTGTTTCTAGACCATTTACACAATCAGATTTAACAGTTTCTACAAATATCAAATTAGAATTAAGAGCTTCAGCAATGTCCAGTTTTAATTCTTGGTCAGTTGCAGTATCATAATCACTAACTTTTTTAATAACAATGTCCACCCATCGTCCAGATGTGACATCTTCCTTCACCAGGTGCTCTTCGTCTGCCAGAGCCATGTAACAGCAACCTCTTTCTTCTTCTTCATCAGCAGATGATTCATCAGAAGGAACCCACTTCTCTTCAGTTGTTGCGATCATGCACTTATTATTGTTTTCCATTTGTTGTGCCATGAGAGCAATCTGGGCCTTAAGCTTTTTATATTTTAATTTATAGCTATCATCAGGCTTATTATTTGAAGAAAATGGACCAGGCTTGGATACAAACTGGCTGGACCTGCAATATTTCATGAAATGACCCTTTTTGCCACACTTAAAGCATGTCAAATTGGTCTTATCAGTTGAAGAACTGGATGCAAATTGTCCAGATGCCCTATTTGCTCTTGCTTTGAAACGGTTAAATGTTTTAGCAATCATTGCAATAAGGTCATCATCATCAGTTTTATCACAACAGTCTGGAGAGATTTGACTGGACTCTCCAGAATCCATGAGTTCAGACACCATCTTCTTCATAGAAAATACATTCTCAGAAGATATCAGTGCTGTACTTTGTGGTTCAGTATGACTAACCACATTAGGACTACTGGAGGCATGGTTATAAGCATCATGTTCTGCCACCACTCTCTGAGCTTGATTTTCTTCAGTGTACCTGAAAGCTCCATATAAAGTTGAGAGAGTGTGTGTGTGTAGAGTTTTACCTTGTCGTAAGACCAGGATCATGTGAGACCATTTGGTGGGCAGAATATCACAAAATTTCTCCAGAAGTATATCCTTGTCCTTCTCAACCCCAAGACCTCTCAACTGGTTTATGATACTCATAAATCTGGTGTAAGTACCAGTGAGAGACTCATTAGGCTGAGCAAAAAATGACTCATACCTCTTGTTTAAGGAGACCTTTCTGGTGACAATGGTGTCATCTCCTCCTTCATGCTGGTTTAAAAGTTCATCCCACCTGGTTTTAGCACTAGGAAAAAGAACTAGTGTGGGAATTAGGGTTTCTGGAACGGCCCCGGGGATCATGTTTTTGAGAAGGGTGTCTAGATTCACCAATCTCCTCTCCTCTTCAGACCAATGTTCCTCCCTCTTTTCCCGACCTCTTCTAGATCCAGAAGGATCAAGAAGGGGATTGAGAGGTGATATAGGGACATAAGGACCTTCATTTAAGATTTTCATCATGTTCCTCTCAATACCAGTGATATGCAATATCATCCTAGCCTTCCACGTACCAAACTCATCACTGTTCCCACTGAATTTAGGAACAGGATTATTTGAATAGTGCACATGCACGTGTGGAGAAGCAGGAGTAGGAAGAGGAGGTGGTGGATTAGTGTTATTAACAATAGGTGGTTCATTATTTTGATCATTAACATTAACATTAGGATCGGGACCAAAATTAAAACTTCCTTGTGTATTTTCTAGGTTAGCCATCAAAGAAGCAGATCTAGGCAATGTTTAGCCTTCTGCTCTGATACCAATTGTGAGGTCCACGAATACGATGGTTAACCCCGAAAGTGTATAATACAACAAGTCTAATAATCACTAGAATGGACTAGTATTACTTAAATATAAATGCAAGTATATAAATAAAGTAATACACGACTTAAAGCAATAAACAAGTAAAGTGGAACATTATGTATTTTTCAAGGTGTTTTTATTTATGATGTTAAATAAAATACAAGGTTGTGCGGATTCAAGATAATACAAATAAGTATGTATCCTAACAACCTATGAATTACAAATGATCTATATTTGTCAAATAACTCTTTTGGATCGATATACTTAAAGTTGTGAAGTATCCCTGTTTAAGATCGAGAGTATTTAGACAAATTCACTCTAATGCAAAATGTATGCTTTTTAAAGTACTTTCTCAAGGAAATGACTTTGTATTTATAGGCAACAAAATTCACCAGTGAATTTTGTGCCGTACAAATATGGTTGCATGCATTTAATGAACCGACAAGAACATTAAATGCATTGGTTAATGGTACAAGGATAAAGTCACATCAATATGACTTTATTCTTTTAACCAACCACCTTTACACACGTATAAACTTTGGTAAAGAACAAGTGGAATGTCCTTTGGAAAGTGTGTAAAGGCAAAAGTTAATTACTCGATATCAGTGTTCAGACTTGTAAGGTCTAGAACACTGACAATCCTCTAGTGTACAGATCTGGTAAGACTTCCAGTGGACTCCGCCATTTGTCAGTCTTCTTTATTCTGACTTCAGTCTTTGACTTCAGTGAGAACGTCTTTAGTAGAGTAGATCTGGACTAGGGTGAAGTCCAGTGAGCTAATCTGGAGAATACTCCAGATTTCCTATACAAGTATTTGCTCACTGGTCTTCCATTATTTCTGGACAAATCTTTAGAAGGACTCCAGATTCCAAGTCTGGAGTAGGTCCAGTAGAACACATTTTTGGACAGATCTTCAGTAAGGCTCCAGTAGTCAAGTCTGGAGCGAGTCCAGTAAATCTGGACCTAACAAAAACATTGCTGACTTCATTGCAGCCCAGAATGTATCCGTCCCTCACTCTCAAAGGGTTATTACCAATGAATTTGGTGAACCAGCTATGATAGTTGAGTTCAGTGATACTGATGTGGTCAGCAATGTGGTCTTCGTTTAATCTAATAATAACACAACTCCATTTGATGGTGATGAATCATCTTATGGCACCTTTCCTCTAGATTCTCTTCCTCCTCATCCTTCTACACAAGCTGAAGAGGAAACCTCTGAAGCTGCTGCTATTAACCCTGCTGACCTTGCTGTCAGCGAGTTTAATAGTGAACCCGTCTAATTCCTTCTGTCATATCCATGCAGGGCTCGCTGGGAAAAGGTGTGTGGTACTTGGACAGTGGCTGTTCAAAACACATGACTGGCACTAAGACCCTGCTGGATAACTACGTAGAGGCTGATGGCCCTACTGTAGTGTTTGGTGATAACTCCACTGGACAAACTGAAGGATATGGTCATCTCTCTAATGGTCTCATTAAGTTCACCAAGGTTGCTTATGTAAATGGTTTGAAACATAATCTTATCAGCATAAGCCAACTTTGTGATGCTGACTACAAAGTGATTCTTGATAAGCATCAAGGCACTGTTGTAAATATAAACAAGGAAGTCGTCTTGGTCGCTCCAAGAAAACGAGATGTATATCTTGTGGACTTCACTCCTATCAAGACTGAAAGTGAGACTTGTTTCTTTGCTAAGTCAGCAGCTGAACTCAATTGGTTATGGCACAAGCGTATGTCGCATGTGAATTTCAAAACCATCAACTCTCTGGCCAAAAAGAACCTTGTTCGTGGCCTTCCTCATCTCTCTTTTGAAAAGGATAGACTCTGTGGTGCTTGTGAAAAAGGTAAAAGCCATAGAGCTACCTTCAAAACAAAGCAGGCCAATTCTATCTCTGGCTGCTTTCATCTTCTTCACATGGACCTGTTTGGTCCAGTGAATGTCCAAAGCCTAAAGGGTAGCAGATACACTTTAGTAATTGTGGATGAATATTCACGATACACTTGGACTATCTTTCTTCGTTCAAAGAGTGATGCTGCTGAAGAAATCATAAATTTCATAAAGAAGATGGAAAATCTCAACAGCATAAGGGTTAAAGAACTCAGAAGCGACCATGGTACTGAGTTCAGAAATCACACTCTTGAATCCTTTTGTGCTGATCAAGGGATCTCACAAAACTTTTCTTCCACCAGAACTCCTGAGCAAAATGGTGTTGCTGAAAGAAGAAACAGAACTCTAATAGAGGCAGCACGTACCATGCTCAGTGAGTCTTCTTTGCCTAGTAAATTTTGGGCAGAAGCTGTCAGCACTGCTTGTCATACTCAGAATAGATGTCTCATTGTTAAAAGACATGACAAGACAGCTTATGAGGTTTTGAAAGGTAAGAAACCTCAAATAAAATATTTCCATGTATTTGGATGCCCTGTTTTCATTCTAAACAATAAGGATCACTTAGGAAAATTTGATCCTAAAGCTGATGATGGATACTTTCTTGGATATTCTTCCATCAGTAAAGCATTTAGAGTATTCAATACTCGCCTTCAGAAAGTGGATGAATCCATTCATGTTACCTTTGATGAAAGTTTATCAGCTCTTAAGGACATCCAAACTACTCCATTAGAAGTCATTTTTAATGAGCTCGCTGATCCTCTTACTGAGGAAGCTGACTCATTTGTTGATGCATCTTGCTCACTGCCTAAAAATATTCAGCATGACACACAGGATAGTTCAGCTGATACTGAACTAGAGCAAGTTGCTGCTCATATCTACTCGATTGAGCCAGTTGAGCCTATCTTAAGATCAATCCATGCTGCATCAGCCAAACCTAGATCACTGGCTGATGATGTGCATGCTGATGACTCTGCTGAGGAAGAGTTTCATGATGCATCAGCTAATGCTGATGATATGGAGTCAGCTGATGACTCCAACATCAATGATAACTCAATTCAGTCGAATGGCTCATCTGATCATACCCCTTCTGATCCCATTCTTACCATTAACTTCTCCTCTTACAATGATCTTTCTACTGAACCCATCTCTCAGTCTTCCGCTGACACTCAGCTAGGTTCATCAAGTGTTCCATCACTTAAATAGACTTCTAGTCATCCAGCTGATGTGACCAATTTATACCCATCGCCCACATCGTTATTGGCCTTTTTATTAAATGTTTTTAGTCGATTTTGCGGGCATTTGGCGCGTTTATGGGTTTGTTAGTGGTTTCAGGTTCTAAACAGGTGACGTTTCCATGTGGTGCAATTTCGAGTAATTTTGAGGCCATGATGTTGATTGGAGAATTCGATACGTGAAAAGAGATTGAAAATATGCAAGTCTTCATACGCTGATGTGTGGTCTTTGGACCAGAATTATTGAACTGCGACGCAGTGGGGGTGATCAAGGCCCACTGCGCCGCAGTCATCTATATGGCAATTGGGCATCGAGACCAGAAAGATTTGACTGCGACGCAGTGGTGGTGAACTGGACCACTGCGCCGCAGTCGGCTAATGGAAAAGGGGAGTGTTCGGCCAGTACATTTGCACTGCGACGCAGTGGGATGTGCATACCCCCACTGCGCCGCAGTCAGCCTTGTCAAATGAGCATTTGGACCAGTGTATATGCACTGCGACGCAGTGGGGGCATTACACGCCCACTGCGCCGCAGTGAAGGGACGGATCTGAAGAGTTTTGGGCAGTTTTTGCACCAATTGAAGGGAGGTATAAATAGAAGAAATAACCTAATTCCCAAACGATCAAAATTTCTTTCTAAGGGCTGCACTTCAAGGAACTCCTTCAAGGATCAATTCAAGATTTCAACATCTTCCGATTCATTGAAGATTCACGTGCACCCACTTAGATCGTATCTATTTTATTATCTTGCAATTTCTATTCCGCAAACAATTGGTACATCATGTTCTTCCTTTACTTTGATAGTTATTTCAATTTGATTATGAGTGGCTAATACTTCAATCATCCACCTTGATGTAACTAGACGAATGATGTGATTGCTAGATGTTTTAATTCAAAGAGTTGATTTCAATTATCGTTGTGTCGAGATCTTGATGATTTAATTCCTTTAAATTTATTATTATGATATTGGTGGCATGTGTGTTCTTCGTTAGTGGTACTAGTCGAATACATATGTGATTTTCAAACGGTTGCTTGTCTATGAGCAATTATCACTAGTTCATGGTATGATAGTGAATGTCATTTTAATAAAAGGAATAATATTGTCAACGTGTTGAGAAACGGTTGGTGGTACCACGTTTTAATTCACATAGGCACGATTGGTAATGTGTTAATCCAGTAAACTAATTGTTGATAAGGTTGTCTAGGCATTGGTGGTACCGGCTTGGGTAATTGAATTAGCAATTTAGGTGTCTGGGTGGTTTGTGAGCGGTTGGTGGTACCACGCGAGCATTTTATCCTTTCACGATTATCTTGTCAACTCTAAATGAATTTGGTCTTAATTGAATGCAATCACGTTTGAAGTCTAGCGAAGTCAAGGTGGATGATCTTTACAATTATTGTTTGCAGTTTTACCTTTACCTTTACGCGTTTGTCTTTTAAGTTATTTTAATTTAATTGTCGAAGAGAGATTCAAAGCGTTCCACCCTTTTTCCAAACTACTTTGTTAAACAATTGATTCGAACCATTCCCCGTGAACGAACCTGGACTTACTTTTTAACTATACTGCATACGATCGGGTCCACTGCCCGATAGTGCGTAGTAGTGAGTTTCAAGGTATTTCTAGTTTTAAATTATAAACTCGATTTAGCACATCAAGTTTTTGGCGCCGCTGCCGGGGAGTGTGTGCCGTTTTAGTTGTTAATTTAGTGGTTTGATCCTTCCTCACGCGTGAGGAAGTTATTTGCTTTAATAGTTTAGTTTTTCTTTTCTTTTCTTATCACAGGTGCAGTTGACGTGTTTGGTTAGTTGTGTTTTACAGGTCTACTATTTGGTTGATGAACTTGAGGTCTTCTGGTTTACCTCTAAATAGTCCTTTGAGAACACCAACAAGACGTAGATTTAACTTCACAACACCTACACCATTCTCACCTATTGCTAGACCCACTCCTGATTCGGACGAGGACGGGTTCTATTTAGACGAGTTTTTCGATCTCGAAGTTAAATTAGAAGAGGAAATGGGCGATGAAGAAAGGGATCCGAATGACATTCGGTATGGTGAGAGAGTCCGCACTATTCCTGCCAACCGTGGTAGTCCTATAAGACCCCCAGCCATTGGTCATGATTTCAATTTGAAAGGTAATCATCTTAAGAGCATTGAGGAGCAACAGTTTGATGGTAAAAGGAAATGGGATCCATACCAGCACTTAGAGAGGTTTGAGAAGTTGGCACGGTTATACCAATATGGGAACAACCAAATGAATGCAGTTAAACTAGAAACTTTTCCTATGTCTATTACCGGGGATGCTTTAGATTGGTTTAATGATCTCCCGGAGAATTCTATAACAACTTGTGGACGAGATAACTACTGGTAAAGATGATTTACCTGCCAAGTAAGCATACTCCAAATGTGCAGGCAATGGCTTAAGCTCCAAATCTGTAGGTGGTACATCAACTGAATTAGGCACCCTTGAGCTTCCATCAGCAACAACTCTCTCAAAGCTCTCATCCACTAGAGGTGTCTCATCCAAGTTAAGTGCCATAACTTCTGCGAATAAATCATCATCAGAAATTTCCCCCGATCCTAGATTTGCAATCTCCTCATCTCCCATATCGGTCTCCATCAACTCCTGGAACTCTCGGTCCAAAGCATCATCAATCACATCAATCCTGAAACATGACTCATCATTAGAATATGAATGCTTAATAGACCTCTCAACATTAAAAACAATCCTATCTGCACCCACACCCAAAGATATTTCCTTATCTTTCACACGGATGATAGCATCCGCGGTATTAAGAAATGGTCTACCAAGTATTAGGGGTACCTGTGCATCCTCCTCCATCTCGAGGATAACAAAGTCAACTAGGAAAACAATATGGCCCACCTTGACTCTAATGTTTTCAGCAATACCCATGGGATACTGGAATGAATGGTCAGCTAGCCTTATACTCATGCGAGTCGGGCGAAGGATTCCTAAAGCCAACTTACTCCAAACCGAATAAGGCATCAAATTAATACTAGCTCCTAAATCAGCTAAGGCCTTACAAATAATGGTTCTAATAGAGCAAGTTATAAGAAAACTCCCTGGGTCTTCAAGCTTAGGCGGAATGCGGTTCTGCAAGATAGCAGAACACTCGGCATTTAGAAAAGTAGCTTTTGCCTCCTCCATCTTTCCTTTATCCGTCACAAGTTCCTTAATGAACTTGGCATAATGAGGCATCCCCTGTATCAAATCAACTAAAGGCACATTAATATGAACATTTGAAATCATCTGAACAAACTTGTTATACTGTTCCTTTAGCTTTGCCTTCCTGAACCGTTGTGGAAATGGAACTTTTGGTTTATATGCTTTAACCTCGGGTTCCACAACCGGGTTCGGAAGAGTGACCGGAGTCTTCTCGGTCTGATTCTCCTCCAGCTCAATCTCCTCATCAATCTCATCATCATTACCTGAATCCTGTACATCTGAAACACAAACATTAGGCATAGTAGGAGGGTCATAAGATCTACCTGTACGGGTTGTAATGGCCTTGGCTTCCTCATTACGAGCTTGAGGTGGAGTGTACTTCTGCCCCGCATTTTGTCCCTGATTCGGCCCCATGCTAAACTGAGGCCTAGGATTCTGTTGAGTATTACTAGGCAGAGTACCATGAGGCCTAGAAAGTGCAACCATCCTACTCTCAAGATCCTTAAAATTGACACATTGATTCTTCATATTTATCTCAACCTTCCCATCTATCCTATCCAACCTCTCATTCAACGCCTTAGTATCATCCCGAATCATCTGAATGCTAGAGTTCGTTTCAGCCTGATTACTAACCAATTGTTTCATCATCTCCCTCAACTCGGCATTTGGATCGGTATTAGAGGAAGAAGAAGCTGATCCTTGTCCTTGTTGAGGTTGTTGATGTGGTTGACTCTGAAAGTTATCCCTTTGCCACCTATTTCCTGAAAAACGAGAATTATTAGTAGGAAAAGAAGGGTTATAAGTAGGATTACCTGAAGAACGGCTTTGGAAACCGGTATTGCGCGGGTAGCTCCCTTGTTGTTGATTCTGGATGTAACTCACATCTTCGGGTGCCCGATTGGGGCACTCATCTGAATAATGCATATCACCACAATGATCACATCCATCGGCTACTACCTTTACATCCCGCTCAATTGCTCCAAACCGCTTCTCTTGCATAGCAAATCCCTTTTCACGTATCGAATTCTCCAATCAACATCATGGCCTCAAAATTACTCGAAATTGCACCACATGGAAACGTCACCTGTTTAGAACCTGAAACCACTAACAAACCCATAAACGCGCCAAATGCCCGCAAAATCGACTAAAAACATTTAATAAAAAGGCCAATAACGATGTGGGCGATGGGTATAAATTGGTCACATCAAACCCCCCCACACTTGAGCATTGCTTGTCCTCAAGCAAATCCAACATTTAAAGAAAAAGTAATCCTTGGCAAAGAAGCTAAATAACAATTACGAGTATCAAAAGAAGCAACACCAAGTATGTCAATGACAAAGAAGTTGGGTGAAGCAGTTTTAATCTTAAATGAAAACCCGAAATGTTTGACAATATCTGAACAATCCACAAGCCTCAATAACACGACTATGCACAAGTGAAACAAACGAACCTATCAATATCATTGAACTCCAACGAACTTACTTTTGGGGTTGAATATATCAAGAATCACTCATAGCGCAGTCGTGATGCATATCTTACCATAGGCTTGAACAAGGATCATAGCTCCACCGACATGGCGTAAGCACCAAGTACATCATCAAAATATGGCACATAAGTTGGTTGTCTAGTTAGGCTAAGGTATATGTAATGGAAATTTACAATGAGAAAGGGAGTGTAGGTTAGAAATGAAAGGAAACAATCAAAAGTAAAAGGTTGTGTATGAAATATGAACAAAATAGTCTAATCAAAACCCGTACCATTGATTGCCAACACACCATGAACCCATAAATTGCTCATCCGTCAAGACACCTCAAAATTTCCAAGCAAACTCGACACCATTGTGGTGTATCAACTTCAAACAACTTAAAATCAACCAAGCCCTTCATTCTTAATGATTAATCACAACTCTAGACATATAAAAATGAGAAGTACCCACTAGTAGCCCAAGTTCTTTTCTTTTTTTTTTTTTTTTTTAATTGAATTTCACTTTTCTCTTTTTTTATTATTGAACCACTTTCAATCTCTTTTCACGTATCGAATTCTCCAATCAACATCATGGCCTCAAAATTACTCGAAATTGCACCACATGGAAACGTCACCTGTTTAGAACCTGAAACCACTAACAAACCCATAAACGCGCCAAATGCCCGCAAAATCGACTAAAAACATTTAATAAAAAGGCCAATAACGATGTGGGCGATGGGTATAAATTGGTCACATCAAACCCCCCCCCTCCCCCCCCCCGCCCCCCCCCCCCCCCCCCCCCCCCCCCCCCCCCGCCCCCCCCCCCCCCCCCCCCCCCACCCCCCCCCCCCAACCCCCCCACACTTGAGCATTGCTTGTCCTCAAGCAAATCCAACATTTAAAGAAAAAGTAATCCTTGGCAAAGAAGCTAAATAACAATTACGAGTATCAAAAGAAGCAACACCAAGTATGTCAATGACAAAGAAGTTGGGTGAAGCAGTTTTAATCTTAAATGAAAACCCGAAATGTTTGACAATATCTGAACAATCCACAAGCCTCAATAACACGACTATGCACAAGTGAAACAAACGAACCTATCAATATCATTGAACTCCAACGAACTTACTTTTGGGGTTGAATATATCAAGAATCACTCATAGCGCAGTCGTGATGCATATCTTACCATAGGCTTGAACAAGGATCATAGCTCCACCGACATGGCGTAAGCACCAAGTACATCATCAAAATATGGCACATAAGTTGGTTGTCTAGTTAGGCTAAGGTATATGTAATGGAAATTTACAATGAGAAAGGGAGTGTAGGTTAGAAATGAAAGGAAACAATCAAAAGTAAAAGGTTGTGTATGAAATATGAACAAAATAGTCTAATCAAAACCCGTACCATTGATTGCCAACACACCATGAACCCATAAATTGCTCATCCGTCAAGACACCTCAAAATTTCCAAGCAAACTCGACACCATTGTGGTGTATCAACTTCAAACAACTTAAAATCAACCAAGCCCTTCATTCTTAATGATTAATCACAACTCTAGACATATAAAAATGAGAAGTACCCACTAGTAGCCCAAGTTCTTCTTCTTTTTTTTTTTTTTTTTAATTGAACTTTCACTTTTCTCTTTTTTCTATTATTGAACCACTTTTACTCTACTAGTAGGCACCCTCTTACAATGATGATCATGTCTAAACACTTACTTCCTTTTTAACAATCCAACACATTCCCATAGACCAACGATATTCCACCGACACCCCATTGAAGCTTTCCCACACCGTCCAAACAAACCAATGACAATCAATGGCCCCCCAGATTAGACTATCGGTATAGTAAGGTATGATTAGGTAAAATTTACATCAATGAGTGGATATATACAATGGTAACGGCTAAGTTAAAATGGTGTATAAGAAAGGTTTACAAAGATAGGAAGGATGTATGTGTAAGTGAGTATAAGTATAGTAAGGGTATGAACATACAAAAGGAAAAGTGAAAATAAAGAAAGAAAGAAAAGTATGGGTCAAACCTATATGCCAATTCGTCATCCAATGTACTTTTATCACAAAAGTGATCTCACTGCGGTCTCGTCACGATCACAAGGCCAAGTTCTAGCTCAACACATCACCGGCACACTCAAATCAAAGAAAGGAACCCGGAAATGGAATAAATTAACCTCAAATTCGCACATCTTAGTGCAGAGTTCGAAATGGAACCCTTACTCCCGAATAAATCCAAGAGCCTAAGAGAGGGACAAATTACAAGGCAATCAAACCAAAACCGCAAACACCAAGCACATCTATATATGAACAATGAATCTCACAACTTTAGGTGTTTGGGAAATTTTGAGTATGCAAGTAATGTTATCAATCCACAAGGATAAGCCCCATAACCGTTCAGAACACATTTCGCCGATTAAACTTTTACCAAGGAGCAATTTGTAGTAAAATTGCTCATTAAATTATTATGAATTAAGTGACAAAAGCAATTTACCACAAGGACAAGCTCAACACAAGTTTCAAAACCATATCACCTTCTATCATCCCGCCAAATTGAAAGCAACCAATTCTCAAACATGCACATCATAGTTCAGAGTTCAAGATAGAACCCTTATTCTTGGATAAAACCCAAAAACCTACGAGAGGGACACATCTACAAGAACGGTTAAAATCTCAATGGCAAAACAACAAAAGAGATAAACCCGGTAGCTTAAACCTATTTGCCACCACCCCACACTTAAGATGGACAATGCCCTCAATGTCCATATTCGGTCAAACAAAGGTAAATAGGGGTAAGCAACATAGAAAAATCAGAGCACATACCGGAATAAGGACTGTGTGTGAACAATGTCAATAAAGATGCCAATCAAAATATAGCGCTGAACTTACTGCCAGCATATGCACATGACATCATAGTGAGCTACTAACACGATCACACAATCAAACAAATCCAACTGGTCCTCCCCCACACTTGGGTTCCACTAGGTATTGCCATCAAACGGATAGACCTGTCCAACTTCAAACAGCAAGCACAACCAAATATCCATACAAAAACTCAAACTAATCTAAAGTCTCATGCAGAAAATTAAAGAAACAAAAGAAAAGAAAAGAGTACAAATGTTTCATCACCCCGTAGGGTGGATACCAAACAAAAATAAATAAATAACAGGCATCCAAATCATAACCAAGCACATATGATTCCATCCCACGGTACCGGATGGGAACATGATCAACATCACTGAAACTGACCAATGAAAGCTTGCTTGAGTTGGTCCCAAGTTGTTATAGAATTCTCCGGGAGATCATTAAACCAATCTAAAGCATCTTCGGGTGCCCAAGTAATTGGTGACCCTTCTCAAGTAATTGGTGATCCTTCTCAAGTAATTGGTGATCCTTCTCAAGGGGTAGTTACTCGATCAGCGACGAGAAACACATGTCTCTATGTGAACTTCTTATCAATGATCACTCCTAAAAACATAGGAGAAGCAATGGCTGATCCTTTATGGGTAGAGGCTATGCAAGAGGAACTTACCCAGTTCAAATGACAGCATGTCTGGTTTCTTGTTCCTCTACCTGCTGACAAAGAACCCATTGAAACAAAATGGGTTTATAGGAATAAAATGGACGAAGATGGTGTAGTTACTCGTAACAAGGCTAGGCTAGTTGCACAAAGATACCTTCAGGAAGAAGGTGTTGATTATGATGAAACATTTGCACCAGTGGTCCAATTGGAGGTAATTCACCTATTCCTGGCACATGTTGCTTACAGAAACTTCACAGTATATCAGATGGATGTCAAGAGTGCCTTCCTAAATGGAAAACTCGACGAGGAAGTTTATGTTAAGCAGCCACCTGGTTTTGAAGATCCAGCTAAGCCACACCATGTCTATCGTCCTTTATAAGGCACTTTATGGTCTTAAACAGGATCCTAGAGCCTGGTATGACACTCTTTCTGAATTTCTTCTCTCTAACAAGTTTCAGCGAGGGTCCATCGACAGCACCCTCTTCATCTATAGAAAGGGTGTTGATGTCCTTTATGTCCAGATATATGTGGATGACATCATCTTTGGGTCCTCCAGCAAGAAACTTTGTACCAAGTTCAGCTCCCTGATGTCCTCTCATTTTGAGATGAGCATGATGGGTGAAGCTGACCTTCTTTCTTGGACTGCAAATTCGCCAACTCCCAAATGGAATTTTCATTAATCAGGAAAAATACATTCGTGACATGCTGGCCAAATTTGACATGTCAAATGTCACTACTAAGGCCACTCCCATGTCCCCTCCAAACAATCTCCATGCTGATCCTGAAGGTAAGCATGTGAACCCCACTCACTATCGGGGAATGATAGGCTCACTGATGTATCTCACAGCGAGTCGTCCTGATATCATGTTTGCTACTTGCTTGTGTGCAAGATATCAAGCATCTCCCAGGGAGTCTCACCTTCTCGCTGTCAAGCGAATCTTTAAGTATCTGAAGGGTACTTCCACTCTGGGTCTCTGGTATCCCAAAGACTCCAGCTTTGACTTAGTTGCATATTCTGACTCTGACTATGCTGGTTGCATGTTAGATAGGAAAAGCACCAGTGGTGGATGTCAACTGTTGGGGGGAAGCTGACTAGTTGGTCTAGTAAGAAACAACATACAGTGTCCATCTCCACTGCTGAAGCAGAATATGTGTCAGCAGCGAGTTGTTGTGCACAAGTCCTATGGATGAAAAATCAACTCGCTGACTATGACTTAGAATTTTCTAAGATTCCCATAATGTGTGATAATACAAGTGCAATTGCCATCACACACAATCCTGTTCAGCATTCAAAGACCAAACACATAGACATTATGTACCATTTTATTCGTGACCATGTCATGAAAGGGGATGTTGAAATCTACTTCATTCCCACTGATGACCAACTTGCTGATATTTTCACTAAACCGTTAGATGAAACCAGATTCAAATATCTGGTCAGCAAGTTGGGAATGCTGAATGGTGAATCAGCGACATGATGTGTCATGTTTGCTAAAATTCAACTTATCTTTCTCTTTATAAGTTGAAAATTGACTCGTGTAGTCAAAACCCTTATCAGCGAGTTTTAGTATGTCTAACTCGCTGAACTTAAAAGCAATGAAGAGCTTAAAAGTCTTCATCTAGTCCAGCAGCAAACGGCTCTGGTAAAGACTCCTCAAATCCGTTAATCCCTGTTGCTTTGGGAATAAGCAAATAAAAGTAATGGAAAGCTGAAAGTTTCCATCTAGTCCAGCAGCAAACGGCTCTGGTAAAGACTTACCAAATCCGTTATTCCCTGTTGCTTTGGGAAAAAGCAAAACAAAAGCAATAGAGAGCTGAAAGTCTCTATCTAGTCCAGCAGCAAACGGCTCTGGTAAAGACTCACCAAATCCGTTAGTCCCTGTTGCTTTGGGAATAAGCAAATAAAAGCAATGGAAAGCTGAAAGTTTCCATCTAGTCCAGCAGCAAACGGCTCTGGTAAATACTAACTAAATCCGTTGATAGCTGACAATTTGTTAAAAATTGTATTCTTTATTCATCAGCGACCAACGTTTGCCGTGAAGTCGTGACTGAAACTCCTTTTCTAAATGAGGTAACCAGATTTACAAAATTGTCAGTGGATATACTTCAATCTCAACTATTTTAACGTGCGAGTATATCCACCAAGTATTTTTATCAATATTTTATTGGAATCTCAAAACGGTTACCTCGATTTTCTCCCTAATGGGCAACTTGTACACTGTATCCACTGTAAAACTCGAGTACTTTTGAAATAATGGTACAAGTTGTCACATCAATCCATTTTTATACGTTACTCACATACGTATATTAAACGTATTCTTGTAAATTAAAAATCAGCTTTTTATATATATACAAAACCACTGATGGTCTCCTATTAATTTATTAAATACGTATATATATGTATATATTACGTATGAAAGAGAGTATTTGTGACGGTTCACTGTCACAGTTATGGGGCCCATATCCATACCATATATATTCAAATCGTTTCAATCACCATCCTTTATACTCTCAAAATTCACCTTCTTATTTTCTTATTCTCCAAATCTCTCAAACTTCTCAAAATCCTCTCTATCTCCTCTCACTGTTCATCTTCTTCTTCCTATTTCTCAATCTTAATCTAAGATGGCTTCTTCATCTGAGCAACCCACTCCTGAACAACAACAACAATCAAAAACTCAAAACCCTCCATCAAAAAATCAACCAGAATCACCAACTCATGTTAAGTTGCCTGCAAAGGATCTAGCCACCCAAAAAGCTCTTAAACATGTCCCTCTCTATATGCATTCTGAAATATATGATCCAGAAACCATTCCTCCTTCTTCAAAAGTCATGTTTCAAGCCCAAAGAATCTCCATTAAACCTAACAATTATTTGGGTTCTCTTGATGTTCCTTCTTCTACTACAGGGTACCAGCAAATGCTAGACTTTATAAAAGCTTGCCCTGCAAAAAATGCTATCTATGCTGATCCTGAAGAAATGTATGTTTATCTCCTTCAAGAGTTTTGGTGGACGTGTGACTATCATGTAAGTATCGGTGCCATCTCTGGCACAGTGAAAAAGAAGCAGGCACGTATAACAATCACTCCAAATATCATTCGAACAGCACTTGGTCTTCCAGATCAAACGAAAAGAAAAGCCTTTTGTGAATCCAGCAACTATTGAACAATGGAAAGAGTGGTTGCCCACTATTGGATATGGAATAGATGTTGATCCACCTGAAGCTGTACCCAGCAATCCCACAAAAAAGCATCTCCCTGGTGTGTGGAGATTACTATTTGCACATGTTATTCAATGCATGGGTGGCAACTCTGGATCACATGATCAAGCTACAGCAGCGAATATGCAAATCATCCATGCCTTGGCTAATGGAAGATTTATCGATTTTGCCTCAGTCATATTTGAAGATATGAAGGCAAAAGTTCAAGCAAGCAATCGCTCATACACCATTCCATTTACAAGATTCTTCTCCTTGATTTTTAAACAAGAGCTGAAGGAAAAATACAATCAATTCGGTGCTTCTGTATGCAAACCACCAAGAATTGGTCCCTCAGTTTACAAGCAGCCTGCTTGTGATCTTGCCCTCTTCGATAGTAAGTTTGCTGATCTCACTCCGACAATGAAAGAGGTACTTTTCTCATCCTATCCAAACATCTACATAAAGAAACCTTCTGGAGAAATTGCTGAGGGTCTCGCTGAGAAAGCACAGCCCAAAGCTGCCAAACCATCAAAGAAAGCAAGATCAAAGTCCTCCAAGACTTCTGCTCCATCATCACCTTCCGCTGCTGCCCCTAAAAGAAAGCAAAAAACAGCAAAGGGGTTTGCAATTAAAGGTCTGGAATCCTCTCAACTCTCTCTCATTGATGAGGAAGAAGCCTCTACAGCTGTTGAAAACATTCAGCAGCAACATACTGAAGCAGAGGCACGCCTATCACCTACCCCTATCAACTACTCTATTGATGAAAGGGAAACAGCAATTGCTGATGAATCTGAAGTGCAAGCTGCTGGTGAAACTGAAATACAGGCTGCTGAAAATGTTAATCTCAATGAAGGTGCTGGTACTGGTGATATATCTGCTGAAAATATTGAAAGAATAAGTGAAGTTGAAAGTGAAGTTACTATTGGGGATGTAGTTGTTGAACAGGAAGAGACTGTTGTTAGTTCTGAAGTTGAGGATGACGAAAATGAAAGTGATTTGGATTTAGGAGATTTTGCTGCTGATGAGTTCCAGCTGGACTCATACAACTATGCTGATGAAAAGGAGGCCAGTGACATGGAAATTGATGAAGGTAATGAGGTAATTGAACCATCTGGTGAAAATGTAGCAGCAAATATTCCAGTCACTGAGACAATAGCTCTCACTGCTAGACCTAAGACTCCTCCTATGCAACCAGTGAACACCATGCTATCTCTTGGCATGCCTTCCTCTTTCCAAGCTGTTCCTGGTTGCCCTTCTAACCTACCAACAGAAGTTGAGCCCCTTGTTGCTAAAGAACTGGGCATCTCCTACTCTACTTACTCTTCAAACCGACTGGAAAGAGTTGAGCATCAATTGAATGATCTCACCAAAGCTGCCAATTTGGCTATTGAATGGAAAGAAAAAGAGTCTGGCAGGCTGATTTCCACATTAACCAGTTGGTACAACAAGCAAAATGAGAATAGCAAAGCTATAGACACGCTGAAAGATAACACAACCTCCATAGCTGATGCTCAAGACAAAATAAATGCAACAACAAATGTTATCAAGTGTGATCAGCAGATCATTAAGTCTGGTGCCTTGTCACTGATCAAATGTGCCAATTCTACCAGCTACTCAGCTAAGAAGGCAGCCGCTACCAGCAAATCTGCTGCTGCTCGTGTAAAGAGGTTGAGTGATCTCATCTCCCCTCTGTCAACTCAAGTTGAAAACAACACCAAGGCTATCCATGCCTTAGAAAAACAAGTAGCTGATCTTCCCATCCCTCAAGCATCTTTCACTGAGGAAGATCGCCAAAGGCAGATTAAGTTGGAAAGAGAAGTAGGAGAGCTTAAGAACCTGCTGGTTCAGCTGGTAAACCAACAACAAACCAAGGCAGCCGATGTGGAAGTGGCTATTGATAATGCAACTTCTAAGGGGGAGAAAATTGATGAAACTATTGTTGATTTAGTTGGTGAAGCTGTAAACAAAGTTGTTGATCAAATATATGAAGAAGCTGCTGAAGAAGCTTTGGGCACTACTGATAATGTCACTGATGAGATGGCAATTGTGACGTCAAATGTTGAAGAAGTTAATGTTGAAGTTCCCCATGCTGGTGTTGAGGGGGAGATTGAAAAAGAAGTTAATGTTGAAGTTCCTCCAGCTGTTGTTGAGGGGGATCAACAAATGATCATTGCTAATGCTCCCCAGATTGAAGTTGTTGATGATATAAAACAGCAGTTTGACCCTAAAGTAGTGGAAGCAGCATGGAAGGCAGGTTTTTCCGCTGAGATGGCCACTGACAGGTCCAAGGAAACCCTTCCAATCTTTCACAAACGTTTCCTTGGAAATGCTACCATTACTCCTATGACTGACTCTCAGTGTCAGTATCTTGCTCGCATTCAGCACAAGAGACCTTCATCTTCTCTTCTTGCTACCCTACTTTCTATCCAAACCCCAGCAGGTCACAAGCATCAAATGATAGAAATACTGACCTTGACTGCTGAGGGAAAGTCTCAAGAAGAAGCTATCAAAGAGCTGGATAGGATCAAAGAAAACCAAGAAAATGAAAGAAAGAACTTGGAGTTTATCAAGCAGCTGCCTCTTCTTGAGAAGAGTGAACTAGATGGTGAGCAGCAGATGCTGTTCAAAACTGGGGGTGCTGAAGCTGTATACAAGCAAAAGCATGCAGAGGTTGAAAAACAACTTAGTGAGAAAAGAGCTAAGTTTGAAGAAGAAAAGGCTAAGTGGCTGAAGAATATGGAAACAAGAAAAAGGCCACAAAGAATAATTGTTGCTCAAGCCTTTCCTGCTGATATGGGTTTAACAACAAATTTGAAGATTTTAAGAGAAGGGGCACCCAAACCAATTTATCTTAAAGAGGTTCAACCAGCGACACTTAGTGCCTCTGAATGGTTTGAGGTCTATATGCTGATCAGAGATAAGAAAACTATCAGCTATGCTCACCTCCAGAAGATGCTGAAAGAATATTTTGAAAAAGCACTGGAGTATGAGACAAAGTTCAAAGCTGATCTGCCTATGCTGAGGCAAATCTTTGGTACTCCAGCAGCCATCTCCTCATCAGCAGGCAAAAGGATCCAAAGAAAAAGAAAAGAAGAATATTGAACCTTGCATGCTGATCTTCCTCCTATATCTGGTGATGCCTTGCCGAACCTCAGACTTCCTCCTAGAAGCTTTTTCGAAGAAGGGAGAGTGCTGGAGAATCCAGCAGGCATATTGTTAGGTCCAGATTTACTGGACTAGCTCCAGACTTGATGACTTGAGCGACACTGAAGATTTGTTCAGAAATAATGGAAGACCAGTGAGCAAATACTTGTATAGGAAATCTGGAATCCTCCAGATTAGCTCACTGGACTTCACCCCAGTCCAGATCTATTCTACTGAAGACATTCTCACTGAAGTAGAATAAAGAAGACTGACAAATGGCGGAGCCCACTGGAAGTCTTACCAGATCTGAACACTGGAGGATTGTCTTTGTTCTAGACCTTACAAGTCTGAACACTGATATCGAGGAATTGACTTTTGCCTTTACACACTTTCCAAAGAACATTCCACTTGTTCTTTACTAAAGTACCTACGTGTGTAAAGGTGGTTGGTTAAAAGAATAAAGTCATATTGATGTGACTTTATCCTTGTACTTTAACCAATGCATTTAATGACCTTGTCGGTTCATTAAATGCATGCAACAATATTTGTACGGCACAAATTCACTGGTGAATTTGTTTGCCTATAAATACAAAGTCATTTCCTTGTTAAAATTACTTTTTAGCATTAAAGGTGAATTTGTCTAAATACTCTCGATCGTAACAGGGATACTTCACAACTTTAAGTATCTCGATCCAAAGAGTCTATTTGGCAAATATAGATCATTTGTAATTCATAGGTTGTTATAAATCAACAACTGATTCAAGAAAAACAAAATCTTGAAGTCATTTTAGAGAAAGAAAAACTGGTTATTAAATCATGGCTTGAAACCAGAAAGCCATATGATGCTGAGTAAATCAATTTCCCACTCAAAAACGTGCTTATTTAGATGGAAATACTCATGTTGCATCATTAATACCAGTAATTGATCGTTTACCAGAGGGATTCAGGCCCATTACCATTTATGATGAGCCTGTAACTCCCAAGGCCAATATTTTCCCAGTTCAATCCCCAGAGGTTAAGACTGGAGCATTCCAGATGACTGCTCCAGTTAAAAAGGTTAATCGGAATAAACCTTTGCCTCAGACTGCTTCTAAAGAACCCCAGGTTCAAAAGAAGAAGACCAGTTCCCTACCTAAGCCTCGAGTCCAGTCAACTGGAAAGGCTCAGGTGTCATCTGATGAAAATGTTTTGTCAAGGTTAGAGAGCCAGTTTCAATTACTGACTCGTCAATTTCAAAGTTTAAATGCAAGATTAAACTTTATTGAGGGTACTTCATCTGGCCCTAGACAAAATACAAAACTTTTTCCAAGAAAGATCAATATTTTCTCCAGTTGAGAAAAAGAAAAAGGTTTCAAAACTATCAACCCCAGTGGTCTTTTCAACTAAGACTACTGTTGAAGAAAGTGAACTCAACCAGATACCCCAGGGATCCATAAGGGAGGATCCAGTGAACCCATCAGTCGATGGGTTCCCAAATCTAACTGATATATCTGGTGGATGTGCAGGGCGATTGAAAGAAACATACCTGGTATCTTGACAGTGCAGCTGGCAGGACAATGACCGGACGTAAAACCCTGCTGAAGGAGTTCATAATTTCTGATGGACCCTCCATTACTTTTGGAAATGAGGGGTATGGTGTTCTGAACAATGGACAAGTCAAATTCAGACGTGTTGCATATGTGAATGGTTTGAAATATAACCTGATCAGTGTAAGTCAACTGTGTGATGATGGCTATCAAGTTCTATTCAATATTGCTCAGGGTATCGTATTCAACAAGGACTGGAAGGTAGTTGATTGCTCCTAAAG
>CM067171.1:33219546-33285040 GCA_034093135.1 Erigeron breviscapus
GTTTTGGATACCAAACAAAAATAAATAATTAACAGTCATCCAAATCATAATCATGCACATATGATTCCATCCCACGGTACCGGATGGGAATCATGATCAACATCACTGAAACTGACCAATGAAAGCTTGCTTGAGTTGGTCCCAAGTTGTTATAGAATTCTCCGGGAGATCATTAAACCAATCTAAAGCATCTTCGGGTGCCCAAGTAATTGGTGACCCTTCTCAAGTAATTGGTGATCCTTCTCAAGGGGTAGTTACTCGATCAGCGACGAGAAACACATGTCTCTATGTGAACTTCTTATCAATGATCACTCCCAAAAACATAGGAGAAGCAATGGTTGATCCTTCATGGGTCGCTGCCATGCAAGAGGAACTTACCCAGTTCAAACGACAGCATGTCTGGTTTCTTGTTCCTCTACCTGCTGACAAAGAACCCATTGAAACAAAATGGGTTTATAGGAATAAAATGGACGAAGATGGTGTAGTTACTCGTAACAAGGCTAGGCTAGTTGCACAAAGATACCTTCAGGAAGAAGGTGTTGATTATGATGAAACATTTGCACCAGTGGTCCAATTGGAGGTAATTCACCTATTCCTGGCACATGTTGCTTATAGAAACTTCACAGTATATCAGATGGATGTCAAGAGTGCCTTCCTAAATGGAAAACTCGATGAGGAAGTTTATGTTAAGCAGCCACCTGGTTTTGAAGATCCAGCTAAGCCACACCATGTCTATCGTCTTTATAAGGCACTTTATGGTCTTAAACAGGCTCCTAGAGCCTGGTATGACACTCTTTCTGAATTTCTTCTCTCTAACAAGTTTCAGCGAGGGTCCATCGACAGCACCCTCTTCGTCTATATAAAGGGTGCTGATGTCCTTTATGTCCAGATATATGTGGATGACATCATCTTTGGGTCCTCCAGCAAGAAACTTTGTACTAAGTTCAGCTCACTGATGTCCTCTCATTTTGAGATGAGCATGATGGGTAGTGACTTTCTTTCTTGGTCTACAAATTCGCCAACTCCCAAATGAATTTTCATTAATCAGAGGAAAAATACATTGTGACATGCTGGCCAAATTTGACATGTCTAATGTCACAACTAAGGCCACTCCTATGTCTCCTCCCAATAATCTTCTCCATGCTGATCCTGATGAAGGTAGGATGTGAACCCCACTCACTATCGGGGAATGATAGGATCACTGATGTATCTCACAGCGAGTCTTCCTGACATGTTTGCCACTTGCTTATGTGCAAGATATCAAGCATCTCCTAGGGAGTCTAACCTTCTCGCTGTCAAGCGAATCTTTAAGTATCTGAAGGGTACTTCCACTCTGGGTCTCTGGTATCCCAAAGACTCCAGTTTTGACTTAGTTGCATATTCTGACTCTGACTATGATGGTTGCATGTTAGATAGGAAAAGCACCAGTGGTGGATGTCAACTGTTGGGGGGGAAGCTGACTAGTTGGTCTAGTAAGAAACAACATACAGTGTCCATCTCCACTGCTGAAGCAGAATATGTGTCAGCAGCGAGTTGTTGTGCACAAGTCCTATGGATGAAAAATCAACTCGCTGACTATGACTTAGAATTTTCTAAGATTCCCATAATGTGTGATAATACAAGTGCAATTGCCATCACACACAATCCTGTTCAGCATTCTAAGACCAAACACATAGACATTAGGTACCATTTTATTCGTGACCATGTCATGAAAGGGGATGTTGAAATCTACTTCATTCCCACTGATGACCAACTTGCTGATATTTTCACTAAACCGTTAGATGAAACCAGATTCAAATATCTGGTCAGCAAGTTGGGAATGCTGAATGGTGAATCAGCGACATGATGTGTCATGTTTGCTAAAATTCAACTTATCTTTCTCTTTATAAGTTGAAAATTGACTCGTGTAGTCAAAACCCTTATCAGCGAGTTTTAGTATGTCTAACTCGCTGAACTTAAAAGCAATGAAGAGCTTAAAAGTCTTCATCTAGTCCAGCAGCAAACGGCTCTGGTAAAGACCCAAATCCGTTTAATCCCTGTTGCTTTGGGAATAAGCAAATAAAATAATGGAAGCTGAAAGTTTCCATCTAGTCCAGCAGCAAACGGCTCTGGTAAAGACTTACTAAATCCGTTAATCCCTGTTGCTTTGGGAAAAAGCAAAACAAAAGCAATAGAGAGCTGAAAGTCTCTATCTAGTCCAGCAGCAAACGGCTCTGGTAAAGACTCACCAAATCCGTTAGTCCCTGTTGCTTTGGGAATAAGCAAATAAAAGCAATGGAAAGCTGAAAGTTTCCATCTAGTCCAGCAGCAAACGGCTCTGGTAAAGACTAACTAAATCCGTTGATAGCTGACAATTTGCTAAAAATTGTATTCTTTATTCATCAGCGACCAACGTTTGCCGTGAAGTCGCTGACTGAAACTCCTTTTCTAAATGAGGTAACCAGATTTACAAAATTGTCAGTGGATATACTTCAATCTCAACTTTTTAACGTGTGAGCATATCCACCAAGTATTTTTATCAATATTTTATTGATTCAAACGGTTACCTCGATTTTCTCCCTAATGGGCAACTTGTACACTGTATCCGTAAAACTCGAGTACTTTTGAAATAATGGTACAAGTTGTCACATCAATCCATTTTTATACGTTACTCACATACGTATATTAAACGTATTTTGTAAATTAAAAATCAGCTTTTTATATATATACAAAACCACTGATGGTCTCCTATTAATTTATTAAATACGTATATATATGTATATATTACGTATGAAAGAGAGTATTTGTGACGGTTCACTGTCACAGTTATGGGGCCCATATCCATACCATATATATTCAAATCGTTTCAATCACCATCCTTTATACTCTCAAAATTCACCTTCTTATTTTCTTATTCTCCAAATCTCTCAAACTTCTCAAAATCCTCTCTATCTCCTCTCACTGTTCATCTTCTTCTTCCTATTTCTCAATCTTAATCTAAGATGGCTTCTTCATCTGAGCAACCCACTCCTGAACAACAACAACAATCAAAAACTCAAAACCCTCCATCAAAAAATCAACCAGAATCACCAACTCATGTTAAGTTGCCTGCAAAGGATCTAGCCACCCAAAAAGCTCTTAAACATGTCCCTCTCTATATGCATTCTGAAATATATGATCCAGAAACCATTCCTCCTTCTTCAAAAGTCATGTTTCAAGCCCAAAGAATCTCCATTAAACCTAACAATTATTTGGGTTCTCTTGATGTTCCTTCTTCCACTACAGGGTACCAGCAAATGCTAGACTTTATAAAAGCTTGCCCTGCAAAAAATGCTATCTATGCTGATCATGAAGAAATGTATGTTTATCTCCTTCAGAGTTTTAGTGGACGTGTGACTATCATGTAAGTATCGGTGCCATCTCTGGCACAGTGAAAAAGAAGCAGGCACGTATAACAATCACTCCAAATATCATTCGAACAGCACTTGGTCTTCCAGATCAAACGAAAAGAAAAGCCTTTTGTGAATCCAGCAACTATTGAACAATGGAAAGAGTGGTTGCCCACTATTGGATATGGAACAGATGTTGATCCACCTGAAGCTGTACCCAGCAATCCCACAAAAAAGCATCTCCCTGGTGTGTGGAGATTACTATTTGCACATGTTATTCAATGCATGGGTGGCAACTCTGGATCACATGATCAAGCTACAGCAGCGAATATGCAAATCATCCATGCCTTGGCTAATGGAAGATTTATCGATTTTGCCTCAGTCATATTTGAAGATATGAAGGCAAAAGTTCAAGCAAGCAATCGCTCATACACCATTCCATTTACAAGATTCTTCTCCTTGATTTTTAAACAAGAGCTGAAGGAAAAATACAATCAATTCGGTGCTTCTGTATGCAAACCACCAAGAATTGGTCCCTCAGTTTACAAGCAGCCTGCTTGTGATCTTGCCCTCTTCGATAGTAAGTTTGCTGATCTCACTCCGACAATGAAAGAGGTACTTTTCTCATCCTATCCAAACATCTACATAAAGAAACCTTCTGGAGAAATTGCTGAGGGTCTCGCTGAGAAAGCACAGCCCAAAGCTGCCAAACCATCAAAGAAAGCAAGATCAAAGTCCTCCAAGACTTCTGCTCCATCATCACCTTCCGCTGCTGCCCCTAAAAGAAAGCAAAAAACAGCAAAGGGGTTTGCAATTAAAGGTCTGGAATCCTCTCAACTCTCTCTCATTGATGAGGAAGAAGCCTCTACAGCTGTTGAAAACATTCAGCAGCAACATACTGAAGCAGAGGCACGCCTATCACCTACCCCTATCAACTACTCTATTGATGAAAGGGAAACAGCAATTGCTGATGAATCTGAAGTGCAAGCTGCTGGTGAAACTGAAATACAGGCTGCTGAAAATGTTAATCTCAATGAAGGTGCTGGTACTGGTGATATATCTGCTGAAAATATTGAAAGAATAAGTGAAGTTGAAAGTGAAGTTACTATTGGGGATGTAGTTGTTGAACATGAAGAGACTGTTGTTAGTTCTGAAGTTGAGGATGACGAAAATGAAAGTGATTTGGATTTAGGAGATTTTGCTGCTGATGAGTTCCAGCTGGACTCATACAACTATGCTGATGAAAAGGAGGCCAGTGACATGGAAATTGATGAAGGTAATGAGGTAATTGAACCATCTGGTGAAAATGTAGCAGCAAATATTCCAGTCACTGAGACAATAGCTCTCACTGCTAGACCTAAGACTCCTCCTATGCAACCAGTGAACACCATGCTATCTCTTGGCATGCCTTCCTCTTTCCAAGCTGTTCCTGGTTGCCCTTCTAACCTACCAACAGAAGTTGAGCCCCTTGTTGCTAAAGAACTGGGCATCTCCTACTCTACTTACTCTTCAAACCGACTGGAAAGAGTTGAGCATCAATTGAATGATCTCACCAAAGCTGCCAATTTGGCTATTGAATGGAAAGAAAAAGAGTCTGGCAGGCTGATTTCCACATTAACCAGTTGGTACAACAAGCAAAATGAGAATAGCAAAGCTATAGACACGCTGAAAGATAACACAACCTCCATAGCTGATGCTCAAGACAAAATAAATGCAACAACAAATGTTATCAAGTGTGATCAGCAGATCATTAAGTCTGGTGCCTTGTCACTGATCAAATGTGCCAATTCTACCAGCTACTCAGCTAAGAAGGCAGCCGCTACCAGCAAATCTGCTGCTGCTCGTGTAAAGAGGTTGAGTGATCTCATCTCCCCTCTGTCAACTCAAGTTGAAAACAACACCAAGGCTATCCATGCCTTAGAAAAACAAGTAGCTGATCTTCCCATCCCTCAAGCATCTTTCACTGAGGAAGATCGCCAAAGGCAGATTAAGTTGGAAAGAGAAGTAGGAGAGCTTAAGAACCTGCTGGTTCAGCTGGTAAACCAACAACAAACCAAGGCAGCCGATGTGGAAGTGGCTATTGATAATGCAACTTCTAAGGGGGAGAAAATTGATGAAACTATTGTTCATTTAGTTGGTGAAGCTGTAAACAAAGTTGTTGATCAAATATATGAAGAAGCTGCTGAAGAAGCTTTGGGCACTACTGATAATGTCACTGATGAGATGGCAATTGTGACGTCAAATGTTGAAGAAGTTAATGTTGAAGTTCCCCCTGCTGGTGTTGAGGGGGAGATTGAAAAAAGAAGTTAATGTTGAAGTTCCTCCAGCTGTTGTTGAGGGGGATCAACAAATGATCATTGCTAATGCTCCCCAGATTGAAGTTGTTGATGATATAAAACAGCAGTTTGACCCCAAAGTAGTGGAAGCAGCATGGAAGGCAGGTTTTGCCGCTGAGATGGCCACTGACAGGTCCAAGGAAACCCTTCCAATCTTTCACAAACGTTTCCTTGGAAATGCTACCATTACTCCTATGACTGACTCTCAGCGTCAGTATCTTGCTCGCATTCAGCACAAGAGACCTTCATCTTCTCTTCCTGCTGCTCAACTTTCTATCCAAACCCCAGCAGGTCACAAGCATCAAATGATAGAAATACTGACCTTGACTGCTGAGGGAAAGTCTCAAGAAGAAGCTATCAAAGAGCTGGATAGGATCAAAGAAAACCAAGAAAATGAAAGAAAGAACTTGGAGTTTATCAAGAAGCTGCCTCTTCTTGAGAAGAGTGAACTAGATGGTGAGCAGCAGATGCTGTTCAAAACTGGGGGTGCTGAAGCTGTATACAAGCAAAATGAGAATAGCAATGCTATAGACACGCTGAAAGATAACACAACCTCCATAGCTGATGCTCAAGACAAAATAAATGCAACAACAAATGTTATCAAGTGTGATCAGCAGATCATTAAGTCTGGTGCCTTGTCACTGATCAAATGTGCCAATTCTACCAGCTACTCAGCTAAGAAGGCAGCCGCTACCAGCAAATCTGCTGCTGCTCGTGTAAAGAGGTTGAGTGATCTCATCTCCCCTCTGTCAACTCAAGTTGAAAACAACACCAAGGCTATCCATGCCTTAGAAAAACAAGTAGCTGATCTTCCCATCCCTCAAGCATCTTTCACTGAGGAAGATCGCCAAAGGCAGATTAAGTTGGAAAGAGAAGTAGGAGAGCTTAAGAACCTGCTGGTTCAGCTGGTAAACCAACAACAAACCAAGGCAGCCGATGTGGAAGTGGCTATTGATAATGCAACTTCTAAGGGGGAGAAAATTGATGAAACTATTGTTGATTTAGTTGGTGAAGCTGTAAACAAAGTTGTTGATCAAATATATGAAGAAGCTGCTGAAGAAGCTTTGGGCACTACTGATAATGTCACTGATGAGATGGCAATTGTGACGTCAAATGTTGAAGAAGTTAATGTTGAAGTTCCCCATGCTGGTGTTGAGGGGGAGATTGAAAAAGAAGTTAATGTTGAAGTTCCTCCAGCTGGTGTTGAGGGGGAGCAACAAATGATCATTGCTAATGCTCCCCAGATTGAAGCTTTTGATGATTTAGAACAGCAGTTTGACCCCAAAGTAGTGGAAGCAGCATGGAAGGCAGGTTTTGCCGCTGAGATGGCCACTGACAGGTCCAAGGAAACCCTTCCAATCTTTCACAAACGTTTCCTTGGAAATGCTACCATTACTCCTATGACTGACTCTCAGCGTCAGTATCTTGCTCGCATTCAGCACAAGAGACCTTCATCTTCTCTTCCTGCTGCTCAACTTTCTATCCAAACCCCAGCAGGTCACAAGCATCAAATGATAGAAATACTGACCTTGACTGCTGAGGGAAAGTCTCAAGAAGAAGCTATCAAAGAGCTGGATAAGATCAAAGAAAACCAAGAAAATGAAAGAAAGAACTTGGAGTTTATCAAGCAGCTGCCTCTTCTTGAGAAGAGTGAACTAGATGGTGAGCAGCAGATGCTGTTCAAAACTGGGGGTGCTGAAGCTGTATACAAGCAAAAGCATGCAGAGGTTGAAAAACAACTTAGTGAGAAAAGAGCTAAGTTTGAAGAAGAAAAGGCTAAGTGGCTGAAGAATATGGAAACAAGAAAAAGGCCACAAAGAATAATTGTTGCTCAAGCCTTTCCTGCTGATATGGGTTTAACAACAAATTTGAAGATTTTAAGAGAAGGGGCACCCAAACCAATTTATCTTAAAGAGGTTCAACCAGCGACACTTAGTGCCTCTGAATGGTTTGAGGTCTATATGCTGATCAGAGATAAGAAAACTGTCAGCTATGCTCACCTCCAGAAGATGTTGAAAGAATATTTTGAAAAAGCACTGGAGTATGAGACAAAGTTCAAAGCTGATCTGCCTATGCTGAGGCAAATCTTTGGTACTCCAGCAGCCATCTCCACATCAGCAGGCAAAAGGATCCAAAGAAAAAGAAAAGAAGAATATTGAACCTTGCATGCTGATCTTCCTCCTATATCTGGTGATGCCTTGCTGAACCTCAGACTTCCTCCTAGAAGCTTTTTCGAAGAAGGGAGAGTGCTGGAGAATCCAGCAGGCATATTGTTAGGTCCAGATTTACTGGACTAGCTCCAGACTTGATGACTGGAGCGACACTGAAGATTTGTCCAGAAATAATGGAAGACCAGTGAGCAAAATACTTGTATAGGAAATCTGGAATCCTCCAGATTAGCTCACTGGACTTCACCCCAGTCCAGATCTATTCTACTGAAGACATTCTCACTGAAGTTAGAATAAAGAAGACTGACAAATGGCGGAGTCCACTGGAAGTCTTACCAGATCTACGACTGGAGGATCGTCAGTGTTCTAGACCTTACAAGTCTGAACACTGACTACGAGGAATTGACTTTTGCCTTTACACACTTTCCAAAGAACATTCCACTTGTTCTTTACTAAAGTACCTACGTGTGTAAAGGTGGTTGGTTAAAAGAATAAAGTCATATTGATGTGACTTTATCCTTGTACTTTAACCAATGCATTTAATGACCTTGTCGGTTCATTAAATGCATGCAACCATATTTGTACGGCACAAATTCACTGGTGAATTTGTTTGCCTATAAATACAAAGTCATTTCCTTGTTAAAATTACTTTTAGCATTAAAGGTGAATTTGTCTAAATACTCTCGATCGTAACAGGGATACTTCACAACTTTAAGTATCTCGATCCAAAGAGTCTATTTGGCAAATATAGATCATTTGTAATTCATAGGTTGTTATAAATCAACAACTGATTCAAGAAAAACAAAATCTTGAAGTCATTTTAGAGAAAGAAAAACTGGTGATTAAATCATGGCTTGAAACCAGAAAGCCATATGATGCTGAGTAAATCAATTTCCCACTCAAAAACGTGCTTATTTAGATGGAAATACTCATGTTGCATCATTAATACCAGTAATTGATCGGTTACCAGAGGGATTCAGGCCCATTACCATTTATGATGAGCATGTAACTCCCAAGGCCAATATTTTCCCAGTTCAATCCCCAGAGGTTAAGACTGGAGCATTCCAGATGACTGCTCCAGTTAAAAAGGTTAATCGGAATAAACCTTTGCCTCAGACTGCTTCTAAAGAACCCCAGGTTCAAAAGAAGATGACCAGTTCCCTTACTAAGCCTCGAGTCCAGTCAACTGGAAAGGCTCAGGTGTCATCTGATAAATGTACTTTGTTAAGGTTAGAGAGCCAGTTTCAATTACTGACTCGTCAATTTCAAAGTTTAAATGCAAGATTAAACTTTTTTGAGGGTACTTCATCTGGCCCTAAACAAAATACAAAACTTTTTTCCAAGAAAGATAAATATATTTCTCCAGTTGAGAAAAAGAAGAAGGTTTCAAAACTATCAACCCCAGTGGTCTTTTCAGCTAAGACTACTGTTGAAGAAAGTGAACTCAACCAGATACGTCCAGGGACCTATAAGGGAGGGTCCAGTGAACCCATCAGTCGATGGGTTCCCAAATCTAACTGATATATCTGGTGGATGTGCAGGGCGATTGAAAGAAACATACCTGGTATCTTGACAGTGCAGCTGGCAGGACAATGACCGGACGTAAGACCCTGCTGGAGGAGTTCATAATTTCTGATGGACCCTCCATTACTTTTGGAAATGAGGGGTATGGTGTTCTGAACAATGGACAAGTCAAATTCAGATGAGTTGCATATGTGAATGGTTTGAAATATAACCTGATCAGTGTAAGTCAACTGTGTGATGATGGCTATCAAGTTCTATTCAATATTGTTCATGGAATTGTATTCAACAAGGACTGGAAGGTAGTATTGATTGCTCCTAGAAGAGGGAATGTGTACGTGATGGATATGGAAAGCTCTCCTTCAGAGCAGTGTTTCTATACTCAAGCTGACGAAGACACAAACTGGTTATGGCACAAAAGGTTATCCCATTTAAATTTCAAAAATATCAATAAGTTGTCTAGAAAACAACTGGCAGATGGGATACCTTCAGTTTCCTTCAAAAAGGAAAGGCCATGTCCAGGATGTGAGATGGGAAAGCAGAAATGTGCCAGTTTCAAGACCAAACAGAATTTCAGCATATCTGAACCACTTCACATGCTTCATATGGATCTCTTTGGTCCAGTGAATGTTCAGACTCGTGCTGGTAAAAGATACACCCTAGTGATCGTAGATGAATTCTCCAGATATTGTTGGGTTATCTTTCTCAGGTCTAAAAATGAAGTTGCTGCTGAAATCATCAGTCTTATCAAGCAAATTGAGCTCAAGTACAGTCGAAAGGTGTGTCAGTTAAGAAGTGACAATGGAACAGAATTCCAGAATGTAACTCTGGAGTCATTCTGTACTGACACTGGCATCTCCCAGAATTTCTCATCAGCCCACTCTCCAGAACAGAATGGAGTGGTGGAAAGGAAGAATCGAACGCTGATAGAAGCTACCAGGAGTATGCTTGCTGAATCTGGTCTTTCTACCAGTTTCTGGGCTGAAGCAATTGCTACTTCTTGCCACACCCAGAACCGGTCTGTGTACATCAAAAGACACAAAAGACAGCCTATGAAGTCTTAAGAAATAGAAAACCAAATATTGGTTATTTTCACGTTTTTGGATGTCCAGTGTATATTCTGAACGACTCCAGTCAGTTAGGCAAATTTGATGCCAAAGCTGATGAAGGGTATTTCTTAGGCTATTCAGTCATTCGCAAGGCCTTCAGAGTCTATAACAAGAGACTGGAGAAGGTCCATGAGTCAATACATGTCACATTTGATGAATCAAATGCTGCAATCAATAAAAAGCCAACCCTTGATACTCCCAGTAACTCCAATTGTCTTCTGTGAATCTGATCCTATCAACTACAATAAAGATTCAGAAGACACAGTTTCCAGTCATCCTGATCTGGAACCTATTCAAAAGAAGAAACCTCCAGTAGTACTCCATTCTATCCTTCAATTAATTTCAAGCTACCCTCTGAAATTATTATTGGATCAGATGTTCGTACTACTCCCCAGTATCAGTATCAGTTGAAATTATACCAGAAATGTCTTCATATGAAGAATTCCAAACTGAACCAGTACTTCAAGAAATGCCTTCAAATGATGAATTTCATGATGCAAATCGTGATTTAAATGACTCAGATGAAGATGTTGAAGTAGTCTGGCAAGATCCTCCTCCTGAAGCAACACCAGAGGAGACTCAACTGAACTCTTGCACTGATATTGTTGTCAGTAACAATCCTGGTCAGTACTCCAGATGGACAAAAGCTCATCCTATCGATCAGATCATAGGTGACTCCGGTAGAGGAGTTCGGACCAGAAGAGCCTCCAGTAATCAATGCTTATATGTCAGTTTCTTATCACTGACAGAACCAAAAAAGATTGACGAGGCTATGGAATATCCAAGCTGGGTGATAGCTATGCAAGAAGAGCTTCACCAGTTTGAAAGGAACAAGGTTTGGTACCTGGTTCCTTTCCCAGTTGGAAAGAAAGAACCAATTGGAACCAGATGGGTCTTCAGGAACAAGGTAGATTAAGATGGCCACGTAATCAGAAACAAGGCCAGACTGGTAGCACAAGGGTACTGCCATTCAGATGTCGATTTTGATGAATCATTTGCTCCAGTGGCTAGACTTGAAGCGATCAGAATATTCTTAGCATTTGCTGCTCATCATCAATTCAAGGTCTACCAGATGGACGTTAAAAGTGCATTCTTGAATGGAAAACTTGAAGAAGAAGTTTATGTCAGACAACCACCAGGTTTCACTGATGAAAAGCATCCACACTGGGTATATCGTCTGGACAAAGCGCTTTATGGCCTCAGACAAGCCCCACGTGCCTGGTATGATACTCTGACTAAACATTTATTGAAAAATGGTTTTAAAAGAGGTGCAATTGACAATACCTTATTTATTCTTCATGAAAAAGGTAATCTTCTGATGGTACAAATTTATGTTGATGATATTATTTTTGGGTCTACTGATGATAAAATGTGCAAGAAATTTTCGAAAATAATGTCGACTGAATATGAAATGAGTTTAATGGGTGAATTAACATTTTTTCTAGGACTCCAGATTAAACAGACCAGAGATGGTATTTTTATTAATCAAGAAAAATATGTTAGAGATCTTTTAAAGAAATATGATATGAACTCTTCACCATCTAAACCCACTCCAATTTCTGCACCATTAACACTGGACTCTGATCCAGATGGTAAACCAGTGAACACCACTGTCTATAGAGGCATGGTTGGTTCACTGATGTATTTAACTGCCAGTAGACCAGATATTATGTTTTCAACATGTTTATGTGCCAGATATCAGTCTAATCCAAAAGAATCTCATATGCTTGCTGTAAAGCGCATACTGAAATACCTTAAGGGTGTCCCCAGTTTGGGTCTTTGGTATCCCAAAGGCTCAGGCATGGATCTAATGGGTTATTCAGATTCAGATCATGCAGGTTGTAAGATAGACAGGAAATCCACTACTGGTGGATGTCATTTCCTTGGTGGCAAACTGGTCAGCTGGACCAGTAAGAAGCAAACTTCAGTTTCATTATCCACTGCTGAAGTTGAATACGTGTCTGCAGCCAGTTGTTGTGCTCAGATACTCTGGATGAAGAACCAGTTGCTTGATTATGGTATTAAGTATTCAAAGACCCAATCTTTTGTGATAATACCAGTGCCATTGCTATCTCGAACAATCCAGTCATGCACTCAAAGACGAAACACATTGATCTCAGGTATCATTTTATTCGTGATCATATTATGAAAGGCAACATTGAACTCCATTTTATTCCCACTGACAAACAACTCACTGACATTTTTACTAAACCACTGGATGTTAAAACTTTTGAATATCTTGTTGGTGAGTTGGGAATGTTAAACCCTTAAATCTGGAACCTTGATATTGAACGCCTTTGTGTACTATCAGGGATCCTTGATTTAAAGATTTATTCATCTATGACTGCTTAGATATCGAACGCCTTTGTGTACTATCTCTGCATTAATAGATTTCTGGATCAACATTCCAGGGGGAAGACTGAAAGATATATTTTTGTTCTTAAAATGTTTTAATTTCAGGGGGAATTTATTAATTTATTTTCTCACTGGACAAAATTTTCCAGAAAATTTCACTGGTACCTTGTAAATGTGTCCCTCTCACTGGTAATTAGATAGGTTGAAGTGCATGTTTGAGGTAACTTTTGTCTCCTTGTAAATGTGTCCCTCTCACTTGTCTGTATTAGTTGACGTGCATGTTTGAGGTTACCAGTCTCTTTCAAAATGGTTATCATTGGTACTTTACTGGAGTGTCCCTCCAGTGTACCATCAATGTATGCATCACTGGCCTAATCCACCAGTGATACTGGAGTGTCCAGTCAACCTCCAGATGCACTGAAATGAGTCATGGTTTGTCAGTCATAATATTTTAATACTTGGTCATTGTGCGTGCCACGTATGTAAAATCTTTGAAAAGATATTTATCTTATTATCCTACGTGGCATGTAACATTTTCAAAGAAATGATGGTATTTTTATCTTGGGAAGACAAAAAGTGCAAGTTGGTACTATTTGTGGGCTGTAAACCGTCACACATTTATGTGTGATGTGATGTAATTTAATGCGGATCTCAAAACCCGATCAAAATTATATTGGATAAAATTCAAATTAACCGTTTGAGTTCCACATTCTCTCTTCTATATAATACCCACTTTCACTTTCATTTGCATTTACTTCGAACATATTTACTCCCAAATTCTTCAAATTCCTTCATTTAATTTTTCATTCAATTTCCAATCATCAATCTCTCTCATATTTACTTCATCAAATCTTCATAAACCCTAATTTTTCTGTTTCATATCATCTATCTATCATATTCAATGGCATCAAGACAATCAAACTCACCCAAAAATCTGCTCGCTGCTGAATATACTCGGTTGCCAATGTTGTAAAGGCACCTCATATTACATTAGAGGCAAAGGCCATCAGAATAAACATGAACAATTGGATGGCTAGACTCACTAGCACCACTCATGCTCCCACCTCTCTCATCGGACGACTGAATGCCTTTTTCCTCAGTTGTCCACTCTATGGTGCTCTTACTCTTAATCCGGGTAAAATGTATCATGATTATCTATGTGAATTTTGGTATTCTGCTGTGTATGTTGAAAATACTCAATCTATCAACTACACATTGCAACAAGGCACCAGGGCCTTCACTCTCACTGCCGATTCTTTAAGAGATATTCTTCATCTGAATTATCTGGCTGAAAATGAGATGGCAATTACTCTCCCTACTGGTCTTAATTTCAGAGATGTATGTAGATTGATGGGACACACTGATATACTGGATGAACATGGCCAGTTATCAAGGAAAGGCACCATCTACATGAGCAAGTTATCAGACTCATGGAGATACTTTTTCACTCATCTTGAGTGTTTAGGTGGCAGTTCTGGAGGGTTGGATCAGATTAATCAAATGCAACTCCAGATTGCCTACTGTCTTTGGTTTGGATATAGAGTAGATTTTGCTCAGATCTTCTTTGATGATCTGGTAGAGCGTCTAAGGGTGAAAGGTAGAAAACCCCATATTCCATATATTCGTTTTCTGTCACTTATATTTTTAAGAGCTCTAGGTGCTGAGTATGATTTCGACACAAATCATTTTTCTGTGTGCGAATATCTGAGGGAGTTAAGTTCATTGAAATCAAGAGCTGGTGAGGTTGAAATTCCTGTAACATGCTGAATCATTTTAGAAATGATGCACATGAGGCATCATCATCAGATGAACAGGAAGAGGCTCCAGGAGGGAACCAGATTAGTGAAGGACCCTCTGGAGTCCTCAGTGCTGAAATTATACAACTAGTGACCCAGGTGGCTCCTGAGGTTCAGCAGACTACTCGACCAAGAACTTCCAGACGCCTTAGGAAGGCTGGAGTTCAGGTTAATCCAAATAGAGCCGAATCAAGCCATCCAGGTGATGTCATGAATATAGATGGGTCTCCTATTTTTGAGCAGGAAGAAAATATTGTACAGATTGATGAGCAGGTGACTGGTGAGCAAGATGCTCAGTTAGACTTAAATAGAGAAGTGGTTGATCAGGCAGTTAGGACGGCTCCAGATTGGGATGAGGTAGATTCCCCAATGTCTGAAGGCAACATGTTTGATGTGAATATGAATTTCCTGGGTGATGAAGTAGAAAATGTGGTTACTTCTGTTAATGCTTCAGTCACCCAACCACTTATCTCTACAGAAATGCCACCACCACCAGAATCCATTTTTGCACCACCACCACCACCATTTTCAATTCCACAAAACACCCCTTATTTCAATCCACCCTCACTTCATTTTTCCCAAAATCAACCACCACAAATTGAAACTCCACTTCACTTTCCTGAACACCGTGTGCTGGACTCTACTGCTGTAACATCTGAAACATCCACTGAAGGGGTCCAGGCACAAGTACCTTTGGTGACCAGGTTGGCTTCTGAACTGGCACCTCCCAGTGGTCTCTCTACCTCTTCTTCAGCCGAGGTCCAAGGCCTTTTAAGTAAGGTGGCGGACCTGGAGAGATCACTCCAGTCTTCATCCCAGGTTATTTCTGATTTTAAGTCTTTATTATCAAACAATCTTGCATCTGAAATGAATATTTTTGCTGGGAATGAGAAGCTGGTGTTTGAGAAACTGAATGAACTGGTACTGGCCACAAATCAAAACAATGAAAATATCAAAGTGGCAGTCCAGGGCTTAGAGGCAAAGTTGGTAAATTCTGTTCAGACTGCAGTGAAAGCTGAGGTTGTTCAACCACTGGCAGGTCTGACAGATGAGGTTCAGAGGTTGATCTCCAGGATAAGTAATTTGGAAAGCAGACCAACACATGATCAGAATGCTGTTGTTAGCACCATCAGTGATGAGTGTGCTAAGAAGTTCAGACATGGCATGTTGAAAGAAATCACTGAAGAGATTTCTGGGTCTGTTCTTAGAACCATTCAAGATGGGTTGTTGCCACAGGTGGTGAAAATGATTGAAAATGAAATGCCAAACTGTGAATTTCACAACTCCAGTGGCAAACTGTGAATAATCAAGAAGGAAGTGACTGAACTAAGGAAAACTGTGAATATCACAACTCCAGTGGCAGAACAACTCCAGTGGCGAAGAACTTTTGGTGCTATAGACAGATACATGCTTGAACAAGTTATGGAGTGCCCACAAGTCTCAAACTGGTGGACATTCCAAGGGGAAAAGTCTGAAGTGCAGGTTGTTGAAAAGTCTGTTGCCACTGAGTCTATTCCAGAAGGATTGGTGAAGAAAAAGAAAGAAGTGGTTGTTAGTGCTATCGAAAAGGCCTTTGGCACTGAACCCATTGTGCAACAAGAAGAAGTGACTGGTACTGATGCCAGTGCACAAGAAGTGCAGAAAGCACTTGGCACTGAAGCCATTGTGCAGGTTGAAGAGGCTACTGGTACTAATGCCAGTGAGCCCCAGTTTGAAGCATTCCCAGATATCACATCCACTTTAAAATCAGTAAAAGGAAAGGAACATATGGTATCTGGAGAAGAAAGTGAAATTGCTGGGAAGTCATCAGAATTTCCTACTACTGATGAAGACACCTCGAAGAGACTGGAACAAGAATGCATTATGATAGAAATTTTTAAGAAAAATCAAAAGGATGAACTGCTGGCCCACAAAAGGAGATGGCAAACATGGGGACTCTTGATTCTTACAATGCTGGTAGGTTGGGCATACATATTGATGTTTATAAAAGAATGAAGGAAGACCCCAGAGTTCATCAATGTCTGGATGCATTGGATGACGTATACATTCGCTCCAGGTACTCTGAAGAAGAGCAAACTTATGATGCAGTAACGTATGGTGTCAGTGTTGTTGAATTGATTAGACAAAGGATAAAGGAACTGGTGAACCTCCAGAAGAAGATCAGAAAGAATGCTGGTGCTCTGGAGATAGAGTACAGGAAGAAGATAAAAGGCTTGCCTAAACTCACTGCCAAACAGTTAAAAGAAATCAGAGATGCTGATCTGAGCACCTTCATTCCTTTGGATACTTCACAAAGAATCAATCATGAAGAACTCCAGTCTGCCATCGAACAGCAGAAGGTATCCAGGGAAACTGAATACATGATCCAGATGGCAAAGCAAAAAGCCAAGTATGAAGATATGTTGAAATTCAGGGCTGATGCCAGAAGGATCATAGGTGCAGAGATTAAATTAGCTGAAAATCATGAAGGCATGAGCAGATTTGAGGTAAAGTTGACCAGGGAGGGTAACTTTACTGATGAAAGGAAGAGTGCTTCATTCCAAGCTTTTGGATGGACTGAACTGAAGGAGATAGCCTTAACGTTCAGGGGAAGACTGATTTGTCTACTGATGTTAAAGCATTTTTGAAGAGGATTGAGAAGGTATGGAAGAGAAAGCAACAGATGGAAGTTGCAATAGGCATGAAACCACCAGATTCTGTACCATCCTCACCATCACCCAAGAGAAAGGCTACTGAAGATGCTCCAGGACAGACGTCAAAGAGAAGGGACTGACTCTTGTATCAATTACTTGTACTTGTATTTATTTCCCAAAATTGTAACTTATTTTCTGTTGATGGCTGTAAATATAGTTGTATATTTTGATTCATAAAGTAAATGATCAGATTTAGTCTAAGTTAGAATAAAGAAGACTGACAAATGGCGGAGTCCACTGGAAGTCTTACCAGATCTACGACTGGAGGATCGTCAGTGTTCTAGACCTTACAAGTCTAAACACTGATTACGAGGAATTGACTTTTTGCCTTTACACACTTTCCAAAGAACATTCCACTTGTTCTTTACTAAAGTACCTACGTGTGTAAAGGTGGTTGGTTAAAAGAATAAAGTCATATTGATGTGACTTTATCCTTGTACTTTAACCAATGCATTTAATGACCTTGTCGGTTCATTAAATGCATGCAACCATATTTGTACGGCACAAATTCACTGGTGAATTTGTTTGCCTATAAATACAAAGTCATTTCCTTGTTAAAATTACTTTTAGCATTAAAGGTGAATTTGTCTAAATACTCTCGATCGTAACAGGGATACTTCACAAAGAATCAATCATGAAGAACTCCAGTCTGCCATCAAACAGTAGAAGGTATCCAGGGAAACTGAATACATGATCCAGATGGCAAAGCAAAAAGCCAAGTATGAAGATATGTTGAAATTCAGGGCTGATGCCAGTGCACAAGAAGTGCAGAAAGCACTTGGCACTGAAGCCATTGTGCAGGTTGAAGAGGCTACTGGTACTAATGCCAGTGAGCCCCAGTTTGAAGCATTCCCAGATATCACATCCACTTTAAAGTCAGTAAAAGGAAAGGAACATATGGTATCTGGAGAAGAAAGTGAAACTTGCTGGGAAGTCATCAGAATTTCCTACTACTGATGAAGACACCTCGAAGAGACTGGAACAAGAATGCATTATGATAGAAATTTTTAAGAAAAATCAAAAGGATGAACTGCTGGCCCACAAAAGGAGATGGCAAACATGGGGACTCTTGATTCTTACAATGCTGGTAGGTTGGGCATACATATTGATGTTTATAAAAGAATGAAGGAAGACCCCAGAGTTCATCAATGTCTGGATGCATTGGATGACGTATACATTCGCTCCAGGTACTCTGAAGAAGAGCAAACTTATGATGCAGTAACGTATGGTGTCAGTGTTGTTGAATTGATTAGACAAAGGATAAAGTCATATTGATGTGACTTTATCCTTGTACTTTAACCAATGCATTTAATGACCTTGTCGGTTCATTAAATGCATGCAACCATATTTGTACGGCACAAATTCACTGGTGAATTTGTTTGCCTATAAATACAAAGTCATTTCCTTGTTAAAATTACTTTTAGCATTAAAGGTGAATTTGTCTAAATACTCTCGATCGTAACAGGGATACTTCACAACTTTAAGTATCTCGATCCAAAGAGTTTATTTGGCAAATATAGATCATTTGTAATTCATAGGTTTTTAGGATACTTACATATTTGTATTATCTTGATTCCGCACAACCTTGTATTTTATTTAACATCATAAATAAAATACACTTGAAAAATTACATTGTGTTCCACCTTTACTTTAAGTCGTGTATTACTTTGTTTATTTACTTGCATTTATATTCAAGTAATACTAGTCCAATCTAGTGCTTATTAGACTTATTTTCAATATCAACTGGGACTTACACATATTCTTCACCAATTTTCAAAACGATCAACTGTTCTTTCGATTGGCTGAAATTGAAAAGGCATCCACTGGGTTCATCATCGGCATAAGAAAAGGTGTGCCAAGACTACCAATGCTGGATGGTTCATCAGCAAGTTGGATGAAGAACTGCTGAAGCCTCACAGAAGAAATGACCCAGTGTTAAGAATTGCTAAACAAGAAGATGCTTGGGAGATTGAAGCTGCCAATCCTTAGATGTCGCATAATGTAAATGCTTGATGGTTCAGCATGTAAAGTTAAAATGATGAAATATAAGACATCTTTCTATCATTCTTTTATTATCTCAAAGTCTAGTTTACTCAGCAAGTCTTCTCAGCGAATAGGGGGAGATTGTTGAGTCAAGGATTCGCTGACCAGACTTGGTCGCTGACGTATGTCGTCAGCAAGTCTTCAGCGAGTCAGTGACTCTTGTCAGCAGGTGGTTCACTTTCCAAGTTGTGTGTCAAGGCGGGAAGATTTCGAATCAAAAGAAGACAAGGAGTCACATGGTGGTTCATCCAACTGCAATTTACTTAGTATGGCAAAAATGCAGTTGGACCAAAAAGAAGGGTTTTCTCTTTCATACCCGTTTTGGTAAAGAAGACAAAGGCTTCTGGATTCAAGTACTACGAGCCAATTAGATGTCGACAACCACCATTCTATCTCTATCAATGTAAAGGCTGTGTTGCCCTAATTCCTCCCCTATATAAAGAACACAACATCTCATTAAGTTGTGACTAGGTCACCGTTAAGTTGTAACCGAAGTTACCATTAAGGAAAGACAATGTCGATCCATGAGTAGCACGTTATGTTCATGACATTAGGTGGGTCATCAGGCCACCCGAAACTACTCGCCACATATGACTTGTTGCAAGGAACCACCCGAGCAACCATTTTAACATACCTATAACCACCGTCATCATAACATATCATATCGTAAACATATCATTAACCACCGTCATCATAACATATCATATCGTAAACATATCATTAACCACCGTCATCATAACATATCATATCGTAAACATATCATTAACCACCGTCATCATAACATATCATATCGTAAACATATCATTAACCACCGTCATCATAACATATCATATCGTAAACATATCATTAACCACCGTCATCATAACATATCATATCGTAAACATATCATTAACCACCGTCATCATAACATATCATATCGTAAACATATCATTAACCACCGTCATCATAACATATCATATCGTAAACATATCATTAACCACCGTCATCATAACATATCATATCGTAAACATATCATTAACCACCGTCATCATAACATATCATATCGTAAACATATCATTAACCACCGTCATCATAACATATCATATCGTAAACATATCATTAACCACCGTCATCATAACATATCATATCGTAAACATATCATTAACCACCGTCATCATAACATATCATATCGTAAACATATCATTAACCACCGTCATCATAACATATCATATCGTAAACATATCATTAACCACCGTCATCATAACATATCATATCGTAAACATATCATTAACCACCGTCATCATAACATATCATATCGTAAACATATCATTAACCACCGTCATCATAACATATCATATCGTAAACATATCATTAACCACCGTCATCATAACATATCATATCGTAAACATATCATTAACCACCGTCATCATAACATATCATATCGTAAACATATCATTAACCACCGTCATCATAACATATCATATCGTAAACATATCATTAACCACCGTCATCATAACATATCATATCGTAAACATATCATTAACCACCGTCATCATAACATATCATATCGTAAACATATCATTAACCACCGTCATCATAACATATCATATCGTAAACATATCATTAACCACCGTCATCATAACATATCATATCGTAAACATATCATTAACCACCGTCATCATAACATATCATATCGTAAACATATCATTAACCACCGTCATCATAACATATCATATCGTAAACATATCATTAACCACCGTCATCATAACATATCATATCGTAAACATATCATTAACCACCGTCATCATAACATATCATATCGTAAACATATCATTAACCACCGTCATCATAACATATCATATCGTAAACATATCATTAACCACCGTCATCATAACATATCATATCGTAAACATATCATTAACCACCGTCATCATAACATATCATATCGTAAACATATCATTAACCACCGTCATCATAACATATCATATCGTAAACATATCATTAACCACCGTCATCATAACATATCATATCGTAAACATATCATTAACCACCGTCATCATAACATATCATATCGTAAACATATCATTAACCACCGTCATCATAACATATCATATCGTAAACATATCATTAACCACCGTCATCATAACATATCATATCGTAAACATATCATTAACCACCGTCATCATAACATATCATATCGTAAACATATCATTAACCACCGTCATCATAACATATCATATCGTAAACATATCATTAACCACCGTCATCATAACATATCATATCGTAAACATATCATTAACCACCGTCATCATAACATATCATATCGTAAACATATCATTAACCACCGTCATCATAACATATCATATCGTAAACATATCATTAACCACCGTCATCATAACATATCATATCGTAAACATATCATTAACCACCGTCATCATAACATATCATATCGTAAACATATCATTAACCACCGTCATCATAACATATCATATCGTAAACATATCATTAACCACCGTCATCATAACATATCATATCGTAAACATATCATTAACCACCGTCATCATAACATATCATATCGTAAACATATCATTAACCACCGTCATCATAACATATCATATCGTAAACATATCATTAACCACCGTCATCATAACATATCATATCGTAAACATATCATTAACCACCGTCATCATAACATATCATATCGTAAACATATCATTAACCACCGTCATCATAACATATCATATCGTAAACATATCATTAACCACCGTCATCATAACATATCATATCGTAAACATATCATTAACCACCGTCATCATAACATATCATATCGTAAACATATCATTAACCACCGTCATCATAACATATCATATCGTAAACATATCATTAACCACCGTCATCATAACATATCATATCGTAAACATATCATTAACCACCGTCATCATAACATATCATATCGTAAACATATCATTAACCACCGTCATCATAACATATCATATCGTAAACATATCATTAACCACCGTCATCATAACATATCATATCGTAAACATATCATTAACCACCGTCATCATAACATATCATATCGTAAACATATCATTAACCACCGTCATCATAACATATCATATCGTAAACATATCATTAACCACCGTCATCATAACATATCATATCGTAAACATATCATTAACCACCGTCATCATAACATATCATATCGTAAACATATCATTAACCACCGTCATCATAACATATCATATCGTAAACATATCATTAACCACCGTCATCATAACATATCATATCGTAAACATATCATTAACCACCGTCATCATAACATATCATATCGTAAACATATCATTAACCACCGTCATCATAACATATCATATCGTAAACATATCATTAACCACCGTCATCATAACATATCATATCGTAAACATATCATTAACCACCGTCATCATAACATATCATATCGTAAACATATCATTAACCACCGTCATCATAACATATCATATCGTAAACATATCATTAACCACCGTCATCATAACATATCATATCGTAAACATATCATTAACCACCGTCATCATAACATATCATATCGTAAACATATCATTAACCACCGTCATCATAACATATCATATCGTAAACATATCATTAACCACCGTCATCATAACATATCATATCGTAAACATATCATTAACCACCGTCATCATAACATATCATATCGTAAACATATCATTAACCACCGTCATCATAACATATCATATCGTAAACATATCATTAACCACCGTCATCATAACATATCATATCGTAAACATATCATTAACCACCGTCATCATAACATATCATATCGTAAACATATCATTAACCACCGTCATCATAACATATCATATCGTAAACATATCATTAACCACCGTCATCATAACATATCATATCGTAAACATATCATTAACCACCGTCATCATAACATATCATATCGTAAACATATCATTAACCACCGTCATCATTATTCCCCGAGTACCTCCCATATCAACCCAACCACATTATAGGTTATACATTACCGTTATGGAGGTTATAGTTTATGAAACCATTTTTGTTGCACCCTCAGCGTGACAAAAGTAGTGTATCTTACCTCGTAGTAGTGTACGCGAGCAAACAGAGAGCTAATAGTGCTTAATAGTAATCCCCGACACCTATCGTACATTAACATATGAAATATAAGTCATTTGGGACCTTAAAACGACTCTCGTATGACCTTAAGACTGACCAAGTAAAAGTCCAGCATTAAACCTTACGAATTTAGCCCAAAACGAACTTAGAAAACGAATTTGAACATCAAACGAACTTAGCCTTCGTTTTTAGATTCAAACGAAGATGATCTTCGTTTTGTCAAACGAAGATAGTTTCCAGAAAACGAATTTAGGCTCAACGAAGATGGCTCAAACGAACTTAGCCTTCGTTTTTAGATTCAAACGAAGATGATCTTCGTTTTGTCAAACGAAGATAGTTTCCAGAAAACGAATTTGAACATCAAACGAACTTAGCCTTCGTTTTTAGATTCAAACGAAGATGATCTTCGTTTTGTCAAACGAAGATAGTTTCCAGAAAACGAATTTGAACATCAATTAACCAAAACATCTTTTAAACTCTAATTAATTGCAAAACCCTTTTAAAATCAGTTTTGAATCAATATTAAAACATCTTTTAAACTGAAATTAATTGCAAAACCCTTTTAAAATCAGTTTTGAATCAATAATAAAACATCTTTTAAACTGAAATTAATTGCAAAACCCTTTTAAAATCAGTTTTGAATCAATAATAAAACATCTTTTAAACTGAAATTAATTGCAAAACCCTTTTAAAATCAGTTTTGAATCAATAATAAAACATCTTTTAAACTGAAATTAATTGCAAAACCCTTTTAAAATCAGTTTTGAATCAATACCAAAACATCTTTTAAACTCTAATTAATTGCAAAACCCTTTTAAAATCAGTTTTGAATCAATATTAAAACATCTTTTGATCTGAAAATACAATTAACAACCCATTGATTACCTGATTGCTTTGATAGCCAATTGAAAGTAACCCAAAATACACAATCAATTCAACCAAAACTTGAACAATTGCTTTTTGAAATCGGTTAAGGGGCTGAAGAAGCTGTGCAGGTGTTATTAATTAGGTTAATGATCCTAGATTAGGTTAATCCTTTTCTTAACCCGTTTTTAACTTTTCTCCATTGGCAAAACTAGTCCCTGGACTTCATATCGACTTTATTTCACATTCAAACACCTATTGGGGATACATACAACACACTAAAGCACTTTCGCACACTACATAGGCCTTTTACACATCATTTAATCCACTTTATTGTCACTCATTAAAGATAATTAAATCTCACATATAGGGCACATAAACATATAAACACATATTTCCACACAAACGTATCACGGACTTATAATTTGACCTAACGACGTTAGTCAACATATACGTTTAAGTTTTGGGATGTTACAATTACCTCCCCCTTAAGAGGATTCCGTCCCCGGAATCACTTCAGCATCAAAAAGGTGGGGATAGGTCTCCCGCATTACGGACTCGGTCTCCCAAGTCATACTTTCGCCGTGATTGTGTTTCCACTTTATGAGAACTAGATCGATAGTCTTTCGTCGTAGCTTCTTTTGTTTCCTTCCCAATATAGCAACAGGTTCATCGACAATCTGCTTGTTGGGATTAATACTTACGTCCTCGAGTGGAATGACATCCGTTTCATTCGCATAGCACTTACGTAGGTAACACACATGAAATGTGTTGTGAATTCCATTAAGTTCTGGAGGTAAGTCCAGCTTAAATGCCTGTTCATTAACCTTCTTAATGATCTTAAAAGGTCCAATGAATCTGGGGCTTAACTTTCCACGTTTTCCAAACCGTAATACACCTTTCCAAGGCGACACTTTGAGTAAAACCATTTCGCCTTCTTTAAAATCGAACGGCCTCCTTTTCTTATCAGCATATGACTTTTGCCTTTCACGAGCAACACGTAAGGCTTTCTTTGCAACATTAACTTTATCGGCCGTAATTTGTACTACTTCGGGTCCAGCAAATTGCTTTTCCCCGGGCTCCAACCAACAACTAGGAGTCCGACACTTTCTACCATATAACATCTCATAAGGTGGCATTCCAATGCTCGCATGATAACTATTGTTATACGCAAACTCAATAAGAGGTAGGTGTTTATCCCACGAACCACCATAATCCATTACACAAGCTCTGAGCATATCTTCGAGCGTTTGAATAGTCCTTTCACTTTGCCCATCGGTCTGCGGGTGATAGGCTGTGCTCAGACGAACTTGAGTACCAACTTCCCGTTGAAAACTCTTCCAAAAGTTGGAAACGAATCGAGCATCACGATCGGACACAATCGATATCGGAACACCATGTTTAGTAACCACTTCATCAATATACAACGTAGCGAAGTTCTCCATAGGAGCAGTCTCACGAACTGGGAGAAAGTGAGCACTCTTCGTTAATCGATCGACAATAACCCATATCATATCGTGACCACGAGGCGTCCTCGGAAGTTTGGTCACAAAATCCATCGTAATGTGATCCCATTTCCACTCAGGGATCTCAAGTTGCTGAAACTTCCCGTAAGGCTTTTGATGTTCAGCTTTCACCTTCGCACACGTCAAACATTTCTGCACATACATCATCACATCGTTCTTAATACTGGGCCACCAATAAATAGGCTTCAAATCTGCATGCATCTTTGTGGCACCAGGGTGTACAGAATACTTAGTTTTGTGAGCTTCATCCATTACTAACTCACGATTGCCTCCATAGAGAGGAACCCATATTCTACCTTTGTAGGTTCGAAGGCCACGACTATTTTCTTCCATTTGGAGTCTGTTCTTCTTCTTTTTCCCAATAGACTCCGCTTTCACATTAACATCCTTTAACGCTTCGATTTGAGCTAATCGAATAGGTTCCAGTAAATTCGACTCAATCTTTGTAATCATCGCACATAATCTACTTTTCGCATATCCTTTGCGGCTTAAGGCATCAGCAACCACATTAGCTTTGCCTGGGTGATATTTAATCTCACAATCATAATCCTTTAATAACTCCATCCACCGTCGTTGTCTAACATTCATGTCCTTCTGAGTAAACACGTACTGTAAGCTCTTATGATCCGTATAAAGGGTACACTTTGTACCATACAGATAATGTCGCCACAACTTCAGAGCAAAAACAACCGCAGCCAGCTCAAGGTCATGAGTAGGATAGTTCCGCTCATGAGGCTTCAGCTGTCGAGAGGCGTAAGCGATAACTTTGTCTCGTTGCATTAGTACACACCCTAACCCCGTGATGGATGCGTCACTATAAACCACTAGATCATCTGTTCCTTCGGGTAAAGCTAAGACTGGAGCTTCACACAACTTCTTTTTCAACGTTGTGAAGGCTTTCTCTTGAGCATCGGTCCACACAAACTTCACACCTTTCTTCGTTAATTCAGTCATTGGCTTGGCAATGCGCGAGAAATCCTGAATAAAACGTCGATAATAGCCAGCCAAACCGAGAAAACTCTTAATTTCAGTAGGAGACTTAGGCTGCTCCCACTTCGACACTGCTTCTATCTTCGAAGGATCTACTTTTATACCATCAGAGGAGACGACATGGCCGAGGAAATGAACTTCCTTTAGCCAGAACTCGCACTTGGAGAATTTAGCATATAGCTTTTTCTCTCTGAGGACTTGAAGGACAGCTCTCAAATGCTCTCTATGTTCCTCTTCCGACTTTGAATACACAAGAATGTCGTCGATAAAAACAATAACGAAATGATCCAAAATGGTCGACAGACACGGTTCATCAAATCCATAAACTTCGCTGGAGCATTTGTCAAACCGAATGGCATGACAAGGAACTCATAATGACCATAACGAGTTCGGAACGCTGTTTTGGCTACACTTTCTTCTTCAACCTTCAATTGATGATAGCCAGACCGTAAATCAATCTTTGAGAAATAAGAAGCACCTTGAAGTTGATCGAATAAATCATCAATACGAGGGAGTGGATATTTATTCTTCACCGTTCTTTTATTCAGCTCGCGATAATCGATACACATGCGCATGGATCCGTCTTTCTTCTTTACGAAAAGGATAGGAGCACCCCATGGAGAGGAACTCGGACGAATGAAACCTTTATCTAAAAGTTCCTGAATTTGCGTCATTAACTCCTTCATCTCCGTCGGAGCTAATCGATAGGGAGCTTTGGCTACAGGAGTAGCACCAGGAATGAGATCAATAGAAAATTCAACCTCACGATCAGGAGGAAGACCTGGAAGATCTTCAGGGAAAACATCAGGAAACTCGGAAACAACTTCGACATCAGAGACTGTAGGCTTCGCGATACGAGAATCGATGACATAAGCTAGAAAATGTGACTTAGTTTGCCGTATACAACGAAGCGCTTTCATCATCGAGATCACCTTAACATTTCCCGGCTTCTTGTCACCATAAACACAGACACCTTTACCGTCGGGAGTAGCGATACGGACTATCTTTTTCGAACATAGGACGACAGCATCATTCTTAGACATCCAGTCCATACCAAGTACAACATCGAAACTAGGAATGGTAGCGGGTAACAGGTTAGCAGTAAATGAACGACCCTCTATTTCTATCGGACAATCAGAATAACCTTCCCGAATAATAGACGTTGCACCATTAGCCACTTCTACTTCTATAGGGCACCGTAAAGAACTAGTAGTCATGTCTAACTTAGGAGCAAACAGAGTAGACACAAAAGATTTGTTCGCACCAGAATCAAATAACACATTAGCAGGTTTGGAGTTAACAATAAGGGTAGCAGTAACTACCTGATCATCGTCTTTTGCCTCCTCAGCCGTCATCTGAAAAGCACGGGCTTTGGCTTTGGAAGCTTCTGCCTTCTTTCCCTCATCTTTCTTCATCTGCGGGCAGTCTGCAATACGGTGCTTGGTGTCTCCACATTTATAACATCTAGCCTTGTCAGTGCATTGATCAATGGTATGACCCTGAGTTCCACACTTATTGCACCTGCGGGTCTTTGTAGAACACTGACCAGAATGGATAGATTTGCAGCCAGGGCACCATTTTCCATCCTTGTCTGCCCTTCCCTTGTCAGAGGACGATGAAGATCCCTTAAATTTCTTTCCAAAACGATTTGATCCACCAAACCTCCTCTTATTGCCAGACTTCATCTCATTCTCTTTCTTTTCAACTTTCTTATCCGCAGCAAAATCATCATCAAGCTTTTTGGATTCTTTGATTGCTTCAGTTAGGGTCTTATGCTGCCTACAAATACCTCGATAACTTGGAGGTAAACCATCGACATAGCAGGCGACTTGATCTGCATCAGTTCTGAATAGATGACCCACAAATTTCATCTTTTCCATAAAGGAAATCAATAACATAAGGTCTATGCGAAGCTATTGGGTAAACTAAAGCCAGCTTGATCATCTACCCATCTCTCGCCACAGCTTCACACGTCATCTCACTGCCTAACCTGAGGGGTGTCAACACATTAAAAGAAACAAGTGTTAGCTATAAAGCTAAGTAAGATAACACCAGGTTTAAGCAAACATTTCATCCATTTAAATCGTCACTTTAAAGCATTACGTCATTTTAATTAGGCATTCATACCACCGTATAACATATCCACATCACATATAAGCATAGAGTTCATGACCCTAAGCGTGCCTAATCAATTTCGTCATTTCATCTCATCTCATTAGGTTGTGACTAAGTCACCGTTAAGTTGTAACCGAAGTTACCATTAAGGAAAGACAATGTCGATCCATGAGTAGCACGTTATGTTCATGACATTAGGTGGGTCATCAGGCCACCCGAAACTACTCGCCACATATGACTTGTTGCAAGGAACCACCCGAGCAACCATTTTAACATACCTATAACCACCGTCATCATAACATATCATATCGTAAACATATCATTAACCACCGTCATCATAACATATCATATCGTAAACATATCATTAACCACCGTCATCATAACATATCATATCGTAAACATATCATTAACCACCGTCATCATAACATATCATATCGTAAACATATCATTAACCACCGTCATCATAACATATCATATCGTAAACATATCATTAACCACCGTCATCATAACATATCATATCGTAAACATATCATTAACCACCGTCATCATAACATATCATATCGTAAACATATCATTAACCACCGTCATCATAACATATCATATCGTAAACATATCATTAACCACCGTCATCATAACATATCATATCGTAAACATATCATTAACCACCGTCATCATAACATATCATATCGTAAACATATCATTAACCACCGTCATCATAACATATCATATCGTAAACATATCATTAACCACCGTCATCATAACATATCATATCGTAAACATATCATTAACCACCGTCATCATAACATATCATATCGTAAACATATCATTAACCACCGTCATCATAACATATCATATCGTAAACATATCATTAACCACCGTCATCATAACATATCATATCGTAAACATATCATTAACCACCGTCATCATAACATATCATATCGTAAACATATCATTAACCACCGTCATCATAACATATCATATCGTAAACATATCATTAACCACCGTCATCATAACATATCATATCGTAAACATATCATTAACCACCGTCATCATAACATATCATATCGTAAACATATCATTAACCACCGTCATCATAACATATCATATCGTAAACATATCATTAACCACCGTCATCATAACATATCATATCGTAAACATATCATTAACCACCGTCATCATAACATATCATATCGTAAACATATCATTAACCACCGTCATCATAACATATCATATCGTAAACATATCATTAACCACCGTCATCATAACATATCATATCGTAAACATATCATTAACCACCGTCATCATAACATATCATATCGTAAACATATCATTAACCACCGTCATCATAACATATCATATCGTAAACATATCATTAACCACCGTCATCATAACATATCATATCGTAAACATATCATTAACCACCGTCATCATAACATATCATATCGTAAACATATCATTAACCACCGTCATCATAACATATCATATCGTAAACATATCATTAACCACCGTCATCATAACATATCATATCGTAAACATATCATTAACCACCGTCATCATAACATATCATATCGTAAACATATCATTAACCACCGTCATCATAACATATCATATCGTAAACATATCATTAACCACCGTCATCATAACATATCATATCGTAAACATATCATTAACCACCGTCATCATAACATATCATATCGTAAACATATCATTAACCACCGTCATCATAACATATCATATCGTAAACATATCATTAACCACCGTCATCATAACATATCATATCGTAAACATATCATTAACCACCGTCATCATAACATATCATATCGTAAACATATCATTAACCACCGTCATCATAACATATCATATCGTAAACATATCATTAACCACCGTCATCATAACATATCATATCGTAAACATATCATTAACCACCGTCATCATAACATATCATATCGTAAACATATCATTAACCACCGTCATCATAACATATCATATCGTAAACATATCATTAACCACCGTCATCATAACATATCATATCGTAAACATATCATTAACCACCGTCATCATAACATATCATATCGTAAACATATCATTAACCACCGTCATCATAACATATCATATCGTAAACATATCATTAACCACCGTCATCATAACATATCATATCGTAAACATATCATTAACCACCGTCATCATAACATATCATATCGTAAACATATCATTAACCACCGTCATCATAACATATCATATCGTAAACATATCATTAACCACCGTCATCATAACATATCATATCGTAAACATATCATTAACCACCGTCATCATAACATATCATATCGTAAACATATCATTAACCACCGTCATCATAACATATCATATCGTAAACATATCATTAACCACCGTCATCATAACATATCATATCGTAAACATATCATTAACCACCGTCATCATAACATATCATATCGTAAACATATCATTAACCACCGTCATCATAACATATCATATCGTAAACATATCATTAACCACCGTCATCATAACATATCATATCGTAAACATATCATTAACCACCGTCATCATAACATATCATATCGTAAACATATCATTAACCACCGTCATCATAACATATCATATCGTAAACATATCATTAACCACCGTCATCATAACATATCATATCGTAAACATATCATTAACCACCGTCATCATAACATATTCCATTGGCAAAACTAGTCCCTGGACTTCATATCGACTTTATTTCACATTCAAACACCTATTGGGGATACATACAACACACTAAAGCACTTTCGCACACTACATAGGCCTTTTACACATCATTTAATCCACTTTATTGCCACTCATTAAAGATAATTAAATCTCACATATAGGGCACATAAACATATAAACACATATTTCCACACAAACGTATCACGGACTTATAATTTGACCTAACGACGTTAGTCAACATATACGTTTAAGTTTTGGGATGTTACAAAAATGAACTATGAGGTTTGTTCTATGCTATTGTCTGTGCCTACAGTATCTTTACAATGTTTCTTGTTTAGAATTTTCCAATCTTATATGTTCTAAAATAATTTTCGTCCAATAGCAGGTTAATGTAATGCAGTGTTTTGCAAAAGCTGGCATTGCTCAGCGCTTTAAACACACCCTTCAAGAAGGTGGTCTGTACATGGTGAAGAATTTAACGGTTGTCCATAATTATGACAAATACATGATAATGAAAGATGCTGATTACATGATCGAGCTTCATGGTTCGACGATTGTGAGAAATGTAACGGATGGATGTTGACAAGTTTAACCGCTACCCATTTCAGTTGGTCCCCTTTGAGGACGTTGTACCCACCGATAACAAATACTTTTAGGTGTGTTTTCCTCCTTCCATCTCCTAATAATTGTATCCACCTGGTCAAATATGAAATGTTATACACGATAACTTTAGACAACTGTTTTTAATTTAGCCTAATTGGAGTGTCCTTTTGATTAATAATTAATAGTCTGAAAGAAATGTCCAACCATCATGATATCAATATTTGATGACAGTAATTTGGAGGATAGTGATGATGACTTGGAAGGTCCAGCCCACTTATACGAAGATATATCTCATAACGAAGGATACCTTAATGCTATCATATTCTTTATATACACATAAATGCCTCTAAATGAATATACATTGTTTTCCATATAAAAAATACCAAAATTTCAAATAAACCTAAGAACAGATTCATTATTGCATAAGACATGAATTGTTTTATCTATACATCTATAAATTTTTATGGAATTTGCCTTTTTAACTTGCAGATTGAACTTTCAAATGCATTGAAGAAATTGGATCTCAAGCTCGCAGCACTATTTCAGAAATACTACATCCTTCTTTTACGATTATGAATTTCTGCAAAATTTGTATTGACACACAACCTATATGAAACTATAATGGAAGGCTGCAACTCAGTCCCAAGAATTCTTCAAAAACGTTACTACCATAATGCATACATGGATGCCGAAAAGCAAAGTGCTATTGATATGTAACTGGTATTAGTCTATGATAATAAATAAGAATTCGCATATCTGATATTAATCCTGTGTTTATTTATACTCGTATCATTTTGAACTTGGTCAATGTTGGAGCAGGTTCCCGCGTCACTATCAGCCACAAATGGGTAGACCTGCATTCTGGGAATTGGATTCAGATCAACATTATAATGTAGGTATCCAAGGTTCTGATGTTTGATTCGTTAGTCAAAGTCGAAGTAAGTATAGTGTTTTATTATTTAGCATCATGATACCTGGTGCATTAAGGTATAAACGTTCTTCTGCAAGATGTGCACTCCCTGCACATATTATAGTGCAATTGACCCATTTATGTATGAATAGGCTGATTTGGGTGGTGATTTATGTAACACTCCGCCTTACCACAACACAATATTGTCCGCTTTGCCCGCAGGCTCACGGCTTTGTTTCTGGTTGCTCGGGTAAACTTCCCAGGAGGGTCACCCATTTGGCATTGCTGCCACCCGAGCACGCTTAACTGTGGAGTTCTCCTCTCATCCACAGCCAATACGACCAAAACGCGTTGTGTTATGTAAGACCATTGATGTCACTTATAGTCAGGATCCCCCTTGTATGCCAGGGATGTATGCTTTCACACCCCCTCAACACAACTCAACGTCCTCGTTGAGTTATGCAAGTGCGCCATACACTCCTAACAATCCCAAGGGTTGCTCTGATACCACTTGTAACACCCCGCCTTACCAAAACACAATATTGTCCGCTTTGCCCGCAGGCTCACGGCTTTGTTTCTGGTTGCTCGGGTAAACTTCCCAGGAGGGTCACCCATTTGGCATTGCTGCCACCCGAGCACGCTTAACTGTGGAGTTCTCCTCTCATCCACAGCCAATACGTCCAAAACGCGTTGTGTTATGTAAGACCATTGATGTCACTTATAGCCAGGATCCCCCTTGTATGTAGCGATGTATGCTTTCACACCAACTTGTAACACCCGTCATTTTAAAAACCTGGATTTCAAAAACTTTTGCCAAACGGCGTTTAAAACATAGCGGAAAAGGATCACTTAAAAACTGCCCATCCGTAACGGATGGTACCTTTCATTAAAGTTTGGTGTTACTAATAGCATCATCGTAATAGTCAAAGTAAAATCCAAGTTATGGCACTAACATAATTGCCATCAAATCTACAAGAGACATAAATCATAAATAAAGTAGCCGAACATATGGCTATAGGTAAAGTCTAATCATAGGGAGACTAATGCTAATCTTCCTTTATTTTTCTACCCATCTCACGATCCACGCACTTCACTAGATTATACCTGCTTATCCTGAAGGACACAACATTTTCATAAAAGCAAGTGTTAGCTAATAAAATTAGCTAAGTAAGATACACACATTTTGATAAAACGTTCTTCATTTTACTTTTATAAAACTTCGTCATATTTTACTTATCAAAACGTAACCACATTACATATCATCCACAACAATCATAGATCAACTCATACTCCCCTTTTCCTACATTGCATCACATTTCATTTCATATCAACATATACATCTTATCATCATATACCCACATCTTAATCAATATCTTATATCATATCAACATAGACTTACTACTAAACGTAACTTCATATCATATCTTGGCATATCACACATAAACTTGTCACACGTATTCATATTAGTACATATTCTCACGTCACATTGTGATCTCACAACGTAAAGCACATATACATCTTTCACACATATCTTATTATCAACTTATTCAGCTTAATCAAATTCATCTCACGTCTTACATATCACACATAAACATATCGCACATATATGTATAGCACATGTAGGATATATACTCCTAATTGTGCCTATGCATCGTTCTTATCACACGTCTCAACACATCTTATTAAATCCCACATCACATTGTAATCCCACATCTTAAATTACATGTACATCTTTCTCACGTATTCTTATAATTATCTTAATCAACTTATTCCCACATCTTACATCTTTAATCAGTTTACATATTACGCACTAGCTTTACAACTAGCACGATTTCCCACGTCTCAACTTTTAGGAAAGGCAAAGCCATTTCCATAGTATCCTGTCATGCTTTTAACATTGGTGTTAGTCACTCCACCCGGAAATACTAGTCCCACGTAACTATGCCGCAAGGAGCCACTCAAGCGACCACGTACGCACTAGTTTGGCATAAACTAGCACGGGTTAAGCTTAACACTTCCCACGTCAATCTCACGTATTTAGCTATAGCATTTCCCACGTATTTATATCTTTCTTACTTTTACGCACTAACATTAAGGCTAGAACGGTTTCCCACATCTCACATTTTACTTTAACATTAGGTATATATATATTACCTAACTAGTCCCACATCTACTTTAACGTTTAATCCCACTAACGTGCACAACTCATAACATTTCTTACGTGTATCTAGTGAACTAGACATTTCATACTTAATTCTCACATATAAGCCATCACACATCAACATAAAGACATATCAACAACATTATCAACAATATATATCATAATCAGTTCATAGCAACATCATTAAAGTCATCACACTACTTATGCACACAACTACTTTTACTTTAAACGTCAACATAACAACATAGGTCATTTCAGCATACATACATTCCCATATAACCTCTCGCATAACCCGGAAAACCCAACACACATAAGATAATCCGATTAAGAGGTTAATTATAGAAACCACATTTTGTTGTGCCTCTAGCGTGATAAAAGTCATGTATCTTACCTGACGACGAGCACAACGATCAACAAGCAACTTTAACGTATCTTTCTTGAGTTCCCAACTACCTAGCACACACATATAATCGACATGTAACATAAACGGGACCTTAAAGAACATCTCCAAGTTCCCTAAACATCAACATAACTTATACCTAAGGTCTACGGGTCAAATGAGCACTAAAACAAGCCTAAACGACCACCAGACCCCCAAGTGCGCCGCACCCCCCATCTGTGCGTCACACCAAACACCCAGCAACTTCAGCCCAGCACCAGGTGCGCCGCACCAAGCCCAGGTGCGCCGCACCAAGCCCAGGTGCGCCGCACCAAGCCCAGGTGCGCCGCACCAAGCCCAGGTGCGCCGCACCAAGCCCAGGTGCGCCGCACCAAGCCCAGGTGCGCCGCACCAAGCCCAGGTGCGCCGCACCAAGCCCAGGTGCGCCGCACCAAGCCCAGGTGCGCCGCACCAAGCCCAGGTGCGCCGCACCAAGCCCAGGTGCGCCGCACCAAGCCCAGGTGCGCCGCACCAAGCCCAGGTGCGCCGCACCAAGCCCAGGTGCGCCGCACCAAGCCCAGGTGCGCCGCACCAAGCCCAGGTGCGCCGCACCAAGCCCAGGTGCGCCGCACCAAGCCCAGGTGCGCCGCACCAAGCCCAGGTGCGCCGCACCAAGCCCAGGTGCGCCGCACCAAGCCCAGGTGCGCCGCACCAAGCCCAGGTGCGCCGCACCAAGCCCAGGTGCGCCGCACCAAGCCCAGGTGCGCCGCACCAAGCCCAGGTGCGCCGCACCAAGCCCAGGTGCGCCGCACCAAGCCCAGGTGCGCCGCACCAAGCCCAGGTGCGCCGCACCAAGCCCAGGTGCGCCGCACCAAGCCCAGGTGCGCCGCACCAAGCCCAGGTGCGCCGCACCAAGCCCAGGTGCGCCGCACCAAGCCCAGGTGCGCCGCACCAAGCCCAGGTGCGCCGCACCAAGCCCAGGTGCGCCGCACCAAGCCCAGGTGCGCCGCACCAAGCCCAGGTGCGCCGCACCAAGCCCAGGTGCGCCGCACCAAGCCCAGGTGCGCCGCACCAAGCCCAGGTGCGCCGCACCAAGCCCAGGTGCGCCGCACCAAGCCCAGGTGCGCCGCACCAAGCCCAGGTGCGCCGCACCAAGCCCAGGTGCGCCGCACCAAGCCCAGGTGCGCCGCACCAAGCCCAGGTGCGCCGCACCAAGCCCAGGTGCGCCGCACCAAGCCCAGGTGCGCCGCACCAAGCCCAGGTGCGCCGCACCAAGCCCAGGTGCGCCGCACCAAGCCCAGGTGCGCCGCACCAAGCCCAGGTGCGCCGCACCAAGCCCAGGTGCGCCGCACCAAGCCCAGGTGCGCCGCACCAAGCCCAGGTGCGCCGCACCAAGCCCAGGTGCGCCGCACCAAGCCCAGGTGCGCCGCACCAAGCCCAGGTGCGCCGCACCAAGCCCAGGTGCGCCGCACCAAGCCCAGGTGCGCCGCACCAAGCCCAGGTGCGCCGCACCAAGCCCAGGTGCGCCGCACCAAGCCCAGGTGCGCCGCACCAAGCCCAGGTGCGCCGCACCAAGCCCAGGTGCGCCGCACCAAGCCCAGGTGCGCCGCACCAAGCCCAGGTGCGCCGCACCAAGCCCAGGTGCGCCGCACCAAGCCCAGGTGCGCCGCACCAAGCCCAGGTGCGCCGCACCACCCAGGTGCGTCGCACCAAACAACTAGGGACTTCAGCCCAGCACCAGGTGTGCCGCACCAAGGCCCAGGTGCGCCGCATCTTGACATAGTTAATCAACTCTATTAATGATTTTACTCACGAAAACATCGTTTTTAACCGAAATCATCAACTTTAAACAACCCCAACCCTCAAGGTCGGATCTACAGGGACAAAACCTACTTTAAAACTTAATCAACAATCAAATGATGATATAATACCTGTAGGGTTGATCAACGGATCGAAAACTAGAAGAAACCACCACCGAATCACCCCGAAATTGCTCTAAACTTGAAGGAGGCTCTTAGGGTTTTGTGTGTGAAAGTTTCTAGGGTTTAGATCTGATTATCCAGCATTATGGTCGACCTACATGCTCTATATATGCTGGAGCAACTTTGCAAACTTTACATCTAGGCCCTCGCACTTCGTTACAACTCGTTTCAGCCCTTAACGACTCTTTTAACGCCTACCGGAACACTTATCGACCCTTATATCTTATCGGAAACATTAATTGACTTTATTAATCATTATCAACTTTAATTTCATTACTTTAAATCACTTTAACACATATCTCACGTAAATCATTTAATTCACATAAGCACATACAAAATACATAGTAACTAACGGTCTCTAACGACAAGTTGACGGTCAACGTCAAAAGTCAAACTTGAAAAGTTTGGGATGTTACAATTCTCCCCTCCTTAATAGGATTCTGTCCTCAGAATCATCTCGCGACATCAACACCTCATTTCATCTTCTCACTACTTTCCACACACGCATTTGTCAACGTTTTACCACTTAAAATTCAACCACATTTCCAATCATTTGCTTTTCACCTCCTCCCTTTCATTTAATGTCTTTCATTAGTCAATGTGATTACCGTCAAATGAACACGTCCGCATCATGATACATTTATAATTATGTTCCGGACCATAATTATAACTATATCATTCCTCACACGTGTACCTTTAACTATATCCACACATCTTAATGTCCAACATTTCCATCTCAATCCATCATAGCATAATTATACTAACTACAAAACACACATAATAAACACACAATCCACATGCACATAATAATCACATATAAAATCAACTAATCTACTAAAGAATTACTTTATTAGATACCTCGTCATCATGCTCGTCCTCCATAGTAACCATCTGATATGCACGAGCTTTGGCTTTTTGAGTACCATCCTTCTTCTCATCATTTTTCCATCGAGGACAACTAGCAATCAAATGTCCCGTCTCACCACATTTGTAACATCGAGTCTTATCCTTGCAGTTAGAAGCAACATGTCCCTGCTTACCACACTTGTCGCATCTTCTAGTTTTCTCTGAACATGGTCCACTATGGTGAGCTTTACAAGCTGCACACCACTGACTAACTTTCCCATCATCTTTTCCTTCATAAGACGAACACTCTTAAATTTCTTTCTAGAATCCGATGACTCATCAGACCTTCTCTTGAATCCATTCTTCTTATCATCATCCTTAGTCGCCACTTTCTCAGTTTTAAGGTCATCATCTAACCTTTTGGACTCCTTAATCGCAGCAGACAATGTAGTATGTTGCCTGCAAAGGCCGCGATATCTAGCAGGGAGACCATCACAGTAAGCCTCAATTTGGTCCTCCTGCCTTCGAACCAAGTGTCCAACAAACTTCAACTTCTCCATAAACGAGTGTGCATATTCAGAAAATGCACCGGGTTTAGCAACCAACGATCTAAACTCCTTTTCAATCAACCTTAACTCACGCGTTCCCACATACTCCTCCAGAAACTTCTCCTTAAATGTTCCCCAAGGCATAACTGCAAGTACCTCAGGAGCCATAGACACTGTAGTAGCCCTCCACCAATTACGAGCATTCTTCTTCAACATCCTACTAGCACACAAAACCTTCATATCATCCGGACAATAGCAAGATGCAAAAACTACTTCAATGTCCTCGATCCACTCCAAAGCACTCATTGCATTTTGGGTACCATCAAACTCCTTGGCACCACATTTCTGAAAGCTTTCATATTTGAAGTTATTAACACGAGGTGCATTAACAACTCCAAGTCCTCCACCATTAACTCCATTAACACCCACGGCTGCCATGGATGGTTCACCACCTTGGGAGGGATTTGAGTAATTCCCTTCCGAACGCTCACCCCTTTGTTCACTCTCATTCCTTTCTGCATTTCTTTCTGCCCTCATTTGAGCTAACTCCTCTTCATTTCTCATTAAAAGAACTCGGATAGCTCTCAACTCTTCATGTAATTGGGCTTGATTTGGAACTTGCTCAATCACCGGGTTTGCCCTATCTACTTCAGAGGCGGTTGGTGGATCACCAAGACGAATTCCTCGATTTAACCCACGGGGTGGCCTTTGCTCAACTTCATTTCCAGCCCCGTTTCCATTAGGAGGAACACCACCACCATTCCCTCCTCCTCTCTGGTTACTAGCTCTAGTGTTTGCCATTATCTCTACAAGGCCACGACGATGGTTAGCAAGAGTTAAAGAGTGACTACATATGTTAAGGCCATGCTACATATATCTACATTATCACACACAATAAACAAGCCTTAAATCACATTCTCGCTCACTCCCCAACCCGTCTTACAGTATTTCACTTCATTGGCTAGGCATCCTACTTAAGCCTAACCTACTTCTCATCGGTCTAAGTCCAAAATCCTACGGCATAGGTCGAATTTTGGTTCACTTAAACCATTTCTCTGATACCAACTTGTAACACCCGTCATTTTAAAAACCTGGATTTCAAAAACTTTTGCCAAACGGCGTTTAAAACATAGCGAAAAAGGATCACTTAAAAACTGCCCCATCCGTAACGGATGGTACCTTTCATTAAAGTTTGGTGTTACTAATAGCATCATCGTAATAGTCAAAGTAAAATCCAAGTTATGGCACTAACATAATTGCCATCAAATCTACAAGAGACATAAATCATAAATAAAGTAGCCGAACATATGGCTATAGGTAAAGTCTAATCATAGGGTAGCCGTTACCTTGCCTGTAAGTAAACCGAGGAGATCTGTGTTTTGGAAGTTTATCTAATTTTAAGTTTCAAAATCACAATACCAGGTTTTGATGTTATCACATAATGAGTTTCGTACTAATTGCAACTTATTGTCGTTAGCTGAACCAAAATTACCTTCTCAGCTTCTAATTCCTTATTTCAAAGGTTGGCCTTTTTTTACAGACTTATATAAACATTCAAGTGGTTTATGGAATTTCAAATTCCCTTATCTACAGACTTTGTACACTGTGTGGGGTAGAGATAGGCAACAAGCTGAAGATATCTCACAAGAGTGAAAATAAAAACACTGATGTAGTGTTATCCTCTTCCTCTGATAGTGAATATGAAGTTGTCAAAGTCACATATACACAAATCATTCCAAGCTTAAAGAAATGAAAAAATGTATTACCTCCAAGAGAAAGTTCTCAGAAGAAAAAGAAACCGATGATACTTCAAGGAACCTTGGATACAAAGTTAGATTCATTTGCCTTTGAAAGTCTATTTGTGGTGAAATGGTAGAAAAGATTGGTGAAATGGTAGAAAAGATTGGTGTTGCTGCTAATGCTTTGGCCGATGGTAATAAGCGTGTATTTGTGAGTGAAGAGAAGATGGAGAAGCGGTAGAAAAGATTGGTGAAATGGTAGAAAAGATTGGTGAAATGGTAGAAAAGATTGGTGAAATGGTAGAAAAGATTGGTGAAATGGTAGAAAAGATTGGTGAAATGGTAGAAAAGATTGGTGAAATGGTAGAAAAGATTGGTGATGGTGAAAAGATTGGTGATGGTGAAAAGATTGGTGAAATGGTAGAAAAGATTGGTGAAATGGTAGAAAAGATTGGTGAAATGGTAGAAAAGATTGGTGAAATGGTAGAAAAGATTGGTGAAATGGTAGAAAAGATTGGTGAAATGGTAGAAAAGATTGGTGAAATGGTAGAAAAGATTGGTGATGGTGAAAAGATTGGTGATGGTGAAAAGATTGGTGAAATGGTAGAAAAGATTGGTGAAATGGTAGAAAAGATTGGTGATGGTGAAAAGATTGGTGAAATGGTAGAAAAGATTGGTGAAATGGTAGAAAAGATTGGTGAAATGGTAGAAAAGATTGGTGAAATGGTAGAAAAGATTGGTGAAATGGTAGAAAAGATTGGTGAAATGGTAGAAAAGATTGGTGATGGTGAAAAGATTGGTGATGGTGAAAAGATTGGTGAAATGGTAGAAAAGATTGGTGAAATGGTAGAAAAGATTGGTGAAATGGTAGAAAAGATTGGTGAAATGGTAGAAAAGATTGGTGAAATGGTAGAAAAGATTGGTGAAATGGTAGAAAAGATTGGTGAAATGGTAGAAAAGATTGGTGAAATGGTAGAAAAGATTGGTGATGGTAAAAGATTGGTGATGGTAAAAGATTGGTGAAATGGTAGAAAAGATTGGTGAAATGGTAGAAAAGATTGGTGAAATGGTAGAAAAGATTGGTGAAATGGTAGAAAAGATTGGTGAAATGGTAGAAAAGATTGGTGAAATGGTAGAAAAGATTGGTGAAATGGTAGAAAAGATTGGTGAAATGGTAGAAAAGATTGGTGATGGTAAAAGATTGGTGATGGTAAAAGATTGGTGAAATGGTAGAAAAGATTGGTGAAATGGTAGAAAAGATTGGTGAAATGGTAGAAAAGATTGGTGAAATGGTAGAAAAGATTGGTGAAATGGTAGAAAAGATTGGTGAAATGGTAGAAAAGATTGGTGAAATGGTAGAAAAGATTGGTGATGGTGAAAAGATTGGTGATGGTGAAAAGATTGGTGAAATGGTAGAAAAGATTGGTGAAATGGTAGAAAAGATTGGTGATGGTGAAAAGATTGGTGAAATGGTAGAAAAGATTGGTGAAATGGTAGAAAAGATTGGTGAAATGGTAGAAAAGATTGGTGAAATGGTAGAAAAGATTGGTGAAATGGTAGAAAAGATTGGTGAAATGGTAGAAAAGATTGGTGATGGTGAAAAGATTGGTGATGGTGAAAAGATTGGTGAAATGGTAGAAAAGATTGGTGAAATGGTAGAAAAGATTGGTGAAATGGTAGAAAAGATTGGTGAAATGGTAGAAAAGATTGGTGAAATGGTAGAAAAGATTGGTGAAATGGTAGAAAAGATTGGTGATGGTGAAAGTCTATTGGTGATGGTAGAAAAGATTGGTGAAATGGTAGAAAAGATTGGTGATGAATGCTGTATCATTAACCTGGTATTTCAAATCGGTAGAATAGGTTTTCTACCAATTATACCTTGTTCTGCTATCATTTTGTGGTTGAAATAAAGTAACAAGAGACTAGTTAGAAATAATTTCTGTTTTGCTTTACTAATGAATGAATGAATTTTTTATTTTTATTTTATTTTTTTTGCCTTATAAATGTAAAATTGGATTATGCAATGAATATATTGCTGGAATAGATAATAAATCATATCTCAAAATAAGGATTTTGTAATAGTATAGTTTTAAATTGTCGTTCAAGGTTGGTAGGTGTTCGGAATTGCCCGTCACTCAAAAGGTAGAGTTTCTGTTTTGTAAAGCAAATTTGGTGAGTAACAAAATAAACGAGGCACTGTCCTCTATTCGTATTTTCCTAAAAGAATAAAAAATGATTGGTTAATTCGTTAAGTATCAAACAACATCTAAGATAATGATACAGATTATACAGAATCTACCAATTAATATCGAATGGAAATATCCATTCCCTTTTGTTGCTCGATAATCACAAAACAGTCTTGTGATGTATGTAGGTGACATAAACTAAACTTTTGGCAGCCTGAGTGGTTAATGGCGGCTGACTGTAAATTCGTTGATAATATGTCTACACCGGTTCAAATCCAGCTCGGCCCAACAATTTGCCAATCTAGTATCAGACGGTAGAACTCTCTTGTTCTTAAGAAATACCTTACCGGATACAAGATAATAAAAAAGAATTCAAAATTTCTGCTAGATCTCTTCTTATTTCCCTGGGATTGTAGTTCAATAGGCTAGAGCACCGCCCTGTCAAGGCGGACGTTAGGATTACTTGTCAACGGTTGATCCAATTTGATAGATTTGTCTTCTGAAACAAGAAGCTCTGGCCCCTAAGGGATGGGCTAACTATCGAGACTTTGGACTATCCGGACACATACTTCGTGAAATACTTCATGCCTGTTTGTTGCCAGGGGCGACAAGATCAAGTTGGTAAGGATGAAAATATCTCTTTATTTCATTTCTATGGTCGATGATCATAGACGGCCTCTTTACCATTCTGTAGTAATAGGCTATTCTATTTGTACAAATATGATAGAGGGGCGCATTCATTTCTTGCTTGTCTATTAGCTTTCAGTTCTTCTCTTCGGCGCGGGGTAGAGCAGTTTGGTAGCTCGCAAGGCTCATAACCTTGAGGTCACGGGTTCAAATCCTGTCTCCGCAATACTTTTTGTCATAAAATTGTAATGTTTTACTCTGGTAAAGCAAAGATGGGAAGAATGGACTCACTACACTATGACTGTTAACTATACACAATGCTTTATCATTTTATTTTACATTTCTTTATTATTTTATATAATTTTTTTTTATATAATATATTTAATAATAATTTAATAATAATATTCAATATTTAATAATTTGGGCGGATAGCGGGAATCGAACCCGCGTCTTCTCCTTGGCAAAGAGAAATTTTACCATTCGACTATATCCGCTTTTTGTTTCGTTGTTGATACACAATATGTCCATAATACACAATAAGTATGTGAGAGATTTTTCACCTAAGTTGGATATGTGACAACCCCACATTTACTTTTCCCAATAAAACATGTATTAACAAAATTTTAAATATATTATAAATATAAAACTAGTCTTAAAGAACGAAAATGAACAAACCTTTGACGGGCTAAGGATAAAAAAACTAAAAACTTTGGTTTTCTTTTTGTGAAGTCGACGACTAAAAATAAATAAATCGAATATATAAGGTTTAATTATATAAAGTATAAGTGTAACATCCGTGAATTTTGACCCGTTGACTTTTTATGCAAGTTGACTAACAAACTTGTTGAATGAAATAATTGAGCCCATTTGTGATTATATGACTATGTGGTATGTTAGTCGGGTCGTTAATATGTTGTTGGCGTTTAATTGTGTAATAATTTGTAGATTGGCTTGGGGGGGGGGGAACGGGTCGACCCATGGGTTGTCCATGACCCATGAGCCAACTAGTTACCCATCCCCACCTTATCCTTTCTCTCTTTTCTCTCTATCTATCTATCTCTTCTATTCTCTCTCAAGTAAAAGAACCCTTTTTGTTCTTCATCATTTCTTGCATCAACATTGTGTTTGAATCTACCATAATACAAGAATCATAGCCATCTTCATCTCGTTTGCTTCCTATTAGAGAATCAAAAGCCAAGTTCTTGCATTTTACCCATTTTGACCTAATTTCGGGTTCTAGCTCAAGGAAGAGTTTTGGTAAGTCTAATTCATCTCATTTGTACCTACTTATGTTTGTTTATGCAATTCTAGTCATCTTGAAAGTTTGCAAGTCCTAAATCGGCTTAAATCTTGATTTGGGTCAAACTAGGGTTTAATTAGGGTTGGAAGGATTTGGATGTGATTTTGATGTTTTGAATCGAAACTAAGATAGGGGTTATGTTTATTTATGTTGAAATATGTTTGTATAAGCTTCAAAATGAGTCTTGAAACATCACTAGTCGATTTGGTGATCAAAAATGGAGTTTGGGTTGAGTTTGGTTCGTGTTTGAAGTGTTTTGGAACTGATCTGGGCGCAGGTGCGCCGCACCTCCTCTTTGGTGCGCCGCACCAAAGCTTGGACTGGGTTCCCTGGTTGATTTGTGTGCCGCACTCCCTCATTGGTGCGCCGCACCTGTCTTGGTGCGCCGCACCTTTCTTCCAGGGCAGCAAAACCTGTTTTAGTTTGAAAGGTCGTAACTTTTGATCCGTAAGTCCAAATAAGTCGTATGACCTATCGTTGGAATCGTGAGAGAGTCTAGTTTCTAGTAGTAACACTCTTTTTGTATGAATCCTTTCTCATTTCTAAAAAGGTCGAGTCGAATGCGTCTTGTTCCTACTCGTTAACGTTGTAAAGGTGTTTAGGGTTTGGGACTTGACTTAATTGTGCTAAACCAACTTGTTTATGATTGTAGAGTTGACATTACGGTATTATGATGTATAATTATAGGTTGTGGATGTGTGGATCCTATTACTCGTTTGTAATCTTATACTAGCTTCTTTGCCGGTCAAGGTGAGTTTCGTATCTCCCTACTCGCTTGAGATTCGGGCTGAAAAGTGTAAACCTTGTGTGTTTACTTGCATTTATTGATTGATTGATTGATTGATTTGGTTTGATTGTTGGATTGTTGATACGGTTATCACGCTTGAATGTCTTGGTTTAAGTTTTGCTAAGTATTTCATTATGTTAGGATAGACGTACATACATGGAAGTCGGTTATGCCTTCATTGGGTTTTAGATGTGGTGGGAAGGTTGCGGGTGACCCTATATATAAGCATCTGGGACTCGAAGGAAGTAGAATCCTCTTAAGTGTATGTACGTATATTTGGTTTAGGTTGAGACTATTGATTTATGATCGGTGATTATTGATTGTTGGCTCACGTTCATTGAATGTTGATTATTGGCTTAAGACTTACGATTATTGATTGTTGGTTCAAGTTCATCATATATGGATTGTTGGTTCATGATTGATGCATTTACATTTGATTGTAAGCATTGCATACATTGTTGATGACCCTTGGCAGGGGATTGCCGACATCCTGGTGCATAGATGTATGCACCCATTTTGGATGTAGTTCCTGACTCCGAGTATATAGACATATATATCTCGATGATTTTGAGATACAGCCTTGTTCATTGTGATGACAGAAGGGTATCGTTGCATTGGTGACTGGCGTTCACGCATAAGATAGGCATGTTGACTTATTTATGCATTTGGTGCTTGCATTTGATATTTATATCATTGAGCATTCATTTACACGCATTTACGTACTTATGTAATCTTGTTGATTGGATATTGTTGTGTTACTTAGAGGCTTACGGTAAGTCACATCTAGCCTCTACTTGTTCTTTATCATTATTGTTTATGGTTCCTTGTGGACCATTACTACGAACTCACCAACCTTGTGTTGACTATGCTTAGTACACTTTTCAGGTAATCAGGTTATCCCTGGACGTGGAGTTTGATTGTTGCATGCTGTTAACCCAGGCTTTGGACTTTATGGATCAAGGATTCATTGACCTTCTTTTGCATTATACTTAGGATTTATTGCCATCTTTTGAATGCTCCTTTGTTACTTTGATGGTTATTGCTCCTTTTGTATTTTGATACTTGTTTCGTCTTTGTAATGGATTCACTGAATCTTTATTTGCATTTAGTTATTGTTCTATTGTAATTCCACCTTGTGCTATATGATTTCCGTGATATTCCGAGCCTCGGCTTGGGGTGTTACAATAAGGACTAATCCTCAATAATAAATTTGGTAATGATAATATTATTTCGATCTAAATGTTGTAATTAAAAGTTTGAACTCATCTAACGGTCTTTACTTCTCCATAAAAGAATTTAGAACATTGTGTTTGAATCTACCATAATACAAGAATCATAGCCATCTTCATCTCGTTTGCTTCCTATTAGAGAATCAAAAGCCAAGTTCTTGCATTTTACCCATTTTGACCTAATTTCGGGTTCTAGCTCAAGGAAGAGTTTCGGTAAGTCTAATTCATCTCATTTGTACCTACTTATGTTTGTTTATGCAATTCTAGTCATCTTGAAAGTTTGCAAGTCCTAAATCGGCTTAAATCTTGATTTGGGTCAAACTAGGGTTTAATTAGGGTTGGAAGGATTTGGATGTGATTTTGATGTTTTGAATCGAAACTAAGATAGGGGTTATGTTTATTTATGTTGAAATATGTTTGTATAAGCTTCAAAATGAGTCTTGAAACATCACTAGTCGATTTGGTGATCAAAAATGGAGTTTGGGTTGAGTTTGGTTCGTATTTGAAGTGTTTTGGAACTGATCTGGGCGCAGGTGCGCCGCACCTCCTCTTTGGTGCACCGCACCAAAGCTTGGACTGGGTTCCCTGGTTGATTTGTGTGCCGCACTCCCTCATTGGTGCGCCGCACCTGTCTTGGTGCGCCGCACCTTTCTTCCAGGGCAGCAAAACCTGTTTTAGTTTGAAAGGTCGTAACTTTTGATCCGTAAGTCCAAATAAGTCGTATGACCTATCGTTGGAATCGTGAGAGAGTCTAGTTTCTAGTAGTAACACTCTTTTTGTATGAATCCTTTCTCATTTCTAAAAAGGTCGAGTCGAATGCGTCTTGTTCCTACTCGTTAACGTTGTAAAGGTGTTTAGGGTTTGGGACTTGACTTAATTGTGCTAAACCAACTTGTTTATGATTGTAGAGTTGACATTACGGTATTATGATGTATAATTATAGGTTGTGGACGTGTGGATCCTATTACTCGTTTGTAATCTTATACTAGCTTCTTTGCCGATCAAGGTGAGTTTCGTATCTCCCTACTCACTTGAGATTCGGGCTGAAAAGTGTAAACCTTGCGTGTTTACTTGCATTTATTGATTGATTGATTGATTTGGTTTGATTGTTGGATTGTTGATACGGTTATCACGCTTGAATGTCTTGGTTTAAGTTTTGCTAAGTATTTCATTATGTTAGGATAGACGTACATACATGGAAGTCGGTTATGCCTTCATTGGGTTTTAGATGTGGTGGGAAGGTTGCGGGTGACCCTATATATAAGCATCTGGGACTCGAAGGAAGTAGAATCCTCTTAAGTGTATGTACGTATATTTGGTTTAGGTTGAGACTATTGATTTATGATCGGTGATTATTGATTGTTGGCTCACGTTCGTTGAATGTTGATTATTGGCTTAAGACTTACGATTATTGATTGTTGGTTCAAGTTCATCATATATGGATTGTTGGTTCATGATTGATGCATTTACATTTGATTGTAAGCATTGCATACATTGTTGATGACCCTTGGCAGGGGATTGCCGACATCCTGGTGCATAGATGTATGCACCCATTTTGGATGTAGTTCCTGACTCCGAGTATATAGACATATATATCTCGATGATTTTGAGATACAGCCTTGTTCATTGTGATGACAGAAGGGTATCGTTGCATTGGTGACTGGCGTTCACGCATAAGATAGGCATGTTGACTTATTTATGCATTTGGTGCTTGCATTTGATATTTATATCATTGAGCATTCATTTACACGCATTTACGTACTTATGTAATCTTGTTGATTGGATATTGTTGTGTTACTTAGAGGCTTACGGTAAGTCACATCTAGCCTCTACTTGTTCTTTATCATTATTGTTTATGGTTCCTTGTGGACCATTACTACGAACTCACCAACCTTGTGTTGACTATGCTTAGTACACTTTTCAGGTAATCAGGTTATCCCTGGACGTGGAGTTTGATTGTTGCATGCTGTTAACCCAGGCTTTGGACTTTATGGATCAAGGATTCATTGACCTTCTTTTGCATTATACTTAGGATTTATTGCCATCTTTTGAATGCTCCTTTGTTACTTTGATGGTTATTGCTCCTTTTGTATTTTGATACTTGTTTCGTCTTTGTAATGGATTCACTGAATCTTTATTTGCATTTAGTTATTGTTCTATTGTAATTCCACCTTGTGCTATATGATTTCCGTGATATTCCGAGCCTCGGCTTGGGGTGTTACAGAATGGTGGCCCATGCAGGTCGTAAAGAATTAGGCGGTTTGACCTAGACTACGGCTTAAGTTAAAACTCTTCATATAGCATGCATGGTTAGGAAATTTGCGTGCAACGTGAATTATGTGAATCCCCGTGTGAGTTCGTAGTTAAGACCACTTGTACGATAGCTTAAATTCATTGTGATGAATGTGGATTGTAGTTAATATGGGTTGTTGTTGTTAATTGTTGGAACTAATGTGATGATTTAGGGCAAAATGATGGGATGCCATTAACTTAGTATAATATTGTGGCAACCCTAAAAGAACCCGATCAACTCTTTTATGGTTACCCGATATTATAGCAAGTTCATGACATCGTGGATTGCGCACGTGTGGCTTAAGGTATAATAAGGAACCGATATGCTTAATGGAAGTTGATTAGGTGGAAGGTTAGCCGTTGGTACACCTTGTATACATACCCGGTCAATAACTAGAGAGCATATCGAATTCGGATTATACTTTGAATCATTCGTGTTAGTTGTTTGATTGCATGATGTAATGAGCATGATTACTTGATGTTATGATATGTAAAAATCCCTTATGATTCTAACACTTCTGCCCTAGCATAATGTTATGAAATGAGTATGTGGTATCGGTATGAGAGCATTGACTACTTGTGTGACTAACATGCGAGCATTTGAGACTAACTCTCGGGTCAACGTGTCACTTGTTTTATAGAAATGGCGAGACCAAGGAGAACCGGAACGAACTATAGGGCCGAGGAGGAAGAACCTCAACCGGAAGCTCAACCGGAAGTACAAGGAGGTAGGGGCCGTGGTAGGGGCCGTGGTAGAGGTCGTGGTAGGGGCCAAGGAAGGGGTCGTGGTGAGGTCCCTGAGCCAAACATGGCCGAGGTGATTGCTCAAACGATCGCAATATCATGCCAACCATTATTGCTCAAGTCACGGCAAATCTTGGGCAAAATAATGTGGCTCAAAACAACGAAGCTCCAGAAAATGAAAATAATGAAAATGTCCAACCTCATGCCGAGGAAAATGAAGAAGAGGGACCGGTGGGAATTGGAAACGGTATGCCCATGTATAATCAACATGGAGGATACCGTCAAGGGTGTGTATTTAAGGATTTTAAAAGTTGTGGGGCACCGGAGTTTGATGGGAAAGGTGGTCCCACGGAATGTATAAGATGGTTTGAGGCGATAGAGGCGGTGATTGAAAGGAGTCATTGCACCTATGATGACCGGATTTCCTATGCATCCGGCATGTTTAGACATGACGCCTTGAGTTGGTGGAACCAAGAAATAACGTTGGGGCGAACTTATAACTTGGAGTGGATTGACTTCAAGAACAAAGTAAAAGCAAAGTTTTGTCCTCCCTATGAACTACAAAACTTGACCATCGAGTTTGCTAATCTCAACATGGAGGGAGCCAATTACAAGGGCTATGTTAGACGATTTCAAGAGTTGTCTACCCTCATTCCTCACTTGGTAGGTACCGAACCTCAGGCCATCCAGAAGTTTGTGTTGGGCTTGAATCCTCAAGTCCGATCATATGTAAACTCTAATATGCCTACTTCTTTGGCTAATGCGGTTAACCAAGCCGGGAGTGTGACTGAAGATTTATTGAGAAGTGGTGTTTTGAGCAAATCCTCATCAAACAAGAGGAAAGAAGTGGGAGAGTCGAGCGGGGTAAAGAAAGTGGGGAGGTTTGATCCCAAAAATGTTAATAGAGGTAGAGTGATGGCGGCGGTGGAACCGGCTAAGAAGGCTTATTCTGGGCCTCATCCTTTCTGTGGGAGATGCAACAGGCATCATCCCGCCAATAACCAATGTGGAGCATGCTTTAATTGCAATCAACTCGGTCACGAAGCTAGAAATTGTAGAGCTCCAAGAGCGGGTCCAATGAATGTGGCTCCCGTTCGGGCCGTTCCTCCTCAAGGTAACCAAAGAAGAGGCGAATGTTTTGAATGTGGTAGCCGTGACCACTACCGTAATAATTGTCCTCGATGGGTGGGACAACAAGTTCAAGTAGCCGTTCACCCCAATCAACTCCAAATGGTCGGGCCTAACCAAAACCGGGGCCAACAAGGCCATCAAGTGCAACCACGCGGCCGAGCCTTTGCGGCCAATGTAAATGAAGCCCGCAACGATCCCAACGTAGTAGCAGGTACCTTTCTCCTTAATGGTCACTATGCCACCGTCCTATTTGATTCCGGGGCCGATTATAGCCTCGTGTCTTCTAATTTTGTTCCTTTGATTGATGTGAATCCTTGTGCTTTAAACTATGTGCTTGACATTGAAATGGTAAACGGGTCACTAACTAGAATTAGTCAAATACTTCGCGACTGTGTCTTGACCTTGGAAGATGTCGATTTCTTCATAGACCTTATGCCTTTGGATATTGGGAGTTTTGATGTTATTGTGGGTATGGATTGGTTAACGGCGGTGAAAGCGACTATTGATTGTGGTGAGAGAGTTGTTAAGATACCTTTGACTAACGGTAGAATTCTTAGGGTTCAAGGTGAAATCTCCGATTCCTCTAATTCTAAGGTCTTTAGTGCTACCGTCACAAAGGTGGAATTGAAGACCGTTCCTATTGTTTGTGAATTTCCCGATGTTTTTCCGGGTGACTTACCGGGATTACCTCCAACTCGTGAACTAGACTTTCGTATTAATCTTATCCCCGAAGCCGCGCCCGTAGCAAAAGCTCCTTATAGGCTAGCTCTAACCGAAATGCAAGAGCTACAAACTCAACTCAGGGAACTCCAAGAGAAGGGTTTCATTCGCCCTAGTCAATCTCCTTGGGGTGCTCCTGTTCACTTCGTCAAAAAGAAAGATGGGTCCTTCAGAATGTGTATCGACTACCGGGAATTAAACAAGCTCACAGTGAAGAACCGGTATCCCCTCCCAAGAATCGATGACTTATTTGATCAACTTCAAGGTGCTAAGCACTTTTCAAAAATCGATCTTCGCTCGGGTTATCATCAACTCCGGGTACATGAAGATGATATCCCCAAAATGGCTTTTCGCACAAGGTATGGTCATTTTGAATTCACCGTGATGCCTTTTGGGTTGACTAATGCACCGGCGGTGTTCATGGACTTGATGAACCGGGTGTGTCAACCATACTTAGACAAGTCTGTCATTATGTTCATTGATGACATACTTGTATACTCGAAGACAAAGGAGGAGCATGTTGAGCACTTGTGTGAGGTGCTTGAACTACTAAGAAAAGAGAAGTTGTATGCCAAATTCTCCAAGTGCGAGTTTTGGTTGGAAGAGGTCCACTTTCTTGGTCACGTAGTGAGCAAGGATGGTATTCATGTGGATCCAAGCAAGATTGAAGCGGTCAAGAATTGGAGAAGACCCGAAACGCCATCCGAGATCCGTCAATTCCTTGGATTGGCGGGTTACTATAGAAGATTCATTGAAAACTTCTCCCGTATTGCACAACCACTCACCCTCTTGACTCAAAAAGATAGAAACTTTGAATGGGGCGAAAACAAGAAAACGCCTTCCAAACTCTTAAAGATATGTTATGTGACGCTCCTATTTTGACGCTACCGGATGGAATCGAAGATTTTGTTGTTTATTGTGATGCTTCGGGGCAAGGGTTGGGTTGTGTTCTTATGCAAAGGGGTAAAGTCATTGCTTATGCCTCTCGTCAATTGAAGGTGCATGAGAAGAACTACCCGACTCATGATTTGGAATTGGGAGCGGTTGTGTTTGCTTTGAAGTGTTGGAGGCATTATCTCTATGGCACCAAATGTGTGATTTATACCGATCACAAAAGTCTCCAACACATCTTCAACCAAAGTGAATTGAATATGAGGCAAAGGCGTTGGTTGGAACTATTTAGTGATTATGACTGTGACATTCGTTATCACCCGGGCAAGGCAAATGTAGTAGCCGATGCCTTGAGCCGAAAGGAGAGAGTGAAACCAAGACGGGCTAGAGCTATGAGCCTCACGGTAGGGCCAAATATTCGTGATCAGATCATTGAAGCCCAAATTCAAGCCACCCTACCGGAAAACTTTGGAAACGAGAACCTAGATGGCATGGAACAACAATTCGACCGGAAAAATGATAATGGGCTATACATGGTTGAAAGACTTTGGGTTCCTATTTTCGGTGACTTAAGAACACTTATTATGAATGAAGCTCACCTATCACCTTATTCGGTCCATCCCGGGTCGGATAAGATGTACTTTGACTTGAAAGATTTGTATTGGTGGCCGGGCATGAAGCGTGATGTGGCTAGGTATGTGAGTGAGTGTCTTACTTGCTTACAAGTCAAAGCCGATCACAAGAAGCCACCCGGATTGTTGGTACAACCGCTGATGCCCGAATGGAAGTGGGAACATATCTCAATGGACTTCATTACTAAATTACCGAAGACGAGAAGCGGTCGTGACACGATTTGGGTGATAGTAGATCGGTTAACGAAGTCGGCTCACTTTTTAGCCATTCGGGAAACCGATAAATTTGACACTTTGGCTCGTTTGTACATCAAGGAAGTGATATCTAAGCATGGAGTGCCGATTTCTATCATTTCCGATAGAGATGCCCGTTTCAAATCAAAATTTTGGGAAGCCTTTCAAAAAGCCATGGGTACTCGACTTGACATGAGTACGGCGTTTCACCCTCAAACGGATGGGCAAACCGAGAGAACCATTCAAACACTTGAAGACATGTTGAGGGCATGTGCAATTGATTTTGGTGGAAGTTGGGAAGACCATTTGCCGCTAGTAGAGTTTTCATACAACAATAGTTATCATGCTACCATTCAAATGGCGCCCTTTAAAGCGTTGTATGGTAGGATATGTCGTTCTCCATTAGCTTGGGCGGAAATTGGAGAGAGTCAACTAATCGGGCCCGAAATTGTGATTGAAACGACTAAGGTAATATCTCAAATTAAGGAAAAGTTGCAATTGGCCCGTGAGCGACAAAAGAAGTATGCCGATGTGAGGCGAAGACCGTTGGAGTTTGAAGTTGGTGATTATGTACTTTTGAAGGTATCACCTTGGAAGGGTGTTGTACGTTTTGTGAAGCGGGGAAAACTTGCGCCAAGGTATATTGGTCCTTTCAAGATTCTTGAACGGGTTGGGAAAGTTGCTTATCGGCTAGAATTGCCTCAAGAGCTTAACGGTGTGCATGATGTGTTTCATATTTGTAATTTGCGCAAGTGTTTGGCGGATCCTACACATCATGTACCTATGGACGAAATTAGGGTTGATTCGAATTTGAACTTTGTTGAAGAACCGGTGGAGATCTTGGATCGTCAAGAAAAGAAACTCAAGAGCAAACGCTACACGATTATTAAGGTTAGATGGAATGCTAGACGTGGAGCCGAGTTCACTTGGGAGCGAGAGGATCACATGAAAACTAAGTATCCGCATTTATTTAGTAATTAGTATTTTGTTAAATTTCGGGACGAAATTCTTTCAACGGGGGGATAATGTAACATCCGTGAATTTTGACCCGTTGACTTTTTATGCAAGTTGACTAACAAACTTGTTGAATGAAATAATTGAGCCCATTTGTGATTATATGACTATGTGGTATGTTAGTCGGGTCGTTAATATGTTGTTGGCGTTTAATTGTGTAATAATTTGTAGATTGGCTTGGGGGGGGGAACGGGGTAGGGGGGGGGGGGGGGGGGGGGGGGGGGGGGGGGGGGGGGGGGGGGGGGGAACGGGTCGACCCATGGGTTGTCCATGACCCATGAGCCAACTAGTTACCCATCCCCACCTTATCCTTTCTCTCTTTTCTCTCTATCTATCTATCTCTTCTATTCTCTCTCAAGTAAAAGAACCCTTTTTGTTCTTCATCATTTCTTGCATCAACATTGTGTTTGAATCTACCATAATACAAGAATCATAGCCATCTTCATCTCGTTTGCTTCCTATTAGAGAATCAAAAGCCAAGTTCTTGCATTTTACCCATTTTGACCTAATTTCGGGTTCTAGCTCAAGGAAGAGTTTCGGTAAGTCTAATTCATCTCATTTGTACCTACTTATGTTTGTTTATGCAATTCTAGTCATCTTGAAAGTTTGCAAGTCCTAAATCGACTTAAATCTTGATTTGGGTCAAACTAGGGTTTAATTAGGGTTGGAAGGATTTGGATGTGATTTTGATGTTTTGAATCGAAACTAAGATAGGGGTTATGTTTATTTATGTTGAAATATGTTTGTATAAGCTTCAAAATGAGTCTTGAAACATCACTAGTCGATTTGGTGATCAAAAATGGAGTTTGGGTTGAGTTTGGTTCGTGTTTGAAGTGTTTTGGAACTGATCTGGGCGCAGGTGCGCCGCACCTCCTCTTTGGTGCGCCGCACCAAAGCTTGGACTGGGTTCCCTGGTTGATTTGTGCTCCGCACTCCCTCATTGGTGCGCCGCACCTCATCAATGGTGCGCCGCACCTTTCCTCTAGGGCAGCAAAACCTGTTTTAGTTTGAAAGGTCGTAACTTTTGATCCGTAAGTCCAAATAAGTCGTATGACCTATCGTTGGAATCGTGGGAGAGTCTAGTTTCTAGTAGTAACACTCTTTTTATATGAATCCTTTCTCATTTCTAAAAAGGTCGAGTCGAATGCGTCTTGTTCCTACTCGTTAACGTTGTAAAGGTGTTTAGGGTTTGGGACTTGACTTAATTGTGCTAAACCAACTTGTTTATGATTGTAGAGTTGACATTACGGTATTATGATGTATAATTATAGGTTGTGGACATGTGGATCCTATTACTCGTTTGTAATCTTATACTAGCTTCTTTGCCGATCAAGGTGAGTTTCGTATCTCCCTACTCGCTTGAGATTCGGGCTGAAAAGTGTAAACCTTGCGTGTTTACTTGCATTTATTGATTGATTGATTGATTTGGTTTGATTGTTGGATTGTTGATACGGTTATCACGCTTGAATGTCTTGGTTTAAGTTTTGCTAAGTATTTCATTATGTTAGGATAGACGTACATACATGGAAGTCGGTTATGCCTTCATTGGGTTTTAGATGTGGTGGGAAGGCTGCGGGTGACCCTATATATAAGCATCTGGGACTCGAAGGAAGTAGAATCCTCTTAAGTGTATGTACGTATATTTGGTTTAGGTTGAGACTATTGATTTATGATCGGTGATTATTGATTGTTGGCTCACGTTCGTTGAATGTTGATTATTGGCTTAAGACTTACGATTATTGATTGTTGGTTCAAGTTCATCATATATGGATTGTTGGTTCATGATTGATGCATTTACATTTGATTGTAAGCATTGCATACATTGTTGATGACCCTCGGCAGGGGATTGCCGACATCCTGGTGCATAGATGTATGCACCCATTTTGGATGTAGTTTCTGACTCCGAGTATATAGACATATATATCTCGATGATTTTGAGATACAACCTTGTTCATTGTGATGACAGAAGGGTATCGTTGCATTGGTGACTGGCGTTCACGCATAAGATAGGCATGTTGACTTATTTATGCATTTGGTGCTTGCATTTGATATTTATATCATTGAGCATTCATTTACACGCATTTACGTACTTATGTAATCTTGTTGATTGGATATTGTTGTGTTACTTAGAGGCTCACGGTAAGTCACGTCTAGCCTCTACTTGTTCTTTATGATTATTGTTTATGGTTCCTTGTGGACCATTACTACGAACTCACCAACCTTGTGTTGACTATGCTTAGTACACTTTTCAGGTAATCAGGTTATCCCTGGACGTGGAGTTTGATTGTTGCATGCTGTTAACCCAGGCTTTGGACTTTATGGATCAAGGATTCATTGACCTTCTTTTGCATTATACTTAGGATTTATTGCCATCTTTTGAATGCTCCTTTGTTACTTTGATGGTTATTGCTCCTTTTGTATTTTGATACTTGTTTCGTCTTTGTAATGGATTCACTGAATCTTTATTTGCATTTAGTTATTGTTCTATTGTAATTCCACCTTGTGCTATATGATTTCCGTGATATTCCGAGCCTCGGCTTGGGGTGTTACAATAAGGACTAATCCTCAATAATAAATTTGGTAATGATAATATTATTTCGATCTAAATGTTGTAATTAAAAGTTTGAACTCATCTAACGGTCTTTACTTCTCCATAAAAGAATTTAGAACTCTGTGATATATATATATAGATATATATGTATTATTATATATTCATACATAGAATATATAATATCAATCAATCATCATCATTCATCAGGATCCATATATATATATATATATATATATATATATATATATATATATATATATATATATATATATATATATATATATATATATATATATATATATATATATATATATATATATATATATATATATATATATATATATATATATATATATATATATATATATATATATATATATATATATATATATATATATATATATATATATATATATATATATATATATATATATATATATATATATATATATATATATATATATATATATATATATATATATATATATATATATATATATATATATATATATATATATATATATATATATATATATATATATATATATATATATATATATATATATATATATATATATATATATATATATATATATATATATATATATATATATATATATATATATATATATATATATATATATATATATATATATATATATATATATATATATATATATATATATATATATATATATATATATATATATATATATATCTATATCTACCTTTTTTGATATATATATAATATATACATTTGTATTATATATATTTATATGTCTTTTTATATATATATAACATTTTAATATATATAATAACTTTCATCATCGTTACGTCTTATATTCATATAACATATAAAGCATTAGTTTAGTTATTGTTTATGTTTTTATATATCTTATTATCCTTTTACAAATTTTTTAATTGTTATTGTTACATGTTAGTTGTCTTTTTTAAAAATTGGGTTCTATTATTGACAGTCCAAAATTTTGTCATGTAAAAAACGTATTTCGCAGTAATGTACAGGTACAATAACTAGTATAGTAGTATAGCGTAAGTTTTAGACCTTGAGAAAATCCACCAGGGTTTGAATCTCACTTCCTACATTTGTAGAAGTGGATTCTTAAGAGGGTTTTCGAGAGTCATGAGTTTCATCCTAGACATGCATGATCTGAGCTCCGCATACTGTTCAATTGGATGTCATTGTAGTGTCGAATGTTAATTACTAACTCTCTGTTTTATAAGAAAAAGTAAAAAAAATATAGGAATATGGATAAAATTTTTAGAAAAGCTTTATTATATTTTGGGCTGATTAGCCGGCCCTATTCATTGAAACGCAATATATCTCCAACTTCATCATCATTGTTCAATATATATACAAATCATTAAGTGTAAATTATAGGTCGATCGAGAATAGAATGCTGCTAAGACTAGAATTACCATTACCATTATTAATATGTGGTGGCACCAGCGCATATGGTGCCCCCCGAAGATCATCATCAACAACGAGCTCGTCTCTTTGTGTTGTTTCATATTCCAAACCTCACCATCATCAACCTATAATAATAACAAACCATTATCATCGATCACGACACTCGAAAAAGCCACTTGTTATTTGTAATTCTTCTTCTCAATCTAAAGGTGATCACGAGTTATGTAAATTCAGTGATGGTGATGATTATTACTCAAAAGCTGTTATTCTCATGACAGGTGTGTGTGTGTGTGTGTGTGTGTGTATTCATACTTTTGATATCTGTTTAATTGTACGTACAATATATGATCAGTAGTACCAAACCTTAAGATGATTTTGTAGTGGATATATTTCACTATGTATGTGTCTTATACGCCGGATTTCTTATGTATCATTTAGGGTGTAAATCAACGCTGTTGGCAGAATGTTGGTGTGAAGTTTGAATCCGGGTTCTGGGAAACCGTTGAATCCAAAATACTGGTTTTCCAAATTAATATTCCGATTGCCTACCATCGTGTTGTAAAACATTTAACCATTATTAATAAAAAATAAAAATAAATTAATATTCCACTATATGAGACACCTAGTACGCCAACAATTGTAGTTTTAGATTCTCATGGTCTTCTTATTAGAAAGAGATCGAGTTGGGCTGGGAGGTAATTAATCTTAGCATTACCATACACAACTCAATGACGACCTCTAGTTCTACCTCATGACCCGGCCATTTGTTTCATGACACACCAGTATGTTGGGGAATATGTAATTAAATTCCTGAAATAAAAGGGTTAGATATTAAAATGGCTCGGATATCTCTTTGTATGGTGATATCACTTTCCGAATACAACAATTTGACCCTATTTATTTGCTTGGGTTACACGAATTTTGTTTTGGGATAATACAAAGAGTTATGTTTTAGAACTAGGTAGAAATCAAGAACCCGTTAGCTAGAGAACACTTTGTGTTTTGACTATCTTCTCAAGTATCTTTCCTCTATAATATAGAGACATCCAAACTATACATCACATACATAACAGTATGTTGTGTAAGATCCAAAAATATTATCTAAATTCAGAACCTAAAGTTGATCAAGTTTTCAAGTCCAATGCTTTATTAAGGAAATCAAACCAAAACTCAAGAGTTTAGAAGTTTCAATATTTCGACAAGCTTAGACCAAAACTTAATCAAATTACAAGTTCTTGTTAGATATCTATATTTTCTCTCTTTTTTTATGCTCTTTTCATCTATATATAGAAAAGATAGATGGCTAGACTAGTTGAGCTCGACTAGTTGAGATGGACTAGTTGAGCTTCAATTAGTTGAGCTTAACTTGTTGAACTTGACTAGTTGAACTTGACTTGGTTTGTAATCAAATAATTATTACAAATCTTTTGGGTCCGGAATGTAATTCACTTAATGGGTGTACTCTCCGTACCTCCAAATCCATTTTCAAGTGACATAACCATATCCCTCAATTAAACTAAGTTACTAACCATCCTCCCCAATTTAGTGTAATTCCTATATATGAGAAAATATTCAAAACAAAACTTATGCATAAATGAAAATGTCTTGAAGATTGAATTTTCACATTAGCATATTACACTTCCAAATATTCGAGAATCGGGGTGTTCTAAGAATTGAAACCTTCAACCCATTTGAATACTTGAAAATAATATACGCATAGGCTTTCAAATACAACCCATTTGAATACCTGAAAATAATATACGCATAGGCTTTCAAATACTCTAAAGCTATCCTGACGCTATTCAAACCATGCGTCCATATCCATTCATGAATGTATCCAAAGCTAAAAGCCCAAAGCTTTCTTGAAGCGGCAATATTTCATATTCATATAGGTAGTTCTCTTTATTCATGCATCTGCTACTACACTTTTTTCAAAGAAACTATTAAGAAGCTATACTTCAACCTAACCATCAACAGGTCCGAGCACATACCTTGAGATGATATGTAAAATCATGTGCTCAAATTTCTAAGTGTAAGCTTTCCATATTGAATTCTGTTTCTGATTAATATTAAAAAGGAATTCGATATCTTAAAATTATAAATTTAGGTGGACTTTAAACCCATCCTTTTAGCAGACTTACTAACCAAGTCTCTAGCCAATCACTTCGTCAAGTGATCAGCTAAGCTATGTTGTATGTTGTGATCTTACAAACTCTATAGAAATCACCCCATTCATGATAAGTTCATGAATCATGCTATGTCTGACACCCAAGTGTCTAGACTTCCCATTGTATGGATGGACGAAACAGAGATCTATATCTTATCAAAATAATATATTTTTATTTTATTTGTTCATTTATATTTTATTTGTTTTATTTATTATTAGTATATTTATATTGATTGTGTATATGTTGCTACTGCAGTTTTGCCGGTCTGTCTGTCTGTCCCCAATAACTAATTCTCGCTGACCACGTCCTATGAGAATCATTGTTGAAGTAGATTCTTATTTTTTATCAATCAAAACCCCTTCCCAAACTACATCAGGCTATAAGCCTTTGCCAATGTCGTAACACTATCACAATGGATAGAATTGGGTGCTATAGGTTTAGATCACAATGCCACAATGGAATCTCATAAATCAAGTTTATTAGCCATTATTGAGTTGGTAATACAATTTTGCTTCTTAGAAGCCTAATAGGTAGCACTCCCCAAGCAAAATACCCAACCAGATGTTAAAAAATGATCATGAACACTGGTTATACAACTCACATCATTATATCTTTCTAGAACCGAAGGCAACCCAGTATAAGATAAACTATAATCCATAGTTTTCTTCAAATACATCAGTATCCGCCAAATTGTTTGCCAGTGAATTCACTGATGAGTACTAGGATTACTAGTGTACCTACTTAGTTTTCCCATAGCAAATGCAATTTCAGGCCTTGTACAAGTCATGACATACATCAAGCAACTAACCACCTTGGAATAATCAAGTTGTGATGCAGCTTATTCTTGTTAGGCATGAGCTTCACACTTAAATCCATAGGTATACTTTATCAACACAGTTTAATTTCTTTAGAACATTCTCAACATAATGAGATTGAGAAATAGTTATTTTTTTTCTTTCACGTTTGATCCTTATACCATGGATAACGTCAACCTCCTCATGGAGAGCTTTGATGACAAAATTATTTCATTAAGTCAATCTGATATTGGTGAGTTGTTCCAAATATGAACATGTCATCAATGTATAGGCAAATGATGTCCCTTTTACTAGACTCGTTAAATTTGCTATATACATACTATGTCTAGTATTCTTTTATGTATAAATAAGATGTATTATTTTACATAAAAATAAATTAATACATACACACACACACACAAAGCCACAGGTAAGAGCGAGCAAACAAGTAATATAAGCCACCCAATCAAAATTATATATTAATCAATACAATACATATCCAGGCACTATTCTTACATAAACTCGGCTACTCGCAACCCAACCCATCCTATAGCATAAGTAAATCAACCATCCATATGTAATAGTCCACAACACTGGAGTGTCCGAATGGTTCCGCAGTAAATTAACTGAGCTGTCAATTAACAACATTGAAAACGTTCAATATGTTTGGTATAATCGATCGCATCCCTCAAACTTAACTAAATCGTATAAATTATAAAAGTGAGTTTTTAAAATTTAACGCACCCTTAGGAGTGGGGATGAGGGGAAAAAAATCCCTGCTGTAGAATCCAGTTACCCTTCCAATACCGGTACCGGGAAGTGGTACCGAATCCCAAGTTGGACTGGTACCAGTACCCACTTTTAGTAGTTTTGGGGATCAGGACCGCTACCGTACCAGGAAAATGCGGAAAACACCAGGAACTCCAAAGAACAGTCTTTGAAGATATGTACAATAACACTTGGTAATGAGATATAATCATCTGGTAGTTTAACAAATTCTTAGTGGAACGCTTCCATAAATGCAAGGGTCCTCTTCTCTTTCGTTCATATATTATTATTTTTCAGCATTTCAAGGGATTGATTTGTGTCTTAATTGCCTTTTAATCCTCGTGCAGAAACTATTAGGCACTATCAGAAGCATATAAAAGGGGCGATAAAATGGCAGCCTACTGGAAAGCTGTTTCCATTATCTAAGGAAATAGAGGAGCTCCTTAGTAAATCTCATACTCCCACCATATTTCTAAAGATTTGTCAGCCTGCCCATTCCGACCATTTTCTGCCAATTCCTGTAGGTACATGGATATGTGTGTTTTTATGCCTGAGTACTAACACTTAATCCAGTCTTATGTAAGGGCATTCAGATGTCTTGATTGAAATAGCAGTTTAGTAGTTTACCTTCATGATCTACTTATACTGCAGGGGAATGTGATGTGGAAAGTCTAATACGATTCTCCCTGGATGATGAGGTACTTTATTTTTTAGGTTGTTTACTGTTATAAAGGATAAGTTCATTGATTCATTTTTTCGTATTGTTTAGCAGGGATCCATGAACCAGTTTCAGCTTGAGAGACATATAGTAGGGAAACCTGCAGGCTATCAAGTATGGAGATGATGTTAATAATCATGCTTTTATAATAATATTGTATAATACTTAATTTATTTTGTTAAGGGGATTAATAAATAAGGCTGTTAGGTACCTAAGTTTAGGTGTGGAATACTCACATATGAATTTTTTTAACCAAAAAATTCATGGGGGTCCAAACATTTATTCATTAAACAAAAAATATTAAAAAATAAGTATGTGAGGGGTTCCACACCTACGAGGTGTCGGACAACCTTAAATTCACTTTTCCGTTTTGTTAATATGCCAATTTTTCTTTTTTATTTTGTTAACATGCCAATTTTTCTTTCTTAATTAACATGATGAACAATGTATTTGTCCAGACTTTGACTGGATATGTCTGATGTTGCCTATGTTTTCTTTCTTTGATTTTAATTTTTAAGGTAAAACTGGTGCGCATTACAATAGGAGTGGATAAAAGCATAGTTGCAAATATATGTTTTTACAAGGTAGAATGCTTCAAACTACGAAGAGTTGAAAGCAATATGACATTTCTTCCAACCTTAATTGGATTTTGTAACTTGCAGCCAGATGCAGATGATATTAGAGTGGATGTTCTTCCTTCAGATGCCATAAATGTAGCTAAACGATGCAGGGTAGCCGAATGTGTTTCTTCCTTTTCTTTTAATTACTTTTAGTCCCATTACTTAATTAGATTAGCGACTGACGTTGACTCTTTATGCAGGCACCGATTTATGTAAGCCGAAAACTTATCTACACTAATGGTAAAGTATTTGTCAGCAAGATGCTGGGTCTGTTGTGCGATAGAAAACCCACATATGAGGTGTATTCGGACAGGTATAATCTTCATTCTCTCAATTCCTAAAAAGTTAGTCATCCATATCTAATCCCCAAAAATACCTTTCCATGTTCACTAAGTTGGATTCGATGCATTGTATGTGCAGTGCCATGGATGGTCCAGATTTACTTGCAGAGGAATTTGATTTAGTTTCAAAGATGAATCTTGCTGTCGAGGAAGAAAGATACATTGATGCAGGTAATTAGTGTGATATTTTTAGACCACAATATAATAATTTTCAATATTACTTGTTTTGTTTCGTTTTCTCATATCAAGAACCAGGTGTTATGTAGGTATAAGTGATAGGTCTTTGGGAAAAAAATTTGTTTCTTTTTCTTCCATAATAACTAAGATCAATGATGCATTCAAGTTTATTTTGTATTACGTACACCCGTGTAACAAAAAACTTGATTTCTAATGAAAGTAAAAAAAATAAAAACCTTTTATATGGTTTAATGTTCCTTATGTTGAGTAGAGTATATTATATATAGGTTTTAGGTAAAATAAAACAAGTATTAAAGTAAAACAAATAAAACAATAGGTTTCTCTTCACTGAAGATCACCGTGCATCATGAAAATCATCGTGCATCAATTGCTTCGTGAATCTTCGTGCATCAATTTAACCATGATCTAAGGGTCAAGATCTTGTCTTATTTGTTTTACTTTAATACTTGTTTTACAATACCCAATCCCTATATATATATATATATATATATATATAATATATATATATCTATATCTATATATATATATATTTTATATATATATATATATGGGGGATGGGAATATAAGGCTGTTAGGTACCTAAGCTTAGGTGTGGAACACTCACATATTGTTTTTTTAATCCATAAAATTTATGGGGGCCCAAACATTTATTCATTAATCAAAAAATATTAAAATTTTGTATGTGAGGGGTTTCACACCTAAGCTTAGGTGTCGGACACTCACATATTTTTTTTAATCATAAAATTCATGGGGCCCAAACATTTATTCATTAATAAAAAATATTAAAAAATTTGTATGTGAGGGGTTCCACACCTAAGCTAAGGTGTGGAATACTTACATATTTTTTTTAATCAATAAAATTTATGGGGCCCAAACATTTATTCATTAATCGAAAAATATTAAAAAATTTGTATGTGAGGGGTTCCACACCTAAGCTTAGGTGTGGAATACTTACATATTTTTTTTAATCAATAAAATTTATGGGGCCCAAACATTTATTCATTAATCGAAAAATATTAAAAAATTTGTATGTGAGGGGTTCCACACCTAAGCTTAGGTGTGGAATACTTACATATTTTTTTTAATCAATAAAATTTATGGGGCCCAAACATTTATTCATTAATCGAAAAATATTAAAAAATTTGTATGTGAGGGGTTCCACACCTAAGCTTAGGTGCCGGATAACATATTCACTTTTTCCATATATATATAAAATTTATGGGGT
>CM067171.1:33286040-33300028 GCA_034093135.1 Erigeron breviscapus
ACATTCTTGGAAAAACTGACCAACCAGGTCGAGAGAGCGGGCTGACAAGGCAACTGAATCAAAAGCGCATTTCGGTTTCCCTCATACGATAAGTTGTTCAACAGGCGGTCGTCAAGGTGATTGCAGAAGCCAACGATTCCCGCTACGATTTTGATGGTGTGATAGCCGATCTCCTGCATCTATTATACGAATTGAAAGCTTATCAAATTCACACGTTAATAATTTCCATCTGATCGATCCTCAACCCGGTATATTTCTCACAAGTTATATCCTGTCATTCAACAATTCATTTTGAGCGATGTGATACTATTGACGGATTAAAGGATGCCGTGATCGAAAATCCTGCTCATGCCACCCAAGATTTGATCGTCTTACTCTTGCTCCTACAAATCTTACAACACCAGCTTCCTCAAGCACAAAAGAGCTGTCTTCTTCTTCTACCCACAACAGTAGGTGGATTTTTTTTTGGCTAATCTTGAACAGCTACGAAGACTAGCAAGCTGGTTGATTCGCCACGTTCAACTCCAATTCTCGTCAAAAACATAAAAGTCACACCGTTTTTGAAATCGCAAAGCGTGCTAGTTCCACAAAAGGCTATTTCGAGCAACACCATCACCATCATATCATCTTCCCTCCACTCTGCCTCCTCCTCCACTCCTTTCAAAGTCCCATCAATCTGCATCCTCTTCTGCCATCTTCTTCTTCTCCTCACTTTCAGGCTTCTCTGCTCCTACGCTGGCGCCTGCCGTCATTGTTAACAGGCTGATCCATTGGCCAACCTTGAAGAACATCTTACAAGCCATACACTTATCCAGGGCGAAATATTCATGAACCCGTCTTGTACGTAGTGAACAGTTTTGGACGGTGGAATGACGTGTGTGGGAGTTGCCTTTCCACCTGCTCCAGGAATGGTTTTCCATAATCAGTTTGTAGGACAAAGTGATTCATCACCTATAGTTTTGATTATTTCAACCTTGTGGCAATAATTCCACTTAATTCGTCAAGGAAATCGATGGATCCTGGAATTACTGAGCAAGTTAATCCTGTTTAGCCAATTCTTTAATAAGGCGGTAAATTGATGCATATCACGTTTAGCAGACCAATTGATTCCTTCGGTGCTTCTGATCGATTTTATAATGACGGGCAAAATGTTTTTAGAGTCGACCCTTATCAGATTCATACCTTATTTACGTATTCCAGAATGGGTCATTGCAGAGGCGGGGATGGACTTGTATTACGTACGGCGGTGCCGGGCAAACGTTGAAAGGTAGCAGACCTCTTGAATTTTCAACACAATATGGACATTCTATTTTGGCTTTTGTTCGCTTGGTAGAAAAAAGAAAAGAACACCCAAAGAACATACGGTGCAGGATTAAAAATCACAACAGTATTGAAGCACCAGATACTTCCCACTACAAAGGATAATACAAAAATATAGCAACGTGTCAAATTTACCCACAATTCTGTCGCTTAATCCTGCGCAAGTATTTTGACTAACAATTCAACCGATACCGAAAAACATGCAAAGGAGGTTGTGGTAACTCCACCAAAGCAAAACTATGTAAATTTTCCCCCTTACTCGGTGGACTCAGTATTTACCGTTAATTTTTCAGGCACTCTCCACTTGAGAGTGATGAATGCAATCTCTGTCACGAACTCGGTTATGAATGATGTTATACCATCAGTATGTCTAACGAAATTCTAATTAAATGCATAATATTACAATGTGTGGATTGATGTTACAAATTGTACAATTCTTCTATTTCACCTTCTTTTTTCACATTTCACAATCCTTGATGCCCATTGACGGAGTGTATTACTGAGCACGTCTGCAATCGGCACGTCTTGCACTACAACGAATAATCACACGGAAACGTGTCCAAATAATCGTTTTCATATTCATTGAGGACGTCCAGCAGAATCCATCGTGTTCACCGAATTCATTGTCAAAATAGATGAATTGCATTGTTGTTACCTCCTGCTTTTTTGTTGAATGGAATCAAAATTACAGAAGACTACCATGATGTGTCCTTTCAGCCAGTCCTCACGTCGAAAGCAAATCGCACTCATCTTCATGATCTTGACAAACTCCATCGGAAAATGATGATTTGCAATTCCAAGTTGCCTGTGAAGGTCCAGTCGCACTCTGTGATTTTCCATGTGCGCTCTTGGCATCGCGGCAAACAATCATAACTATTACTAATAATTGCAACATATTTGTTCCCTTTTTATCAAAAGGACTTTGGCAAAGATTTGCGATCCTTGAACAATCACACATTAATCCGAGCCAACCCGCCTCGAACCCTTTAAGCATTTTCTGCTCTCTTTTCGTTCAAATTTGCATAACACCTACTTGACTTGACCCACTTCAATTTTTGCAATGCTGAACATACCAATTGCTAAACTCTTGAAAGCCAATGTTCGATTAGCACATCTGCCATACTCGTACTATCGTCTTATACCAAACAGAAGCTTGATATTCACGACTTGAGGTTGGATGACGTCTTAGCCAAATTTTATCCTTCACATAAGCACTGGCGATGAAGAAATGATTTTGCGCATGTTCAAGCGCTTTCCAGTTTTTGAAATCTCCCATTCAACTTGTAGCCTTGGTTGGCGGCAAGATCAAACGCAATTGCTCGCTCAGAAGTGAAAGCGTATGCAGTTTTGTGCAGATTGTATCATCTTCCACAATTCTTGTGCCAAGCCAACGCTTATCATCGTCTTTCTCTCGTGCTAAATCTTCCATGCTGCACGAATCTCGATTTGCAAGTCTTCTTTCAGTTTCAATTTCTTCAACTTTTCACGTCCTCCTCCATCTCTGCTTCATCAACGAATTGTACATCAGGTTCATCTCTGTCATCGGTCGAATGTCAGTTTCCACAAAAGACCCACGCGATACTTTGGCTTGCTGCATGCTCAATCAGTGTCTTCTTCGGCAGAGATCGCCGTAGCCTCTTCGCGTTTCTTGCTTCCATTGGAGGAGGTCGACATCAATTCATCCTTTCATTTCTTCGTCCTCACCGGTATGCGCATTGCTCCGCATATCAGTCACGTTGTGCTGCCCTCCTCGTCTTTGTTTTGGCTGCACCTAGAGCTTTGCATCTCACTATCTTCATCCCTCGTCAATATTTTCTACTTGTGTGGCAGCGGCTTTCTCGTCTTCATCATGCGATAAGGTTCCTTCACCATCCTGTTTTGCGTCCTTAGAAAGACGCTCTTCTATTGCGCGAGATTACGTTTTTAAAATCTCTGAGATCTCTCTCCCAATGTATCGCGCAGGTGAATCGTCTTGCTCTTGAGAGGTCCGATTGAATGGATCATCCGTGTGCAGCCTGACCTTGCGTCTTGCTTTGTTGTCCTTTTTCAGCATTGTCTGTTGGTCACTTTTTCGAGATTGTAAATTCATTAAGGCTTTGCGGTGGGATCTCTCCTCGCCGGTTTTTGCATTTTGGTGCCATGGCTGCACCACCTTGACGTTGTTCTGCCAGATTGTGATCGTGAAGATTGTTCCTGTTGTGCTGCGCATCTTTTCAGCAATCGCCCTTCCTGCGGTTGCATCTGCTTCTTCTTGACGTCCATTGAACCCCGTGGTCTTCTGCAGAAGTGCTGTGGTTGAGGAACCATTGTCTCCTTCTTGTTTCTTGTTGGCGTTTAATCTCGAGCATGCTCGTCTTCTTCTTCCTCTGCTGCTTCCTTCATCAGCCTTTTGTAGGGGGCGAGATACTTTCTGGCTTTCCTTCATCATCCTCTATTTGATCTGACATTCTGCTCTTCTTCTCCGTTCACCTTCAGCGCGTTCGCTTGCTGCTCGCATCAGTTTTGAGAATCATCTTCGTTTCGCATCAGCTGTAAATCTGGCGTGAGCCTCTTTGCGATTTATCACGTCTTCTTTTTCTGATAAATCATCCATATAATCTTCAAATTTCGAATCCATCGTCATCTATACTCTGAGCATCTTCACCATCTTAAAATCTCTTCATCAAGATCAAGATTTTTCCACCTTGCTGAGCTTCTTGATCAATCGCACGACCCATGCCATCTCTTTCGTAGGGTCCCTCGTCCTCTTCGCCTTCACCTCTTCAGCTTCCTCGTGAGCATTGTCTGCAGGCTCTTGATCGTGCCACCATCTTTCTTCTTTTGTCCTTCATCATTTTGACTTCGTTCCTCCTCTTTTCCTTTCCCGTTTTTTTTCTTCCCGCTGACCTGCTCCTTCGGGTTCCCCCACTTTATCTTCTTTGGAGCTTGCTTTAGTAGGTGCTTCACGTGTATCTTCTCATCCCTTCTGCTCTTTTCCATCCATCTCTTTTGTTCATTTTGATCTTTCCTCCTTCTTGAAAAAATCTTTTTTCATCTTCTTCATCTTTGCCCTGCCCAAGTCTTTTCATCAACAGGTCTAGATCGGAAGGATCGAACAACGCCGACGCATCGTCATCTTCCATCTCTTCTCGTCTTCTGTCTTTTCCTCAAGCACCATTCTTCGCCATCTCTTGTTCAAACATCTCCAAGCTCTCCACAACGTCCTCGATCCATCTCACGAGCATTCTTTTCACCTTTTTGGACCATCTTGATTTTCAGCTTTTTTCTTGTTCATCATTCTTATCTTTTTGCAATTCTTCCATCTCTTCATCATCCTCCATGTACCTGTCACATCTTTGCACCTTTCTCCCTCTCCCAATCCTAACGCCTCCATTCTTCTAATTGCTGATCCGTCATCATTTTGAGCGTCTGTTTGCATCTTGATTCCTATTCTGCTCTGGTGGTCGATGTTTGCAGAAACCTTATTGGGGCTAAAGGTGTTTACCAGAAGCAAACTGTAACGTTCAAATCCATAAAATTTGAATAACTTTGGTGGGGGGGGGAAGTACTTACGGATAGCCAAGCGGCATCTCCATGCTGAGTAAGTTCCACAAGGGCTGTAAACGTTGTAGAGCATACTTTGTACGAATCGATTGTAACAGTCAACCTCATGTTCAGTGAGTCCGAGCAGATCCCTTTTGTGATAAGGCTTCCTTGATGTCGTCCACCAAACAAGCTTCTGTTTGATAAAATGCAAACTGCCTTGGTTTCTTCATCGACACGATCGATCAAATCATCTTCTGATATCAACTTTGCCAGCCTGTCGGGATCTTGTGCAACGATCAAAATACTAGAATTAAAGTCGTCACTCTTTTTGCCGATCGACTCTTTCAGTACCCCTTCTGATTCTACTGAGCATGAACTAATCCTTTTCTTGTGGCGCTTGTCCCGCAGGAGAGTCCATCATGGTTTTGGTCCTAGAGCACGAAGTGAGACTGCTCGATGAACAATGAGCGTTTCTAGGGAAGAGATGATCTCTGTCAGATCTTCCCTCTGCATTCTTTGATCTTTTTCGACTTCTGAATCTGTGACAAATTTCGAACCCATCAATTGTGAAACATTGACAAGGTCCCCAAGAAGCGCTTTTTTTATGAGAAGAAGCTTTTCACAGCATAAAGTTCGAATCTCATCAATCTCGGAATTGACATTCAAGTCTGTAAGGGAAGAAAATTGAGCATGGATTGGTGCAATATCGGCGGCTTGCAACTTCTTCCAGTAACCCTGCTGGTTGTTCCTTTAGCCCAGAAATCAGTCGTGAATCAATAGATTCTTTTCACATGAAACTTGCGTGCAATTCAATTGCCTCCCAATAGTGTTGTGCTTCCAAACATACTGAATCCCTCGATATACCTGCTGATCCATACATGCATCCTTCGCAAGACCTCCCAATCTTAATATCGATTTGCATTTGCGAACATGACCGTTCTCGACATAAGAAAGAGCAAGTTGCAATTATTGGCCAGTCGACAAATCGGGATTTTTTCTTTCTCGATTCATACCGCACTTCGCAAAAGCGGAAGCATGGCTATAATCATAGTATTGATTCTCCGCATTAAAAACAATTGCGGGTGGCTGGTTCTTGCACTCAATATTCAATCCCTTAAGCGAGAGTACAAACGCTGAATCAGACATGAATTTAACTGCCAATCCTTCGCAGCTTTAGTTGAGACCCCAAGTCTCAACTCCTTCAAAAGATCACTCCCATGCTTTCGTCGTTTGCGAGTATCTAAATTCTTTTACCAATTGGCGTTCTCCTCGTGCGTAGAAGGATGGCCTTAGACCTGTTGTACTGCGCTCAATGATTGTGTTGGATAATCTTTGACACCTTGCTGTAAACCTTCTTCAAAAATTTGACTTTGCATGGAACTGGCAATTGAAGTTGTTTGAATATGCATGTAAAGTGATGCTGTGTTTCACATATTTGATCAATGCAAAGGTATATCTTTGTCTGGAAGAATGCCACAACTGTGACGAGCGGCTACAATCGTTCGATAACTGAAGCGGAGTAAATCCCTGACCGAGATCACCTCAAAGGTATCATTGGATTTTTTGAATTCTGCTGATCGGACCGACGTTGGCAATGATGGATTAATGCTCTCTGCCATTGCATGACGGAACTTCGTAAAACCTGATGTAGTTTTCTATGTCGTCTTTGTACACTGGTTTTTGAGAGCATGAACGTTGGTATCCTCCTTCCACTTGCCAATCGAACAAAGTCGTGTACACTCTCGTTCACAAGAGCCGTTTTTTTATTCATGTGCCGCTTCCCACATGTAGAGCAAATTGAGAAAAGAATTTGATGATATTGGGAAAGCATGGCTGAAACTTTCGCTGCGATTGTTTAAATTGAAGCCTTTATCACCGCAAGATGAACATGATAGGAATGCATAGTTTGAGTAAGTTCCAAATCGCCTTCGAATTGACCTAGGGATATCCCGCGTAAGAATTGATCTAGAGAGTTCCTAATTCATATCGGCCTCTTTGTCTTCTTCACTATCCTATTTGATTGTCGATTGGAAATGAGTAAACCACCAATCTTTAGCCAAATTGTAAGCTTGCTTTGCTCTTTTCCAGCATGCTCTCCACACCAGCTCAAACTCCAATCTGCGCCCATTCAATATCAGAGAGTATAGCGGTCTCTCTTGAGGTTGTAATGTAGTCTTTGAGCTGGCATACATTTGCCAATCGTTCTGTAATGCACCAATAGCCTCGCAAAGCAGCTGTACTTGTTAACCGGACTACTGAGATCTAGTTTGCAGACATCGCTTCAATCGTTCGAATTATATGCTGCAAGACTTTGCTGATCCGGCCAATCCTTGATAAGTTTTTGGAGACGGTCTTGCATCTGTAAACAAGATTTTGCAGTTTCTTCTCTTTCGACTCGGAAGGTCAGGCATCAACGTAAAAGTCAGAGCTTTGTCCAACGTGGCCTCATCAGACATTCACCTTCTTTTTCGTTCTTGTCTAACAACCAATTTGCAAAGAGGCACTTAATGCTATCGAGTGATTCGCTCATGAAGAATAATCATCGTACATTAGACATTAAATTATGCCAACGCGACTCTGCTTTAAGAGTGGAGCAAGTGAATGACTGAGAAAAGAAGAGCGTCAAGTGTAATTGGAATAATTGTTTGCACGTCCTGAATCATCCACAAACGCTTTTTTGCTCCGCTTCCTCTTTCCATGGATTCGGAATGAGTCCAGTTGTTTCTCCTGTTTTTTTTTCTTCTTTATGCCTTTCTTCCATAATTAGTCTTGTATTTGCGGGAAAAGGGTAGCAAACTCTTTTCGTGTAGTTCAGCACTTCTCAACTTGAATGTTCTATAGTGCGTGTCTGTACACACTTTCATCTGCCTCTACGTTGACGTGCAGCTTCCCTGATCCAATGTCCAACAGGTTCCAAATTTGATCATAGCAGACGTAAGCGGACCAGACTTGAAGACAATGGCTGTCCGTTTTTGCACATCCACAACAATGGCTTCCGCTTGGACAAATAAGGGGACCACCATTCCAGCAAAAGCCGAGCTGATTTTAGCGAATTGGCCCTCCTATCTTTCTGCAAGAGGATTTTTGGTGGAAGCCACTTGTGGGGAATGTCACGAACTAGCGCTTCATACCATTTGCATCGCTCCCGTGTGTCAAATTGATCTCTTGACAATGTTCCGATGGCTAACATTCCAAGACCAACTTGAACGATTGATACATGCCTAGCAAAGGGTGTGATCAGATCTTGCAAAGCAGAATAACGAGATTGAGTCGCAAAGTTTCCTTCTATTCACAGTGGATTGGATATTGGTAGCCTGCGCTCAAGAATTGCGTTTCCTATTAACTGTTGAACATTCTTCGTTGTGAAGATTTGAATCAACAAAAGGACCACATTTCGCTGTGCAGTTGAGCTAAAGGTCGATCTGCCATTTCTGCGTGACCCTGTCTTTGCTTGCAATCTTCGATCTTATTTTCCTATACTTTCTTGTTGAGTTGAGCGTCTCCTGACAATCGGGCAATGCGTTCGGCGAGCTTTTGATTGAGACGGAATCTACAGTTCCCCTTGACACTCGATTCGACTACACCAAGAGCGGCTCGCTCTGCACGTAAACGCTGCATCTGATGCTCGAGAAGTTCTTTCTTGGTTTTCTTTCTGTGTGATCACAGGGTCAATGGCAACATTTGGTAAAAAGAGTGCAACATTGCAAGAGTCGATTTGCAGAATGCCGAACCTAAATGTGCAAAACGATCAATTTCATTCCGCTTTCAGCGCTTGTTGTTTGCTTTTTGCATTGTCTGCATGCTTTGAATGCAAGACAGCCAATTGTGTGCAATGGCTGTGGTCCGAGGCTCAAATTGTCACAGTTTAACCAGACCTGAAAGAGCGTCTGGAAGGCCCTAACTAGAGTAGCACTACTCAATTTTAATGAATTGGGGGGAAGCTCGTTACTTTGATCCTGAGAGTCCGATTCTTGCTTTCGTCTCGTAAAGCATCCAAAGAAATGTTACTAACTCGTGCAATAATTTTCCAAGGGATTTGTGCGGAAGATATGATCTTGGTAGTTCAGCTCCGCCGGTGCCATATAGGATAATCAAATTTCTTCATCCGATCCCAAAACAGCATGGCCTTTCTTCAATCCGCAGAGCATACGATCACTATAATCGCACATATCCAAGAAGCTCTTAGAATAACTGGTTGGAATATTGTTTGTGTGGAAGCATCTCACCGCGTGCACTACACTAAGCACTTGGCAAGCTGACAAGCCATTCAGATTGACCACGGGTAAAGCGCGATTTGGATCTGGTTTGGCAAACGAGAAGGAATGCATCGTTAAGCACACCAACGTGGAAATTTTCATTTCCAGCCCAAAAAGTTTTGCTGAATGATTTTGCCTTGATGGCATTGGCTGTAGCTTGCATAGACCTGAAAATTAGCCCTAGAATTATAACTATCTCTTTCATGTCGCGGACGAGAGGTGTGCGAAGTCGAAGGCTGTTTTTTAAATTAAACTTTTTCCAGAGCCAGTAAGATCGATCTTTGCCATTTCAGAGAGGTTTGTTTGATCAAAGTCCACTTCGGATCCTGCGTTCGTAACTGCAATAAAGCAACGATCCTCCGTAGCATTCGCGATCAAGTCTGAGGTGCATAATCCCGCACGTTTCGCAACTGGCTCTTCAATCTTCTTTTGCCATTCTTCCCTTGTACTCCTCGTCATTGGAAGTATTTTGGTATATAGCTTGCCATAATTGGTGAAGCATGTCCCGTGTCGCAGTAAAATCTTGCGACCATATGCACCCATCGATAATGTCCAAGATTTTTCGAAATTGATCATTGAAAGCTTTGTTTAAGATGAAACAACAAGCTCTCGCCTCATCTGTCGTAACAATCGGGAAATACTGTTATTGACCAGCGGTACTTGAACTTGCATTTTTTCCAGCAAGGAAAAGAGCGATGCCAAACAGACTCCAGGTTTTTGATTTGTATGGGAATCAACATATCTCCAAATCCATCTGAAACAATTGTCTGCAATAATAATGGTCCAGAGTAGCTCAAATAAGTACTTTTCCTTCGGATGCAAGCAAGTCAATTTCAACCCATCAAAGCACCATTGCAGAAGCGAGACAAGACGTGACATCTCATACGATCTCTGTGATCTTTGATACCTTTGAAGCTCAACCAGCGAGCCATCGCTGCATTCAAAACAATGCCCATCAAGCGAGAATACTTTCTTCATCAGAAATTGAAATCTGATTTTTCAATAAGCTTGGCCATGACTGAAGATCGAGCCCTATATCGCGAAGATATTGCTCAGAAATGCCATCTTGACGTATTAAAAAGACCTTCAACAGAACTCATTTCTTGAAGCGATTGATCCATGTACATCCAACGCAGAGACCTACTCGTCTTATGTGAATAGTGAGAAAGCGGTGACCATCGCATCCTGCGCAATGGACGACCCAAGATAGCCTGATTGCCATCATGTCGAAGCATGATCTAAGATGTCGTTGGCTGGCTCAATTCCGCTCATGTAATGGTTAGTATGCATTGTAAAGATTCCTCTTGTTGTATTGAAGGGCTGGTTTCATTAGAAGCCAGTCCTCCAAATATAGCTCCATACCACGATTACGTACGCATCGCTCTACTCAATTCTCCATATTTGGATCGATGGCAAAAAAGATTCGTGAAATTTGGATGTGGTTTAAACAATTTCAATCGCACTTGGTCACTTGCTCTACAGTAGAATGAACTTCCAATTTCACTCAAAACTAATCGAACGCCAGGTTCTATCAAAGAATTTAAACGATCCAAAACGGAATGCGGACACAATTAGCTTTCATCCAACAAAAGCCATTGTCCTTTGCCATAGCTGAGATAACAGGTCCGTCTCTCCAAGCAAACGACCGCTGTCTGCATTCACATCTTTCAGTGAGGTAGCCATGACCGAAATTGTATCCAAGAGACGTTGTCACCTCTTGCTTATCAATTTTCGACAGATCCCGAGACATCAAGCTGATTGTTTACCTCTGTCAATACTACTTTGCAACAAGGTTTGACATTCATCTGACAGTAATGCATTCTTTGTTGGCCCACGATAGAAGACATTGCTTTAGCCGTCATACAGATTGTTAATTGGATCTTGCTTATCTTGCTGTCCGCCTCATAGCGAGACAGTTTGCTTTCCGGCTTCCATCAATCCACCAGTTCATCAAATGTCCGATCGCCCTTGACGTGAAATCAATTTGCTCAAAACACTCCATGATTCAATCGCACTTCCGTTCCACCATTCACTCGTACTTCTTCAACGGTCCTACCCTCAATTGTGCAATCTTGCGTATTAAGAAGTTTTTCCTGCACCACCAGACTTTTTCCCCACTAGATAGCTGGCCCTGCGAGTTTTGAATACATCTCCTAATGCTTGTGCTAACTGATCGCTTAATTGAGACATTGCAAAAGTATCAAAAGCACTCAATGGACGGATCACAATTACCGTCGTGGGTAGAACGTCCAAGTTGTATTTGCGTAGACGTGAGGGTTGAACCAGGTCGTTTCACCTTCACCTACTTCATGGCCAAACGATTTCCTGCTGCTACCATTGCAAACAATTTTTGGTCCTGCTCATGCGGAGGCGTAGCGTGTAAAGACTGGTGAAATATTCCATGGCCGGGAATCCCAACGGCATTCTTTGCAACAATCCAAGCCTGCGAGCGTGACATCTCTAGCCACGTAAAAAGATCACGTAAGTTAAATTCCCAAGAGGACCCTCTTGGAGATGCGTTTTTGTATCACGCAACAAGATCTGTAGACGGTCATTGAAATGAACCATAGCTTGAAGTCTTTCTTGTCCGTATGCTGGAATAAATTTCATGCATAAGGGCAAGAAAATCGTCCTGCGCAATGCTTCAATGTACAACACTTTGGTGAACGCGATTCATAGGATTTCGGCACGCCTTTTCCGTCCACCACCTTGATGTTGAGGATTTGAAGCTGGCAAAGAAAAAGCGGAAATTAGGATTGCTTTCGACACGTTCTTTCTATTTTCTTGAACGTATACAGCCTCCACGAATGATCTAAACAGGAATTGATGACCTTCTGAACGGACTGAGAAGCTAAATTCATTTCCATCGAGCATAACCCACGCTCCACTCTGCATAGCCTTGTAAAAGCACCCGCTTCACGCCCATCCAAATTCACCAGCTTTCCTCCTTCTATAGGCAAATCAACACGCAGAGATCCATATTCCGGTTTGATCTACAAATTTATTCTCTTCAACGATGACGACAGACATTGGCAAGTGCCAACAATCAGGCTTGTCCCTTACCCGCTCCCGACTACGGACTAATACCTTCCAACATGATTGCTCTATGGACACCTGCAATAGCTCCTCAAACTCGCATGGCACTTATTTTGCTGATCTTGCTTGTAGTTGAAGGCATTTCGCTCTGAATAGCTCATCATTTACCTTTGAAGTCAAGAAATCCGCCCGCCAATGCCAAACGCATCTTTCGATTCATGATCTGTAGATTCAAAATTTGATTAATCTGTTGAGTTTCTGAACTGTCATTCCACTTAATCGGATGAGTTTTCTTCAAAAACCATAATACTGATCAATGCTTCGATTTGTCTTTTAGGTTTGGCAGCTCTCCGGTGTTAGGGCAGCCATCGATCAAACGTCATCACAGCGCCATGAGTCAATGTATATGATGGGTAAAATTTTCTTGTTGTTTATCCATTACCATATTCCATCAATGCAGCCCAAGAGGATCAGATCGCTCACCACACATAGAAAGGAATTATGGGTTTATCCATACTTCACTGTTTGCGACGAATAAAAGTTTGACGAATTCAATCATCAAATTGCCGAACGTCTCAAGCTATTTAGTGCCATGTGAGTCTATGATCGCTGAGAGTCCTCCCTTTCGTAACGGCGGGTACCCATACTTCTGTAAATCTATTCCTAACGCTGGACTGAGTTCGTTTTTGCCGTAGTCACCTCCTGGATCATTGTGGAACAACTTGAAAGAAGGATCAGCTTTGAGTGACGACAGAATCGTCGGTGAAGAAGAAGATGCTCGTTGCAAGTACAAGTGTGGCCCCGGCTCAAACACAGAAATTGAGTCTTCGAGAACGCTAGTCATCAGCCAAAGAAAATCATCCAAAAGGCAGTGGGACCATTACGCTAGCGTTTACTATGGTCCGTCAGCCATTCAAATAGAGCCCATACTTTGATGGATTTGCCATACGTGCCTCTTCCAATACGCTTCTGTTCTTCGACATCATCCATTTTATCTTGGAAAGGGCTTCAGATTTGTCTGTAAATGGTCGATCGAGATGGCGTTGTTTTTGTTGATGCTGCTGCTCAAGATGGCCAAACCGTTAGCCCGAGCAGTTTCGCGCAAGACAGTACGATTCTGATGGGTCTGGCACTCCCAATAGGTCGGCAGCTCTGTGTTTGATGACAATTGACTGAATCAAAGACGATGAAGGGGAATACATTGGACAAAATTAGCCAAAATGATAAGTATTAACGTTCCCGTTTCACGACTAGTAAGACTGGATCGCTATATCGTAGAGCGAAGGTCGACAAAGGCAAACGAGCCTCATCATCCGCGGTCCAAACAATGCACTGTACCTTCAACTTGCTTTGCTAGTGCTTGACAACTCCACTCCAAGAAGTACAGACATGCGATCTGATCGAAAATGTCATACATCTTACGCAAGTCCATTTTCACTTGAGTACTTCCTCGAGACTTGTTTGACCACCAAGCCATCTTAGGCTTTCGTGTACGTTCGGCAATCAACATGTACCCGTTCAGAGCTATTGAGCATAATCGTCAGCTTGACGCATACCCATCGCGAAAAGATCACCGTAGTGTAACGAATTGCTGGTTTGGTATCAAACACTCGAGTAGTTGACGTCTCCGTTGCCAATTCCAAAAATACCCGAACGATCTGTCTGCATAAACAGGTGCGATCCTGCAGCTTTCTGGCCAGGATTGTCTGGAGTCAGCTTGAGGTACATCATCGAAATGATCTCTAGGAATCGATGGCGAATGCTCGACTTAAGACTTTACGACCAAGCGTACACACATCGAGTCCCTACTTTGCTTGCTCCATTTGCGCAGGATCGACTTCAATCTGTTGA
>CM067171.1:33301028-33323528 GCA_034093135.1 Erigeron breviscapus
TATATATATATATATATATATATATATATATATATATATATATATATATATATATATATATATATATTAATGAGATATTTATGTAATATATAAATTAGACTTTAATATATATATATATGTAGAAGAAAAAAACCAAAAGATAATCTCACAGGATTCTCATGTTTAAGCTGATGCTCCAAAGCTTTCTCAAGCTTTTTGACAACTGGAGTCGCGTTAAAACGTTGTTCTCGCTGCGTTTTCAAACAGTAATATGCTGTTTCTGAGAAGATGTCTAATGATTGTGAGTCCATTTGTTGTCTTAGATAGATATAGATATAAATAAAAATAAATACTAACTGTAAAAAGCATTCCATTTTTTCCGTAAGAACCAGACCTACTGATTGAGAAAGAAGTCACATCATGAAAACTCGAAACGTATAAGTATACTTATTTTTTTTTCACTTGTGTGTTTGTGGTAAGGATAATGATTAATATGCCTAAATAGTGTGCCTAAAAACATGCCTAAGAATAAGATGATGACACATTTTATGATGAATGGTAAAGATTAAGAGAGAAAAAACTCATGATACATGTGTCAACCATCTAGGGCATTAGGCATATGTTTAGATCTATGTCTTAGGCATATCAATCATTTTTCTTGTGGTAAACTAGGAATATAGAACATATAGTATAACCTTCCGCTTAAAAATTTATAAAGAACTATCAGTTCACACCACATTTAATCTTTGTTTGAAAATTTTTCCTTCAGATTTTCCAGAAAAGTTCCAAATAAAGTGGCAAGCCAAGATTTTTATCCTGGGGTCGTCGAACAGTTTTCATAATACTAAAAGTGTAAAATTAAACTAGAAATTTCAATTATTCAAGTCTGGAGTTGCCAATTACTTTAAAACTGATTAAATATATAGAAATAATACTAAAAATATAGAGTTTTATAGAAATTTCTGGGGTTGTCATGACCACCCTTGGCCACCACATACCTCCTCCACCTCCCAATGAGCCGAGTCACATTCATGCATGAGTAAAGCTCTATCTAAAGTTCATTTGAGATTAATTGCATGAATTTAAAGCTCTATCTAAATATATGAATAGAGAAAATTAAATCAGTCAAATAATGCTGTATTGTCGCTTACTAGTATTTTCAAAATACGGGTACATAGCGCCATAGCGGCACAAGAAATTGATGGCATCTTCGAGCAGTTGGAAAATTGAAAGACAATTGCTGAATTAAGAAGACTAGAAGAGCATATTTTTGTATAGTAACAATAAATAATTGTAATTGCTTTGTTGATTCAAGATCAAGAAATTCACAAGTTACGATCAGTTCTTTAAAATTTTCATTATTTTTGTAAGAAGCCAACCCCGCCAACCCCTTTCAAACCATTATTACTATTATATAAAATTCAGAAAATTCGTATCCTTATATTTTTCTAACTGAATCTCGTTTCATCTTTGATAATAGAAAGGTCAATAATGATGATTCTCGTTTTATTCTCAGGATAGTATAAACTAGGGAAGAAATTTTTTGCTGCAGGTACTAACATATATATATAGGCAACTTTGGATCAGCATATTACTTTTTTTATCATTCAAAAATATGATATGCCACGGTATTAGTCATCTCATAAATAGGGTATGCTACAATCAAATACCTTCAAATACTATTCTCCCTCTTCCATTAGAAGGCTGTACAAACAATAATGCCACTACACCCTGCAAACATCAGTATCTTTGCGTGCATCTCGACATTTACTACGCACAGTAATCGCCAGCACAAGAGCTTCGGGATGACGTTTGATTTTTTCTTTTAAATGCTAAAGATTTCTTCTATACAGGTGATTGACACACCAAACTTGTGAGATTGCTTACTTGACACGGAAATCATGTCTGAATACTGTTAAATTTTGAGTGAACTTGTCTCGGTTCTTTGAATCTAGGCTTCTGGAGATGTCAGCCATTAGCTTGTCAAAACACAAGGAAAGTCGTTGATGCTGATCCGCTGGCTGCAATGTCACATATAGAGAACGAACTTCAGCTATAACAAAAATTGTTAAACTCAGGAGCTGAGTTTCCAGACACAATTAATACTAGACGAGTAGACGTGGTAAACTGAATGAGTGGCGGACTGACGGGCCCAAACATGTTGGTTTGACCAGTAAATATTTTGTTCCTTTTTTCTTCTTTAAATAAAAATAGCTGATGTATTTAATATGAAATACAACAAGGGTACCCAATCCCGGCATAAGCCGGGCTATGGAGGAGGTATGATGTAGACAGACCTTACCTCTACTCAAAGGTAGAGAGGCTGCTTCCAGATCCACCGAAGTGGAAGGGACCTCCGGCCCGGGTGAAAAAATAGGGTTAGATCCACCGGAGTGGAGCTTAACCGGGATCCTCTCGATCTCAAACTCTCAATCTCAACCTCTCAATCACAATCCCAGCCCCAATCTCGGATCTAGATTTGGATCTAGAGAGCCGTTGGGAGCGTTGGGGAGGAGAGAGGGCAGAGAGAAAGAGAGTTAGAGAGATAAAATAATAAATATACTCTGTCACTTTTGAGCGACCTGATCGCTTCCATTATGAGAGGATGCTTTTCAGCTTACCCATCTGACCCATTAGAAGTAATATAACCACAACTAACCCACTTCTATGTATAAAGGTTGAGATTACCAACTTTAGTTTATACATAAAAGTTGCATAATTCACTTTCATGATGTCTTCCATATTTTGCTAGTAGCTAACAAAAACAAAGTCGACATCTATATACATCATGCCCTTTTGTATGGAAGGTGATTCATCATATTCATTGGCAAATAAAACTGAAGTGAAAATGAAGCCGTAAACACGAGTTCAAATTTCAACAGCGATATTGCTGTGTCTTATTGGGAAGTAACTCAGAAGTTATCCCATTAGAAAACTTAATGCATAGACAGAGAGTCAGAGTTGAAGGCACAAACCTGTGACCCTAAAATATATATGAGCTTTCAGATCCGAAAATATCTGTCAATTAAATGATGGATACTTCAGTTAGAAGCCTCAATCAAAACGAAACATACTGCCAATGATAGTCCAACTGGTAAGAGGCATCCCAGGTTTTACCCAAGGTCTTGAGTTCGATCCTTAGGGATGACAAGTTTTGGGGTTTTTTCCTCCGAATACTTGTAACGGCCCATGGTCAACATCTCGTTGTCTAGGGTACGTCCAAGGCTTCACCATTATACGGTGAGGTTTCCCTGATGTCGCATACCGACTGAATGTTCGAAAAAACGAAACATACTATAGTGTAGCAGATTATAATGTATTAAAAGGAGAATCTATATACGAGTATAATCCAACCATTGTTATCTATTTGTTATAAACTAGAATTTTTCTTCCGCGCGTTGCCGCGTGTTTCTTTAACAATTATTCCGATCATTTATATTAATTACAACATAATTGAACAAAGAAATCCTAGTTATTGAGCCAAAAACTTATTAAACCTTAATGATTTAAAAAAACCTAGCAGTCATAAAATTTAACAAAAGTCTTCTCGGATCGGTATTTTTAAAATAGTAACATGAACAAAAACCATTTACTAAACATAAGGGCATGTTTGGTAAGAGGAATTGAGGGCTGAGAAATGGAAATCATTTCATTTCATCCGTTTGGTAGACCACAGAAAAAGAAAAACACGGAGATATCAATTCTTGGGAAATCAAATTGTACATGACCCCATTTCCCCATTTTTAGTATGGAAATCTTTTCTCTATAGTTTTACCCTTTGAAAAAAAACCACGGAGAAAACAAATCTCCACTAAAAGCATGTGTCTTCCAAAATTAACTAAAAACAATTAGAGAAAATAACATGAGTACCCAATTTTTAGAAAAAATATACCAATTTAGCCAACTTTTTTTGGATTTTCACAAAATACCCAACAAAATCGCAATAAAAAGTGAAAATCGCAATGAGAAAAAAAAAAAAAAAAAAAAAAAAAAAAAAAAAAAAAAAAAAAAAAAAAAAAAAAAAAAAAAAAAAAAAAAAAAAAAAAAAAAAAAAAAAAAAAAAAAAAAAAAAAAAAAAAAAAAAAAAAAAAAAAAAAAAAAAAAAAAAAAAAAAAAAAAAAAAAAAAAAAAAAAAAAAAAAAAAAAAAAAAAAAAAAAAAAAAAAAAAAAAAAAAAAAAAAAAAAAAAAAAAAAAAAAAAAAAAAAAAAAAAAAAAAAAAAAAAAAAAAAAAAAAAAAAAAAAAAAAAAAAAAAAAAAAAAAAAAAAAAAAAAAAAAAAAAAAAAAAAAAAAAAAAAAAAAAAAAAAAAAAAAAAAAAAAAAAAAAAAAAAAAAAAAAAAAAAAAAAAAAAAAAAAAAAAAAAAAAAAAAAAAAAAAAAAAAAAAAAAAAAAAAAAAAAAAAAAAAAAAAAAAAAAAAAAAAAAAAAAAAAAAAAAAAAAAAAAAAAAAAAAAAAAAAAAAAAAAAAAAAAAAAAAAAAAAAAAAAAAAAAAAAAAAAAAAAAAAAAAAAAAAAAAAAAAAAAAAAAAAAAAAAAAAAAAAAAAAAAAAAAAAAAAAAAAAAAAAAAAAAAAAAAAAAAAAAAAAAAAAAAAAAAAAAAAAAAAAAAAAAAAAAAAAAAAAAAAAAAAAAAAAAAAAAAAAAAAAAAAAAAAAAAAAAAAAAAAAAAAAAAAAAAAAAAAAAAAAAAAAAAAAAAAAAAAAAAAAAAAAAAAAAAAAAAAAAAAAAAAAAAAAAAAAAAAAAAAAAAAAAAAAAAAAAAAAAAAAAAAAAAAAAAAAAAAAAAAAAAAAAAAAAAAAAAAAAAAAAAAAAAAAAAAAAAAAAAAAAAAAAAAAAAAAAAAAAAAAAAAAAAAAAAAAAAAAAAAAAAAAAAAAAAAAAAAAAAAAAAAAAAAAAAAAAAAAAAAAAAAAAAAAAAAAAAAAAAAAAAAAAAAAAAAAAAAAAAAAAAAAAAAAAAAAAAAAAAAAAAAAAAAAAAAAAAAAAAAAAAAAAAAAAAAAAAAAAAAAAAAAAAAAAAAAAAAAAAAAAAAAAAAAAAAAAAAAAAAAAAAAAAAAAAAAAAAAAAAAAAAAAAAAAAAAAAAAAAAAAAAAAAAAAAAAAAAAAAAAAAAAAAAAAAAAAAAAAAAAAAAAAAAAAAAAAAAAAAAAAAAAAAAAAAAAAAAAAAAAAAAAAAAAAAAAAAAAAAAAAAAAAAAAAAAAAAAAAAAAAAAAAAAAAAAAAAAAAAAAAAAAAAAAAAAAAAAAAAAAAAAAAAAAAAAAAAAAAAAAAAAAAAAAAAAAAAAAAAAAAAAAAAAAAAAAAAAAAAAAAAAAAAAAAAAAAAAAAAAAAAAAAAAAAAAAAAAAAAAAAAAAAAAAAAAAAAAAAAAAAAAAAAAAAAAAAAAAAAAAAAAAAAAAAAAAAAAAAAAAAAAAAAAAAAAAAAAAAAAAAAAAAAAAAAAAAAAAAAAAAAAAAAAAAAAAAAAAAAAAAAAAAAAAAAAAAAAAAAAAAAAAAAAAAAAAAAAAAAAAAAAAAAAAAAAAAAAAAAAAAAAAAAAAAAAAAAAAAAAAAAAAAAAAAAAAAAAAAAAAAAAAAAAAAAAAAAAAAAAAAAAAAAAAAAAAAAAAAAAAAAAAAAAAAAAAAAAAAAAAAAAAAAAAAAAAAAAAAAAAAAAAAAAAAAAATGCAATCATTTTAGTTTTAGATAAATAACAATCACATGAAACAAAAAAAAATTAATAATCACGAAATAGATTAATAAATAACATGAGTACCCAATTTTTTTATAAAAAATTGGGTACTCATGTTATTTATTAATCTATTTCGTGATTATTAATTTTTTTTTGTTTCATGTGATTGTTATTTATCTAAAACTAAAATGATTGCATTACTATATTAATATTTTATTTTCATTTTTTGAGTTTTCGAGATTTGATGTTCATTTCTCAGGTCAAGTTATAAAGGAAATTATTGAATTTCTCACTCAATTTCATTTCTTTCTATTTCATTTCTCTCCTTCATTTCAAAATCTCATAGCGATTTTGAAAATCTCTATATATATATATATATATATATATATATATATATATATATATATATATATATATATATATATATATATATATATATATATATATATATATATATATATATATATATATATATATATATATATATATATATATATATATATATATATATATATATATATATATATATATATATATATATATATATATATATATATATATATATATATATATATATATATATATATATATATATATATATATATATATATATATATATATATATATATATATATATATATATATATATATATATATATATATATATATATATATATATATATATATATATATATATATATATATATATATATATATATATATATATATATATATATATATATATATATATATATATATATATATATATATATATATATATATATATATATATATATATATATATATATATATATATATATATATATATATATATATATATATATATATATATATATATATATATATATATATATATATATATATATATATATATATATATATATATATATATATATATATATATATATATATATATATATATATATATATATATATATATATATATATATATATATATATATATATATATATATATATATATATATATATATATATATATATATATATATATATATATATATATATATATATATATATATATATATATATATATATATATATATATATATATATATATATATATATATATATATATATATATATATATATATATATATATATATATATATATATATATATATATATATATATATATATATATATATATATATATATATATATATATATATATATATATATATATATATATATATATATATATATATATATATATATATATATATATATATATATATATATATATATATATATATATATATATATATATATATATATATATATATATATATATATATATATATATATATATATATATATATATATATATATATATATATATATATATATATATATATATATATATATATATATATATATATATATATATATATATATATATATATATATATATATATATATATATATATATATATATATATATATATATATATATATATATATATATATATATATATATATATATATATATATATATATATATATATATATATATATATATATATATATATATATATATATATATATATATATATATATATATATATATATATATATATATATATATATATATATATATATATATATATATATATATATATATATATATATATATATATATATATATATATATATATATATATATATATATATATATATATATATATATATATATATATATATATATATATATATATATATATATATATATATATATATATATATATATATATATATATATATATATATATATATATATATATATATATATATATATATATATATATATATATATATATATATATATATATATATATATATATATATATATATATATATATATATATATATATATATATATATATATATATATATATATATATATATATATATATATATATATATATATATATATATATATATATATATATATATATATATATATATATATATATATATATATATATATATATATATATATATATATATATATATATATATATATATATATATATATATATATATATATATATATATATATATATATATATATATTTATTATATTATTAGTATAAATAAAAAATATTATTATTTATTTATATTTATTTAGAATTTAGAATAGAATATATATATATTTAATATTTATATATATATATATTTAGATACATATATAGAATATATATATAGATATATATATATATATATATATATATAGGGGACCCTTATTTTGAGAACCCATTTTTTTGTAAGAACCTTGAGAACTCTTAAATTATGTATTAGATAAGGAATAAGGATAAAGTCAAACAAATGACTTTGTATTTATAGGCAACAAAATTCACCAGTGAATTTTGTGCCGTACAAATCTGGTTGCATGCATTTAATGATCCGACAAGAACATTAAATGTATTGGATAAGGAATAAGGATAAAGTCACATCAAATGACTTTGTATTTATAGGCAACAAAATTCACCAGTGAATTTTGTGCCGTACAAATCTGGTTGCATGCATTTAATGATCCGACAAGAACATTAAATGTATTGGATAAGGAATAAGGATAAAGTCACATCAAATGACTTTGTATTTATAGGCAACAAAATTCACCAGTGAATTTTGTGCCGTACAAATCTGGTTGCATGCATTTAATGATCCGACAAGAACATTAAATGTATTGGATAAGGAATAAGGATAAAGTCACATCAAATGACTTTGTATTTATAGGCAACAAAATTCACCAGTGAATTTTGTGCCGTACAAATCTGGTTGCATGCATTTAATGATCCGACAAGAACATTAAATGTATTGGATAAGGAATAAGGATAAAGTCACATCAAATGACTTTGTATCCTTTTATCCAACCACCTTTACACACGTATACTTTGGTAAAGAACAAGTGGATTGTTCTTTGGAAAGTGTGTAAAGGCAAAAGTCAATCCTCGATATCAGTGTTCAGACTTGTAGGGTCTAGAACACTGACAATCCTCCAGTGTACAGATCTGGTAAGACTTCCAGTGGACTCCGCCATTTGTAAGTCTTCTTTATTCTGACTTCAGTCTTTGACTTCAGTGAGAATGTCTTCAGTAGAGTTGATCTGGACTGGGGTGAAGTCCAGTGAGCTAATCTGGAGAATACTCCAGATTTCCTATACAAGTATTAAATGACTTTGTATCCTTTTATCCAACCACCTTTACACACGTATACTTTGGTAAAGAACAAGTGGATTGTTCTTTGGAAAGTGTGTAAAGGCAAAAGTCAATCCTCGATATCAGTGTTCAGACTTGTAGGGTCTAGAACACTGACAATCCTCCAGTGTACAGATCTGGTAAGACTTCCAGTGGACTCCGCCATTTGTAAGTCTTCTTTATTCTGACTTCAGTCTTTGACTTCAGTGAGAATGTCTTCAGTAGAGTTGATCTGGACTGGGGTGAAGTCCAGTGAGCTAATCTGGAGAATACTCCAGATTTCCTATACAAGTATTTGCTCACTGGTCTTCCATTATTTCTGGACAAATCTTCAGAGGGACTCCAGATTCCAAGTCTGGAGTAGGTCCAGTAGAACACGTTTCTGGACAGATCTTCAGTAAGGCTCCAGTAGTCGAGTCTGGAGCGAGTCCAGTAAATCTGGACTAAATCTGGACCTAACAAATTCCCCCTATTTGTTTAGAAATAATGCAAGTGTTTTCAAGCTTGAATCTATACATTTTGTATGCTTGAAAAACACAAGTTTTGACTTAGTCTAAAAATCTAAGTTACTGGAAAACACTTTATAGATCATGAGTGTTTTCAGTTTCATCATTTAAGTTCTAACTTAGACTAAATCTGATCATTTACTTATATGAATCAAAAATTGCAACTATTATTACATACATCAACTGATAAATAGTATACAAGTTTCATAAAACAATAAATTTACAACAAGTAAATGATAAGAGTCAGGCCCTTCTTTTTGATGTCTGTCCTGGAGCATCTTCAGTAGCCTTTCTCTTTGGTGATGGAGAAGATGGTATTGATTCTGGTGATCTTATGCCCATTGCAACTTCCATCTGTTGCTTTCTTCTCCATACCTTTTCAATTCTTTTCAGAAATGCTTTAACATCAGTCGACACATTTGTCTTCCCCCTGAACGTTAAAGCGATTTCTTTCAGTTCACTCCATCCAAATGCTTGGACTGAAGTACTTTTCCTCTCATCAGTAAAGTTACCCTCCCTGGTCAACTTTACTTCAAACTTAGACATGCCTTCATGATCTTCAGCCAATTTGATTTCAGCACCAGTGATCCTTCTGGCATCAGCCCTGAAATTCAACATCTCATTGTATTTTTCTTTCAGCTTGGCTTGCTGGATCAATGATTCAGTTTCCTTGGACACTCTCCTTTGCTCTACAGCAGATTGGAGTTCTTGACGATTGATTTTTCGAGAAGTGTCCAGGGGAATGAAATTGCTTACATCAGCATCTTTGATTGCTTTGATTTGTCTGGCAGTCAATTTTGGTAAGCCAGTAAGTCGCTTCCTGTACTCTATCTCCAGAGCACCAGCGTTCTTTCTGATCTTTTTCTGGAGGCTTACCAGTTCATCCTTTCTTTGTCTGATGAGTTCTGGTACACTCACGCCATAAATTATAGAATCATAGACTTGTTCCTCTTCGGCGTAGAAAGAGCGTACATGAACATCATCCAATAAACTCAAACATTGATGAACTCTGGGGTCATCCTTCATCTTTTTATACACTTCAATATTAATGCCTAACCTGCCAGCATTGTAAGAATCCAGAGTACCCATAGTTGCCATCTCCCTTTGATGGGCCAGCAGTTCATCTTTTTGATTTCTTTTGAAAATCTCTATCATGATGCATTCTTGTTCAAGCTTCTTGGATGTTTCATCATCCAATAAACTCAAACATTGATGAACTCTGGGGTCATCCTTCATCTTTTTATACACTTCAATATTAATGCCTAACCTGCCAGCATTGTAAGAATCCAGAGTACCCATAGTTGCCATCTCCCTTTGATGGGCCAGCAGTTCATCTTTTTGATTTCTTTTGAAAATCTCTATCATGATGCATTCTTGTTCAAGCTTCTTGGATGTTTCATCATCAGCATCTTCAACAGTTTGCTCTTCCTCTCCAGATTCCATTTGTTGTTTTCCCTTAACTGACTTCAGAGTTGATGGAATATCTGGGAAGGACTCAAACTGGGGCTCACTGGCTTCAGTACCAGTAGCTCCTTCAGTTAGCCCGGCTTCAGTGCCATATGCTCTTTGTGACAATTGCTTCAGTGTTTGGTCACCAGACGACTTTTCCCCCTTGGAATGATCACCAGTCCTTGACTTGAGATCATTCCATAATTCTTCAAGCATAAGTCTGTCCAGTGCACCAAATGTTGTACCTGCTACTGGAGTTGTTTCAGTCACAACTTTCTTAAGTGCCTGCACTTCCTTCTGAACATTTGCAACAGCTTTAGGCAAGTGTTTTGGCAACTTCTCATCCAGTAACTTGTCTACTTGGGGTAACACCCCATCATGAATGCTACGAAGAACAGTCTCAGAAACTTCTTCACATATTTCTTTCAGCATATTGTTTCTGAACTTCCTTGTACATGCATCACTTATTGTGCTGACAACTGCATCCTGGTCTAGTGTGGGTCTAGTCTCCAGAGAACTGACCCTGAAAACCAAGTTCTGAACATCTTCTTTCAGACCTGCCAGTTCACCAGTGACTGCAGTCTGAACAGAATTAACCAACCTTGTCTCTAGACCCTGGACTGCCATTTTGATCTTTTCAGTGTTGTTGTTTGTGGCCAGTACCAGTTCATCAAGCTTCTCATAAACCAGCTTCTCATTCCCAGCAAAGACATTCATCTCAGAAGCAAGGTTATTTGATAATAAAGATTTGAAGTCTGAAATAACCTGAGATGAAGTCTGGAGTGATCTCTCCAGGTCCGCCACCTTACTTAAAAGGCCTTGGACCTCGGCAGAAGATGAAGTGGAGAGACCACTGGGAGGTTCAAGAGTTGAAGGTAATCTGGTCATTAGAGGAACTTGTGCCCAGTCCTCTTCAGTTGCAGCTTCAGATGTTGCAACTGGTGACTCCGGCGCACGAGGTGGAGGTTGAGATTGTGAAGGTTGAGTGGTTGCTGGAGTGAAGTATTGAGTGTGTTCTGGAATTGAAGGTGGTGGTGGTGGTGGTGGCATGTTTGATTGTGGTGGTGGCATTTCTGGTGGTGGTGGCATGTTTGATTGTGGTGGTGGCATTTCTGGTAGACTTTCTTCTTCTTGGACATCTTCACCCAGAAAATTCAAGTTTGCATCAAAACCTTCAGACATTGGGGAATCTACGTCATCCCATTCTGGAGCCATCCCAACTGTCTGTTCACCAGACTGTTCACCAGTCTCTACATTCACTTGTTCACCAGCCCCTACATTTAAGTCTATTTGAGCCTCTTGCTCAACTTCCTCAACAACCTGCTCAACAACTTGGGCAACATTTTCAATTTGTTCATCAGTTACCTGCCCAACAACCTCTTGTACGTTCTCTTCAAAAATTGGAGACCCATCCAAATTCATAACATCCCCAGGATGTCTTTCAGGATTCACCTGAAGTCCTGCTCTCATCAGACGCCTGTTAGTTCTAGGTCGTCTGGAAGGTTCAACAACTTCTTGTACTTGACCTTCAGGAGCCACTTGTCTAATTGGTTGTACAGCTTCAATGATCTGTACATCTTGGTCTCCAGAGGCTCTTTCAACAGCTTGACCTCTATCTGGAGCCATTTCAGCTTCTTCCCTTTGGAAGGTAAGCATGGACTGAGGAATATCTACCTCGTCCAGTGGAGATCTGAGATTGACCAAATCTCTCATATACTCACTCACAGAAAAGTGAGTAGTATCAAAATCATACTGGTCTCCAAGACCATTTTTAAACAGCAGTGAAAGGAAACGAATATATGGAACAAAAGGTTTTCTTCCCTTCACTCTGAGACGCTCTACCAGGTCATCAAAAAGAATTTGGGCGAAGTCCACTCTAAGCCCAAACCATAAACAGTAGGCAATCTGGAGATGGGTTTGATTGATCTGGTCTAACCCTCCAGAACTGCCTCCCAGACATTCAACAATATGAGTGAAGAAATATCTCCATGAGTCTGACAGCTTGCTCATGTAGATAGTCCCTTTCCTGGATAGCTGGCCATGCTCATCCAAGATATCCGTGTGCCCCATCAGCCTGCATACTTCCCTTGTATTGATACCAGTGGGAAGCTCAATAGGCAACTCATTCTGTTCATGATAGTTTAACTGTAGAACAGACCTGAGCAGACTTGCAGTGAAACCAAGGGATCTGGTACCTCCCTTGAGAGTATAATTGATAGATGAAGTTTCATCATCAAATGTTGCAGTGTACCAGAATTCACACAGGTACTCGTGGTACATCCTTCCTGGATTTAATGTTAACGCACCATATAATGGGCAAGAGAGAAAGAATGAGTTTAATCTCCCAATAATCGATTGGGCATCATGAACACTGGAAAGAGAGAGTCTTGCCATCCAGTTATTCATGTTGATTCTAATGGCATTTGCCTCAAGATTAATATGAGGTGCCCTTTCAACATTATCAGAAGGGGCATATTCAGCGGCAAGGAGATTTTTGAGCGATTTTGACTGTCTAGGTGCCATTTTATACAGAATAAATGAAGATGAAATTGAATATATATAGGTTATCACTGGTGGATTAGTCCAGTGAACATGTACTGATGGTACACTGGAGGGACACTCCAGTATCACTGGTGGATTAGTCCAGTGAACATGTACTGATGGTACACTGGAGGGACACTCCAGTATCACTGGTGGATTAGTCCAGTGAACATGTACTGATGGTACACTGGAGGGACACTCCAGTATCACTGGTGGATTAGTCCAGTGAACATGTACTGATGGTACACTGGAGGGACACTCCAGTATCACTGGTGGATTAGTCCAGTGAACATGTACTGATGGTACACTTGAGGGACACTCCAGTATCACTGGTGGATTAGTCCAGTGAACATGTACTGATGGTACACTGGAGGGACACTCCAGTATCACTGGTGGATTAGTCCAGTGAACATGTACTGATGGTACACTGGAGGGACACTCCAGTATCACTGGTGGATTAGTCCAGTGAACATGTACTGATGGTACACTGGAGGGACACTCCAGTATCACTGGTGGATTAGTCCAGTGAACATGTACTGATGGTACACTGGAGGGACACTCCAGTATCACTGGTGGATTAGTCCAGTGAACATGTACTGATGGTACACTGGAGGGACACTCCAGTATCACTGGTGGATTAGTCCAGTGAACATGTACTGATGGTACACTGGAGGGACACTCCAGTATCACTGGTGGATTAGTCCAGTGAACATGTACTGATGGTACACTGGAGGGACACTCCAGTATCACTGGTGGATTAGTCCAGTGAACATGTACTGATGGTACACTGGAGGGACACTCCAGTATCACTGGTGGATTAGTCCAGTGAACATGTACTGATGGTACACTGGAGGGACACTCCAGTATCACTGGTGGATTAGTCCAGTGAACATGTACTGATGGTACACTGGAGGGACACTCCAGTATCACTGGTGGATTAGTCCAGTGAACATGTACTGATGGTACACTGGAGGGACACTCCAGTATCACTGGTGGATTAGTCCAGTGAACATGTACTGATGGTACACTGGAGGGACACTCCAGTATCACTGGTGGATTAGTCCAGTGAACATGTACTGATGGTACACTGGAGGGACACTCCAGTATCACTGGTGGATTAGTCCAGTGAACATGTACTGATGGTACACTGGAGGGACACTCCAGTATCACTGGTGGATTAGTCCAGTGAACATGTACTGATGGTACACTGGAGGGACACTCCAGTATCACTGGTGGATTAGTCCAGTGAACATGTACTGATGGTACACTGGAGGGACACTCCAGTATCACTGGTGGATTAGTCCAGTGAACATGTACTGATGGTACACTGGAGGGACACTCCAGTATCACTGGTGGATTAGTCCAGTGAACATGTACTGATGGTACACTGGAGGGACACTCCAGTATCACTGGTGGATTAGTCCAGTGAACATGTACTGATGGTACACTGGAGGGACACTCCAGTATCACTGGTGGATTAGTCCAGTGAACATGTACTGATGGTACACTGGAGGGACACTCCAGTATCACTGGTGGATTAGTCCAGTGAACATGTACTGATGGTACACTGGAGGGACACTCCAGTATCACTGGTGGATTAGTCCAGTGAACATGTACTGATGGTACACTGGAGGGACACTCCAGTATCACTGGTGGATTAGTCCAGTGAACATGTACTGATGGTACACTGGAGGGACACTCCAGTATCACTGGTGGATTAGTCCAGTGAACATGTACTGATGGTACACTGGAGGGACACTCCAGTATCACTGGTGGATTAGTCCAGTGAACATGTACTGATGGTACACTGGAGGGACACTCCAGTATCACTGGTGGATTAGTCCAGTGAACATGTACTGATGGTACACTGGAGGGACACTCCAGTATCACTGGTGGATTAGTCCAGTGAACATGTACTGATGGTACACTGGAGGGACACTCCAGTATCACTGGTGGATTAGTCCAGTGAACATGTACTGATGGTACACTGGAGGGACACTCCAGTAAAGTACCAGTGAAAACCATTTTTGAAAGACTGGTAACCTCAAACTTGCACGTCAACTAATTCAGACAAATGAGAGGGACACATTTACAAAGCACCAGTAATATTTTCTGAAGAGTTTGTCCAGTGAGAAAATAAATTAATAAATTCCCCTTGAACTTAAAACATTTTTTAAGAAAAAATATCTTTCAAGTCTTTCCCTGGAATGTTCCAGAAATCTAATAATGCAAAGATAGTACACAAAGGCGTTCAATATCTGAGCAGTTACCAGATTTAAGGGTTTAACATTCCCAACTCACCAACAAGATATTCAAAAGTTTTGACATCCAGAGGTTTGGTAAAAATGTCAGCGAGTTGTTTGTCAGTGGGAATAAAATGGAGTTCAATGTTGTTTTTCATAATATGATGAAGAATTGATGAAGGAATTGAATATAAATGGAGTAAATAAGAGAGATGATGATGATTGGAAAATGAATGAAGAAGTAAATGAAGGAATTTGAAAGATTTGGGAGTAAATATGTTCGAAGTAAATGCAAATGAAATTGAAAGTGGGTATATATAGGAGAAAGAATGTGGAACTCAAACGGTTTATTTGAAATTATCAAATATAATTTTGAGCGATTTTGACTGTCTAGGTGCCATTTTATACAGAATAAATGAAGATGAAATTGAATATATATAGGTTATGATGAAGAATTGATGAAGGAATTGAATATAAATGGAGTAAATAAGAGAGATGATGATGATTGGAAAATGAATGAAGAAGTAAATGAAGGAATTTGAAAGATTTGGGAGTAAATATGTTCGAAGTAAATGCAAATGAAATTGAAAGTGGGTATATATAGGAGAAAGAATGTGGAACTCAAACGGTTTATTTGAAATTATCAAATATAATTTTGATCGAGGTTCTGAGATCCGCATTAATTACATCACATCACACATAAATGTGTGACAGTTTACAGCCCACAAACACTAACAAGTTGCTCTTTTTGATTTCCCAAGGTAAAAATACCATCATTACGTTGAAAAATTTACATGCCACGTAGGATTAAAATATCTCCAAAAAGATTTGCTTACGTGGCACACACAATGACCAAGTATTTAGAAAATATTATGACATATTTCAGTGCATCTGGAGGTTGACTGGACACTCCAGTAAAGTACCAGTGAAAACCATTTTTGAAAGACTGGTAACCTCAAACTTGCACGTCAACTAATTCAGACAAATGAGAGGGACACATTTACAAAGCACCAGTAATATTTTCTGAAGAGTTTGTCCAGTGAGAAAATATTATGACATATTTCGTGCATCTGGAGGTGACTGGACACTCCAGTAAAGTACCAGTGAAAACCATTTTTGAAAGACTGGTAACCTCAAACTTGCACGTCAACTAATTCAGACAAATGAGAGGGACACATTTACAAGGAGACATAAGTCACCTCAAACACGCACTTCAATCTGTCCAGTTACCAGTGAGAGGGACACATTTACAAGGAGACATAAGTCACCTCAAACACGCACTTCAATCTGTCCAGTTACCAGTGAGAGGGACACATTTACAAGGAGACATAAGTCACCTCAAACACGCACTTCAATCTGTCCAGTTACCAGTGAGAGGGACACATTTACAAAGCACCAGTAATATTTTCTGAAGAGTTTGTCCAGTGAGAAAATAAATTAATAAATTCCCCTTGAACTTAAAACATTTTTTAAGAAAAAATATCTTTCAAGTCTTTCCCTGGAATGTTCCAGAAATCTAATAATGCAAAGATAGTACACAAAGGCGTTCAATATCTGAGCAGTTACCAGATTTAAGGGTTTAACATTCCCAACTCACCAACAAGATATTCAAAAGTTTTGACATCCAGAGGTTTGGTAAAAATGTCAGCGAGTTGTTTGTCAGTGGGAATAAAATGGAGTTCAATGTTGTTTTTCATAATATGATCACGAATGAAGTGATACCTGAGATCAATGTGCTTCGTTCTGGAGTGCATGACTGGATTGTTTGAGATAGCAATGGCACTGGTATTATCACAAAAGATTGGGGTCTTTGAATATTTAATACCATAATCAAGCAACTGGTTCTTCATCCAGAGTATCTGAGCACAACAACTGGCTGCAGACACGTATTCAGCTTCAGCAGTGGACAATGAAACTGAAGTTTGCTTCTTACTGGTCCAGCTGACCAGTTTGCCACCTAGGAAATGACATCCACCAGTTGTGGATTTCCTATCTATCTTACAACCTGCATGATCTGAATCTGAATAACCCATTAGATCCATGCCTGAGCCTTTGGGATACCAAAGACCTAGACTGGGGACACCTTTAAGGTACTTCAGTATGCGCTTTACAGCAAGCATATGAGATTCCTTTGGATTAGACTGATATCTGGCACATAAACATGTTGAAAACATAATATCTGGTCTACTGGCAGTTAAATACATCAGTGAACCAACCATGCCTCTATAGACAGTGGTGTTCACTGGTTTTCCATCTGGATCGGAGTCCAGTGTCAGTGGTGCAGAAATTGGAGTTGGTTTAGATGGTGAAGAGTTCATATCAAATTTCTTTAAAAGATCTCTAACATATTTTTCCTGATTAATAAAGATGCCATCTTTGTTTTGTTTAATCTGGAGTCCAAGAAAATATGTTAATTCACCCATTAAACTCATCTCATATTCAGTTGACATTATTTTCGAAAATTTCTTGCACATGTTTTCATCAGTAGACCCAAAAATAATATCATCAACATAAATTTGTACCATTAACAGATTACCTTTTTCATGAAGAATAAATAAGGTATTGTCAATTGCACCTCGTTTGAAACCATTTTTCAACAAATGTTTAGTCAGAGTGTCATACCAGGCACGTGGGGCTTGTCTGAGGCCATAAAGCGCTTTGTCCAGACGATATACCCAATGTGGATGCTTTTCATCAACGAAACCTGGTGGTTGTCTGACATAAACTTCTTCTTCAAGCTTTCCATTCAAGAAAGCACTCTTTACATCCATCTGGTAGACCTTGAACTGATGATAAGCAGCGAATGCTAAGAATATTCTGATCGCTTCAAGTCTAGCCACTGGAGCAAATGATTCATCAAAGTCGACATCTGACTGGCAGTAGCCTTGTGCTACCAGTCTGGCCTTGTTTCTGATTACGTGGCCATCTTCATCTACTTTGTTTCTGAAGACCCATCTTGTTCCAATTGGTTCTTTCTTTCCAACTGGGAAAGGAACCAGATACCAGACCTTGTTCCTTTCAAACTGGTGAAGCTCTTCTTGCATAGCAGTCACCCAGCTTGGATCTTCCATAGCCTCGTCAATCTTCTTTGGTTCCATCAAAGATAGAAAACTAACGTATAAGCATTGATTACTGGAGGCTCTTCTGGTCTGAACTCCTCTACTGGAGTCACCTATGATCTGATCAATAGGATGAGCTTTTGTCCATCTGGAGTACTGACCAGGATTGTTACTGACAACAATATCAGTGCAAGAATTCAGTTGAGTCTCCTCTGGAGTTGCTTCTGGAGGAGGATCTTGCCAGACTACTTCAGTATCTTCATCTGAGTCATTTAAATCACGATTTGCATCATGAAATTCTTCATTTGAAGGCATTTCCTGAAGTACTGGTTCAGTTTGGAATTCTTCATAAGAAGACATTTCTGGTCTATTCTCAACTGACACTGATACTGGGGGAGTAGTACGAACATCTGATCCAATATTAATTTCAGAGGGTAGTTTGAAAATAATAGAAGGATAGAATGGAGTACTACTGGAGAGTTTCTTTTTCTGAACAGGTTCCAGATCAGGATGACTGGAAACTGTGTCTTTTGAATCTTCATTTTTGTCGTTTATAGGATCAGATTCACAAAAGACAATTGGAGTTACTGGGGGAGTGTCAAGGGCTGGCTTCTTGTTGATTGCAGCATTTGATTCATCAAATGTGACATGAATTGACTCATGGACCTTCTCCAGTCTCTTGTTGTAGACTCTGAAGGCCTTGCGAATGGCTGAATAGCCTAAGAAATACCCTTCATCAGCTTTGGCATCAAATTTGCCTAACTGACTGGAGTCGTTCAGGATGTAAACTGGACATCCAAAAACGTGAAAATAACCAATATTTGGTTTTCTATTTCTTAAGACTTCATAGGCTGTCTTTTTGTGTCTTTTGATGTACACTGATCGATTCTGGGTGTGGCAAGCAGTTGCAATTGCTTCCGCCCAGAAACTGGTAGACAGACCAGATTCAGCAAGCATACTCCTGGCAGCTTCTATCAGCGTTCGATTCTTCCTTTCCACCACTCCATTTTGTTCTGGAGAGCGGGCTGATGAGAAATTCTGGGAGATGCCAGTGTCAGTACAGAATGACTCCAGAGTTGCATTCTGGAATTCTGTTCCATTGTCACTTCTTAACTGACACACTTTTCGACTGTACTTGAGCTCAATTTGCTTGATAAGACTGATGATTTCAGCAGCAGCTTCACTTTTAGACCTCAGAAAGATCACCCAACAATATCTGGAGAATTCATCTACGATCACCAGGGTGTATCTTTTACCAGCACGAGTCTGAACATTCACTGGACCAAAGAGGTCCATATGAAGCATATGAAGGGGTTCAGATATGCTGAAATTCTGTCTGGTCTTGAAACTGGTACGTTTTTGCTTACCCATCTCACATCCTGGACATGGCCTTTCCTTTTTGAAGGAAACTGAAGGTATCCCATCTGCAAGTTGTTTTCTGGACAACTTATTAATATTCTTGAAATTTAAATGGGATAACCTTTTGTGCCATAACCAGTTTGTGTCTTCATCAGCTTGAGTATAGAAACACTGCTCTGAAGGAGAGCTTTCCATATCCATCACGTACACATTCCCTTTTCTGGGAGCAATCAACACTACCTTCCAGTCCTTGTTGAATACGATACCCTGAGCAATATTGAATAGAACTTGATAGCCATCATCACACAGTTGACTTACACTGATCAGGTTGTATTTCAAACCATTCACAAATGCAACACGTCTGAACTTGACTTGTCCATTGTTCAGAACACCGTATCCCTCAGTCTTTCCACAACCATCATTTCCAAAAGTAATGGAGGGTCCATCAGAAATGGTGAACTCCTCCAGCAGGGTCTTACATCCAGTCATCGTCCTGCCAGCAGCACTGTCAAGATACCAGATATATTTCTTTCGATCGCCCTGCACATACACCAGATACTTATCAGTTAGATTTGGGAACCCATCGACTGATGGGTTCACTGGACCCTCCCTTATAGGTCCCTGGGGCAATCTGGTTTAGTTCACTTTCTTCAACAGTGGTCTTAGTTGAAAAGACCACTGGGGTTGATAGTTTTGAAACCTTTTTCTTTGTGCCATAACCAGTTTGTGTCTTCATCAGCTTGAGTATAGAAACACTGCTCTGAAGGAGAGCTTTCCATATCCATCACGTACACATTCCCTTTTCTGGGAGCAATCAACACTACCTTCCAGTCCTTGTTGAATACGATACCCTGAGCAATATTGAATAGAACTTGATAGCCATCATCACACAGTTGACTTACACTGATCAGGTTGTATTTCAAACCATTCACAAATGCAACACGTCTGAACTTGACTTGTCCATTGTTCAGAACACCGTATCCCTCAGTCTTTCCACAACCATCATTTCCAAAAGTAATGGAGGGTCCATCAGAAATGGTGAACTCCTCCAGCAGGGTCTTACATCCAGTCATCGTCCTGCCAGCAGCACTGTCAAGATACCAGATATATTTCTTTCGATCGCCCTGCACATACACCAGATACTTATCAGTTAGATTTGGGAACCCATCGACTGATGGGTTCACTGGACCCTCCCTTATAGGTCCCTGGGGCAATCTGGTTTAGTTCACTTTCTTCAACAGTGGTCTTAGTTGAAAAGACCACTGGGGTTGATAGTTTTGAAACCTTTTTCTTTTTCTCAACTGGAGAAATAGATTTAACTTTCTTAGCAAAAGGTTTTGTATTTTGTCTAGGGCCAGATGAAGTACCCTCAATAAAGTTTAATCTTGCATTAAAACTTTGAGATTGACGAGTCAGAATTTGAATCTGGCTCTCTAACCTGGACAAAATATTTTCTTCAGATGACACCTTAGCCTTTCCAGTCCTAGGCTTAGGTAGGGGATTGGTCTGAGGCAAAGGTTTATTCCGATAAACCTCTTTAACTGGAGCAGTCATCTGGAATGCTCCAGTCTTGACCTCTGGGGATTGAACTGGGTAAATATTGGTCTTGGGAGTTACAGGCTCATCATAAACAGTGGTGGGCCTGAACCCCTCTGGTAATCGATCGATTACTGGTATTAATGATGCTACATGAGTATTTCCATCTAAGTATGCACGTTTTTGAGCAGGAAATTGATTTACTCCAGCATCATATGGCTTTTTGGTTTCTAGCCATGATTTAATTACCAGTTTTTCTTTCTCTAAAATGACTTCAAGATCTTGTTTTTCTTGAATCAATTGTTCAGTTACCAGAACCTGGGCTTGAAATGCCAGTTCAATGTCTTGAAGTTCTTTCAATTTTGATTTTAAGACGGTTATTTCAGAAAAATCTGTTTCTAGACCATTTACACAATCAGATCTAACAGTTTCTACAAATATCAAATCAGAATTAAGAGCTTCAGCTATGTCCAGTTTTAGTTCTTGGTCAGTTGCACAATCATAATCACTAACCTTCTTAATAACAATGTCTACCCATCGTCCAGATGTGACATCTTCCTTCACCAGGTGCTCATCGTCTGCCAGAGCCATGTAACAGCAATCTCTTTCTTCTTCTTCATCAACAGATGATTCATCAGAAGGAACCCACTTCTCTTCAGTTGTTGCAATCATGCACTTATTATTGTTTTCAATTTGTTGTGCCATGAGAGCAATCTGGGCCTTAAGCTTTTTATATTTCAGTTTATAGCTATCATCAGGCTTATTATTTGAAGAGAATGGACCAGGCTTGGATACAAACTGGTTGGACCTGCAATCTTTCATGAAATGACCCTTTTTGCCACACTTAAAGCATGTCAAATTGGTCTTATCAGTGGAAGAACTGGATGCAAATTGTCCAGATGGCCTAGTTGCTCTTGCTTTGAAAC
>CM067171.1:33328528-33361028 GCA_034093135.1 Erigeron breviscapus
TCAAATCTTCTTCTATTTTTCTTCACTTTATTTTTATAGAAGTAGCAGATGAAGATCAAAATGATGATGATGATGCAAGATTCAGATCTTTTATTTTAGTTATTATTTTGGTATATTATTGAATAGAGATTGGAGTTGTATATCATGTTTGTAGGTTTGTACCAATCCTTGTTTAAAAACCTTGCTTTGAAAGTTGTACATTATGCACATACTGTAGTACTATTAGCTACAGTGGTTTCACCTCACAACCGACTTTGGTTTTTAGTATATACTAGTCAATTTACCCGCGCGTTGCTACGGAACACGTTTTTCAAACGACAAAATTTTGGATATAAACATGTTAAAATCATCAACAAACAGAACTTGTAATTGTTGCTATACACATAAAAAAGATAATGACTACTTTCAAGGAAGATAAAAACAATTTCAACAGACACAGCAGATATGGATGTAACTATATAATATAATGTCCCAATGTGATATAATAAGAATACATCTCAAAGTGAGTAAAGGATAATAAAACCAAATGTTAAGAAAAAGTAAAGGTGAGAATCGTAAGATTATAAAGTTCGAAGGTGAGAAAGAAAGCAAAAAAAACAAACACAAAATTCTTAGCAGTAAAACCGTAAACATGTGAAATTTATGTGGTAAAAACATGAGATCATAAAGTTTGTTATCATTTATATAGAAATAAAAACTTGTGGGGGGTCAAATGTTAAAAAGTAAAAACTATAAGGATAAATTAGAAAAAATAAAAAAAAATAAAAAAAAATGTGTAGGATATGATGCATTAGGTATGTTGTACTTTATGCAATTTAACTTGTAATATTTGTTAGTTTGATGGAGATACATGGCACCTTTCAAATCTTCTTCTATTTTTCTTCACTTTATTTTTATAGAAGTAGCAGATGAAGATCAAAATGATGATGATGATGCAAGATTCAGATCTTTTATTTTAGTTATTATTTTGGTATATTATTGAATAGAGATTGGAGTTGTATATCATGTTTGTAGGTTTGTACCATTCCTTGTTTAAAAAACCCTTCTTTGAAAGTTGTATATTATGCACAAATTGTAGTACTATTAGCTACAGTAGTTTTCCCTCACAGACCGACTTTGGTTTTTAGTAGTATACTAGTCAATTTACCCGCGCGTTGCTACGGAACACGTTTTTCAAACGACAAAATTTTGGATATAAACATGTTAAAATCATCAACAAACAGAACTTGTAATTGTTGCTATACACATAAAAAAGATAATGACTACTTTCAAGGAAGATAAAAACAATTTCAACAGACACAGCAGATATGGATGTAACTATATAATATAATGTCCCAATGTGATATAATAAGAATACATCTCAAAGTGAGTAAAGGATAATAAAACCAAATGTTAAGAAAAAGTAAAGGTGAGAATCGTAAGATTATAAAGTTCGAAGGTGAGAAAGAAAGCAAAAAAAACAAACACAAAATTCTTAGCAGTAAAACCGTAAACATGTGAAATTTATGTGGTAAAAACATGAGATCATAAAGTTTGTTATCATTTATATAGAAATAAAAACTTGTGGGGGGTCAAATGTTAAAAAGTAAAAACTATAAGGATAAATTAGAAAAAAAAAAAAAAATGTGTAGGATATGATGCATTAGGTATGTTGTACTTTATGCAATTTAACTTGTAAAATTTAAGTTGGTTTTTAGTATATAAGGTAATATATAATATAGAAAAAATTAAACAAATAAAATGATAATCAAAGGGCATCGTGTCACCTGTTCATTAATCAGTATCAAGCTTAGCATTGGTCTGCTGAGGCTCCATTGATTCCCACAATCCTCGAACAAAACAATCTCAAACAAGGTCTTCAGTATCTGATGGATTAAAAAACAAATAAATGAGATATCCACTCAAGCTAACTGTAAATCATGTAAGGTTTAGGTATATGTATATGTTAGACTAATTATATAATAACTGTGTTAGGTTATGTTACCATATATTGTGAGGTACCAAAGTGTAATATTATCCTCTATATATAGAGGCCTTATTGTAAGCCTAATTAATTAATAATACATAACCATTGATTCATTATGGTATCAAAGCAACGATAGCCATAGTGGAGTGGGCTATACCCAAGAAAAATACAAGGTGTAGAACGAAAATCCATTTTATGACGGTTGTAGGGCCGAAGATATGGAAAACATTGACAACCAAATACACGTAAAAACGAGTAATTAGGTTTGCGCTTGAAGAGTATTTGGAATGGGGAAAGGTTTGAATTAGACCGAGAGGGTAAGCGGTTGATGAGAAAAACAGCAGTGTCAAAAGCAAAATGCCAAAATCGTTGAGGGAGAGAGGCGGCAGCTAGAAGTGTAAGACCATTTTTGACCACATGACGGTGGCGACGTTCAACAATACCGTTTTGTTCACTAGTATGTGGACATGATCGTTGATGAATGATGCCAAGATTAGTGAAAAAATTGGAGAGAGGGCGGAATTCTCCCCCCAGTCAGTTTGAACATGTTTTATTTTGGAGTTAAATTGTCGTTCTACCATAGTTACAAAGTTAGTGAATTTGACATAAACATCTGATTTTTGAACAAGTGGAAAAAACCACATATAACGAGAGTAATGATCAACACATAACATAAAATATCTATAACCATCAAGAGATAAAGAGGGAGAAGGACCCCAAACATCACAGAAAATTAAATCCAAGACTTTATGACTTTTAAATGTAGAGAGTAGTATCACAGCCAGTCTCGCCTAAATAAAACCTAATAAACAATTTCCGTGAAAATAGTCGGCCAAACAATAACCACAAATAACCCAGCCGTCAAAATCAAATCTTATACTCTTTTTTGTTTTTTTTTTGAAGTTACCAATTTATTAATTGGTTGAATCAACTTTTCAAGTCGACAATAGTTGACCAATTTCATAATTTTACCAACTTTCTTTCCTTTTTGTTCTTTGTTCTTGTTCAACGAAAGACAACAACAAAACACAAAAAAAGGGTTCTTTTAAATCCTTTTATTCGACCAATCAAACCCAGAAAAACCAATTTCTTCTCTTTTACGGCTAGACAAACGTCAACCAAGCTTCCAACAATTCGACCATTATAAATCCTAGCCGATTAACATGGCTGCTATCAAAGCCTTCACCTCCGCCGAGAAAACCGCCCACAACACACACAAATTTGCTTTCACCCTAACTCCGACAAACTATGGTTATTGGAAAGCTATGATTGAACCTTTTCTAATCACAAACAACCTAATTGGTTATGTTAATGGCACCATCCCTTGCCCGGAACAAACAGTTACAACTTCTACTACTACAACCGCAGGTACGCCCACTACAAGCACCACTGAAAATCTTAGTTATCAACCTTGGGTAGCCAACGATGCTCATGTGCGCATGCTTCTCCTCTCCACCATATCAGAATCAGCCTTCTCCCATGTCCAAGGCCAAACTTCTCGTGATCTTTGGCTCTCGTTAGAACGTGCTTTTGCTCCCCACATCGCCGCCCGTGAATACACTCTCAAAACCCAACTGTTACGAATCACCATGAAAGGTGATGAGACACCCGTTACCTACTTAAGTCGAGCCATGGAATATGCATCTGCATTAGCTAATATTGGAGAACCAATGAAAGATAAAGACCTTGTCATGCTCACCATCTCCGGTTTACGTGAAGAATACAATGGTCTCAAGTCTAGCCTGCTTGGTCGTATGCCACCTGTTACCTTTACTGAGCTCTATAGTCTCTTATCCAACTATGACTATATGCTCGAAAAACCTTCGCCAACACCCTCCACACCTCAAGCTTTCGCAACCTCTATCCCTCCCAACACCCCGAACACCACTTCCATTCAAAGTCAGCTCAACAGTTTACAGTTACTCGCTTCACAACTTGGTTATCAGCTCAATCCTATTGTTCCACACTCATCGCAGGCCAACTATATATCTCGGAATACTTCTAACCGTGGAAACTACAACAATAATCGAAGAGGCAACCGAAACAACAACAATACCCGCAATACTAGCAATAACAGTTACAACAATAACCGCAACAATGGAAACAATGGCAATAATACTGCCCCGCGACAGTTCTCATGGGCTTCTACTCAAAATACTGTATATGGTCATTGTAACCAGTGTGGCATTGGTCATCTACCAGTTCAATGCCCGAACCAGAACTCTAGGCCGGTGCGCAACAATAATCAGCAAGCTAACTTTACTATGTACTCGGATGTTGCCTCCACTTCTGGTACAACTTGGTATCCTGACTCGGGTGCTAATGGTCACTCAACTCCCGACTTATCAAATCTTGATGCTTCTGAGGTCTATCAAGGTAATGACTTTCTTCACGTTGGTAACGGTAAGCCTCTTCCTATTCTACACATTGGCTCAACCAAATTCTACTCTTCTAACAAACTCTTTAATCTCAAAAATATTCTCCATGTTCCGTCTATTAAGAAAAACTTACTTTCCGTTCAACAATTTTGTCGTGATAACCATGTTTATTTTGAATTTCACTCCTCTTTTTTTGTTGTGAAGGACGAAACTACCAGAACTACCCTACTCACGGGCCCAAGTACTAATGGCCTATACACACTTCGTCTTCCGCGTCTCACGTCAATTCCTCGTCTCGCTTCACCACAACAAAAGATCCATCCACCGATCGCATATATATCGCCCGACATGTACGTTTCAACGAACATGTCTTTCCCTCGCATCAAGCTCCTACTTTTTCGTCTCCTACTCCAGATCCATATGTCTCTGTTTATCCCAATCCACCTCATACTACATCTGATCAAACTACTATATGTGACCAACCTGATGGTTCTTCAGATATCCCCATTCCTACCCCCAATTCACCTATCGGTATTTCAACTGCTTTCCCAAATTCCCAAACTATGGTTGATCAGGCCCCACCTACTTCACTGACCCAGTCCTCGCAGCCAAACCCGCGGCCCAGACCACCACATTTACGTCCAAACCCGAAACAAAAGATCCCATTTGATCCTTCAGCCTACACCACAACTCACTCACTTTCTTCTTCTCTTGAGCCTACCTCTTTTACCGTTGCCAATAAATCTCCGAAGTGGCGCCTTGCCATGACCGAAGAGCTTCAAGCTTTACATAAGAACGGAACCTGGTCATTAGTTCCTTATGTTAAGAATACTAACGTTGTTGATTGGAAGTGGGTTTATAGGTTAAAAACAGATGCTCAGGGCAACGTTACTCGTCATAAAGCACGTCTTGTTGCCAAAGGTTTTCATCAACAACCTGGCATAGACTATCATGAGACTTTCAGCCCGGTAGTTAAGGCTACCACAGTTCGTGTGCTTTTATCTCTTGCGGTTACTAATCGTTGGGCACTACGCCAACTAGATGTCCAAAATGCTTTTTTACATGGTGATTTACAAGAAACAGTGTATATGAAGCAACCTCCTGGATTTGTAGATCCTCAAAAGCCGAATCATGTTTGCTTGTTACATAAATCTCTTTATGGGCTCAAACAAGCCCCGAGGGCTTGGTTTCATCGCTTGTCAACCGCTCTTACTAATCTTGGATTCCATGGCTCGCGTACTGATCCATCACTATTTATTCTTACTTCTGGGGGCACTCTTGTTTATGTATTGGTTTATGTGGACGATATTATTATCACCGGTAATTCAACTTTGGCTATAGATCATGTCGTCACCGAGTTGAGCTCTTTGTTTGCAGTTAAAGACCTCGGTCCACTACATTATTTTCTGGGTATTGAAGTTCTTCGCCATGGTCATAATATTGTGCTTTCTCAGCGAAAATACATACTAGACATTCTTGATCGCTCGGGTTTCTCCTCGTGTCAACCAGTTGCTTCGCCTATGAGCACCTCGCACCCTATCACCACTGCCACCAGCCCATTATTCTCAGATCCTGTCAAGTATAGACGAGTGGTTGGTGCTTTGCAATATGTGACTCTCTCTCGTCCCGACATTGCATTTTCAGTTAATAAGGTTTGCCAGTTCATGCATGCTCCCACTGAAGACCATTGGACAGCTGTTAAACGTATCTTACGTTACCTGAAAGGTACTTCCTCCATTGGTTTACTTATTCGACATGATTCTACTTCTTTGCTTCAAGCATTCACGGATTCACACTGGCAACAAGCTGCTGTCCAAGCGTATTCAGATTCTGACTGGGCTGGTTGTCCCGTTGACCGTCGATCCACCGGGGGATATGCTATCTATTTGGGCTCGAATCTTGTCTCATGGACTGCCCGAAAACAAAGAACAGTGTCACGATCTTCAACGGAATCTGAATATAAAGCACTAGCAGATACTGTTGCCGAGTTAATTTGGTTAAAAGCTCTTCTAAAAGAATTGAATGTCGCGGTCAATTCCCCTCCAACACTTTGGTGTGATAATCTTGGTGCTACTTACTTATCTGCTAACCCGGTGTTTCATGCACGAACAAAGCACATTGAAGTTGATTTTCACTTTGTTCGTGAACAAGTAGTACAGGGACAACTCAAGGTTCAATTCATATCTACTGAAGATCAGATAGCGGATGTGTTTACGAAGGCATTGCCTACTCAGCGATTTCTTCTCTTACGATCCAAGTTGCAGGTCGTTCCCCGTCCTCAACTTGCGGGGGAATGTTAGACTAATTATATAATAACTGTGTTAGGTTATGTTACCATATATTGTGAGGTACCAAAGTGTAATATTATCCTCTATATATAGAGGCCTTATTGTAAGCCTAATTAATTAATAATACATAACCATTGATTCATCTATACTCCCTATTAAAAATTATCAACCCATGTTGAAAAGTTTACAAACTTTGGGACATGCGAATTTACCTTAGTACCCTGGTATGGATACAACCAAATAAAGCGCAGGTACAACGTTTTAATGCATGGTGTTCAAAAAGCGTCTTAAATTAACGAGGAGCGTAGAACGACCAGGGCAAATAGGGTAACCCCACCAGGGAGTATTAGCGGCGACGTCGCCGCTAATACTGTGGGCCCCATCTGACACACAGCAGGGACTTTTGACCTTTGACGAGGACCTTTGACTTAGTATTAGCGGCGACGTCGCCGCTAATACTAAAAACTATTTTCTTTTTAACCCAGCCGCAGAAGACGATTCACACATTTTCCTTTCAAACATAAAATCCGGCCATCAACCCTCTCTAACAAAAAAAACCCACATCCGACCATCAATCATTTGTCTCCATATTCCGGCCATCAATCCCCTCACCCTCTGTATCAAGAATCCGGCCACCCCCACCCTCTTTTTGGTGACGAAATTCCGGCCACCCGCTTCATTTTCCGGCTACTTTTCAGGCGCAAAATCCGGCCACCCCACCCCACTTTTCAGGCGAAGTTTTAGCGGTGACTCTTTTCCCGGCGACCCGGTTCCAAATCCGGCCACCCCACTTTTCCGGCGACCACTTTTCCGACGTTTTCTTTGTATGTTTACTAACACTCATTTACATTTTTATTGTTGTTATTATTTTTAATATACGTTATTAGTTATAGAAATGTTATATTATTATAGTTAGAAATTATACGATTGTTAGTTTGATTGTTAGAAATTTGTAGAATTATGATTGTTAGAAATTATTGGTAGTTTATGATTATTGTTAATATGATTCTTAGTATTATGTTAGAAAACACATTTTATTATGATTGTTAGAAATTAGTGTTAGAAAGGTGATGTTATTATAGTTAGAAATGATATGATTGTTAGAAATTATATGATTTTTAGAAATTATTGGTAGTTTATGATTATTGATAAATATGATTGTTAGTATATTATGTTAGAAAAGTTATTATGATTGTAATTAGTGTTAAAACTGTTATGTTATCATAGTTAGAAATTATATGATTGTTAGAAATTATTGGTAGTTTATGGTTATTGTTAATATGATAGTTAGTATTATGTTAGAAAACACTTGTTAGTATGATTGTAATTGTTAATATAGTTGTTATTAGGTTAATATGATTGCAAGTATTATTGTTAGAAAAGAAGCTTATAAAAATAAGTCGAAAAAATGTGCTCATTTTAGGTATAATAAGTAAAAAATGATTATACAAAAAGTTTTGTGTCCAAAATATGTTAATATCATTTGGGCCTTTTTTAACCTTGATAATTGTTTTTATTGATTTATAACTTGTGTATAACTTATGTAGGTTAAAATGGCTGTCGTTCAAGGCGGAGATGGTGGCAATGACCCTCCAAATTGGGGGTGGAATCCGCAATGGGGCTGTAGGCGTAGCGCGGGTAAGTATATATAGATGTATGTCAAATATATATATATATATATATATAGATATGTATATATATTTGTTTCTTATTTTGTTTTGCAGGGATGAGCTCAGGGAGAGCTGCCGCTGCTAACCAGAAAATGGAGCGGGAGTTTCAAGAGAAGGGACGTTTATCTCTTTACCTTGACGCCGATCAAAGTAAGTGGCAGGCTATCGGCGATAACGCCAAATGGTACAAGAGCTATTTAGGTTCATATGTCGCTACCGTCCCGCATACTTATGAGTCGTGGATAGAGGTGCCCCAACCTATCAGTGACGGACTTATTCCCTGGATCCAGGTAAAAAACGTTTTATTTTACAATTTAAATACGTCATAAAAAAATGGTAGATGGTAACTATTACTACTAAATTGCAGAGACGGTTCAACTTGGACCCATATCTACATCGCGATCCAACTGACGCGTTACGGCTCGCTGTTGAACGCATGATTCTGGCGGATGCCCTAAAGAACTACAGGGATAAAAAAACCAAATTCAAGGGGAAATGGTTCACCGAAAGGGGTGGGTTAGATAGACTCGCCGAAATCCAAAATGTTCCGCCACATGCAATGCCTCAAGAAGTCTGGACGGATCTACTGCGATTCTGGACCAGGGAGGACCGGATGATTGTTGCCCAACGAAACGCGACTAACAGGCAAGAACAACGTCTTGTCAGTACTCACGGTCGCCAGTCCTACGCTCAGCGTCAACATGTTTGGGCTGTAAGTTATATGTACATATTTATATCCACATATATATATATATATATATATTATTATATATATATACATACATATATATAACTTTGATTAATGTATATACAGACTGGTCATGAGGGACGAGAGGAGCCCCCGACTGAGTTCTTTTTGCGGGCCCACACATACCACGATGGGAGAGTGCAAGAAGCTGCTCTTCCCTTCCATGTAAATTCTCGCACAACACTTAAATTCCTATTTGTTGTAAATTTTTATTAAGTATAGCTAACTTATTTTTTTGTTTATGATTTAATGTGTTACAGGCCCAGCTTCAGGAATCCCAGCGGATACTTTCCCAACAGCCCAACCCCACCCCCGCCAACGCAGGCATTTTTGGACACTTTCGGGGCCCGATCGGGACATACCCGCGGGGTTGGGCGTATTGTTAGGGGAACCCGAGGACTGAATGTCGAGGTTCCGCGTCCAGATGACCCTCCTTTTGACGCCCCACCCCAGCAGCACCAAGACCAGGTCGGCCCAGCTGGATCACAGTCGCCGCGCCCATCTGCAACACAGTCGTCGGGCTCTGATAACGTGGATCAATACCTCAACCTTTGGCCCCCGGTCAACCCTTGGGACCAGGCAGGGTCTAGCACGTCGGGATTTCCCACACAGCGCTTGGGGGATTGGGATTATAGACAGCATAGGGATGGTAGTGATAGTGATAGTGATTAGTTTGTATTTTTTATGAACTTCTTTATTTATGTTTGTATTGTTGGTAGCTTTTCTTTATTTTTTTTTTATTCTTTAATTTCTATATACCTATAAAATCTATAATACAAAACCTAAAAGTAAAATATTATTTTAGAACAATGTTCTAAAAACAATCACTTTCAAAACAATCACTTTTAAAACTAATATCAAAATATAATTTATAATTTTAATTTTAGAACAATGTTCTAATTTAAAACGTAATATGGAAAAAAAAAATGTTTACTTGCATTTTGGAAACAAGAAAAGGAAAATGTTTTTTGAACTTATAATATTGTAAGTGAATGGAGAGTCTACTTGCATTTTGGTTTATCAATGTATCTAGTTAATGGGCCGTAAAGCCCAGATTGTTTGTACTCAAACAAAAAGTCAAAAACGGCTTCATTTTCAAATAAAATAAAGACGAAGACCCTCAGCCTGTTACTTTACCTTACCTTTCGCAAAACTCCAGTAAACAAACATCTGTACATGATTTAATTAACAAAATTTTACCCTTTACAAATTTGTGCATTTTTATTTATTAACATATGATCGAAATGGAGAGTAGCAGTGAAGTAGTAGAATTACAACCATCTGTACATGATTTAATTAACAAAATTTGTGCAGAATTATCCATGGAAGAGCATTATCCGACATGGACAAAGTTTGCACCTTTACGTCCGATCATATGATTGGGAGAAATGATCTTGATGTGGCACGTGGCAAGCATTAACGTAGGCGATCATAAGATTGAGAGAAATGATACCGAGGTGCCACGTGGCAAGCATTAGCGGCGACGTCGCCGCTAATGCCTGTGACGTGGCACCTCGGGATCGGTCGTTGTCAGTCATTATTGCAGGCATGTCGGTGGAATGTCGGTGGCCGCATTAGCGGCGACGTCGCCGCTAATGCTCTGGTGTGCCTAAATTAAACACGCTGACTCCTTGGCCCGCGTTTCAAAATTCATGTCTTCCTCTCCCTTTATGTCTCAAATTTCTGCTCCTTCCATCAAGACTGCCTCAGATCCCTTTTCAATTTGAATTTCAAATTTTAAATGGACCCTCTCAAAGACGCTCCCCTCTACTTTCCTCAACGATTGTAAGTTTTCAAATCTAACCGCTCCTCTTTGATGCTTAGGTGTTACAGAAATGCCTCATTGAGTAATTTAATTTTTAGTACTATTTGTGTCATATGAGATAAAAGGTTTTTGATTTTGAAGATTACAGGTTTGAATTTTATAATCTCAAGTGGTTATTAAATTTAATTCATGTTTTCGCATTCTTATTAATCTTCTTATGTTTGATGGTAAATTTTTGAATCAAAACAAGCGAACATGTTTCTTGCCTTCGTCAGATTATACATTATATACTATATTGTATTCATTTTCACTTTATAGTTTATAGATGGTTAATTGGTTATATATAAACTAAGATGGTTATATTTTCACTTTATAGTTTATAGTTCATAGATGGTTATATATAGCTAAGTTACGAAGATGGACCAAAAATTATGTTTAATACTTTGATGAATTTTATAGTCATCTACAAAAAGCTAGGTTATTTTATAATTCATGTTGTAAATGCAAGGATTTGGTCCCAGGTTTATAGATTTTAGACCAACTTATGCAATAATTTGAAATACGGATATATGTACAAAGTTGTTATCATGTTGAAACAATAATGTATTTTATTTACAGCTTCAGAAGCATCAAGACACCTGTCAATGGAGATCTGTCAAACATCTTTAGGTGAGTTTTCAGAGTATATATTTTCTCTTTTTGAAGATATATATTTAAGTTCATATAAGGATTGCCATCACCTTGGTTCTTTCTACTTTGTGGAGATTTGTTAATGTCTTTTTCTATTTTGGGGTTCCACCCTCCATGGCGAATATGAAGACATTAAACATTTGCGTGACCTCTTAGTTGAGAAGGATGCAGACCCAAGAATCCAGTTTCTCTAGATTTATGTTTATATCCTTTTCTAAATGCTTTGTAGTTTTTTGTATGTCACTTGCTATGGAATGTAGATGGGATACTCCAATTTATGTGGATGCTGCAAATGGAGGTTTTCTTTATGGTAGCATCTAAAGGCTACTTTATGAGATGTGTGTTTAAGAACCCATTGCCACCGTAAGTGTCAAAGCTGTCATGTCCTTGAATCTATAAAGTGTTCCTATATACAACTAAGGCCAAAACCAACTGACCAATGACATTGATAGTTTTATTCGCTTTCAGGTAAGAAAAGTTCAATAAAAAGAGGAGAAAAAAGGCCCTCTCTGCTCATTAAACACTTGAGCTAGAAAAACGAGCATCACAATCAGAATGGCTTCTAAACAAACCATGAAGGTTGGTATTTACCTTTTAGAACAAAAGTTTTCAAAAATCTCATCAATTTCTTTGTAAGAAAACTTAAGCTGTGGCTGTTTCAACTTTTATGTAGATTGCAGAAAAGCTTTATCAATATGGTTTCATAAGCTATCCTTGCATAGAGACTGATTCGTTTTCAGAAGGGAGACTTGCGTCTAGATACCCTTTTCTTAAAATATTGCTCTATAATCTTTTTAGTAATACTTTGAAGTTAAAATTTTCAAGAACCCTCACGACCTCACTTAAGTTTATAGTTTGCTAACAGAATTTATTGAATCTCGCAGGGTAAATGCATTGAGTGTGCCTGTCAAGCAAGTGGATTCACAAAGGAAGTCACTGCTGCCATTGCAACCTCCTGGTGTTTGTGTTTGTCATGGAGAGCTTGCATCCATGGTCAGGTATAAACCTCGAATCTTCATTAACTCAAGCCTTGTATAAAGTATAAGAAATGTAGTGGGTTGTTAATTTGTTATCCAAAGTCTATTTGAAAAGGTGCATCTTACAGGTGTCGAGGGAGTTCCTTGAACCATCCAGAATTTACAAGTTAATACTTTTTTAGTAATGTTATCATGTTTGTATTCAAACTTTTGTCATGTATGAATATATTCCGCTGCAACGCGTATACAATGCGGTATGGACATGGCCATCTTATTTAGTCAGTTTGATAACTCTAAGCTTGAACCCTAATTGGTTAGTCTATTGATTGTGTAAAATTTGACAAACAACATTCCTTTCCTTTGCTGCTCTTAACTTTTTAGCTTCCTAAATTCTCTAATCGTGTTTTGTCACATTATCGTGTTTTCCATTCTTATTTCTTTTTAGTTTATGCTATTTTAGTATTGGACTGATGCTTTACAAACCAAATTGAAGGCAAAGGCGCACTGCTGTTCAGAAGAAAAGAATGGGATTATTATACTTCTAAATATGCAGAGTGCGCTTCAGGGAGGACATTTTCAGTTGTTTGGAAGTGCCATAAGCAAGTTAATGAGATTTTATTATATGTGTTAGTTGTTTTTATTTATTTATATAGACAGTGTCTTTGATGATTCTGGATGGCATTGTAGTATCTGTTTTAGAAGAATAAGTGACTCCGTTTCCATTGTAGTATCTTGATTAATTGATTGCCCACATATACTGTTTTCGGTAAAAATGACAACAAACGCCTTGTTAATGGTATCCGCTACAACGCGCGGGTACCATGCTCGTTAGTATATATAAGAATCTATATTAAAGACACTTGGATACGAAGCTTCTAGATAACAACGGCATAGAAGCTACACCAATTAATGTTATATTTATCATAAATGAAAGAACTTGTACCACCAAAAAATTTCATATCATTCTCAGATTCTTTGTAAATGAACATTTGGTCATAACAGATTGGCTCATATTACCAAATGCAATTGTTAAGGTCAACATATCTTACTTCTGGAAACAATGTTGGGCACTCTGCAATATGCCGACCAAGGGTAACTGCAGCGGGTGAAGTTGGCGCCACCGCAATGGTAATGTTGTTAAAATAAAATGCGCGCAGCCAAATTATCTACTGCCGATGCAGCCTGACATATGAAGTATCAATTTTCATGAAAAACAGGTCAAAAGTTTAGAATAATGTAATTATTGTACAGATTATGTAAAGAAATATTGCAAAGATGAGTCATCGGTGGGACAAAAATATAGGCTTCAAACATACACATTCAATTATGCTTATCTATGTATGTACCCAAAACAAAGAACCACATTCATATTTTCTTTTTGAACTAATATTATGTTTATATACCATAGCATGTATACACAAGCTCTATCAAAATCAGTACTTCAAAGTTAATGAACAACAAGAATAATTCTGTCTTATTTCAGAATGCAAAACTGAAATGTTCTATTAGAATATATACTTTTATAGGAAAAATAAAGAGGAGCGGTACTACAATATAAAAAGTAGTTTTTACAAGAATGTGTTGATAGCTCATTATTAACATCATATTTCCTAGATGCAAACAAATCAGTTAAGGAATATAAGTCGCTTAAAAAATACCTGAGTTGAGATACTTGTATCAAGGCCCTTTAACCCAGACTCTAACGAGCCAACTATATGCATGAACATGTTCATATCCAGGTTCAGCATGTAAACAATATGGCTGTTGAACAGAACCTCCAAAAACGCGTAATATGCCTTTGTAAGCTACAAAATACACATTAAATAAGTTTTAGGGTGATAACCTGAACAAATCACGTGCAGCAAAAATGGTACACTCGTAACTTTTAATCCAATATCTACAAGTTTCTTTATTGACTAACATTCTACAAATTTTAGATAAGTAAGAATCTACTTCGGCGTTTTTGTTCAAATTGGTGGTGAAAACATTGGCGAGGATGGATTATTTCTTTTAATTAAAAAAACAAGAGATTTGAAAGTTTGATGAATATCATCTGCATGTTTTTAATGAGGAAGAAGACATGATTAATATCGAATTTGAAGGCAACGAAGAGAAGATGTTGATTAGAGTGGATGTACTAGGAATATTTTAATGGAGTTTTTTTTTCAACTTCATAAAAACAAATGAAACTTCGGTGATGTTGTGAAACAGTCATGGCGGTGTGACTTGTGAGATGAGACTGCAATAAATGGTTTTAATACAGGGAAAATAAATAAAAGTACGAATAAATTAGAAAACACATAGTTAAGGGTATAGTGATCAAAATACATCAAGTTTGAGTAGGTAAAACAAAATCCTCCGTGTGAAAATCATCAGCCATTCAGCTTTTACCAAATAGATCAACATACCTTCCTGTAAGCCAAAATATCTGCCAAGGGAACAGAGACGGCCATCTTTAAAGCAATTTCAAGTGCATCGGCAAGGGCCCTATCTCCATACAGTTCGAACACGCCAAAATTTACATAATTTCCAGCAAGAGCTGTCATTAGTTAAGAGAGATTGCTATTAGTAACAAAAACACATGAAAGTGACCAACACAGTGCCAAAATCCACCAGAGTGCAAAGTGTTTGAAACAAAAGAAACATGTCAGGGAAAAAAAAGAACGAGAGAGACATGTCCGAAAATATGAACATGCCACCAGCAACGAAAATCCAAACAGGTATGAAGAATTTCGTTTTTAAAGAAGATTAAGTCAGCAAGTGACGGATAAATAAGAAAACATCAGCATAACACATTTACTAAGCCAAAATAGAGCATAAAATCCAAAGTGCTACGCCAAATGTCACAAAATAATACTTGTAACTAAAACCAAGCCAAGAATGATGAGAAACAAATAATCTGAAAAGAATCAATATGCAACACATGAAAATGAAAAGAATCATACAATCTAGATTGATAATTTATGATGGCATAAACTATATGAAAGATTGTTTACCCCTAGAAAGAATGGTCAACGCAATCCATATCCCCTTGTATTTGAAGGCATATATATCCGCAACATTGGGCATTGATAAGATCCTTGATCCATATGCCACAAGAAGTTTACTAACTTCTCGGAAAAGAAGTATCCCGTTGGGAGAAGAGGAATCAAAAGTTAGACGTTGAGCCTTGTTCAAAACAAATTCAGCCATAAATTTCAATAATGGGGTAGTAACCTGCAAGATTGAACTTTTGCTTGAGTATCTTTATAAGAAAAATACACTGTACATTCTATTGTCCATCAAATTCACAACATAAAGAGGAAGTAATGAGCTAAAGGTGCAGCCACTATTAAACGGAAAAATAGTCTCTGTCTGAAGTGTTTGAAAACAAAAGCAGCCTTATAAACGAATCGTCACATTTCTTGGAAAGTATGCATCCTAGATATACTACACAGTGTACAACTATGTATATATATGATGCATACATTTGTTGTATATGGCAAAAGGTTGTGGTGTACATATCTCAAACCATATCAATGTTAGGAATATACTTCTGTTTACTTGGGTTATATTCCTAGATATTTACTCTTTCGATCCTATGAAACTCTCTCGAAAATTAGTAGAATTACTCTCCAAATGTTGATTGCTAACGCAAGATATGAATTTTTTCCAATAATGTTCCTTTCATTTCCCATCTCATAGAAAAGTGCACATTTCATATATTGGTTACGTTGATCGATGAAGGTATTTGTGAAATTACCTCCGGTGTGTCTGCCCAATGTGAGATCCCTTTTAAAAGGATTGGCATGTGAGAAGGATATAACCAGTCAAACAGAAGTCCATAAGTTCTTCGACTGAAATTGATCAAATACAGCGCCATTTATAATTACATTATAACTCAATATATATATATAGGGGAAGGTTTAGGCGATAACCATTTACATAAGAACATATGTAATATTAAGTATAACTTGATATGTTCATATGTGAACGCATTAGTCCACATATACCATTCACATATAAACAAATCAAGTTATGACTTATGAAGTTATAATTTAAAGGTTCTCATGGTACTTCCAAATCAAATGGTTCTCACATGAACCTCTTCCTATATATATATGAGAAAGTTAATTTTAGTACAAGGTGTAAAAAAAGTACCAAGGAACAATTTCCACCCGTTAGATCAGGAATTTTATACGGCTCAGATCATCCCTACTCTAAAGACCGCGCGCTATATGTTTTACACGTAGAAGGGTATATCCGTAATTTTACCTGTCCATATAAATTACTTCCCCTCTCTCTTCAATCATTTTCTATCCCTTTTTGACCACTGTTTACTCTTCCGTCTTCCTCCTCCATTTTCGCCGCCATTTCTCGCCGCCATTTCATCGTTTTTTCTGACCAAATCATGGGGAAAAGGAAAAATATTGCGCCTACTCGTAAGTTTTATGTTTAATTTGATTTTAATTTATGTATAAATCAATTAATATTTATTAATTTTGTGATAAATTAATTTTATTGTTAGGTCGCAGTCAGCGATTGATGGATTCCAATCGAAGTCAGATGTTGATGGATACGAAGAAAAAGAAACAAACTTCATCAGAAAATGTTGTTATCTCGGTCTCAAATTCATCGTCTTCTTCAGATCAAGCTTCTACTGGTTTTTCTTTTTCCATTTTATATTTTTTTATTGCATTTTTCTTATATAAATGTGTCTGTTAGTATATTATTTTTTATAAATTAATATATCTTTTTTTTTTTATCCTCACTTCTAATCTTTTTCAACTTAAAACTCTATTTTTTTTTTTATTTTTTTTTTTTATTTTTTTTTTATTTTTTTAATTTTTTTTTATTTTTATTTTTTTTTATTTTTTTTTTTATAAAAAAAAAGTATATGATTTTTAATCAAAATGTATCGATTACTCCCAAATGTTAACTTAGAAATTAAAATGAAGTGGTTTGTTGAAATTTTTTTATAATTTCTGTTACTTACATATGTGTAAGTTAAGCATTTTTATAACTTATGTATGCGTAACTTATATAATATCATGTGTAAGTGTTAAAATCAGAGTATATGTCGTTTTATTTTATGCTACATTTTATTGCAGCTGTAATGATATGTAAAAACTATTTGTTACATAAAAGATTTACGTAATTAAGTTTTTACGGTTATTTTTTACTTGTTTGTTCTGTAATTTTATAGCGTTTGTCATTTAATTAAATAAAGTTTTGTTATTATTCATCTTTTTAGGTAGAGGAGTAGAAATCTCTGCCCCTAATCATGAAATGAATGAAGCAAATCATTCTGAACCTATTCCCGATGTTAATGAAGAAATGTTTGACTCAAATCATTCTAAAGTTTCGTGCAACTTAAATGAAGAAGCCAAACAAGTAATATAATTGTTCACTTTTAATTATAAAAAAAATTAAATGTATTTTCAATTCAAATTATTAATTTTTACATTTTTTTATGTAGGATTTTATAAATTCATTAAATGAAGCTTATGAGAAATTACGGATCTGTCATGAACAGTATTATTCTAAGCTGAATTCATGTTTATCTAAGTATCCCGGAAACCAATTTGTTATTAAAGTAGTGAATTCTGTAACACCCGTGAATTTTGACCCGTTGACTTTTTGTGTAATTTGACTAACAAACTTGTTGAATGAAATAATTGGGCCCATTTGTGATTATATGACTATGTGGTATGTTGGTCGGGTCGTTGTATGTGTAGTCGGTATTTAAATAGGTAATTAATTGTATTGTGACTTGAGAGGGAAACGGGTCGGCCCGTGGGTAGTCCATGACCCACCAGCCCCCCAAGACCCATTTCTCCCCCCTTATTCCTTTCTCCCCCTCTCATTCTCATTTCTATCTATCTATCTCCTTCTCTATTTCTCTCAAACAAAAAGAAAACCAATTCATTCTTCATCCTCTTCTTGCATCAAATTAGTGTTGGAACGGTTATAACATAGAAATCATAGCCATCTTCATCTCACTTTCGTCATATTGAAGAATCAAAAGCCAAGTTCTTGCATTTTACCCATTTTGACCTAATTTCGGGTTCTAGCTCAAGGAGGAGTTTCGGTAAGTCTAATTCATCCCTTTTGTACCCACTTATGTTTGTTTATGCATTTCTAGTCATCTTGAAAGTTTGCAAGTCCTAAATCGGCTTAAATCTTGATTTGGGTCAAACTAGGGTTTAATTAGGGTTTGAAGGGTTTGGATGTGATTTTGATGTTTTGAAATCGAAACTAAGATAGGGGTTATGTTTATTTATGTTAAAACATGTTTGTTTAAGCTTCAAAATGGGTCTTGGATCATCGCTAGTCGATTTGGGGGTCGAAAATGGGGTTTGGGTGAAGTTGGATCGCATTTTGTACTCAAAAATCTCCAGGTCTGAGCCCAGTCGCGCCGCGAGCTTCCTGCTCCTCGCGCCGCGAGCTCCTTCTCCTCGCGCCGCGAGCTTTCCTGCTCCTCGCGCCGCGAGCTCCTTCTCCTCGCGCCGCGAGCTCCTTCTCCTCGCGCCGCGAGCTTTCCTGCTCCTCGCGCCGCGAGCTCCTTCTCCTCGCGCCGCGAGTTTCACCTGTTTTGCACATCAGTTTTCAAACGTTAATAACTTTTGATCCGTAACTCCAAATAAGTCGTATGACCTATCGTTGGAATCGTAAGAGAGTCTAGTTTCTATTAGTGACCCTCTTTTTGTATGAATCCTTTCTCATTTCTAAAAAGGTCGAGTCGAATGTGTCTTGTTTCCTACTCGTTTAAGTTGGAAAGGCGTTTAGGGTTTGTGACTTGACCTAATTGTGCTAAACTAACTTGTTTATGATTGTAGAGTTGACATTATGGTATATTGATGTATAATTATAGGTTGTGGATGTGTGGATCCTATTACTCGTTTGTAATCTTATACTAGCTTCTTTGCCGGTCAAGGTGAGTTTCGTATCTCCCTACTCGCTTGAGATCCGGGCTGAAAAGTGTAAACCTGGCGTGTTTACTTGCATTTATTGATTTATTGATTGGTTGACTTGATTGTTGGATTGGTGGGATAGTTCGTTTCGTTTAATTGACTTGGGTTATGTTTTAGTTAAGTATTACTTTTATATTAGGATAGACGTACATACATGGAAGCCGGTTATGCCTTCATTGGGTTCTAGATGTGGTGGGAAGGCTGCGGGTGACCCTATATATAAGCATCTGAGACTCGAAGGAAGTAGAATCCTCTTAAGTGTATGTACGTATAGTGGTTTAAAGTGAAGTTTGATTTATGAACGGTGATTATTGATTGTTGGTTCACGTTCGTTGAATGTTGATTAGTGGCTCATAACTTACGATTATTGATTGTTGGTTCATGACTGATGCATCTACATTTGATTGTAAGCATTGCATACATTGTTGATAACCCTCGGCAGGGGATTGCCGACATCCTGGTGCATAGATGTATGCACCCATTTTGGATGTAGTGCCTGACTCCGAGTATATAGACATATATATCTCGATGATTTTGAGATACAGCCTTGTTCATTGAGATGACAGAAGGGTATCGTTGCATTGGTGACTGGCGTTCACGCATAGGATAGGCATGTTGACCTATATATGCATTTGGTACTTGCATTTGATATTCATATCATTGAGCATTCATTTACACGCCTTTACGTACTTATGAGATTTGGTTGATTGGATATTGTGGTGTTACTTAGAGGCTCTCTGTAAGTCATGTCTAGCCTCTACTTGTATATTATGATTATTGTTTATGGTTCCTTGTGGACCATTACTACGAACTCACCAACCTTGTGTTGACTATGCTTAGTACACTTTTCAGGTAATCAGATTAATCCTGGGCGTGGAGTATAGTTGCTTGCTTGCTGTTTAACCCGGACTTTGGACCTCATGGATCAAGGATTCATAGACCTTCTCTTTTGCATTATACTTAGGATTAATTGCCATCTTTTGAATGCTCCTTTGTAACTTTGATGGTTATTGCTCCTTTTGTATTTTGGTACTTGTTTCGTATATTGTAATGGATTCACTGAATCTTTATTTGCATTTAGTTCTTGTTCTATTGTAATTCCACCTTGTGCTATATGATTTCCGTAATATTTCGAGCCTCGGCTTGGGGTGTTACAGAATGGTGGCCCATGCGTGGTCATAGAGAATTAGGCGGTTTGACCTAGACTACGGCTTAAGTTAAAACTCTTCATATAGCATGCATGGTTAGGAAATTTGTGTGCAATGTGAATTTGTGAATCCCGTGTGAGTTCGTAGTTAAGACCACTTGTATGATAACTCGAATTCAATGTGATGAATGTGGATTGTAGTTAATATGGGTTGTTGTTGTTAATTGTTGGAACTAATGTGATGATTTAGGGCAAAATGATGGGATGCCATTAACTTAGTATAATATTGTGGCAACCCTAAAAGAACCCGATCAACTCTTTTATGGTTACCCGATATTATAGCAAGTTCATGACATCGTGGATTGCGCACGTGTGGCTTAAAGTATAATAAGGAACCGATATGCTTAATAGAAGTTGATTAGGTGGAAGGTTAGCCGTTGGTACACCTTGTATACATACCCGGTCAATAACTAGAGAGCATATCGAATTCGGATTATACTTTGAATCATTCGTGTTAGTTGTTGATTGCATGATGTAACGAGCATGATTACTTGATGTTACGATGTGTAAAAATCCTTTATGATTCTAACACTTCTGCCCTAGCATAATGTAATGAAATGAGTATGTGGTATCGGTATGAGAGCATTGACTACTTGTGTGGCTAACATGTGAGCATTTGAGACTAACTCTCGGGTCAACGTGTCACTTGTTTTATAGAAATGGCGAGACCAAGGAGAGTCGGAACGAACTATAGGGCCGAAGAGGAAGAACCGCAACCGGAAGTTCAACCGGAAGTACAAAGAGGTAGGGGCCGTGGTAGAGGCCGTGGTAGGGGTCAAGGAAGGGGTCGTGGTGAGGTCCCTGAGCCAAACATGGCCGAGGTGATTGCTCAAACGATCGCCAATATCATGCCAACCATCATTGCTCAAGTCACGGCAAATCTTGGGCAAAATAATGTGGCTCAAAACAACGATGCCCCAGAAAACGTAAACAATGAAAATGCCCAACCTCATGCCGTTGAGAATGAAGAAGAGGGACCAGTGGGAGTTAATATTGGGATGCCCATGAATAATCAATATGGGGGATACCGTCAAGGATGCATATTTAAGGACTTTAAAAGTTGTGGGGCACCGGAGTTTGATGGAAGAGGTGGTCCCATGGAATGTATAAGGTGGTTTGAGGCGATAGAAGCGGTGATTGAAAGGAGTCATTGCACCTACGATGACCGGATTTCCTATGCATCCGGCATGTTTAGGCATGACGCCTTGAGTTGGTGGAACCAAGAAATAACATTGGGGCGGACTCATAACTTGGAGTGGATCGACTTCAAGAACAAAGTAAAAGCAAAGTTTTGTCCTCCGTACGAACTACAAAACTTAACCATTGAATTTGCAAATCTCAACATGGAGGGAGCCGACTACAAGGGCTATGTGCGACGATTTCAGGAGTTGTCCACCCTCATTCCTCACTTGGTGGGTACCGAGTCACAGGCCATCCAGAAGTTTGTATTGGGCTTGAATCCTCAAGTCCGATCATATGTAAACTCAAACATGCCTACTTCTTTGGCTAATGCGGTTAACCAAGCTGGGAGTGTGACTGAAGATTTGTTGAGGAGTGGTGTTTTGAGCAAGTCCTCAACGAACAAGAGGAAGGAAGTGGGAGAGTCGAGTGGGGTAAAGAAGATGGGAAAGTTTGACCCTAGAAATGCTAATAGGGGTAGGGTGATGGCGGCGGTGGAACCGGCTAAGAAGGCTTATTCTGGGCCTCATCCTTTCTGTGGGAGATGCAACAGGCATCATCCCGCCAATAACCAATGTGGAGCATGCTTTAATTGCAATCAACTCGGGCACGAAGCTAGAAATTGTAGAGCTCCAAGAGCGGGTCCAATGAATGTGGCTCCCGTTCGGGCCGTTCCTCCTCAAGGTAACCAAAGAAGAGGTGAATGTTTTGAATGTGGTAGCCGTGACCACTACCGTAATAATTGTCCTCGATGGGTGGGACAACAAGTTCAAGTAGCCGTTCATCCCAATCAACTACAAATGGTCGGGCCTAATCAAAACCGGGGACAACAAGGCCATCAAGTGCAACCACGCGGCCGAGCCTTTGCGGCCAATGTAAATGAAGCCCGCAACGATCCCAACGTAGTAGCAGGTACTTTTCTCCTTAATGGTCTCTATGCCACCGTTCTATTTGATTCCGGGGCCGATTTTAGCCTCGTGTCTTCTAACTTTGTTCCTTTGATTGATGTGCATCCGTGTGCTCTAAACTATGTACTTGACATTGAAATGGTAAACGGGTCACTAACTAGAATTAGTCAAATACTTCGAGAATGTGTCTTGACTTTGGAAGATGTCGACTTCTTCATTGACCTTATGCCCCTTGACATTGGTAGTTTTGATATTATAGTGGGTATGGATTGGTTGACGGCGGTAAATGCAACCATTGATTGTGGCGAGAGAGTTGTTAAGATACCTTTGACTAACGGTAAAATCCTTAGAGTTCAAGGTGAAACCTCCGATTCTTCGACTTCTAAAATCTTTAGTGCTACCATCTCAAAGGTAGAATTGAAGACCGTCCCTATCGTTTGTGATTTTCCCGATGTTTTTCCGGATGACTTACCGGGGTTACCTCCGCCCCGTGAACTTGATTTTCGTATCAATCTTATTCCCGAAGCCGCGCCCATAGCAAAAGCTCCATATAGACTAGCCTTAACCGAAATGCAGGAGCTACAAACTCAACTCAAGGAACTCCAAGAGAAGGGTTTCATTCGCCCTAGTCAATCTCCTTGGGGTGCTCCTGTTCTCTTCGTTAAAAAGAAAGATGGGTCCTTCAGAATGTGCATCGACTACCGAGAATTAAACAAGCTCACAGTGAAGAACCGGTATCCTCTCCCTAGAATTGATGACTTATTTGATCAACTTCAAGGTGCTAAGCATTTCTCAAAAATCGATCTTCGCTCGGGCTATCATCAACTCCGGGTACATGAAGATGACATCCCCAAAACGGCTTTTCGCACAAGGTATGGTCATTTTGAATTCACCGTGATGCCTTTTGGGTTGACTAATGCACCGGCGGTGTTCATGGACTTGATGAACCGGGTGTGTCAACCATACTTAGACAAGTCTGTCATTGTGTTCATTGATGACATACTTGTATACTCGAAGACAAAAGAGGAGCATGTTGGGCACTTGCGTGAGGTGCTTGAACTACTAAGAAAAGAGAAGTTGTATGCCAAATTCTCCAAGTGCGAGTTTTGGTTGGAAGAGGTCCACTTTCTTAGTCACGTAGTGAGCAAGGATGGTATTCATGTGGATCCAAGCAAGATTGAAGCAGTCAAGAATTGGAGAAGACCCGAAACGCCATCCGAAATCCGTCAATTCCTTGGGTTGGCGGGTTACTATAGAAGATTCATTGAAAACTTCTCCCGTATTGCACAACCACTCACCCTCTTGACTCAAAAAGATAGAAACTTTGAATGGGGCGAAAAACAAGAAAGCGCTTTCCAAACTCTTAAAGATATGTTATGTGATGCTCCTATTTTGACGCTACCGGATGGAATCGAAGATTTTGTTGTTTATTGTGATGCTTCGGGGCAAGGGTTGGGTTGTGTTCTTATGCAAAGGGGTAAAGTCGTTGCTTATGCCTCTCGCCAATTGAAGGTGCATGAGAAGAACTACCCGACACATGATTTGGAATTGGGAGCGGTTGTGTTTGCTTTGAAGTGTTGGAGGCATTACCTCTATGGCACCAAATGTGTGATTTATACCGATCACAAAAGTCTCCAACACATCTTCAACCAAAGTGAATTGAACATGAGGCAAAGGCGTTGGTTAGAGCTATTTAGTGATTATGATTGTGACATCCGTTATCACCCGGGCAAGGCAAATGTAGTAGCCGACGCCTTGAGCCGAAAGGAGAGAGTGAAACCAAGACGGGCTAGAGCTATGAGCCTCACGGTAGGGCCAAACATTCGTGATCGGATCATTGAAGCCCAAATTCAAGCCACCCTACCGGAAAACTTTGGAAACGAAAACCTAGATGGCATGGAACAACTATTTGACCGAAAGAATGATAATGGGCTATACATGGTTGAAAGACTTTGGGTTCCTATTTTCGGCGACTTAAGAATGCTTATTATGAATGAAGCTCACCTATCGCCTTATTCGGTCCATCCCGGGTCGGATAAGATGTACTTTGACTTGAAGGAATTGTATTGGTGGCCGGGCATGAAGCGTGATGTGGCAAGGTATGTGAGTGAGTGTCTTACTTGCTTACAAGTCAAAGCCGATCACAAGAAGCCACCCGGATTGTTGGTGCAACCGGTGATGCCCGAATGGAAGTGGGAGCATATCTCAATGGACTTCATCACTAAACTACCGAAGACGAGAAGCGGCCGAGACACGATTTGGGTGATAGTAGATCGGCTAACGAAGTCGGCTCACTTTTTAGCCATTCGTGAAACCGATAAATTTGACACTTTGGTTCGATTGTACATCAAAGAAGTAATATCTAAGCATGGAGTGCCGATTTCTATCATTTCGGATAGAGATGCCCGTTTTAAATCAAAATTTTGGGAAGCATTTCAAAAAGCCATGGGTACTCGACTTGACATGAGCACGGCGTTTCACCCTCAAACGGATGGACAAACCGAGAGAACCATTCAAACACTTGAAGACATGTTGAGGGCATGTGCAATTGATTTTGGTGGAAGCTGGGAAGACCAATTGCCGTTAGTTGAGTTTTCATACAACAATAGCTATCATGCCACCATTCAAATGGCACCCTTTAAAGCATTGTACGGTAGAGTATGTCGTTCCCCTCTAGCTTGGGCAGAAATTGGAGAGAGTCAACTCATCGGGCCAGAAATTGTGATTGAAACGACTAAGGTAATATCTCAAATTAAGGAGAAGTTGCAATTGGCCCGTGAACGTCAGAAGAAGTATGCCGATGTGAGGCGGAGACCGCTAGAGTTTGAAGTTGGTGATTTTGTACTTTTGAAAGTGTCGCCTTGGAAGGGAGTCGTACGTTTTGTGAAGCGGGGAAAACTTGCACCAAGGTTTATTGGTCCTTTCAAGATTCTTGAACGGGTTGGGAAAGTTGCTTATCGGCTAGAATTGCCTCAAGAGCTTAGTGGGGTGCATGATGTGTTTCATATTTGTAATTTGCGCAAGTGTTTGGCGGATCCTACACATCATGTGCCTATGGACGAAATTAGGGTTGATTCGAGCCTAAACTTTGTTGAAGAACCGGTAGAGATTTTGGACCGTCAAGAAAAGAGACTCAAGAAGAAGCGCTACACCATTGTGAAGGTAAGATGGAACGCTAGACGTGGAGCCGAGTACACTTGGGAGCGAGAGGATCACATGAAGTCTAAGTATCCGCAATTGTTTAATAATTAGGGTTTTGTTGAATTTCGGGACGAAATTCTTTTAACGGGGGATAATGTAACACCCGTGAATTTTGACCCGTTGACTTTTTGTGTAATTTGACTAACAAACTTGTTGAATGAAATAATTGGGCCCATTTGTGATTATATGACTATGTGGTATGTTGGTCGGGTCGTTGTATGTGTAGTCGGTATTTAAATAGGTAATTAATTGTATTGTGACTTGAGAGGGAAACGGGTCGGCCCGTGGGTAGTCCATGACCCACCAGCCCCCCAAGACCCATTTCTCCCCCCTTATTCCTTTCTCCCCCTCTCATTCTCATTTCTATCTATCTATCTCCTTCTCTATTTCTCTCAAACAAAAAGAAAACCAATTCATTCTTCATCCTCTTCTTGCATCAAATTAGTGTTGGAACGGTTATAACATAGAAATCATAGCCATCTTCATCTCACTTTCGTCATATTGAAGAATCAAAAGCCAAGTTCTTGCATTTTACCCATTTTGACCTAATTTCGGGTTCTAGCTCAAGGAGGAGTTTCGGTAAGTCTAATTCATCCCTTTTGTACCCACTTATGTTTGTTTATGCATTTCTAGTCATCTTGAAAGTTTGCAAGTCCTAAATCGGCTTAAATCTTGATTTGGGTCAAACTAGGGTTTAATTAGGGTTTGAAGGGTTTGGATGTGATTTTGATGTTTTGAAATCGAAACTAAGATAGGGGTTATGTTTATTTATGTTAAAACATGTTTGTTTAAGCTTCAAAATGGGTCTTGGATCATCGCTAGTCGATTTGGGGGTCGAAAATGGGGTTTGGGTGAAGTTGGATCGCATTTTGTACTCAAAAATCTCCAGGTCTGAGCCCAGTCGCGCCGCGAGCTCCTGCTCCTCGCGCCGCGAGCCCGTGTCCACGCGCCGCGAGCTTTCCTGCTCCTCGCGCCGCGAGCTTTCCTGCTCCTCGCGCCGCGAGCTTTCCTGCTCCTCGCGCCGCGAGCTCCTGCTCCTCGCGCCGCGAGTTTCACCTGTTTTGCACATCAGTTTTCAAACGTTAATAACTTTTGATCCGTAACTCCAAATAAGTCGTATGACCTATCGTTGGAATTGTAAGAGAGTCTAGTTTCTATTAGTGACCCTCTTTTTGTATGAATCCTTTCTCATTTCTAAAAAGGTCGAGTCGAATGTGTCTTGTTTCCTACTCGTTTAAGTTGGAAAGGCGTTTAGGGTTTGTGACTTGACCTAATTGTGCTAAACTAACTTGTTTATGATTGTAGAGTTGACATTATGGTATATTGATGTATAATTATAGGTTGTGGACGTGTGGATCCTATTACTCGTTTGTAATCTTATACTAGCTTCTTTGCCGGTCAAGGTGAGTTTCGTATCTCCCTACTCGCTTGAGATCCGGGCTGAAAAGTGTAAACCTGGCGTGTTTACTTGCATTTATTGATTTATTGATTGGTTGACTTGATTGTTGGATTGGTGGGATAGTTCGTTTCGTTTAATTGACTTGGGTTATGTTTTAGTTAAGTATTACTTTTATATTAGGATAGACGTACATACATGGAAGCCGGTTATGCCTTCATTGGGTTCTAGATGTGGTGGGAAGGCTGCGGGTGACCCTATATATAAGCATCTGAGACTCGAAGGAAGTAGAATCCTCTTAAGTGTATGTACGTATAGTGGTTTAAAGTGAAGTTTGATTTATGAACGGTGATTATTGATTGTTGGTTCACGTTCGTTGAATGTTGATTAGTGGCTCATAACTTACGATTATTGATTGTTGGTTCATGACTGATGCATCTACATTTGATTGTAAGCATTGCATACATTGTTGATAACCCTCGGCAGGGGATTGCCGACATCCTGGTGCATAGATGTATGCACCCATTTTGGATGTGAGTGCCTGACTCCGAGTATATAGACATATATATCTCGATGATTTTGAGATACAGCCTTGTTCATTGAGATGACAGAAGGGTATCGTTGCATTGGTGACTGGCGTTCACGCATAGGATAGGCATGTTGACCTATATATGCATTTGGTACTTGCATTTGATATTCATATCATTGAGCATTCATTTACACGCCTTTACGTACTTATGAGATTTGGTTGATTGGATATTGTGGTGTTACTTAGAGGCTCTCTGTAAGTCATGTCTAGCCTCTACTTGTATATTATGATTATTGTTTATGGTTCCTTGTGGACCATTACTACGAACTCACCAACCTTGTGTTGACTATGCTTAGTACACTTTTCAGGTAATCAGATTAATCCTGGGCGTGGAGTATAGTTGCTTGCTTGCTGTTTAACCCGGACTTTGGACCTCATGGATCAAGGATTCATAGACCTTCTCTTTTGCATTATACTTAGGATTAATTGCCATCTTTTGAATGCTCCTTTGTAACTTTGATGGTTATTGCTCCTTTTGTATTTTGGTACTTGTTTCGTATATTGTAATGGATTCACTGAATCTTTATTTGCATTTAGTTCTTGTTCTATTGTAATTCCACCTTGTGCTATATGATTTCCGTAATATTTCGAGCCTCGGCTTGGGGTGTTACAAATTCAGCCAAGAAGATATGGATTAAAGATCTTGAATTATACAAGAATACTTTGCGAAAAGAGTGTGAAAATGTAGATAAAGATGAAATGGTTGATCTTTTTATCCCTGTCTTTGTTACTAAGAAACATAGTCATGACGAGTTGCCTCAGCAGAAACTAGTAGATGAGGATAATGTTGAGCAAAATAAGAAAAAACAACAGTATTCACAATCTGGTGAGAAAAATGATCATCCTGTTGTTTTTAAAGGCAAATCTATTTCTGTTGGTCCTTCAGCTTCTCCTAAATTGGATACGTCTTTCAAAAAGGTATTACTTGAATCGATTTTGTTTTGTTTTTCAGACTTTTTTTTAAGTTTACAATTTTTATATTCTTTACATTTCTTTTGTAAATGAATAGGATATGATGGATAAGTTGGTCCACGAAGTCATTAAACAACATAGTTTTGAACAATTAGATGCAGACTGGAATATTTGTAAACAGAATTTACAAGAAAAGTTTGACTTACCTTTTGATCAAGATTCTGCTGACAAAGACGATATGCATGACAACCTGTATGCATCTGATTTTGATCTCGATGATGTTGATTTTGAACTTGATTTTTCTGTACCTTCAAAAGATGATATTCGTGTCTCTAAAGTTGTTGTTCATGATGATGCCAAATCGGGCATTCTGAAAGAAGATCATGTTGCATGTCCTATGATTAGAAAATGTAGCACATTTGTAATGTCAAAGGGCAAGTGTAAGGACGTTGAGGCTATTTCAATTGGAAGCAAAGTTGGAGAGAAAGAAAGTGTCAAGCACACAAGACAAAAGAAACATTTCTGCCAGAAGACTTGTGTATCTCTTCCAATTGTTGATGTTAAAAGCAAGCTAACAGATACAGATTTAGAGTTTTCTGAATCAATTTTTTTTGCTCCAGCTTCACCTCAGTAAGTTTTCAAATAATTTATAATATAAATTTGAATTTCTGCTTTTCATATTAAATCTTATTAATACATTTTTTTTCTATGTAGTGATGTAATCTTCGCATGTGAACCACTTTGCATTCCTCGTTACGTTTTTGAGAGCTTAGTTCCTGGTTGTCCGATATATTTTGGGCTTATTGATACTTGGAGTTTCTATCTAAACTGTTTTGAAAAACTCAACAGCGTAGGATCAACAAAGAGGCTTTTTTCCCCGACAAATATCATGGTAAGTTTTTAAAACCTTCATTTATTATCGTAATCATCATGGTAAGTTTTTAAAACCTTCATTCCTGCTTGTCCGATATATTTTTTTACAGTTTGAGCGAAAAGATATATCTCGAGATGAACTTATTTCACACTTGGATGGATCATATATTAAACAAGAGATAGTCGCTCAATGTCTGGTATGGTTTCTTGAGATGATTTTTACAACTACTTTTTATTGAATAATATTGTATTTTCACATACTACATCATATGAGTACTGGCCACTCTTAAAGTTTATAGATTTTTTAATTGGGTCCAGTGGTAGTTTTAACTAGATTTTTTAATGGGGTCCAGTGGGTAGCTTCAAATACATAGATGAGTACTACACCAAATACTTAGATGAGTACTGCCTGATGATACGTTTCATACTCTTGAAGTTTAAATGGGGTCCAGTGTGTACCTTTAATTAGTTTCCTAGTAACAGAACATCAACGAGTTATACAAATGATTGTATTATTGGGGACATACTTTTTAAGCATCAATGGATACATGAGAACCCTCACATAGTTACTAACATTGTTCAGGGTATTCAAGGAAACCGTAATTTTACTAAATTCCTTCCCCTCTTTCTTCAATCATTTTTCTATCCCTTTTTGACCACCGTTTACTCTTCCGCCGTCCTCCTCCATATTTCGCCGCCATTTCATCGTTTTTTCCGACCAAATCATGGGGAAAAGGAAAAATATTGCGCCTACTCGTAAGTTTTATGTTTAATTTGATTTTAATTTATGTATAAATCATTTAATATTTATTAATTCTATTATAAATTACTTTTATTATTAGGGCGAAGTCAGAGATTGATGGATTCCAATCGAAGTCAGATGTTGATGGATACGAAGAAAAAGAAACAAATTTCATCAGAAAATGTTGTTATCTCGGTCTCAAATTCATCGTCTTCTTCAGATCAAGCTTCTACTGGTTTTTCTTTTTCCATTTTATATTTTTTTATTGCATTTTTCTTATATAAATGTGTCTGTTAGTATATTATTTTTTATAACTTTTTTTAAAAATTAATAGATCTGATAGTTTTGCTAAAGTTGTTGCCTTTTTGCTAATTTTTTGATATAATTTATTTGTCTGTTTTTTTTATAAAAAAAGTATATAATTTTTAATCAAAATTGTTAAGAGTAGAATTCGAGCTTTTGTGTGTGTAGTGTGTGTTAATGGCGGTTTCTAGAGAGAGAAAGTAGAGAGATGTCAGGGAAAGATTGGATTGTATTATGGGTTAAAAGTTACAAATTACATAAGGGTGGGGGTTTATATACATAAGAGCTATTTACACTATGCCCCCTTCCATATTAACAAGTTTACATTCTAAGTACAAAATGACATAAGGTATACAAATCAACTACTACATTTATATTTCTAACAATCTCCCCCTTAGTAGTGATTTGTGAAAAATATCCAGTCTTGTCTTTCTTTAAGCTCTTGTATTTGGTCTTCCTTTGTTTGGATGCCAGAACCAATTTTCTCCTTCGGGTCTGTCATCAGGAACAACCATGTTGTCTGCAAAGTTTCTTGGAGGAATGTTCTGTGGACCTGGAAGATGACCGGGCTCATACTTGATCCAATAACCTCCTCTTCGACGTACGACGTACTTAGACTTCTGAGCATTCTTTGCTTCTCTCATCATTCTAATGCTGTCTCTGTACTCGAGTCTTTGATTAATCTTGGAGATTGCTTTGTCAAACACTTCCTTTTTCTTTTCATCTTGCTCGTCATCTTGCAGGCACAACAACACATTCTTACAAAACTCCAACGTTCCATCAGAATAGGAAGCAAGTTCATCCATGCGAATGAAAATCTTCTTCTTTCTGCTATTCAAAAAGACAACACCGAAGGATGGTTCTTCAATTATATGACCAATACTTAGCTGTTCAATATCTGTGGTGTATAGACTTTGATCTGGATACGGCACATTAATCTTTCTCTTTACAACTTCAAATCCTATCTGAAAATCTTCCAATGAAGCATATTGAATGCAGCTTGACATATATCGTTTAACAGCTTCAAAGGCAATAACATCTTCACGATATCTCTGCATAGCATTCACAAAATGATTGTAGAGAAAGATAATGTCATCAACTGGCAGCAGCTTGAACTGTGTTTCAGTAAATCTGTAGCTCTTGCCATTATCTCTTTTGACATGAAAACTTGGGATTGAGATAGTGTTTCTTTTAACCAAAATGACTCTGATCTGCACCAAGATTTTGTGATTTCTTTGTTCCTCAAGGAGCTTGGGATTATATTGCTTGGTGAGTTTAAGAAGCTCTTTGTATTCTTCTACTTGTCTTGCTTCCTTAAACTTGTACATTGACTCCAACTCAGGTCTTTTGGTTTTAGTAACTTTGGTAGCTCCACAAAGATTGGAAATGCTCTTTCCTCCAAAAATCTAGACTTCTTAGCTGCCTCCTTTGGCTTAACACCCAGCGCAACCATTCTTTCCTTATCCCTCAAGAAGTATCCCCGATTAATGAACCTCCTTTGTTCATCAGTCAATTCAGTTGGAAAATAATCAGGGAGAACTTCCTCGGATACTATTGCTTCTTTCAACACTTGCTTATAAGTTGATTTCTTGAAGTTCTGAGTTGCAGCCTCAGGAGTCTTTCTCAATTCATCAAAGCTATTGAAGTCTTCAAATGTATAGTGTTGAGGAGTTGTGAAACCCTGAGTAGACGATTCTCCAGCTTCTTTTCTGCTTGATGAACCTGTTTCAAAATAATCAAGATCTGGGAAGTCTT
>CM067171.1:33363528-33385270 GCA_034093135.1 Erigeron breviscapus
TTATGCACAATTCTTGTTGTTTGTTCAACATCAAACTCCGCTGAGGCACCAGGTTGTTCATTCACATCTGCTGAAGTAGATTGAAGTCTTTGTCTTACAGATTTAGACGACTTATGTTTTCTTTTTGATTTCTTCTTCTTTGAAGTCTGCTTTAGAACACTTCTAGCAGACATTTTAAGTCGTCTACCTGGTGGTGGAGTTGGTTCATCAGGTAGTACTGAAGCAATTGATCGAGGTGGTGTTAGAATTGGTGGATTCGGTGAAACAACGGATGGTAAAGGTGTCGATTGCGAAGGTGAAGATTGTGAAAGGTGAACGGTTGGTGTAGATTGTGTTGATGGTGTAGGTTGAGAAACAGGTGAAGAAATAGGTTCAGGTGAAGCAACATCTTGCTCAAATATAACCCTCTTTGACTTTCTTTTCCTCTGCTCAGAGGCCCCTTCATCACTAACCCCTCTTTTTCTTTTTGACAACCTAGGACCCTCACTTGGCGACCTATGCTCAGCTTGGGAAGGAGTCTGTTGGCTTTCAGACCCCATAGCTGAGACTAACCACTCGAGATAAGCCCTAAGGTGAGGACTCTGAGCAGGAACCAGGTTTATCAAAAATGGTGGAATTGGAAAAGGTCTTACGGTTTCACAACTTGTGCCTCTCAAGTTGGATTTATATAAAGCAATCACACATTTAAAGCTGTCTTCCAACCTTGGAATTTCTTCTTCATTATCAAGAGCATCTTCGATAACCAATGTGAAAAACCTGATAAATGGAATATACTTTCTGTCTTGTTTATCCTTTCCCTTAACAACTTGAATCAGCTTTTTCCATATTATAGTCGCAAAGTCACACTGCACATTGTGAGTGACTGCATAATAGATTGCCAAAGAATCTTTTGTCATCAGATCAATTCCTTTTTGTGACGGCATCAAGCAGGTTGAAAGAATATTGTACATCGTATGCCAGAGAGTTGCTACATTACTTCTTCGAAAATCTCTCATCGTTGTCAAATCTCCTGCATAACCCAACGAATGAACTCCTGCCAAAATTTTTTCATTTTGTACTGTTTGCCGAGCAAAATGCTCTGCAAACAGTTGAATTGAGAACTTGGTGAAAATTTTTTCATTTTGTACTGTTTGCCGAGCAAAATGCTCTGCAAACAGTTGATTTTAAAAACTTTGAGAAAATTCTCATTTTGTACTGTTTGCCGAGCAAAATGCTCTGCAAACAGTTGATTTTAAAAACTTTGAGAAAATTCTCATTTTGTACTGTTTGCCGAGCAAAAAGCTCTGCAAACAGTTGAATTTAAAACTTTGTGAAATTTTTTTCATTTTGTACTGTTTGCCGAGCAAAATGCTCTGCAAACAGTTGAATTTAAAAGTTTGTGAAATTTTTTTCATTTTGTACTGTTTGCCGAGCAAAATGCTCTGCAAACAGTTGATTTTAAAAACTTTGAGAAAATTCTCATTTTGTACTGTTTGCCGAGCAAAAAGCTCTGCAAACAGTTGATTTTAAAAACTTTGAGAAAATTCTCATTTTGTACTGTTTGCCGAGCAAAATGCTCTGCAAACAGTTGAATTTAAAAGTTTGTGAAATTTTTTTCATTTTGTACTGTTTGCCGAGCAAAATGCTCTGCAAACAGTTGATTTTAAAAACTTTGAGAAAATTCTCATTTTGTACTGTTTGCCGAGCAAAATGCTCTGCAAACAGTTGATTTTAAAAACTTTGAGAAAATTCTCATTTTGTACTGTTTGCCGAGCAAAATGCTCTGCAAACAGTTGAATTTAAAAGTTTGTGAAATTTTTTTCATTTTGTACTGTTTGCCGAGCAAAATGCTCTGCAAACAGTTGATTTTAAAAACTTTGAGAAAATTCTCATTTTGTACTGTTTGCCGAGCAAAATGCTCTGCAAACAGTTGATTTTAAAAACTTTGAGAAAATTCTCATTTTGTACTGTTTGCCGAGCAAAATGCTCTGCAAACAGTTGATTTTAAAAACTTTGAGAAAATTCTCATTTTGTACTGTTTGCCGAGCAAAAAGCTCTGCAAACAGTTGAATTTAAAAGTTTGTGAAATTTTTTTCATTTTGTACTGTTTGCCGAGCAAAATGCTCTGCAAACAGTTGATTTTAAAAACTTTGAGAAAATTCTCATTTTGTACTGTTTGCCGAGCAAAATGCTCTGCAAACAGTTGATTTTAAAAACTTTGAGAAAATTCTCATTTTGTACTGTTTGCCGAGCAAAATGCTCTGCAAACAGTTGATTTTAAAAACTTTGAGAAAATTCTCATTTTGTACTGTTTGCCGAGCAAAAAGCTCTGCAAACAGTTGATTTTAAAAACTTTGAGAAAATTCTCATTTTGTACTGTTTGCCGAGCAAAATGCTCTGCAAACAGTTGATTTTAAAAACTTTGAGAAAATTCTCATTTTGTACTGTTTGCCGAGCAAAAAGCTCTGCAAACAGTTGATTTTAAAAACTTTGAGAAAATTCTCATTTTGTACTGTTTGCCGAGCAAAATGCTCTGCAAACAGTTGAATTTAAAAGTTTGTGAAATTTTTTTCATTTTGTACTGTTTGCCGAGCAAAATGCTCTGCAAACAGTTGAATTTAAAAGTTTGTGAAATTTTTTTCATTTTGTACTGTTTGCCGAGCAAAATGCTCTGCAAACAGTTGATTTTAAAAACTTTGAGAAAATTCTCATTTTGTACTGTTTGCCGAGCAAAATGCTCTGCAAACAGTTGATTTTAAAAACTTTGAGAAAATTCTCATTTTGTACTGTTTGCCGAGCAAAAAGCTCTGCAAACAGTTGATTTTAAAAACTTTGAGAAAATTCTCATTTTGTACTGTTTGCCGAGCAAAATGCTCTGCAAACAGTTGATTTTAAAAACTTTGAGAAAATTCTCATTTTGTACTGTTTGCCGAGCAAAATGCTCTGCAAACAGTTGAATTTAAAAGTTGGAAATCAAAAAGGCCTGTTTGCCGAGCTCAAAGCTCTGCAAACAGTTGAATTTAAGACTTGGATTCATTTTGAACAAATTGCACTGTTTGCCGAGCAAACTGCTCTGCAAACAGTTGTTTTCATACTTGGAAAAATTTTGGAATTCAAAATGGCTTGTTTGCCGAGCTCAAAGCTCTGCAAACAATTGATTTTAAAACCTTGATTCACTTTGAAAACCAAAAAGGCTTGAATGCCGAGCAAAATGCTCTGCATTATGTTGTTTTAATGACTTGGTGAAAAACAAATTTGGTTTGATAAAAACAAGCATTTGCCGAGCAAGAAAAAAAAAAAAAAAAAAAAAAAAAAAAAAAAAAAAAAAAAAAAAAAAAAAAAAAAAAAAAAAAAAAAAAAAAAAAAAAAAAAAAAAAAAAAAAAAAAAAAAAAAAAAAAAAAAAAAAAAAAAAAAAAAAAAAAAAAAAAAAAAAAAAAAAAAAAAAAAAAAAAAAAAAAAAAAAAAAAAAAAAAAAAAAAAAAAAAAAAAAAAAAAAAAAAAAAAAAAAAAAAAAAAAAAAAAAAAAAAAAAAAAAAAAAAAAAAAAAAAAAAAAAAAAAAAAAAAAAAAAAAAAAAAAAAAAAAAAAAAAAAAAAAAAAAAAAAAAAAAAAAAAAAAAAAAAAAAAAAAAAAAAAAAAAAAAAAAAAAAAAAAAAAAAAAAAAAAAAAAAAAAAAAAAAAAAAAAAAAAAAAAAAAAAAAAAAAAAAAAAAAAAAAAAAAAAAAAAAAAAAAAAAAAAAAAAAAAAAAAAAAAAAAAAAAAAAAAAAAAAAAAAAAAAAAAAAAAAAAAAAAAAAAAAAAAAAAAAAAAAAAAAAAAAAAAAAAAAAAAAAAAAAAAAAAAAAAAAAAAAAAAAAAAAAAAAAAAAAAAAAAAAAAAAAAAAAAAAAAAAAAAAAAAAAAAAAAAAAAAAAAAAAAAAAAAAAAAAAAAAAAAAAAAAAAAAAAAAAAAAAAAAAAAAAAAAAAAAAAAAAAAAAAAAAAAAAAAAAAAAAAAAAAAAAAAAAAAAAAAAAAAAAAAATAACCAAAAAAAACAAAAAAAAAAATAAAAAAAAAAAAAAAAAAAAAAAAAAAATAAAAAAAAACAGAAATTAAAAAAAAATTAAAATAACAATAATAAAAACAGAAAAAAAAATTAACCAAACTAAAATAAAAAAATCTTTTTATCATTTTAAATTTTCTAATTTTGTATTTGATTTTTCAGATTTTAACGACAAACACACATACAAATAAAAAATTTAAACAAATAAAATAAACAATTAACAAATAAGCAAACAAATATTTACATGCATTTGCACACTCCCCCTCAAATTAAGCATATTAGACTATACTAAATTTACAAACTCCCCCTAAAATCATGCATTCTACCCTTTTTCTCCCCCTCAAACATTGCATGTAGTAAAAAGTAAAACACATCAATGTTTGAATCAGAAAAGGAATATAGAATACATAGCATGAAAGCATTTAAGTTTGTAAATCAAGCATTCCCAACTTGGTTTTAAGAAAATTGAACCTGTTTTCATCCAAAGTTTTGGTGAAAAGATCAGCAAGTTGGTAGTCTGTTGGGACAAAATAGAGTTCGATGTTACCTTTCTCGACATGATCTTTAAGGAAATGGTACCGAACATCTATGTGCTTGGTCTTTGTGTGCTGTACAGGATTGTAAGAAATGGCAATAGCACTCTTTGAGTCACAGTAAATGGGAATTCTGTTGAATTGGAATCCATAATCAGTCAACTGTGTCTTCATCCAAAGAACCTGTGAACAACAGCTTGCTGCAGCAACATATTCAGCTTCTGCAGTAGATGTTGATACACAGTTCTGTTTCTTCGAAGACCAACTGACTAATCTATCCCCAAGAAACTGTACACTCCCGGAGGTACTTTTTCGATCAAGCTTACAACCTGCATGGTCAGCATCCGAATATGCAATCAACTGAAACCCAGTATCCCTTGGATACCAGAGACCAAGGTTCACTGTGCCTTTCAGGTATCGGAAAATCCGTTTAACGGCCTGGAAATGACTTTCCTTGGGATTGGCCTGGTACCTGGCACACATTGTAACATCCGTGAGTTTTGACCCGTTGACTTTTCATATAATATGACTAACAATTTAAGTTAATAAATAATTTGGGTTGTTTTGTGAATTAAATGGCAATGTGTTATATTCGGGTCGATAATATGTCTTGATCGGTGTTCGAATGTCTAACGAATTGTAATTTGGCTTGAGAAGAGAAACGGGTCGGCCCGTGGGTCGTCCACGACCCATCAGCCCCCCTTGACCCATTTCCCCTTATCTCTCCCTTTCACCACACAATCTCTATCTCTTCTCTTTTCTTCTTTCTCTTTTCTCTCAATTAAAACAAGACCATCCACCTCTAACTCTCCTTTTCCCTAGCATCTTTTGGTGTTTTGGGTTTGGGTTTAACTTGAGAATCATCATCGTCTTCATCACATTATCGCCTATACGAAGAATCAAAGGTTGAAGTTCTTTCATTTTTACCCATTTTGACCAATTCGGGTTTGAGCTCAAGAGGAAGTTTTGGTAAGTCTAATTCATCCCATTTGTACCTACTTATGTTTGTTTATGCATTTCTAGTCATCTTGAAAGTTTGCAAGTCCTAAATCGGCTTAAATCTTGATTTGGGTCAAACTAGGGTTTAATTAGGGTTTGAAGGGTTGGATGTGATTATGATGTTTTGAATCGAAACTAAGATAGGGGTTATGTTTATTTATGTTGAAATATGTTTGTATAAGCTTCAAAAGAGTCTTGAAACATCACTAGTCGATTTGGTGACCAAAAATGGAGTTTGGGTTAAGTTGGTTCGTGTTTGAAGTGTTTTGGAACTGATCTGGGCGCAGGTGCGCCGCACCTCCTCTTTGGTGCGCCGCACCAGGGATTGGACTGGGTTCCCTGATCGTTTTGTGCGTCGCACACCCTCTTTGGTGCGCCGCACCTGGCTTGGTGCGCCGCACCTCATCAATGGTGCGCCGCACCTTTCCTCCAGTGCAGCAAAACCTGTTTTAGTTTGAAAGGTCGTAACTTTTGATCCGTAAGTCCAAATAAGTCGTATGACCTATCGTTGGAATCGTAAGAGAGTCTATTTTCTTGTGGTAACACTCTTTTTTCATGAATCTCCTCTCATTTCTAATAAGGTCGAGTCGAATGCGTCTTGTTCCTACTCGTTTAAATTGTAAAGGCATTTAGGGTTTGTGACTCGACCTAATTGTGATAAACCAACTTGTTTATGATTGTAGAGTTGACATTATGGTATTATGATGTATAATTATAGGTTGTGGACGTGTGGATCCTATTACTCGTTTGTAATCTTATACTAGCTTCTTTGCCGGTCAAGGTGAGTTTCGTATCTCCCTACTCGCTTGAGATTCGGGCTGAAAAGTGTAAACCTTGCTTGTTTACTTGTTTTTATTGATTTATTGATTGATGGGCTTGATTGTTGGATTGATGTGATGGTTCTTTTCGTTGTTGATTGATTGAGTGATTTGGTTTAAATGTTGAATTGTCGAGACGGTTATTACGCTTGATTGACTTGGTTTATGTTTTGTTAAGTATTTCATTAATATTAGGATAGACGTACATACATGGAAGTCGGTTATGCCTTCATTGGGTTTTAGATGTGGTGGGAAGGCTGCGGGTGACCCTATATATAAGCATCTGGGACTCGAAGGAAGTAGAATCCTCTTAAGTGTATGTACGTATAGTTTAACTTAAATTGATGTTTGATGATTAATGGAATTGTGATGAATGGATGTTGATTGATGCATATGTTGTGCATAAATTCCACTGATAGAGGATTTGACTTATGTACGTTGAAATGCGGCCTTGACCATCTGTTGACAAGTGTGCCCCGTTGAAATGCGGCCTTGTCCCTCTGTTGACAAGTGTGCCCCGTTGAAATGCGGCCTTGTCCCCCTGTTGTCAAGTGAGCCCCGTTACGATTATTGATTGTTGGCTCATGATTGACGATTATTGACTATTGGTTTATGATTGACGATTATTGATTGTTGGTTTGTGATTGATGCATTTACAATTGATTGTAAGCATGGCATACATTGCTGATGAGCCCTCGGCAGGGGATTGCCGACATCCTGGTGTATAGATGTATGCACCCATTTTGGATGTAGTTCATGACTCCGAGTATATAGACATATATATCTCGATGATTTTGAGATACAGCCTTGTTCATTGAGATGACAGAAGGGTATCGTTACATAGGTGACTGGAGGTCACGCATAAGATAGGCATTCTGGCTTACTTACGCATATGGCATTGCATTGATAATTATATCATTTATGCATTTCTTATTACACGCTTTTTACTTGTGTAATCTTGTTGTTGGACATTATTGTGTTTCTTAGAGGCTCACTGTAAGTCATGTTTAGCCTCCACTCGTACTTTATGATTTCTTGGGAGCCTTGGCTTGTGGGTGTGGTGGGGGGGGGGGGGGGGGGGGGGGGGAGGGGGGGGGGTGGTTTTTTTTTTTTTTTTTTTTTTTTTTTTTTTTTTTTTTTTTTTTTTTTTTTTTTTTCTTATTTTTACCACTTAACTTATTTTTTTTTTTTTTTTTTTTTTTTTTTTTTTTTTTTTTTTTTTTTTTTTTTTTTTTTTTTTTTTTTTTTTTTTTTTTTTTTTTTTTTTTTTTTTTTTTTTTTTTTTTTTTTTTTTTTTTTTTTTTTTTTTTTTTTTTTTTTTTTTTTTTTTTTTTTTTTTTTTTTTTTTTTTTTTTTTTTTTTTTTTTTTTTTTTTTTTTTTTTTTTTTTTTTTTTTTTTTTTTTTTTTTTTTTTTTTTTTTTTTTTTTTTTTTTTTTTTTTTTTTTTTTTTTTTTTTTTTTTTTTTTTTTTTTTTTTTTTTTTTTCTTTTTTATTTACTTTTTTTATTTGCATTTAGTTCATGTTCTACATTAATCCCACCTTGTGCTATATGATTTCCGTGATATTCTGAGCCTTGGCTTGGGGTGTTACACACATGCATGTGGCGAACATAATATCCGGGCGACTTGCAGTCAAATACATGAGTGACCCTATCATACTGCGATATTTCTTTTGATCAAAAGATTTTCCAGTTAAGTCAGCATTAATCTTTGTTCGAGCTTCCATGGGTGTCCCAATTGTTTGACAATCCATCATATCAAACTTTTTCAACATGTCTAAAATGTACTTAGATTGACAGATAAAAGTACCATTTGACAATTGTTTTACTTGAAGACCAAGGAAAAAGTTTAATTCACCCATCATGCTCATTTCAAATTTCTGATCATTAAAGCAGAGAAATTCTTGCAGTATTTAGGATTAGTTGACCCGAAAATTATGTCGTCAACATAAATCTGGATTAGAATGATGTCACTTCCTTGTCGTTTTATAAACAAGGTAGTGTCAATCGAACCTTTGCTAAAACCAGATTTCACAAGATAAGAGGATAGAGCATCATACCATGCACGAGGCGCTTGTTTCAGACCATATAATGCCTTGTCTAACCTGTAAACGTAGTCTGGATGTTTGGAACTCACAAAACCTTCTGGTTGTTCAATGTACACTTCTTCTTTGAGAATTCCATTTAAGAAGGCAGTTTTAACATCCATCTGATAGACTGTGAAGTTCTTGTAGGCAGCATAGGCAAGAAACATCCGAATAGCCTCAATTCGTGCCACTGGTGCGAATATCTCATCGTAGTCAATTCCATCTTGTTGGCAATATCCCTTTGCAACCAATCGTGCTTTGTTGCGTACAACAACTCCAGTTTCATCCTTTTTATTCTTGAAGATCCACTTGGTTTTAATTGGCTCCTTGTTCTTGTAAGGATTTGGAACCAATTTCCACACCTCAAGTCGTTCAAATTGATTCAGTTCCTCTTGCATAGCTTTCACCCAATCTGGACAACTTAGAGCTTCATTCACTGTCTTTGGTTCAACAATGCTCAGAAAATTCACAAACAGACATTCATTCGCAGAAGCAGATCTTGTCTGAACTCCAGTTGTTGGATTACCAATGACTTGAGAAATCGGATGAGCTCTAGTCCATTTGGTTGTGTGAGGAATTGGGTCAATTGGATCACCAGATTCTTCAGAATCAATAAATTCAGGAGTATGTTGTTCTGTCAATTGTTCAAGTGAAGTAGCAATTGGTTCAACAAAGTTATCTTGATCATAATCTTCTGGATTGGTTGATGGATTTGTCACTTGAGAGATAACATGAGGTTGAGTATGCAACTCTGAATAATCAGTAGGTGGAGGAGAATCAGATGGTAAACTAACATCTAATGATTGTGATGGTGAAGACTCATTAGGATTCATCTCTTTCGAATTTGAACTAGATTGTTCATTTGAATTCTCATCAGATTCAGGAACTTTCTTCGAAACTTGGAAAAATTCTTCGAACAAGATATCCAAATCTTGTGTTGTTGGAGTAGAGAATGATTTGACATTTGAAGCAGTCTTAGTTGCGGAAGCTTGTGGACATTGAAGTTCGGGTCTTGAACTGTGTTGTTCAAGAACCATTCCTGAGAGTTCATCAAATTTGACATTCATACTCTCTTCGATTCTCTTGGTTCTTCGGTTATATACACGATATGCAATGGATTCTCTTGAATAACCGATGAAATATGCCTCATCGCCTTTTGGTTCAAATTTGCCCAGATTGTCTCGATCATTGAGAACATAACACACACATCCAAAAATGTGTAAGAAGTTCACATTGGGCTTTCTTTTGTTGATCACCTCATACGGAGTTTTATCAAACCTCTTGTTTATTATGGATCTGTTTTGAGTAAAACAAGCAGTAGCAACAGCTTCAGCCCATAGATTCGGTGGCAACTTCGAATAGGCAAGCATTGTTCTAGCTGCTTCAACAAGAGTTCGATTTCGACGTTCAACTACTCCATTCTGTTGAGGTGTTCTGGCAGCGGAAAATTGATGAGTAATACCCATGGACTTGAAGAAAGAATCAGTCATTGAATTCTTGAATTCAGTTCCATTGTCTGAGCGAACAATTCTAACAGATGATTTGAGATTGACTTGGGTCTTCTTGATGAAATCAATAATCACTTGCGGAGTTACACTCTTTGCATGAAGAAAGAATACCCAAGTGTAACGAGAATAATCATCTACAATCACTAGAATGTATCGCTTCCCATGGATACTTTGAACTTTCATTGGGCCACACAAATCCATATGAATAAGGTGCAAAGGACCTTCTGTACTTAGGTGCTTCTTTGGTTTGTGTGAAGCTTTCTTCATCTTTCCAATTGCACAAGCTGGACAAACATGTTCACTTTCATACTTGTAGTCTGGAAGACCTTCAACAAGTTGTTTATCCACGAGTGTATTAATCGTTTGAAAGTTAAGATGAGAAAGACGGCGATGCCATAACCAAGAGTTTTGTGCAGTTGCTTTCGAAAGAAGACAAATCTCTGAAGAATTGGATGGGATGTTGTTGAGATCAATTGTGAACAAATTATTGTCTCTTGTTCCAGTCAGAATATCCACACCATCTTCAGTCTGCACTTTGCATTCATATCTCCTAAATAATACTTGAAGATCATTGTCACAAAATTGACCAACACTAAAGAGATTGTGTCCAAGTCCTACAATGTAGGAAACTCTCTTGATAGTGACTCCATTTTTGACAATGTCTCCATAACCAAGAATAGGAGCGATATGATCGTTTTCGAATCTTACAGTTCCCATAAACTTTTCAACAAAGTTCGAAAGAATTGATTTGGTTCCAGTCATATGGCGAGAACATCCCGAGTCGACATACCATACACAAATCAGATATTCCTGCAAGGACAGGGAATATGGTTTAGGTACCCATGTAGATTGGGTCCTTGCAGGTTAGAGGGATAACATGCAAGTACACATTAAAAAAAAAGCAAAATAACACGCAAACAAACACTTTATTCAAATAACAAATAAGCACACATAAATGTTCAAAACACATATACGAATTACAAGCAAGGAAATGTAAAAGTTTATACACATGTTTTGGTACAAGCAGGACTAGTCCTAGATTTATCAGCATTATCTAATGTAATCGATCTACGAACAATCCACACTTGTTTGACATTTGAAGTTCTCCCATCAAGCTAACTTTACTAGAAGCATTCAAATATCTATCCTTAGGGATCCATCTACTGCTACTAGTTAAGCACACGTCACCTGAAACACGAACATTCTTTGAGTTAGCAAACAATTTGTCAACTTTGTTCTTAACAGTTTTCTTTTTGATGGGTTCTGTGGTCTTATTCACTTTCTTAATGTTATTAGGTGACAACCATCCATACTGGTCTTTGTATTTAGTCATGCCTGTAACAGTATCTCTAACCCTATGTAAAGTGCACTTAGGATTCTTCTGAGAGTACCTAGGGAAACTAGAATACCTAACCTGCTGAGGTTGTTTGTTACCTAATGAGAAAGATTCAATTTTAACAATCTTCTGACCACTGCTTGTTTTGACTTCTTTTTGAGACTCAGGTTTAGATTTGTCCGTGTACATCTGTGTTTGCCTAGAAGTCTGTGATTTCATTGAAACATTAGGTGATTGGTTGTTCTTGAGTTTTGAAACAGTCTTGGGTATTTGGTTGATTTTTGGTTTTGAGTCAGTTTTGGGTAATGGGTTGGTCTTTGATTGTTGGGTGGTCTTTGGTCTTTGGTACTTATTGATTGATGAAGATTGTGAAGAGTGTGACTTTGGAATCTTCTTTAGATTAAAATCAAGTTTTTCTTCCTTTGTAACAAAATGTTTTTCAAACTCAGGATCAAAATCATGATTGTCTTCCAAAAATGTTGACATTTCATCAGTTTCCAACTTCACACTTACTTCACTTTTCTTTATCGGTCTTGGACTTCGCTTGAGTGAAATTGATGCTTTTTCGTTTTCTTTATGAAATTGAAGTGCTATTTTCTGAAGTTGGAATTCAACTTTTAAATCATTAAGTTCTTTTAGCACATTTAATCTCTGTTTTCTTTCTTTTTCAAACTTTTGTTTGAAAGCATCAATTTCATTCAAGTAAGATTGAGTTCCTTCAGAAAACTTGGTGAAAGTTTCAATTTTAGAGGTAATTGGGAAAAAATAATCATCAATGTCATGAACATCATCTAAATCAACATCAGTTTGAACAGAGACATGAACAACTTTCTTTATGTCTACACTCACATTTTGAACATGAATTGGATGATTCTCTTCAAACACTTTGGTTTTCTTTTTCATGGATAAAATCTTCTCATTTATTTTTTCAAATGATTCAGAAAACTTCCGATCAAAATCAAGTTTGCACGTATCAAAAATCTGTGATTCTTTCTCAGTTTGCACAGAAGCATTTACACTTTCACACATAGAACTCACAGAGCATCCAGATGGATCACAAACTTTGGAATCTAACTTGGGTTGGTCACTGATCAAGTGATTTTGAGTCTGTAGATTGTCTATCAAAGATTGCTTTTCATCAAGAGACTTTTGCAGACTTTCAATTACCTTTTCCAAAACTTTTTGTGGTACATAAAGTCTCAAATTTTCAGGTTTTGGAATAGGATTAGGATTTTCCAAAGGTTTTTCAGTAAAACACTCAAGAATTTCCGGTATGATAGCCTCATGATTGTCTTTGATTGTTTTGTGTGTAGAGTTAGCGAAAAAATCATATGACTCATCCATTAACTCATAGTTAAAATAGACTTTTGCACCCTTTTCTAGAAAATCATCAGCCTCATAATCACTATTGGTCGGTCTCACAAATTGGTCTGTCATCCCACATCTCAGATAAGATTCGTTGTATAACGATGGGACTTCTTTTTGTGCTTCGAGCAAACATTTTGGATTATTATAACCCAACCCTGATGTGAATAATGTTTCTGAATTTCTTGGCCTATTTAGATAGACTTGTTGATATGAACGATTGATCTTATACAATTTCTCTTGATAAGACTTGATTTCAGCTTTCAATTCATCATTTTCTTTATCAAGTTTTTGTTTAAGAGAATCCTTTATACAACATTCATATTTTAGGTCAGAAATTTTATTTTCAAAGTCAGTCACATCAGGAATAGATTCTTTCATCTTGACATTCAAAGACTCAATGTCTTCTGCCAAAGCATTTGCTCGAAACATCTCATTGGTCTTTTCAACCTGAAGTTGTCTGACAGTCTTGCTAAGTTCAAGAACTTTGGTCTCAAGTTCTTGTTTCTCAAGATGCAGTTTGGAGTTTTGAGTAAAAGAGACTGCTGCTTTTTCAGATTTCAAATTCTCAAATTCTTTTTGAAATGAATCAATTTTAAATTGAAAATCTTTTTCTTTGTCCTCCAAATCTTTCTTTAATTTTAGATTCTTTTTACTCAACTCCCTGCAATCTTTCCTTGCTGTCTCAGCCATATCCATATAATGTTTTAACACAGATTTGGGAAAAGAGATTACCTCATCCTCGACTTCTGAAGAGCTTTCATCATTTTCCTCCAACTCCTTTGACTTCTTGATCTTTGTCATGAAACACACATTTGCTGCAAGTTCGTCTGTCTCCTCGTCAGAAAGATGTAACCACTTGTCATCCTCAGCGAGAAGAGCAATTCCGCTTTCCTCTTGTCTTGCCAGCAAAAGTTTGTACTTGTAGTACTCGGAGTTCTTCTGTCGAGGTTTGGTACAATTTATGGCAAAATGTCCAGTGATACCACAATTGTAGCATTTTCTGTCTTCAGTTCTCTTATCCATGACCTTCTTCTCAAACTTCTTCTGATTGTCATACTTCTTTTCACCAGCAAAATCTTTCTTTTGATCATACTTAGGAGCATTCGCATTTTTAGCATACGAAGAGACTGATGAAGTCCTAAGCTGATTGTTTGTTGGTTTCTTCTTGAAGAATTTCTTCTTGAAAGCCTTAGTGAAGTAAGCGAGTTCTTTGTACATCTGTTTTTGTTTCTCATCCAGATCAGAATCACTCATCTCACTCGAATCAGAATCAGTTTGATCTTCAACAAAACTGTGTCTTGACAATCTTGAAGTCTTCTTTTCAGCAACCAAGGCCAATGGATCAGAATGTACACTCTCTTCTTTCTTCTTCTGAATTCTCTGAACATCCTCAACATTAAGTTGTAGCTTTTCAAACAGAGTGTGAATGGTGAGTTTTCCAAAATCTGATTGTTGGTTGAGTTGGGTTCCATATACTTGCCATTCTTCTTCCAGATTTTTGATGAATTTGATGTTCAGTTCCATATTGGTTCTCTTCACATCATTCTTTCTCAGCTCATTGATGACATTGCAGAATCTGATGTATACCTCATTTAATGGTTCACCTTTCTGTTGTTTGAATGTTTCATACATATTCAGAACAGTAGACAACCTGATGGTGTTTGATACATCTGATCCTTCCATCTGCTTTTCCACCTCATCCCAAATGTCTTTTCCTGTTTCGTAGGAATCCACATTGCAGTATATGTCATCAGGAAGTGCTTGGTAAAGAAAGGCAATTGCACTTTGATCAGCCTCAACTCTGTTTCTCTGATCTGTGTTCCAACTCTCTTCAGGTAAAACTTCTCCATTCACTGGGTTCTTTGGAATTTCAGGACCTTCTTTGTATGATTTCCTTAGCAGTTTTCCATTCTTTTGCCTGTCTATCCAGTTCAGAAACCTTTTCTTCCATTGAGGATAAGATCCTCTAAACAGGACAGGTGGTCTTCCTTCAGAACCAAGAGCTAGAGCTTCCCTTGACGCCATATCAATCAATTAAAATCTTTGAAAAATTTGAGAATTTTCAAATTCAACTAAATGCAGAGCTTAAACCTCTGCAAATAGAACAAGTAAGAATATTGAAAATTTTGAAAATTTTGATTTTCTTTCCCACACGAAGAATATCGATGAAAAATGGTTTTGAGAAATTTTCTTGAAAATTTGAGAATTTTCAAATTCAACTAAATGCAGAGCTTAAACCTCTGCAAATAGAACAAGTAAGAATTGTAGAGCTCGATCAAAAACAATTCAAATGTTGAAATTAGATTTTGAAATTGATAGCGAAGGAAGATAAACTGATATGAAATCGATCGGTGAACAAAATTCGAACAAAAACACACTCAATTTGCAGGAATCACTGAAACAGTGAGCTCTGCAAATAGCACAAGTAAACTTCACCCTTAACCAACTTTCTTGAAATAACTATTTGCCGAGCAACTTTCTCTGCAAATAGTACAAATAGAACTTGTCCAATCAAAAACACTTGTTTGCCGAGCTTAGACTTCTGCAAACAATGCAATTAGCACCAGTCTCAAATCAAGTAATCTCAAAACAACTAAATGCCGAGCAATGAGCTCTGCAAATAGCACAAGTAAACTTCACCCTTAACCAACTTTCTTGAAATAACTATTTGCCGAACAAAAAGTTCTGCAAATAGACCAAGTAAGATCCAGTACTTAGCCAAAATTCTGAAACACGTATTTGCCGAGCAAACTGCTCTGCAAATAGTACAATTAAGAACACCACTTTGCCAACGACTTCTGCAAATGCGAGTAACCCCTACACGACAAAATAGTCGGTTAGGTTATCTTCTTTGTTTGTCCAACCCCTTATTTGCAGAGAAGACTGAAAATCTTCGATATCTTCTTCATTTTTGTGAATTAGAACTCGAATTTTATATCAAAATGTTCAGAAAATCAATGCGCACAAATCCTCAAACAAATTAGATGCTAATTTCAACTGGAACTCAAACCCTCACGAACATGCGATTTGTAGAGCTCGATCAAAAACAATTCAAATGTTGAAATTAGATTTTGAAATTGATAGCGAAGGAAGATAAACTGATATGAAATCGATCGGTGAACAAAATTCGAACAAAAACACACTCAATTTGCAGGAATCACTGAAACAGTGAGCTCTGCAAATGAACCTTTCAGAAAAATTACTCAAATTCCAAAATTAAGCACAAATTAAGCTTGTAATAAGCTTGTGGATCGTTCAGCAACTCTGATTGTGCTCTGATACCAATTGTTAAGAGTAGAATTCGAGCTTTTGTGTGTGTTTTAGTGTGTGTTAATGGAGGTTTCTAGAGAGAGAAAGTAGAGAGAGAGTAGAGAGATGTCAGGGAAAGATTGGATTGTATTATGGGTTAAAAGTTTACAAATTACATAAGGGTGGGGGTTTATATACATAAGAGCTATTTACACTATGCCCCCTTCCATATTAACAAGTTTACATTCTAAGTACAAAATGACATAAGGTATACAAATCAACTACTACATTTATATTTCTAACACCTTGTATACTTTTGACCATAATCTAGTAACTGGTTCTTGATCCAGAGAATCTGGGCACAGCAACTGGCCGCAGAAATGTACTCTGCCTCAGCAGTGGACATAGAGACTGTCGTCTGCTTCTTGCTGGTCCAACTTACCAGTTTTCCTCCAAGGAAATGACAACCACCAGTTGTTGATTTTCTATCTATCTTACAACCTGCATGATCTGAATCTGAATAACCCATTAGATCTAACCCTGAGCCTTTGGGGTACCAAGGACCAAGATTAGGACACCCTTTCAGGTATCTAAAGATACGCTTAACAGCGTGCAAATGTGATTCTTTAGGGTTAGCCTGAAACCTGGCACATAGACATGTTGCAAACATTATATCTGGTCGACTGGCAGTTAAATACATCAGTGAACCAACCATACCACGATAGTTAGTTATGTTCACTGGTTTGCCAGTATATCCATAATATTATATCTTATATATATATATATATATATATATATATATATATATATATATATATATATATATATATATATATATATATATATATATATATATATATATATATATATATATATATATATATATATATATATATATATATATATATATATATATATATATATATATATATATATATATATATATATATATATATATATATATATATATATATATATATATATATATATATATATATATATATATATATATATATATATATATATATATATATATATATATATATATATATATATATATATATATATATATATATATATATATATATATATATATATATATATATATATATATATATATATATATATATATATATATATATATATATATATATATATATATATATATATATATATATATATATATATATATATATATATATATATATATATATATATATATATATATATATATATATATATATATATATATATATATATATATATATATATATATATATATATATATATATATATATATATATATATATATATATATATATATATATATATATATATATATATATATATATATATATATATATATATATATATATATATATATATATATATATATATATATATATATATATATATATATATATATATATATATATATATATATATATATATATATATATATATATATATATATATATATATATATATATATATATATATATATATATATATATATATATATATATATATATATATATATATATATATATATATATATATATATATATATATATATATATATATATATATATATATATATATATATATATATATATATATATATATATATATATATATATATATATATATATATATATATATATATATATATATATATATATATATATATATATATATATATATATATATATATATATATATATATATATATATATATATATATATATATATATATATATATATATATATATATATATATATATATATATATATATATATATATATATATATATATATATATATATATATATATATATATATATATATATATATATATATATATATATATATATATATATATATATATATATATATATATATATATATATATATATATATATATATATATATATATATATATATATATATATATATATATATATATATATATATATATATATATATATATATATATATATATATATATATATATATATATATATATATATATATATATATATATATATATATATATATATATATATATATATATATATATATCTTGCTTGTAATAACCCCAAATCCTAGCTTGATATAACCCTTGATTAATTCTTTATAAACCCTTATTATTATTATTACTTTAGATTGATTTTTGGTTTTGTTTTCTTGATTCCTTTGAGCCGTGAATATGGAGGAGAAAAAGGAAGGAGAAAAGTTTTTGAGAGAGTTCTAGTTGTATGTGTATTGAGAAGAGAAATGAAATGGGGAGGAGTGTAAAGGATGGAGTGTAGGAGTATCAAAAGTCTTGGAAAAGTTACAAATTACATAAGGGTGGGGGTTTATATACATAAGAGATATTTACACTATGCCCCCTTCCATATTAACAAGTTTACATTCTAAGTACAAAATGACATAAGGTATACAAATCAACTACTACATTTATATTTCTAACAAAAATGTATCGTTACTCCCAAATGTTAACTTAGAAATTAAAATGAAGTGGTTTGTTGAAATTTTTTTATAATTTCTGTTACTTACATATGTGTAAGTTAAGCATTTTTATAACTTATGTATGCGTAACTTATATAATATCATGTGTTAGTGTTAAAATCAGAGTATATGTCGTTTTATTTTATGCTACATTTTATTGCAGCTGTAATGATATGTAAAAACTATTTGTTACATGAAAGATTTACGTAATTAAGTTTTTACGGTTATTTTTTACTTGTTTGTTCTGTAATTTTATAGCGTTTGTCATTTAATTAAATAAAGTTTTGTTATTATTCATCTTTTTAGGTAGAGGAGTAGAAATCTCTGCCCCTAATCATGAAATGAATGAAGCAAATCATTCTGAACCTATTCCCGATGTTAATGAAGAAATGTTTGACTCAAATCATTCTAAAGTTTCGTGCAACTTAAATGAAGAAGCCAAACAAGTAATATAATTGTTCACTTTTAATTATAAAAAAAATTAAATGTATTTTCAATTCAAATTATTAATTTTTACATTTTTTTATGTAGGATTTTATAAATTCATTAAATGAAGCTTATGAGAAATTACGGATCTGTCATGAACAGTATTATTCTAAGCTGAATTCATGTTTATCTAAGTATCCCGGAAACCAATTTGTTATTAAAGTAGTGAATTCAGCCAAGAAGATATGGATTAAAGATCTTGAATTATACAAGAATACTTTGCGAAAAGAGTGTGAAAATGTAGATAAAGATGAAATGGTTGATCTTTTTATCCCTGTCTTTGTTACTAAGAAACATAGTCATGACGAGTTGCCTCAGCAGAAACTAGTAGATGAGGATAATGTTGAGCAAAATAAGAAAAAACAACAGTATTCACAATCTGGTGAGAAAAATGATCATCCTGTTGTTTTTAAAGGCAAATCTATTTCTGTTGGTCCTTCAGCTTCTCCTAAATTGGATACGTCTTTCAAAAAGGTATTACTTGAATCGATTTTGTTTTGTTTTTCAGACTTTTTTTTAAGTTTACAATTTTTATATTCTTTACATTTCTTTTGTAAATGAATAGGATATGATGGATAAGTTGGTCCACGAAGTCATTAAACAACATAGTTTTGAACAATTAGATGCAGACTGGAATATTTGTAAACAGAATTTACAAGAAAAGTTTGACTTACCTTTTGATCAAGATTCTGCTGACAAAGACGATATGCATGACAACCTGTATGCATCTGATTTTGATCTCGATGATGTTGATTTTGAACTTGTTTTTTCTGTACCTTCAAAAGATGATATTCGTGTCTCTAAAGTTGTTGTTCATGATGATGCAAAATCGGGCATTCTGAAAGAAGATCATGTTGCATGTCCTATGATTAGAAAATGTAGCACATCTGTAATGTCAAAGGGCAAGTGTAAGGACGTTGAGGCTATTTCAATTGGAAGCAAAGTTGGAGAGAAAGAAAGTGTCAAGCACACAAGACAAAAGAAACATTTCTGCCAGAAGACTTGTGTATCTCTTCCAATTGTTGATGTTAAAAGCAAGCTAACAGATACAGATTTAGAGTTTTCTGAATCAATTTTTTTTGCTCCAGCTTCACCTCAGTAAGTTTTCAAATAATTTATAATATAAATTTGAATTTCTGCTTTTCATATTAAATCTTATTAATACATTTTTTTTCTATGTAGTGATGTAATCTTTGCATGTGAACCACTTTGCATTCCTCGTTACGTTTTTGTTAGTTCCTGGTTGTCCGATATATTTTAGGCTTATTGATACTTGGAGTTTCTATCTAAACTGTTTTAAAACTCAACAACGTAGGATCAACAAAGAGGCTTTTTTCCCCGACAAATATCATGGTAAGTTTTTAAAACCTTCATTTATTATCGTAATCATCATGGTAAGTTTTTAAAACCTTCATTCCTGCTTGTCCGATATATTTTTTTACAGTTTGAGCGAAAAGATATATCTCGAGATGAACTTATTTCACACTTGGATGGATCATATATTAAACAAGAGATAGTCGCTCAATGTCTGGTATGGTTTCTTGAGATGATTTTTACAACTACTTTTTATTGAATAATATTGTATTTTCACATACTACATCATATGAGTACTGGCCACTCTTAAAGTTTATAGATTTTTTAATTGGGTCCAGTGGTAGTTTTAACTAGATTTTTTAATGGGGTCCAGTGGGTAGCTTCAAATACATAGATGAGTACTACACCAAATACTTAGATGAGTACTGCCTGATGATACGTTTCATACTCTTGAAGTTTAAATGGGGTCCAGTGTGTACCTTTAATTAGTTTCCTAGTAACAGAACATCAACGAGTTATACAAATGATTGTATTATTGGGGACATACTTTTTAAGCATCAATGGATACATGAGAACCCTCACATAGTTACTAACATTGTTCAGGGTATTCAAGGAAACCGTAATTTTACTAAACCCTCCAAAGAGTAGTTCATCTAAATTCATGAATCTCTAGTACTCTATATATAGGAGCTTGAAAAATGGGTGTGGGCTGTCATCTATAGACAAACCATTCAAAAATTGATGGCTCACCCTCTTTAAAATGTTGCTATTTCTTACATTGTCATTTTACTCATCTTTTGAGAACCATTAGCATGCATATATCACTAAAGTGATATTATGGCAGAATTGTATATATATGAGTTCAATATTATTTGGATTAGTATCTAGCTTAAATACTTAAATGATGTTATTTGCTAAATCGTCAACTTTGTATTAAGTTGATATACTTGTCTTTTATAGAGGGAACCCTGTGTTCCATTGCCATGATGTTCGAAATCTAGGTCTGGGTAGGTCCAAGATAACCAGTCCCGATACACAGCTGAGTGTTAAATCACTCTTGCAAATAGGCCATCTGTACATCTAGCTGCTGATTTTTGTTATAATTTAAATTTGCAGATGTTTTTTCCCGTGTTTGTTAAAGACTTTTAATTCCTGATTTGTTACAATCTGATGACAAACAAATGCTATATACTTGACAACTCGGATGCATGCAATCAATCTCTTGAGAGATATAATAACCTTATTTTGTGGTTGGTAAGAATTTCTATTGTATCTATCATTTTCTGTTAAACTAATTTTACCTATTCATCTTATACTAACTAGATTTTTATTATTATTATTTTTTTTTAACTTTTTAGAATGAATTTGTGATTGATTTTTTGAATCACAAGAATTATGCAAAGCCGATAAAGATTTCTCTGGAAATTACTGAAAGAATTGAGGTGCCTTGGGGAACAAAAGCAAATGTTTTAGATTCTGGAATTTTTTTGATGAGGCACATGGAAACATATATGG
>CM067171.1:33394293-33414293 GCA_034093135.1 Erigeron breviscapus
CCCTGAGGAAGAACTTTAAGAAAAGTACAAGGAACACCAAAAGGCTCAACATTTTGCAAATTGGGCTTTGTGTTGTGCAAAAGTTCATAACAGGTTTTCTTAAACCGTTTAAATGTTAAAACCCGATTTAAAATGTGACAAGCTGTATTCACTGCCTCCCCCCAGAAAGTAACAGGAAGCCCTGAATCAGCAAGCATCGTCCTAGCCGTTTCTATCAATGTCCTGTTTTTCCTTTCAGCTACTCCATTCTGCTGTGGCTCATGCGGTGCACTGAATTGATGTTGAATACCCTTGGTCAAGCAAAAAACCGTAAGAGTATTATTCTTGAACTCAGTGCCATTGTCACTTCTGATTCTCTTAACTTTAAATTCATGGACATTCTCAACTTGTCTAACAAAATCCATAAACCGGTTTGCGGTCTCGTCCTTTGTCTTCAAGAAAAATACCCATGAGTACCTTGAGTAATCATCAGTGATCATCAAACAGTAGGACATCCATCCAATGCTTCTTACATTCACAGGACCAAAGAGATCCATATGAAGTAGTTCAAATGGTTTGGATATAGTGTTGTGCACCTTTGGTTTATGAGGATTCTTGTGTTGCTTTCCTTTCAAACACGGTACACATTTATCTTCCATCCCAAACTTCTTAACTGGAACACCGTCAACTAATCCAAGATTGTTTGTTTCACTCTTGTAAACACTCTTCTGAGTCATGCCATGTGGTCACTAATGTAACATTCAAGTCTTTGTGGGCTACATGGATATTTCCAACATCTCCCACTCGCACACAAACGAATTTGATATATTACTACATATACCTCGAGGGAACTACCAAGTAGTATGCAAACCATTCATACTGGAAACTAGGCCGTGCGACCGGCATACATGAGAGCTCATATGCTATACATCTGTTAGGAATATATAGCCTCTCGTTAAACTGAGTAGATTTAGTACGCAATATCCTAGATCATTAATCACATTATCAACTCTCATGATCTCAGTTTTATATAAAACATGTTGTGATCACATTATCTTTTATCACTTAAAGATTTTTGTCCTTGAGACAGATAACTGTCGACCGGTGAATACAAGTTAATGTGAACTTCAAATGATCTTCCCTTTTCTTAGAATCCTTTGGCCATAATCCAACTTGCTTTTCTAAGAGCATCCCGCCAGGTCGAATCAGTCATAACCCTTTAGTAATGCCTTAAGATAGCAAACATCAAACTACGCCTCAAGAGACAAGAAAAAGTCATGAGGATATTAATTGAGGTCACCAATACCTCAAGGGACTCACATAGCATAGAAGCAGAGATCATTTCTTCTATTTCCCTCATTGGTCGTCTTGATCACATGTGGTATGAATCACATGTTGCAACATTTCTCCTTCCCAATGGAGGTATGTCTTAAATGTTGCACAGATGATAATTCAAACATACTCAATGTTTGAACCCGAGTTCACTCATCTACTCATAAAACTCATTTTTTCATAAGAACTCACATCTGGATATCAAAGACAGATAGGGTGAAGAAAATTCATATATTATATGAAAACATATAAGTGTGGTATCTAAGTATTTCAAGCTTGAGCAATCAATTGTCACTTAAACAATAAGCTTAAAATACACCACTTCACCATTCATCAAAAATGGAATTGATTACCCATGTGAGTAGGCTAATCTCATATCTGTCTGACATACTTTTCTCCTTCACAATTCAAAATGCGAACTAAATATGTTATAGGATTTAATCATTTTGCATTGGATAAAACTAGAACTGTAAATATGTTTGGGAAATATTAAAATAGAAAACAGTACATCTATCAAATTCTACGCAACCCTTGAGACTTAACATGCTTAACAAAAGTGTCTCTAGGTATAGGGTTTGTCATTGGATCTGCGACCATATCACGCGTAGATATGTACTCCATATTTACTTCTTTTCTTGCAACCATGTCTTTCACAAAATTGTACTTGATGTCTATGTGCTTTGTCTTACAATGGAACTTGGGGTCTTTGGAGTATGCAATGGCAGCCTCATTATCAGAGTGTATCAATACACGTTCGATGGTACTGTCAACAACCCTCAAGCTATTCAAAAATCGATTAAGCCACACAGCTTCTTGTACCGCAGCTGAAAATGCCACAAATTCAGCTTCCATTGTAGACAATGCTATACATGATTGTTTCTTGCTACTCCAAGATATAGCCCCTTTGTTTAACAAGAAAACAAAGCCAGAGGTGGATCTTCTTTCATCCACATCTCTCCCCCAATCAGCATCAGTATAGCCTCTTAATTGCAGATCACTTCCTTCGTAGCACAATGAGTAATGAGCAGTACCCTTCAAATACCTAAGTATCCTTTTCACGGCTTTCCAATGGGCTAATCCAGGGTTGGATTGATATCTGCTTACCATGCCAACAGCATAACAAATATCTGGTCTCGTACACATCATAGCATACATGAGGCTTCCAACCGCACTAGCATAGGGAACATTTTTCATTTTCTGTATCTCTTGCGGAGTCTGTGGACACAACCTTTTGCTCAGTTCTTCACAAGTCGACATAAGAGTGTCTATGGGGTTACAATTTTGCATGTTGAAACGTTCAAGGACCTTGTTAATATAAGATTCTTGTGAAAGAGACAATAACTTCCTTGAACGATCCCTTGAAATCTTAACTCCAAGATATGCGCTTCACCTTTCTTATTTAAAGTTAGATGACAACCATCCTTTTACTTCGAAAACATACTCCTTGTCTTTCCAGCAATCAATATATCATCAACATATAATGATAATATGACAAACTTTCCTTTAGACCTTTTGGTATATACACAATGATCTTCATTGATCATATTAAAACCATGTGACATGATCACATTATGAAAATGTATATACCATTGTCTCGATGACTGCTTGAGGCCATAAATTGATTTGAGCAATCTGCAAACCTTATGCTCTTGACCTTCCTTGATGAAACCTGACGGTTGATGCATATAAATTTCTTCATCTAATTCTCCATTGAGAAAAGCAGTCTTTACATCCATTTGATGTAATTCAAGGTCCATACTTGCCACTATTGCCAGAATCAAACGAATTGATGTGAATCGCACAACAGGTGAGAATGTTTCCTCATAGTCAATTCCCTCCTTTTGATCGTAGCCTTTTGCCACAAGTCGAGCTTTGTATCTTTCGATACTGCCATCAGCTTTACGCTTTATTTTGAGAATCCACTTGTTCCTAACGGCTTCGCGTCCTTTGGGAAGCTCTACTAATTCCCAAACATGATTCGATTTCATAGACTCCATCTCCTCTTCCATTGCTTTGATCCATTTTTCCTTTGCAGGACATGTGAGAGCTTCATTCAGATTTCTTGGTTCATCTTCTTCTTGTTGAACCATAAAAGTATACCCATCTTCGATCTCAAATCGACGAAGCGGTTTACTTATACGACTACTTTGTCGTAACTGGGGTTCTTCTGAGATACCCAAATTGCTCCCACTTGGATCAGAATTCTCATTGGCAATAGGCAATAGGTCTCCAGTAACATTTTGCGTTTGCCATATTGCCCACGGTCAGAATTCTCTCTTCGCATAAGTTGAGGGTTTAGGGTTGTTCCAAAGAAGCATTCTTCACTTCCTCACATCTCTCGCACCTTCCGAATTAGGCTAATTCTATGGTCTCAAACACGGGACATCTTTTATTCTAGATTCCTGTTTTGGGAAACTCTTTTCCAAACATACGAGATTCAAATCAGTTTTTCAATAAATATGCTCTTTTTCAATGACTCCTCAAGATGTACAGAGTAAGGCTGGCAATTTTGACACGAAACCTGTTAACACGACACGACACGACCTGTTCTTAACAGGTTTCGTGTTTGGGCTTAACAGGTTTCGTGTCCTAACAAGGTCCGGACCTGTTAAGACACGAAAGCTGTTATTTATATTATATATTACCTACTTAATCTGAAACCCATCTTCACCCTCATTTTCCTTCCGCCTCCTCTACAGTCAACCCTCCTTGCCTTGGGCTCCTTCCAGTCCCTGTCCCTTCACTCTCTCGGTCTCTCCCTCCCTTCTTTTTCCACTCTTCCTCTCACTCCATCGATCATCAATCATCACCGCCGGACACAACCCCACCGGAAACAACACCACCCCGCCGCCGGTATGCTTTTTCTTTCTTGTATTTTTTTTGTTTTTCTTCTTCTCTATTCTTTTCTTTTTTTTTTTTGTTCTTCACTTCACTTTTTTCTCTTGAATTTGGTGTCACCAAAACCAGCCGCAGCCGCCGACCACTGGTAGCACCACCACTACAATCATCACCTCCGGGCTCCGGCCACTGTTGTTTTTCCGCCGTCCACCACCACTGCTACTGCTTGTCTCTTTGTTTTCTTTTTATTAATTTTTTTTTCAGATTTATTAATTATATATCTATATATATTTTTCAGATTTATTAAATATATATTTTTTAATAATGTATATATGTTTTGTAGATTTGGTTCCCCATGTAAGTCAATTGCATTGTTTCAATTCAATTCCATATAATCTGCTAATAAGTTTGCTTGAACATTTTGCTCACCTTTTATAATATTTACTCTTTGACTTTTCAGGATTGATTTGTTTAAATTTGAAGATATATGAGCTAGGTCCGTCGGAATTGGGCTTATGCTTATTTATGAACTTTTGTGTCATTTTGGATTATTATGGTTATGTATTAATTAAGACTTTTATGAACTTTTGTATTATTGTTTTTGTTGCAAATTTTTTTTTTATTGAATTATACAGAATTTTAACATGTTCTTAACAGGTCCTTAACAGGTGTACCTGTTAATTTTCGTGTCGTGTTCGTGTCCAGAAAAAATGACACGAATTCTTAACAGGTTGTGTTCGTGTTTGACCTTAACAGGTTCGTGTCTTAACAGGTTCGTGTTTACACATAACCTTTGGATGGTTCTGAGTATCGGATGAAAACACATTTCTTTCCTCTTGGGCCTAATTTTCCATATTTGTGCGAGGTATCCAAAGTATACGCTGCACAGCCCCAAGGTCTCAGATCATCCAAGTCAGGCTTGCGACCTGTCCATAACTCATATGGTGTGGAAGTTACTGATTTGGAAGGCACTCGATTAAGTATGAATGTGGCAGTTAATAAAGCATCACCCCAAAAAGTGATAGGCAAGTTTGCTGGAGCTATCATTGACCTAACCATTTCAAGAAGCGTTCTATTCCTCCTTTCCACAACACCATTTTGTTGTGGAGTCCGAGGGGTAGTCAGTTGACGTTGAATACCTTTAGCATCACAAAGAGCTTTAAACCGATCTGATAGGTATTCACGTCCTCGATCGGTTCTCAATGCCTTGATTTTACGGTCAAGTTGATTCTCAACAAGATTCATATAATTTTGAAAACAATCCAACGCTTCGGATTTGTGAGAGATCAAATAGACGTAACCAAATCGAGAGAAATTATCAATAAATGTGATGAAATAATACGCTCCATGCCTTGCTCGAACGTTCATGGGACCACATATGTCCGAATGAATTAACTGCAATGGATAACTGGCTCTGGTTCCCTTTCCAAATGGTTTTCTCGCGGTTTTTCCTGCTAGACAATGTTCACAAGTGGGCAATTCCACTTTGTCAATATTAGCCAATAAACCATCTCTGGCTAATCTATTCATCCTTTGTTGGCCGATGTGGCCAATTCTAGCATGCCAAATGTTAACATCACAATCAAACTTATTCGAAGATGCAACTAAGGAAAAACTTGATTTATTACTTAGATAATCAATATCCATTACGATAAAACCATTAAGGACATAACCAAAACCATAAGAGTTTGTTCCCAAAGACAACTCGACAACATTATCATGAAAGTACCAATGAAAACCAAGTCTTAACAAAACCAAAATAGAAATTAAATTCCGACGAATTTGAGGAGCATATAAAACATCATGTAGGATTAGAGTTCGTCCTTCACGCATGACTAACTTGCATGAACCGATCCCTTCAACCTCGACTCTTGAGTTGTTTCCCACATAGATCCACATAGCTCCACGAGCAACTCGCCGAAATTCTACAAAGTGTCTTTGTCCTTCGTTACATGGTCTGTTGCACCTGAGTCTACAATCCACATAGGATGTCATTCTGTTAAGAAAACAGAACTAGCAACACAAAGTTCGCTAACATAAGCATAATAAGAATGTACCTTCTTAGGCTCAGGACAATCACGAGCAAAATGCCCTTTGTTGCCACAGTTGTAGCACTTCACCTTTGCAATGTTCACCTTCTTGGAGGGACGCATTCCCTTGCCACGCTTGTTGGTGTTTGGCTTCTTGTTGGACTCGGTTTCTTTACCCTTTTGGTGATGAAACTTACGCTTATGCCCAGAGGCATTCCTAGAGCTTATTGCCACATGCACCTCAGTGAGTGATTTACCGGCCTCAATCCGATCTTCTTCAAGCTCTAGGTGGCGTGAGCAGTCCTCAAAAGTCTTGATGTTCACATCATGTGTGAGATGCCTTTTCATTGCATCCCAACTTTGGGGAAAGGAACGAATCATAGCTTGAACCTGTTGTTCATCAGTAAGAACATGGCCAGCGGTTCTTAACTCGCTTATCATGTTTGACATTTGTCTGACATGTTTTTTCATAGTATGGTCAGACTTCATCTTGTATTGGTCAAACTTAATGGTGAGAGATCTTAGTTTGGTCACTGATGTTGCACCAAACTTGTCAGCCAATGCTGACCACATATCTTTTGCAAGTTCATACTTGCAAAACTCACGCATTATGTCATCATCCATGCTGCTCAGCAACGTAATGCGAGCAATGGTGTTCTTATGTTTCCAAGTGGTGTACACTTCACCATCCCTTCTATGTTGTTCCGAGTCTCCCTCCTCAGGTACTTCCATGGATTGAGTAAGAGCAACTAGAGCCTCTTGCTCTTCAAAAACATATTGGATTTTCATGCTCCATATTTCGAAGTTTTCACCATTCAACTTGATACCCTTGTTAAGTTCAGCAACAATATTCTTTGATGCAGAAGCCATGATTGAACTAAAAAGTTTAATCAAGATACAATTATGCAAGATTAATTAATATTCATCCATACATACAAAACACTTTGTCAATAATTAAATTATGTCAAATTATAGTTCATAATAGGTCATGAAGAAAAAGGTCACTATGTTTCCAATATCACCCACGAATCCTATCACAAACTATAAAATAATATAATGAATTATACAAAGTTATCAAATAAGAGCATATTTGCAAATTCAATAAAGAATTTAATTTCACTAAGAAATCACTTTCTAACGCAAAGAAAGTTTAACCATTAGACACATAAATGATTATATGCTCAATATTTCACAAAGAAATTCAATTTTCAAACATAAACAAAATGTTTGTCAAAATCATTACACTAAGGAATGATAAATATTTATATTGCAAATTTCATCAAGAAATTTCACTTTCAAGCACAAAGAAAGTTTTATCATAATCATTACAAAAAATGATTAATTTAGTTTGGTCCTTAATAGGTTCTATATTTCTTTATGTATAAATTTGATAACACATACCAAAAATAATATAACTCAAATAAAGAAATATTAATCATCACAAAGATAATTAAATATTTTGGGTCCAAGTGTCCAACTTTATTATTGAGTGTCACACTTATTGACCACAATAACTTATAAAATAGCCATGGACAAACTCTATCAACCCGCGTTTACACAAATCATAATTTCTTCACAAAGAAATACACATTTAATGATAGTGTGATCCAATCGTAAAATCATGAACTAATTATCAGGCACTAATAGCACAGTGGAATATATTAATTCCGATATATGAAAAATTCTCTTCAATGTTAATCTTACAACTAAATCCATTTTGTAATTACTAATTGAAACTTGGAAATAAAACACTTACCCTGTAATATGTAAAAAATATATGTGTGTGAGAGAGAGAGAGAATTGATATGTGTGTGAGAAAGAGAGAGAAACCCCTTCCCCTCCCAGAAATACAAACCAGGCACCTTCTTTAACTGAAAACAAAAATGAATGGGAATCCGTCAAGCAACGCCACCGTCAACCCCAATACCTTATCACCACCTTCCTGTCGTTATACTGACCTGCCCACATCCCTCACAGTGCCGGATCCTAATTCACTCTTCCAAAATCGTGGTCAACTCTCGTGGATGCATATATTTGCACGAAAAAAGATAAAAATAATAACCCTTTTGGTTTTGTCAGAATTCAAAAATGGTTTCAAACCTGCCTACTTTTCTGCAATCACTCCAAGGGATTGAATGTAATGGGGTTAATCTGAGTTTTTTGTCTCGAGATTTGACAAACGTGCCAATCAAATACCCAATCCAAAACCCTCCAATCTTCAAAACAACTATCAGAAACCGCCATAACAAAAACCTAACACTCATTATAATTCATCTTCATACACCACTGGGAAAATGAGTAATAGGTTTAGCATCGCCGGGATGGCGAACTCTTCCTCATAGTCAGGAAAAGGGGGAGATTTGTTGGTTTTTTGTTTTCCTTCCTTTCTTGACTTTGACTTACAGCTGAGAAGATATTATATATCTTGTTTTTTTGGGCAGCCACTAGTTGCAACAATAAGTGAGATACAATAATAGAGAGAAAAAGAAAAAGAGAGAAAAGACTTTATTTCCGTTTTTATTTGCAGCAGTCCACAAATCGATCATTTCCCGGAGATTGAACGGTCCGATCGTCCTCATTTTTTGGCAGTAGCTTCACAGCATCTGGGCCAACATATCTGACGGTTGAATTTGTCTCAAGTGCTCTGAAGGTCGAGTTACAGGGTCTGGAACAGAGAGCAGAATTTCTGGTGATATCTTTCTTTCTTTTGTCTTTGGTTTAATTCCATACATCTTGATGTTTATTCCAAGAGTATGATGATTGTTGTATGCCTCTAGTATAGCTAGGAAAGGTCTGATTGTATTGCTCTATTATTGGTAGTAGTGGATTTTAAGCGGCCTAAGGGTCCCGTGGTTTTTACTCTCGTCTTGAGAGGTTTTCCACGCTAAAAGCTCTTGTGTTTGTGTGTGTTGTTGTTGGCTGATCTTATTACCATTAGGGGCTGTTTTAGATTGCATTTAGTGTACCTTATTTGTTAGTTTCCTCATAGGTTCATACGGGTTGGGAAAGTGTTGCCAAACGAAGGGGTTATTCCGCATTTGTGTTTACCGTTGTGGTGTTTATTTCCCATCACAAATATATCGGAAAACATGTTCCAGAATCAAAACAAGACATATTCCCAAATTTGATGGAGAACATTATGGAAACACCAACCTAGCACAAATATTACCATCCTCTTATGTTTGGAGGATTAACAATCCTTTCTTACTTTCAATGCTTCAATCCTCGCACTATTTCATGCAACAAATACGGGTTTTTCTAAAACAGTGGTTCTTCCTAAACTATGACATCGGTGGCCAAAGATATCGCATCATGGAAAATGTGAAAGTAAAGATCTATGGTGTTCCTCTTGTCCTTCATGATCAAGCCGTATCAATAAGATAGCATCAGTTAGGGCACACCTCTTGAGCCGGCAACCTCTACATCTGATGGTAATTTAACCTTCGGTATAGCCTTGCCTACTGGTCAAATCTCATCAACTAATTGATCATCAAGTGACGACCAAATGGAAGTCTAAGAATATTTTGACCAGAATCGTTGAAGATGCACAAGACTGATACCGATTTTTATCTTCTTCGACAAACTTAGACGATGAACGCGTCACTTAAAGGAATCCCAAAAAGGTAACTTAAATTTTGAAAAAAGTTTCAAATATGGAAATCGACTCATCTTTGGCCAACGGAATGCCAGAGAAAAAAATAGTCCCAATCAATCATTTAATGCTGACAGGCCACCTACACCAAACATTCCATTTCCTGACAATTATTCCATCCATGTCCCAACTTTCCAAACAACCTCCAATGTCCACCACCACCTTTAGTTTCAAATAATAATGGAAATATTCAGCCTCAAAATATCCCTGAGCCACTATTGGATTCCACCTCCACCTCTACCTCCCCACGCATTCCCATCACTCATTACAAAAAACTCTGCCTATCCCCGGACTCTTTCCTAGAGATCCTCTAGGAAACGACCACGTATTCCCTCCCTCCCATTCAAATTCAATCTGGAAACCACCTGGAGCCTAACTCCCCACCAAATATCTTTTCTTTTGGCACTCGGTCTCCTTCAAAATTTAGCAACACGGCCCAACCCATCACACAAAACTCTAACCTCTCCTTTAGGCAAAACCCGACTCCCATTCCTTTCCAATCTTTAACTAACGACCAGCCTTTGTCAGAATCAACTCTACAGCTAACCTCCACCCCCATTTCAACAACTTTGGAACCCGACCAGTCTTTAACATCTCCCCCAAATCAACAACCCAGTCAACCTACACCCCAAGACAATCTGCTACCCACACCATCAAAACTACCCACCCATCCTACCACGATCATTCAGGAAACACTTGCCACAAGTGATATCGGAGATTTGATAGGAGTTGACTTCACGGGTTTAGAACATTTAATTGAAGATCAGATTATCGAAGAACGTACACAATTGGCGAATCAATGAAATTCCTATCCATAAACATCCGTGGATTATGTACCCCCCATGCTGAATCAGTTTTTCGTGCTTGCGGTTATCTGCTACGGCTGATCTATTTGGAATACCCACAATGAACACATCTTTTCTCTGGCTAAAGAAAGGTTCGAACTCAAATGACATCACTTGAACTCAGACGACTTTTTTAATGTTTGATGTGTTACTTCCCTTTTTCCATATAATTGACTCTGTATGAAATTTTCCATAGCTACTTGCTAGGATTTTTTTCAATTAATAATTTTTAACCGTTCAAAAAAAAAAATCCATTTGTAATTCTAATGGATATAATATAAAAATATAATATATATATATATGGGAAAAGTGAATATGGGTTGTCCCTCATCTAAGCTTAGATGAGGAACCCCTCACATCAAATATTTTATATTTTTTGTATTTTTAATGAATAAATGGGCCACATGAATTTTATGAATTAAAAAACAAATGTGAGTGTTCCCATCTAAGCTTAGATGGGGGACAACCCCATATTCACTTCCCATATATATATATATATTAAAATAGAACTCAATTGAAATCATGGATTTAATAGACAATACTCCACTATCAAAAACCAGATTCTAATATTTTATTAATAAATAAGTTGCCATCAATAGAAGCCAATAACAGTTTGCCGCATTATTTGAGATTCACATTCACATGTATCGCATGATTGGGCACACATTTATTCAATCATTCAATTTCGTGGACCCAAATTAAAGTTTAAGAAAATATCTTTTGAATATGTCCGGTGTAAATATTAATGTGCATACATAGATTAGACAAAAGTTATTTTCCGTTTATTTTCTTTAATCAAGTAAACATTTACCTAATCATTGTTATTTATTATGATTTCGGTGATTATCGCTTTACCATAAATAGCCTTTTCTCAATATCATTATAACATTCTGGTTAATTTCTCTTAAAAAAAAATCCGTTTGTCACTGATGGCTTCCATCATGTTTAAAGTATCCTATATCCATATTTATAACAAGTTCAAAGCAAATTCTTTGAAGGTTTCCAAGAAGTCCAGTTAAAAGGAGATTTATGTAATAATTTCTGGCAAATCCTTATTTACAGTTTGAATACAGAGTTGATGTGTTTCCGCAGTGATAATCAAAACAAATTTTACAAATTATGGCAATAAATCAACTAGAATGAAAGGAACTACCTCATCAAAACAGAACCGGGAACTAAACGAATGGCTCTGATACCAATGAAGGTATTTATAAAGTATTCGGAACTTACCCGAATGCTAGAAGCGGAAGAGAAAGAGATCGATATGATGTTTAGATCACCGGTCGGGAAAGCGATCACAAAGACGGAAGGCTTTCGAGTTTCTCAGCCTAAGAATTCTTCAACAGGTTTGCTTCGAACTAACCGAACAAGACTATTTTTGTTTTCTCTCAGTTGTGTGTGTAATTGTGTTACTCTCATCTCATATCTTATCTCAACGAGGAGATACGGCTCTATATTTATAGAGTCATATTAGATCACATGCCGTTAAATCAAGGGTGTTGGACATGGTCCACTTTGTTTAAACTCTTGTAAACACTCCTTATTTGTTTACACTCATTGTAAGCACTCCTATATGAGTGTATGCATGTGGGCCACTAATGTGACATCAAAGTCTTTGTGGGCGTACATGGATATTTCCAACAGCATTAATATACATGTATTGGGATGGAGAATCACGAAGGCGTCCACTTCATCAGTTCATGGTTGAATGATGGCTCCACTCATACCATTGACATTCTCACTATTTTGGGTATGCCAGGAATTGGGAAGACATCTTTAGCCCTCTATGTTTCATTTGTTCTATGAACAATATTTATCATCTTATTCATTTATGGATGCGGTTTTATTTGGGGCTGACATCAATAGGACTTGCAAAAAAGATGAATTAAAGGGATGGTCCGCTTACAGAAACAACTTTATACTGGAGATTTCCATCTCGAGTTTGGCTAAAGTTAAGAAATGTTTCTGTATGTGCCTCATACTGAGATTCCCGAACCAAGTTTGGCTCAAAATAAGGTGTTAATAGTTCTTGATGATGTTGATAGTTCGGACCAGTTGGAAAAGCTACTTGGAAACGAAGGTTTTCATCCAGGAAGCAAAATCATAATAACAACGAGGGACGCATCGTTGATAACGAAGTTTAGTGCTCAACCCAAACATACAATGCACTTAGTTGAAGCATTAAATGAGACCTCATCAATGCAGCTTTTCCGTGTGCATGCCTTCGGGTCCAATGATGTCAACCAAGGTCGTTATGAAAGTTGTGTCCAAGGAGATAGTAAGTTTATTACAAGGGACACCCCAAAGGCTTCTTAAATAGGGAACTGGGCAGGGAGTTGGTATATGGAAAAACTGTACGTTTATGGAGGAACAGAATAAGATTGCTAGCAAAGAAATGCTTCACTATAGAAGACGGGGTCTTTGCTGAATTAGCATTGGGACTCTTTGGGGCCAAAATTGAATTAAGAAAGTTGTTTATATTGCTTCTTTTTTCGCTGGAAAAGAGAGAGAATTTTCTGAAACAATATTAAAGAAATGTGATATTATGATACGAAGTGGGATGAAGAATCTCACTGATAGATTCCTTCTTAGTATCGGACCAAGAAACGAGTTAAATATGCATCAATTGTTTCAAGTTATCGGAAGACTTGTGGTTCACAAAGAATCGCCAACAGATCCAAGTGAACGTAGTCTATTATGGTGCAAGACATCATTCGATGTGTTGAAACGGCAACAGGTACATGACTTACCCATGTTTACTCGTCCTATGTTAAAAGAAATGTAAAGTAAAAATAACTCCGGAGAGGTTGAGGGGCTTATTACCTGAAAGGGCCTGAAAAGGTCTCATTTTTTTTATTTTTGATCGTAGACCATCAGCTCTTTATTTCAGATTCATTGAGCAATTCTTGAGTAAACTAATAGAATTCAAAGAATTAGCGTAGTATCAGGACTCAAACTCCCTCTACAGGCCTTCTCTCTGCTCGTCTAATCTTCTGTCTCTTCGAGCTGTACCAAAAAAAGAAGTTTCAGGGATTCAATTTGTGATATTACTTATTCTTACTTAACGAGTTACTTACTCAATAGAGAATCTAGTATCAAGAAGAAAATATTTATTACCTTTAGTATTTGTAGTTAAGATAGTATTTATCAGTTTACTTATAAGTTAAGGGTCTTTTAGGTTATATAAAGGGAGAGTATGTATGTGTCTATTGAACCTTATACTACATACTTAGGCCGATGACAAAGATAATTAAACGGGCAGTCATAAAATATACTGATTTCTCCAAGTCCCTCATCTTCTTCTCTGTGTATCTGTTTAATTTATATCTGGATCCTTATCGGGAGTTGGGATTCTTAAATCCCTTAATTCCCGGGCGGTTGGGGATTAGATTTAGGGTTCACTACTGGGAGCCGGTGGGTTCTCGGATTCTTATCCATAATCATATACCTTGTATAACGTTAATTCTTGTTAACTGCATTTCTTTTCTTTTAGGAAATGAGAAAGCTTAAAGGCATCCTGTTTGACAAGAGAATGAAAGAGAATGGATCAATCGTGGTGGAAACAAAAGACTTGAGTAAAATGGCTAATTTAATGTTCTTACATCTCAACCATGTGGAAGTCGTTGGGTCTTTTAAGGATATTCCTCAAGATATAAGATGGTTGTGTATACATGGGTTCCATTTAGATGAAATACCTGCAGGTTTGCCAGTGGCAAATCTGGTTGTTCTTGACATGTCTCGTAGTAAAATCAAATCTTTCAACATGTGTACACAAAGTGCAGCGAAAAAAGGAAAGGTAGGAAATTTGAAACGTTCACTTTAATTATTTGTTCTTTGCACGGTTAATGCAATTCGCTTATTCTCTTAAGTTGCTTCCCTTTCAACAGCTGAATAAAAACCAACCGTTGCTTGGATCATTGAAGATTTTAAATCTGAGCTTCTGCTGTAAGCTTGAGAGTGTCGTTGGCTTTGTCGAGCTCCCTGAACTTGAGAGGTTAATACTTGCAGGCTGCAGACGCTTGAAAAGGATTTCTGCTTTGTCGAGCTCCCTGAACTTGAGAGGTTAATACTTGCAGGCTGCAGACGCTTGAAAAGGATTTCTGACACTATTGACAATTGTGTTAAACTTGTCATTATTGATCTGAGTTACTGTATTATGCTTAAAAAGCTTCCAAAGAATTTAGGTAAGTTAAAAAATCTCCAGGCACTGTCACTAGATGGCGGTAACCTTGATGTTCCAATTAATAGGACGGATGCTAACAGTAGGAATGCCATAAATTCACAAGCCTCATCACCAAAAGTTTTAAAATCCTTCCCAATTTCTTCACTGAGCTCATTAATTGCCTTACATTCAGATACTACGAGTATATTGAAAAATGAATCCATTCCTATGGAATTCGGTAGCCTATCTTTGTCGGGGAAATTACTATTAGATGGTGAAGAAATCCTTCTCTTACCCAATTGTGTGAGAACCCTTCAAAGAATTGAGTTGCTCACTTCAGAAGAATGTAATTTGCTAAAGGCAGTGGAAGCGCCTCCATGTACAGTAAGAGTCAGAAACTTAAAAATTCGTCGATGGGATTTGCTACAGAAGCATGTACTAAATGAAGAGACTCCAAATCCTTCCCCTCTCGATATAGCACTTAAGATATATTCCTCAGCACAGTCATCCGTTGCAATTGAAGGCATAGTCAAAATCCAACCTATAGCAGATGTTAAAGAAGTCTTACATAGTTTGGGCTGGAAGAAGATCGATCTTGTACAAAATCAGGAGGTACAGACTTGGCATGATTTGAAAACAAAAAGCAAATCTAAAGTCAAGGTTCGTTTTCCATGTCTTTTTAGTTAATTAAGCTATCACAGTGCATGCTAATTTACCTTTATTTGGCAGTTATATTATGAATTTGGAATATTCAGCACATTTTATGGGGGAAAAGCACTTCCGGATTGGACTTTTGATAAGAAAAAAACAGGGTCATCAATTTCATTTACTGTTCCATCATCTTCTAACAATCTTAGAGGATTGAATTTCTACTATGCCCAGAAGGGTCGAGATGCAGATGCTGGTGTTAATTTGCTAACAGTCATAGTTAGTAACAAAACAAAAAACCGCAAATGGATATACAAGCCTTATGTTCACTGGGTCAAAGTAAAGGCACAGAATTTCATATGGTTAAGCCATTGGATGCTGGGGAAGAATGAGATGGAAGAAGGTGACAACGTTAGTATCACATTACCAGAGGAGGATATAAGTGCTGATGTTAGTATAAGTGAGTGTGGGGTTAGTTTTGTGTATGCTGATGGAAGTGAAGAACAACAAAAAAATTCGTTGGGTCTATTACAGTCCAGGGATCAAATAATTGGTGGTGACTTATCTGCTTTTCGTTTAACAACCGGAGAATACTTGCTAGACAACCAAAGGTTTTTTTGGTGGCATACTGATTGCCAAATTTATCGCCCTTTCATTGAAAACGGCGCTTGTTATGAAGGTATATTCTCTTGTAAGAACCGTTAAATTATAAGATGATAGATGTGAATAATACTTAATCTTTGTTTTTCTTTTTTATTACTCCTACTTTGCATTAGAAACGGGCCTGTACTATAGAGCTTCCAAAGAAAGCTTCACGGAGGGAAGTGCTATCAGACCTTGATGATCAGCGCCCAGTGGAACTAGGAGCTTAAATTGAATTGAAGTGACACTTGTGGGGTACATGTGAGAAGAGGTAATCTACACTAGAGAGTATTTGTAATCATGTTAACGATAGTGGTTGAATATGATGAGAAAAGAATATATTTTTATGTTGTAAGTCTTGGTTGTTGGCCTGTACAGGAGAGCTTTACTTCCTGGATTGTTCTTTGTAATTCTTTATTAATTTATTTAGTTGTCCTTCAATTCTCTTATTACCTTTCTATATACGGATCATCCCTTTGGTTCTCAGAATGCATGGGAATTTGGTGGAATGAAATTTGAATTTTCTTTCGTCATGTTGAATTAACATAGAAAATTATAGATTCCATTCGACCAAATTCCCATGCATTCTGAGAACCAAAGGGATGATCCTATTACCTTTTCTTAGTTTTATAAACTTGACACTTTGTTGCTTAAGATATTACTTCATTATCCCTTTTTTGAACAACCAACTTTGTGGTTAAGGAGTTAACGGTTAATTATTTCACAATGCTGGGCTAATAAACAGTTTGGTGGTAAGATGTAATTTAAAATTTGGTGCTTTAATAAAATTTAGAGTATGTAATGTGGAAAAATGAATATTTGATTGAGAAAAGGGAGATATTAGCATTAATAATCAAATTATTTTTCCAAATATGTATAGATACTATTCGCTCTATCTAAGATTGGGTTTTGTTAATGACAGCCCTTAGGGCTATCAGTATAAGATATTAGTTTTTATGTACCCTTAGGGATGTCATTATTATTTTCCTTTAAAATTAATTTAACATTTTAACATCTCATTTTTTGTTAAAATATAACAGAACTGATATCATACTAAAGAAAATCAAAAGCTAAATTTAATGTCCATGAGTCTTCTGCCGATTGACAGAAATGCCGATTAAGCAATTCCTCTCATCCCGATAAAGGGAGTCACCCGTGATTCGATAGTTCCATTTTCCGCTGATGCAGGCCGATTGGGATCCCAGCAGTCAAACCACTGTCTTCGTTCCTCACCCTCCTTCCAATCAAATCTATTCTAAGGTGCCCAGAGGCAGGGGAAACAAAGGAAGAGTCGACAAGGGCTAACTACATACTGATTGGCTAATTTCCCTCGGTGACGTAAGACTGAAGAAAAGACCACAATAAGGGACCTACTCTTGCCGAAAGATAGGAGAAGATCAAGACTTTGATTTAGACAAGGAAGATTCTGACAACTCACTAGATCGGGATACTAAGGTATAGAGTGGCATACTAAATAGAAGAAGAGGTACACTCAAACTACCGTAGGACCTGTCTTGCTGTGGAAGCAGTGGCCGGAAGCTTTACTACATCAGCTGTAAAAAGCGGAAGGCTGGTGGCGGAATATCGGCCAAGATACGTCGTGCTGTTGAAAGAGCTGTCAAACAAGGAGGAGTCTGTTGTTGGCGAAATCCGTACCGTTCGCTCGCTCTAGAGAACATCCTTTTATTCACTCCTATATACCTTATAGCTTCACAGTTACAAGTCATTTTCTCATTACTTTAGGTCTCTCATTTTCTCTTTTTATTGGCATTACTATAGTGGGATTTCAAAGAAATGGGCTTCATTTTTTAAGCTTCTTATTACCCGCAGGAGTCCCACTGCCGTTAGCACCTTTTTTAGTACTTCTTGAGCTAATTTCTTATTGTTTTCGCGCATTAAGCTTAGGAATACGTTTATTTGCTAATATGATGGCCGGTCATAGTTTATGCTATGTATGAATGATATTTTGTATTTTATAGGGGATCTTGGTCCTTTATTTATAGTTCTTGCATTAACCGGTCTGGAATTAGGTGTAGCTATATTACAAGCTTATGTTTTTACGATCTTAATCTGTATTTACTTGAATGATAACGAGGCTTTAAAAAAGAGTTTACCCCGCGAAAGCGTTCTGCAAATCGCATTTGAGCCTTACGACCCCAAATTTTAGTTCTTCACTACTCGTACAGGAAAAAGTAACTTTCTGTATGGGGGGAATCCTTTATTCTCAATCAAGATGCCTCAACTGGATAAATTCACTTATTTCACACAATTCTTCTGGTTATGCCTTTTCTTCTTTACTTTCTATATTGCCATATGCAATGATGGAGATGGACTACTTGGGATCAGCAGAATTCTAAAACTACGTAACCAACTGCTTTCACACCGTACGAACAACATCCGGAGCAAGGACCCCAACAGTTTGGAAGATATCTTGAGAAAAGGTTTTAGCACCGGTCTATCCTATATGTACTCCAGTTTATTCGAAGTCTCCCAATGGTGTAAGGCCGTCGACTTATTGGGAAAAAGGAGGAAGATCACTTTGATCTCTTGTTTCGGAGAAATCAGTGGCTCACGAGGAATGGAAAGGAACATATTATATTTGATCTCGAAGTCCTCATATAGCACTTCTTCCAATCCTGGATGGGGGATCACTTGTAGGAATGACATAATGCTAATCCATGTTCTACACGGCCAAGGAAGCATCGGTTTTTAATCTCATTATGACTTGGTCGTTCAGAAGAGATTCTTTCTCGATCAGAATAGTGGAATGGAAGGCACTACAAGAAAGATATACTCCTTTTCAAATCGCCCCGCGAAGACAGACGTTCAGAAAGGTTCTCGAGATTCTCAATCGCTCTTTTTTTAGTGGGGAGGAATAGTACGGGAAGGGAGCGAGACCAAGCCGAGACACTAGTAGAGTAAGCCCTTCCCACGTGTCAAAATGAATTGCAGCCTCAACCAGAGAGATCAACCTGCGCCTTTGATGTTAGGCCCCGGTGGAAAGTTTTCCGAAACCGGAACTGAATGGAATTGTTACTTTCCAAAAATGCTTTCTGAAAAGAAAGAAGGTCCATTTTCCCACGTAGTTCGTCGGTCAAACCAACAATTCTCTTCTCAAAGTAATAGGGAGATCCTTTTCTAGTTAGACTTCTTGCAATGAAAGAACCATCCCTTCCTATTTGTTTGTCCTGTCAGATAGAAAGAGAGACCCCAAAGAGCCTTCTTTACCACTTTAGGGGGCGGGGGTGAAGGGGGGGTTTACATGCAACCGAGGCAAAGTTGTTTATGATTGAATCTCAGAGGCACTCTTATCATTTGGTAGATCCAAGTCCATGGCCTATTTCGGGTTCACTCGGAGCTTTGGCAACCACCGTAGGAGGTGTGATGTACATGCACTCATTTCAAGGGGGTGCAACACTTCTCAGTTTGGGCCTAATAGGAATTTACTTTCTGCCTTTCTAGTCTCTGTCATGGGCATAGAAGCCTATGGTTCCATCTTGTTGTTGCTGGAGGTACACATCCCTCTTCTCGGTGTGGAGCGATATACGAGAAATAGATGCTCAGCCTGAAATGTCCGATAACGGCGCTGAAGTAGTGAATCTATCGGCACCATAGCTGTGGCATACAACTTTGGACCTAACGGCCGGCCCAGTAACCTTTCGGAATGGGGGATCCCCGTTGTCAACAACCACGGTAGTAGTTGCGGAACTACTGGGCCGGGAGAGGACAACCTCTTGTTCCTGCTCCTCTTTCTTCGCTTCGGGGACGGAGGTCCTACGGTAGGTAACAGCAGGTACAAGCAACTTGACCGAAGGGGACCAGCGCTTCTACTCTTCCACCGAGGAGCCGTTCGCAGCGAGAAGCAAGGGATG
>CM067171.1:33419293-33423668 GCA_034093135.1 Erigeron breviscapus
TGCTGAAAAAGTGAGCAAAAAAGAGAACCAAACAGGCCTAAAAACCAAACCAACAGCAAAACTCAGTCAGCTAAACTTTCATTCAGGCATTTTCACAAACAGGTTGTATGTAAGCAATCCAATAAGCATGATTCAGCTTTCTAGCAAAATTAGTACATCCAAACCCTATACTAGTAACCTTAAACCAACAATTCTGAGTCAATCCTAATGAGTTTTCAGCTCAAATCAACAAACAAGCAAGAACCTTATGTATAATTAACAAAACCGAATAACTGTGATAGCAAAATTAAACAGTTATACAATGGAATTCACATAGAAGCAATGGTGTTATGATACTCAGATCATATAGACAATTAGAAACACTATAACACTCAAATCAATATGAATTCATGGCTGAAAATTGATAAAGATATTACCGGTTTTGAATGAACAATAACGAGATGTAATAGATGAAAGATAATCTCAAACAGTGAAGTAATTCTGCGCTTAATCCGTAAATGTAGCTGTACTTCTCTTCTGTAACCACAAGCTATTGTCCATGGAAGCTTCAAATGCCACAACAATGGCGGATAAAGTAAATCGGAACAAAACACAGTGAATATATAACCAAATTCCAGTTCAAAAATCCTAATAATTTAGCCTAAATCCTATCCCATAGCTTTGATACTAACTGTAGTATTGAAATTATATACATTCAAGCTTGATTATCGAAGATGAATAGAGGATTGAAGGTAGTGTGTGAAATGTGTGTGTGAGAGAGATAGAAAAGTGAATATAAGGTTGTCCGGCAGCTAAGCTTAGTTATAGAATCCCTTGTAAATAAAAAAAAAAAAAAAACACTAACCAAAGTCGTATGAAAAATGACTCATATGCCCTCTATAAATACACAACCAAGTCATTTTGGTGGTGGAGTTGGAATTCTCTTCAATAGTTCAATGTAAAAAGTGGGACTTACGAAGGTTTGCCGGCTCTATCGCTTGGACAAGATACCGTCCAATGCTATTAGTGAACACCTCCTACACTTAGTGAAAATTCTTTGAAACCGAAAAACTCCATAAAAATACACATCACCTCATGGAAAATTCTCCTCAACTGTATCTCCACAAAAATCAACCTCTCTTTGAGAGGTCTTCTGATCCAAGACCTAAAATGTTCAGTTTGTCTAGGCCTGGCTGAATAAGTGCACGTTTGCGAGATTGATTTGGGGCCCTTTCAACAAATGGTGGAATTTAAAAACCATAAACCACTGCTCCATTCGTGATCCCCTGTTTTCGGGCTGAATCTTTGGATTTCTCCTAACAAAAGACTATCTATCTTGATGTTGCAATCAAAAACACCTTCTGGTCTCTTTGGAAGGACCAAAATTCGTCTTGCTTTCAAAGAAAGAACAAGATACCAGAAGCCATTATCGAATGCGATCATCTTTTTTTCTTTTAATTGGATCAAGAATAGAAATTTTACATGTAATATTAATTGGTAGATTGGCAAATTGATTCCCAATCTTGTAATAAATGATTGTATCATTTAGTCTCTAGTACCTTGCTAGAGTTTATACATTGATTATGTTAAAAAGAAAGTTCATTGATTACTGCGATTTTTGTATGCATGTAGACAGTTGGATAAAATAAGAGGAATATCATCAGACATTTCTAAGTACTTGCAAGGTTGCAACTCCTTTATTTTGTTACATCCCGAACTTTGAATTTGATGAAAACATATTTCCTTGTGTGTGGCCTTTGTTCGTGTTATAAGAGAAGGATTTGGGTGTCAAATTCATGCCGGTCTTCCTTTGAGAGAAAGCTCTAAAGCATACTTCTTCTAATGAAAAAAAAAAGAATTAAGAAATGTATTAGTCACTATAATCACATCAAGTTCGATTACATAGTCGTTGTAAATAGTTGTTGAAATATTTTGTTGTATTAAATACTTATATGGGTGTTGTTATATCATATAGGGAGGCAACTAATTCTCCTTTGAAAACCAAGTGAAATATTAATGATGGTGAGCTGATTCTGGGAACTTCACGACAGGCAAAAAATAGACAAAGAGATGATCATAAGAGATAAAATTGTTAAAACCGGCATCAACCTTTATAACTGGCACCATATGCAATGTAGGGATGATAATATGAGCTGGTAAAACGCAGATTGTTCAGCATGTACTCCCCTGTAGTTAATTGAAAAGCAGAGAGATCTCCACCAAGGATATGGTTCCATGATTTGTAATAACCCAGCACATCTTTTTCTTCCATCTTTCCATCGTCATATACAAAACTAACCCCACATTCCATTGTATAATGACTTTCTACCTCGGTTACGGTGACAGTAATTTGATCACCGGCTTCCATTTCATTCATTCCAAACATCCAATGGCTTAATAATGTCAAATACTTCCCACCTACAGAGACTGGATTAAAATATAATGCCGGTATCTCCAGGTGTGATTCTTTGTCATATTACTGATTGTGATCAGTGCAAATGAACAACAGATCAAGATGGAACGGAAACTTCTATTTGGAGTTAGAAATAGCAGATATTTAATCCTCTAAGCTGGCCAGGAGATGAGGGGATGGTAAATGATATTGATGGCCCCTTGTTTTCATGACTAATCCAATTTGGCATCTCTTTTCCCCCATAAATTGTGCTAAATATTCCAAATTCATAGTACATCTGCCAATACAAGCTTAGTCAGCATAAATCTTATACTTTCATAATGTATTCGGATATTGTGAATCAAAGGTGAAAGAGTTAGGGACATTTAGTTGGGCAAAACACCCATTGTTATCAAATTTTGTTTTCCAAATAAACATAGAAAACAGAAAGCGAGATCAAATCGTAGCATTTTCTTGATTTTGAACGTGTTTTCAAAATATTCATTTGTGTTCTAGAGATGGAAAACTCCTTTCATTTTCTAGAAATTTAGAAATGGAAAACTAGAAATCATTTTCCACAACTAAACGCGCCCTTAATGAATCAGTTTGCTTCTCAGCGTCTCACCAATAATTTTGGTTTCTCAACGAATCTTAGGCTTATATGCCTGAGCGCGTGTGTAGTTAGACGGATACATACATATATTATATATACCTAATTATATACTTACATATTCACACTAAGACAAGAAAAAACCTAGATCTTAGATTCCTCTGATTCTCTAAATAAATTACAAGTTCCCAATCCTCTTTTAATGAAACTTTAAGTTAGTCCAACCAACTTCGTAATATTGTTATCAACACTGCCATAGGTTGAATTTTGAACCATCCTTCAATTTCCATCGACGAAGTGCTAAAAGTATAAAAGGCATGATAGCAAGAGTGGAGACATTTTACGATCAAATACAATTTTTTGCAGCAAATGCGTATCTTTGTACGACCTGCTAAAAGACCCGAGAATCAGCTGTCGTAGTGTACTTGGAGGATGCTTAATCGATTTCAGCATTTACAGTCTTTCAGACTAAGTATCTCAAGCCTAGGAAGTCTTCTCAAATCACTGGGCAGGGAAACGATTGGATTACTATCTAACTGTAAATCCTTTAACATCCTTTAACATGGATAAGCTACTGAAGTGATAGAGAGAAATTGTAGGGATATAGCAAATTACTATTTCCAAGTGACAAGTTGGGTGAAGAAATCGTAAGGAACTTCAAATCTCTCGATAAAGCCTGCACAATGGACAAACTATTACTATCAATGTTATTGGCATTGGTCATTTTTAGTGATTTGACATCACTCACCTCCATTTGAGATTGATTGAAATTGCAACCATCTAGTACCAGTGATTTAAGCTTCTTTAATGTGCTTATGGATCTTGGAAGCTTAAGATTGTAACAGTTGGTCAAATCAATTAGGATAAGTTCACTACATAACTGAATTGATTCAGAGATCTTAATCAAACTTGTGCAACTTATAAGGATTAGCCTTTCAAGTGTAGGGAATTGGGAAAAGCCACAGACACTACAAAGCCGATAACAGTAACTTAGATTAAGAATCTTCAATGATCCAAGCAAACCTTTGTCTTTAGAGAATAATCCAAGTAACTGTTGAAATGAAGATATGGTGAATAAGTAGTGAATGCATCAATACGACATGAAAGAATATATAGTTGAAATAGATGTTTCAGATTTCTTACTTTTCTTCTTTTGCTAGGTTGTTGGAAGTTATAATAAGATAAGTCAAAAGATTCGAAATTGCTATGAGACAGGTCAAGCGCAACCAGATACTCTAGTGGTAACTCTGATGGCACAAATTTTGAAGGGAATTGATGCATACACAACCATCTTAATTGTTGAGGAAAATTCTTGTAGGATCCTTCTAGTTCCACATAGTTGAGTTGTAGCAGCATTAGATTATCCATCTTACTGAAAGTGTCTGTTTTCAGCA
>CM067171.1:33424668-33435956 GCA_034093135.1 Erigeron breviscapus
CCATTTAAGGGAGTTTTGGTAAGTGGTTCCTAGCTTAATTTCTTTATTTTTGTTTATTAAACATGATACCTATCCAAATTTAATCACTTTTGGTCTCATAAACCCCAAGAACCGAAATTAGGGTTCCAAAATCCATGAATTAGGTCAAAAATCGTTTTGAGTCAAAAGTCTTGATATGAAGTGAAATTATCGAGTGGGTTATACTCAAACATGTTATACTTAACTAAAAACGAGTCTTGGAACCTCTCAAACTGAGTTTTAAGCATAAAATTAGGTCTTGGGTCTATTTAGGGTTACAAATGGGTCAAAATCGGGTTTTGTATGCAAATGAAGTCAAGGATTGGATTTCGAAGTTGAAACAAGTTCATTTAAGCATAATTAAGTTTAACAATACTTAAAATTTGGTCTTGGAGCTGTGCAAGTCGGATTCAAGGTCTAGAAGTCAAGTTTTTAGGGTTTTGGGTGGTGTTTGGCTCAAATTTGGTGTGCAGGTCGTCCATGGTTCAGGTCCAGCGTAGGGTACGCCTTGTTCAGCGTAGGTGACGCTCGTACTGGGCAAGTGGCGTATCTTACGGTCTCACCACCGTAAGATACGGTTGTCTCCAAGTTCGAATTTGGCCTTACGCTAGAATTCTTACGTTGATTTTTGGAAGTCAAGACGCCAAAATAAGCATTTCCAAGCAAGCGTAAGGTACGCCCCATTTGGCATATGTTACGCCCAATTTTTTTTAGCCTAGCGTAGCTTACGCCATGTAGAACCGTAGGTTACGCCAGTTCCTTTTTAGCCACCGTACCTTACGCCAGGAAGCACCGTAAGATACGCTGCCTTCCATGTGTCGTTTTCATGATTCTTTTTCTTGCTTTGATTCTAACTTCCTTGGGTCGAGTCAAAGGTTCAAACCAGATCCTTCTTGGTCCCTATAGTGACCTGACCAGTTCTTAATGAGGGTTCAAAGCTATTGGTTCAACATAGAAGTTCATGAAAGTAAACAAGAACATATATATATATATATTGATACGTACATGTATATCATGATAGGTTGTGATCGTGTGGCAAATAATTGACGTTCTAACTCACTCTAAATTCGATAAATCAAGGCAAAGGTGAGTTTTCGTAGTTTCCCTTACTCTTTTAAGAGCCGGGCTGAAAAGTCTACGTTTGTGTTTGATGACATTTGTGATTTGAATGATTGTGTGATGGATTTGTTGACGTGAAATTATGTGGTTGTAATAAGATTATTGTATGTGCATGTTGAGTGACTGTTAGGTTAGTTGTGTATATATGGAAGACGGTAATACCTTTGAAAGGTTGTAGATGTGGTGGGAAGGCTGCGGGTGACCCTATATATAAGCATCTATGACTTCTCAAAAGTAGTATCGTATGAAGTATATGCCCATGGGGTTTTGGAAATGTGTGGACATTGATGGACATTGATGAACAATTTGTGATGTGTTGAGAACAACGATGGACATGAGAGACATGATGACAATATAAACGGGCACTTTAAGTGCTTGATGACATTATACGGCTACTTTAAGTACTTGATGACATTATGGATGACATGAGGACAATTGAGGGATATTGTATACAAGTGTGAAATCATAGAACATGTTATACTCTCAATTAAGACCAAACTTCCCGTTCTTTATGTTTGCTTATGTGTTGGATGGCATTGGTATGTATTCTTGTCTTTTCATTCCTACGAACTCACCAACCTAGTGTTGACATTGTTTAGTACACTTTTCAGGTAATCAAGAGAACCCAAGAGCTTGATGTGCATGGCTAGATGTTGGACTATGACCATGGATCCGTGATTCATTACCCGTTGATGGGACTAGCTTAGGATCATGAGCCATCTTTTGGTATTATTTTGTAAACTCTTGATGGTTGTATGCTCCTTGTGCTTTTGTGACATTGAAATCAAATTGTTGGGTTCACGGAATCCTTTTAAATTCATATAGTCTCGTTCTACGATAATTCCATCTTGTGTCATGCTTTTCGGTGCATTCCGAGCCTAGCTCGGGGTGCTATAGTATATTACAATGAAAGGTATTTATGCAAGGGATGGGAGAGCCGCTCCCTTTGACCCGGTTAGACCCTAACAATCTCAACGGCTACTAAACAGAAATACAAAATATTACACATGACCCCCTTGGACTATTATTATTGCTATTATTGACTCTAAACACATATTATTTATATCAATACCCTCTCGTTTAAAAACTTTTTGCCCTCAAAAAGGAAAATCTGGGAAACGGGTCTTCAAATCCTCTAAATACTCCCAAGAGGCTCAAGTCATTGGTAGTCCTTCCCAATGGATGAGCAGCTGCACTGTGACAATCGCCAAAATTTCAGGTTAATTAATTTAGTATGATGTGTACTACTAAATTTTATGACATAATAAACTGAACAAATATTCTTTGGATAAATCATGGACAATTAATGCCAAGAACTCAAATAGTTATTTGAGAGTTGCTTGGAAATACTTTTTCATACTTATACTATCAATAACCGTATTTATGAATAGTACAGTATTCATGAATAGTAATGTATACATGAATAGTACCGTATCTGTGAATAGTAATCGTATCTAGAAATTGTATTTATGAATAGTGACCGTGAATAGTAACGTGAATAGTAACGTAAAGTAGGTAAAAAGTAAATTTTAAATAGTAAAGGTAAAAGTAAATTGTAAATAGTAAAGGTAGAAAGTAAATTGTAAAAAGGGTAATAAAATAAAATAATATAAAGGTGGGACCCACGTCAAATAATTTAAAGTCTACGTTGAATTCTGAATTCGAATAATTTCAAAAGTGAATAGTGCTGAATAGTAAACATCGCTTTCATACTTTATCTCTATGATTAAAATGTATAAAACTTGATCATAGGGATTAATTCATAAAAAGTTATCAACATGAAAGTTGTAGATTTTAATTAGCTGATTTCATAGAAACTTGAATCGTCTCGATTGGAGGCTGTATGGATAATTTAGGATTAAAACAATGTATAAATATATACTACTAGGATAAATGAAATCTATCATTAGAAACGTCCAAGAGGTAGTGGGAAACACACTTTTATCTACTTTATAATTTAAAATTTATAAATTATGAATCACGGGTTTAGTTCACTAGATGTATGGACAAAAAAAATACTATATATATACATACCCCTTATTCATGATTAACTTTATAATATAATAATAATATAATATAATAATATTATATAAACTTTGAAATTTTCGTTGAAAGATTGAGTACGCGTTTTCTTTTTCTAAATCGACGGTAACTTTATTAATATAATAATCAAACGAATGAATTCGTTCGCCTATAAATAGCAGACGATATTAAACTTTAAAACACACACCACTACATATTCTCTTCTAAATACTCTCTGGTATAACTATACAAGGCTTATTTCATCTACTTGATTTCTGCTATTATTACTAAGGTGAGTCTTCATACTCCCCTTTTCATTTATTTATACATTTATTTGGGGACTGAGATACATGCAATAAAACTACTTGTTATACTTATATGTATATTTTCAAAGTTATATACTCCAGAAAATGAAGTTTGCCACATAGTTTGCCCATTCTTCACGAACCAGCGCAATTGTTGATACATCAGCCCTCACTAGCTTCAAGACATCATAAATAGCCATGGAAGAGCTGTTTCATACAGAAAATAAGAGCTCAAATCAGAAGAGGCATGTTGACTATACACAGTTCAAGAATACATTTGGTTAACTAAGAAAAGTTAGCAAGAAAAATATAGATCCGATGCTTGTCCATTGCTGCTAATCAAAATGATCATGCAAATGTATTACCAAACTGGTTGAACACTCTTACTATTAATTACCAATTCCTTCCACAGGCGTCAAGTGTCTGATTGAAATAACAATTGATGTGTATCACTTCAATGGTATGCAAATCTTAATTTAGAGAACGCCTACTGATAAATGGCTCAACAAAATTTACTAAGCTTCATTTGTTCTTGTCTTAAATAAAAATGGCCAACTAGAAGCCAGGCAGCAGCCATGGAATACAAGAATTAGAAACAAGCTAGCATAGGTTCACACTTCTCAAACTAACAAGACTTATTACTATAGTTTTATACAAGAAGAATATATCAGCTTTAACAGAATTAGTACAAGTCCCCCTCTATTCCATAGTTCTGCACGTTTTTTGGTCATTATTATCACTCCCAACAACCACAAAGTCTTTAGCATCTACATGTTAACATGTACCTTAATGAGGTCTGTCTACAAACCTAGTCACAGGAATACCAGATAATTAAGATAATTAAGGACATGATGATACTGCAGCTTCTTATCGGCCTTTGACAGTTTAACTCTTAACACATATGCACAAAATACTGTCCCTTACTCCCTTTTCCCTTGCATAGTTGGCCACTAAACTAATATTTTGTAGTTAAATAGGTCACTAAACTTACAATCGTTATTATCATAGAGTATTACCAGTTGCCAGTTCACAAATCACAATGAAGTGAAAAAAATATACCTTACAAAGTCTGACTTGATTGGCAAAAAAATACTCGTAAAGTTTAGTGACCTCATTCACAAATCACAATGAAGTGAAAGTTCATTGTTTTACCAAATCACTAAGATTAGTGACCCTAATGACAAAATAAAGTAGTTGCTCCTCCGAGCAATTTTCATTATTTTAATTATCACAAAATACGTTTGAAGACCCAACTGACAAAAATTGCTTACTGATCAACATTGTGTCGCACCAACCTAATCTATTTTTGACTAGTTGCCCAACATACCTATTTTCACCTCTCAACAAAGTCAATAACGCATTCACTTTTTCTGCACTTGAGAGAGGACCAATCTGGAAATATATTTAATGATTAAATCAATGCTATATGAAGCTGAGATATACAAATGAATTTTCGGAACAAAAAAACTATAGTAGAAGTGGCAAAATTGGTAGGGTACTGCTCAAAACAGCTCCATTAAGTTTACCTGAAACACCATTGCGAGATGAAGTTCCAACCATCAACAAGTGAAATTCGTTTCACCACCATTGCGAGAAGTGAAATTCGTTTCACCACCAACCGAATCATTCGAGTGTGGACAGGGTTGCTGCTGCTGCTGCTGAAGTTCCAACCATCAAATTCGTAGATCCAGATCTAAAAATTAGTAGATCCAGATCTAAAAATTAAAACAAAATATCATATATCTTCACTCCAGATCTGAAAATTAAAACAAAATATCAAAAACAACAAACTTGAAAAATATTGATGCAACCCCCAAATCTTAAAAAGAAAATTTGAAAGATTTATGATCCGAATCAAAACAGATGTATTACCCGATTCACGGTGGCGGCCATTACCCAATTTACACATCTGAATCCATGATGGCGACCTTGGTGATGGTGAAACGAATGTTGGCTGCAAATGAAAGGGAAGAGATTGAGAGAGGAAACGATTGGTGATGGTGAAACGAATGTTGGCTGCAAATGAAAGGGTTTTTTTTGGTTTAGTGGGAATATAAGCTTTTGTCAGGAGGAGGAAACAAAATTATAAGATGACACTTTAGGATGACACGCAAAGAAAGTGTATCCCGTGTTACATTACACTTTTTTATGACACTAAAAATTGCGCGTCATAAACCCTTCAGATTTTACAAATTATGACAGTATTTTTATGACACACGTTTTTGCTTGTCATTAAAATGCATGTGTCATAATTTAGGTGTCATTAAAGGCTATTTTTCTAGTAGTGAAAACACATTATAACCTTATTTGATTGATCGTTTTCTTATTAATAAAATTGTTTCTTTTTCTTTCTCAATTATTCAACTCCTATTACTTATAATAAGTTATTAACATGAAGACATCAAAATTTTGAGTTTACGATCCAAAATCACAAGGCTATTTGCCGTCATTCATTATGCTTACAAGTTCTGATTTTGATGTGATTGTAAAAATTTAAGGTAAATCCAAAACTTTAACTAAACATATATTATATTTATCATTACTGTTTATTATAATTTAGCTTCGATCATCGGTTTACTTTAACCACAATTTATTTCATTCTCACAAATCATGTATGACGCATATTCGAATTTCTTTATGATACAATCTATATAGCTACCGTACATCGTACGGGTATTAGGACTATATATATATATAATATTATTATAGATAAAAAAATATTATATATATATCGATATATTGATTTTCAACCTCACAAGTAAATTACAAGGATGAAGATATACATGCAAAATAAGTAGAAGAGTTAATTGCACAAATCAACCTCGTGGTTTATACATTTTCGTGGTTTTCATCCCACCAAGTTATTTTTAGTGGATTTCGTTCTTCATCTTTACATTTTTAGTGGATTACATCCTTTGGAGGGATGTAAGGTGCTAAAAAAGTTTGCACACTTTTCGTGTTTTTCATCCCTCAAAAGGATGTAATCCACTAAAAATGTAAAGATGAAAGACGAAATCCACTAAAAATAACTTTGGGGGATGAAATCCACGAAAACGTGGAAACCACAAGGATGATTTGTGTAATTAACTCTAAGTAGAAAGAATATTACACAAGCTAGTCTTGTGCCCCATCATATCTGCCTGCCCCAAATTCCAAACATCATTGCACGCCGCTACTCCTATTATTTAATACCTTTGATGAAAACATGTTCAGCTACATCTCATGTTTTTTCAGTGCAGACGTGAAACATCTTTCCAATAGTCCAAATTAACAGAACTGTACTAAGCCAAAACCAAACTAAAGTGCCAAACTAAGGTACTGAACAAGCTACATCTCAAGTTCAGAACCGAAGTGCTGAACTAGGCCAAGAAACGAACTAAGGTAGTTAGGTTTCGAAATGTGAGCTGAACTAGACACAAAACCAAACTGGAATCAGAACCTAACTAGCTTGGAAAAATGACAAGATTAGTCTCAATACTAGGCAGAGAACCGAACCAAGAACCTACCTAAAACTGAACCAAAGAGGAGCAGTAGAAAAGCTTAGCTTTTCAAGTACTTAAACCGGAACCTAGAACTGCACCAAACACTGAACTTGCTGAAAAAGTGAGCAAAAAAGAGAACCAAACAGGCCTAAAAACCAAACCAACAGCAAAACTCAGTCAGCTAAACTTTCATTCAGGCATTTTCACAAACAGGTTGTATGTAAGCAATCCAATAAGCATGATTCAGCTTTCTAGCAAAATTAGTACATCCAAACCCTATACTAGTAACCTTAAACCAACAATTCTGAGTCAATCCTAATGAGTTTTCAGCTCAAATCAACAAACAAGCAAGAACCTTATGTATAATTAACAAAACCGAATAACTGTGATAGCAAAATTAAACAGTTATACAATGGAATTCACATAGAAGCAATGGTGTTATGATACTCAGATCATATAGACAATTAGAAACACTATAACACTCAAATCAATATGAATTCATGGCTGAAAATTGATAAAGATATTACCGGTTTTGAATGAACAATAACGAGATGTAATAGATGAAAGATAATCTCAAACAGTGAAGTAATTCTGCGCTTAATCCGTAAATGTAGCTGTACTTCTCTTCTGTAACCACAAGCTATTGTCCATGGAAGCTTCAAATGCCACAACAATGGCGGATAAAGTAAATCGGAACAAAACACAGTGAATATATAACCAAATTCCAGTTCAAAAATCCTAATAATTTAGCCTAAATCCTATCCCATAGCTTTGATACTAACTGTAGTATTGAAATTATATACATTCAAGCTTGATTATCGAAGATGAATAGAGGATTGAAGGTAGTGTGTGAAATGTGTGTGTGAGAGAGATAGAAAAGTGAATATAAGGTTGTCCGGCAGCTAAGCTTAGTTATAGAATCCCTTACATACTAATTTTTTAATATTTTTGAATTTTAATTAAATTACATGGGCCCATGAATTTTATGGATTAAAAAAATAATATGTGAGTGTTCTACCGTTAAGCTTAGGTACCTAACAGCCTTATATTCCCGTTCTTTTTGTTTATTACATCAAAAATTGTTTTATATAAACAAGTATGAAAAATGACTCATATGCCCTCTATAAATACACAACCAAGTCATTTTGGTGGTGGAGTTGGAATTCTCTTCAATAGTTCAATGTAAAAAGTGGGACTTACGAAGGTTTGCCGGCTCTATCGCTTGGACAAGATACCGTCCAATGCTATTAGTGAACACCTCCTACACTCCCATGGATCGGGTTCCCTTTTATGGGAATGGGCAAAACCACCGCGAATTGAAAAAAAGCATAAAATGCTCTCTGATCTTAATGATCTCTCAACTTGTTTCCACTTAGTTTAGTCCCTGATAATTGGCTTTGTTTCCTTTCCTTAAAGCTTATCTTTCTGTAAACAACATTAGAAAAAAACTGGACACTGCCAACCTCAATCCCCCATCAAACCAGAAAATTCTTTGAAACCGAAAAACTCCATAAAAATACACATCACCTCATGGAAAATTCTCCTCAACTGTATCTCCACAAAAATCAACCTCTCTTTGAGAGGTCTTCTGATCCAAGACCTAAAATGTTCAGTTTGTCTAGGCCTGGCTGAATAAGTGCACGTTTGCGAGATTGATTTGGGGCCCTTTCAACAAATGGTGGAATTTAAAAACCATAAACCACTGCTCCATTCGTGATCCCCTGTTTTCGGGCTGAATCTTTGGATTTCTCCTAACAAAAGACTATCTATCTTGATGTTGCAATCAAAAACACCTTCTGGTCTCTTTGGAAGGACCAAAATTCGTCTTGCTTTCAAAGAAAGAACAAGATACCAGAAGCCATTATCGAATGCGATCATCTTTTTTTCTTTTAATTGGATCAAGAATAGAAATTTTACATGTAATATTAATTGGTAGATTGGCAAATTGATTCCCAATCTTGTAATAAATGATTGTATCATTTAGTCTCTAGTACCTTGCTAGAGTTTATACATTGATTATGTTAAAAAGAAAGTTCATTGATTACTGCGATTTTTGTATGCATGTAGACAGTTGGATAAAATAAGAGGAATATCATCAGACATTTCTAAGTACTTGCAAGGTTGCAACTCCTTTATTTTGTTACATCCCGAACTTTGAATTTGATGAAAACATATTTCCTTGTGTGTGGCCTTTGTTCGTGTTATAAGAGAAGGATTTGGGTGTCAAATTCATGCCGGTCTTCCTTTGAGAGAAAGCTCTAAAGCATACTTCTTCTAATGAAAAAAAAAAGAATTAAGAAATGTATTAGTCACTATAATCACATCAAGTTCGATTACATAGTCGTTGTAAATAGTTGTTGAAATATTTTGTTGTATTAAATACTTATGGGTGTTGTTATATATACAGGGAGGCAACTAATTCTCCTTTGAAAACCAAGTGAAATATTAATGATGGTGAGCTGATTCTGGGAACTTCACGACAGGCAAAAAATAGACAAAGAGATGATCATAAGAGATAAAATTGTTAAAACCGGCATCAACCTTTATAACTGGCACCATATGCAATGTAGGGATGATAATATGAGCTGGTAAAACGCAGATTGTTCAGCATGTACTCCCCTGTAGTTAATTGAAAAGCAGAGAGATCTCCACCAAGGATATGGTTCCATGATTTGTAATAACCCAGCACATCTTTTTCTTCCATCTTTCCATCGTCATATACAAAACTAACCCCACATTCCATTGTATAATGACTTTCTACCTCGGTTACGGTGACAGTAATTTGATCACCGGCTTCCATTTCATTCATTCCAAACATCCAATGGCTTAATAATGTCAAATACTTCCCACCTACAGAGACTGGATTAAAATATAATGCCGGTATCTCCAGGTGTGATTCTTTGTCATATTACTGATTGTGATCAGTGGCAAATGAAACAACAGATCAGATGGAAACGGAAACTTCCCAATATTTGGAGTTAGAACATAGCAGATATTTAATCCTCTAAGCTGGCCAGGAGATGAGGGGATGGTAAATGATATTGATGGCCCCTTGTTTTCATGACTAATCCAATTTGGCATCTCTTTTCCCCCATAAATTGTGCTAAATATTCCAAATTCATAGTACATCTGCCAATACAAGCTTAGTCAGCATAAATCTTATACTTTCATAATGTATTCGGATATTGTGAATCAAAGGTGAAAGAGTTAGGGACATTTAGTTGGGCAAAACACCCATTGTTATCAAATTTTGTTTTCCAAATAAACATAGAAAACAGAAAGCGAGATCAAATCGTAGCATTTTCTTGATTTTGAACGTGTTTTCAAAATTTCCATTTGATTTCAAAAGATGGAAAGCTCCTTCCATTTTCTAGAATATTAGAAATGGAAAACTAGAAATCATTTTCCACAACTAAACGCGCCCTTAATGAATCAGTTTGCTTCTCAGCGTCTCACCAATAATTTTGGTTTCTCAACGAATCTTAGGCTTATATGCCTGAGCGCGTGTGTAGTTAGACGGATACATACATATATTATATATACCTAATTATATACTTACATATTCACACTAAGACAAGAAAAAACCTAGATCTTAGATTCCTCTGATTCTCTAAATAAATTACAAGTTCCCAATCTCCTCTTTTCAATGAACTTCAGGTTAGTCCAACCCAAACTAGGTAATAGTTTCCCCAACATCTGCCATACCTTCAATTTGAATCGACGAAGGTGCTAATAAGTATAAAGACATGGATAGCAAGAGTGGAGACATTTTACGATCAAATACAATTTTTTGCAGCAAATGCGTATCTTTGTACGACCTGCTAAAAGACCCGAGAATCAGCTGTCGTAGTGTACTTGGAGGATGCTTAATCGATTTCAGCATTTACAGTCTTTCAGACTAAGTATCTCAAGCCTAGGAAGTCTTCTCAAATCACTGGGCAGGGAAACGATTGGATTACTATCTAACTGTAAATCCTTTAACATCCTTTAACATGGATAAGCTACTGAAGTGATAGAGAGAAATTGTAGGGATATAGAGATATTTTCACTCACAATATGGGTTGTATATGTAACAATTGCGACTTTTGACTCTTTGACTTGTGTACAATTTGACTAAGTGTTAAACTAGCCAATATAGTATTATTTGAAAATTTGAAGTTCAAGTAAGTGCAAAGTGTTCATATAGTCCAATTGGTCGATTAATTTGAGTCTTGATTTCTTGTCGAGGTCATTTGATGTTGTTATTAGGTTATACGATACAAGACGACATTTTAATTAACTAGTAAATGATTATGGATCCTCCATGGGTTATGCTAATAACTCATGACCCAACTTGGTGACC
>CM067171.1:33436956-33448414 GCA_034093135.1 Erigeron breviscapus
AAAAAAAAAAAAAAAAAAAAAAAAAAAAAAAAAAAAAAAAAAAAAAAAAAAAAAAAAAAAAAAATATTTTCATTTTGCCACAATCAATTTGCAAAAAGGGGAAGAATTCGGGGGGACCACCTTCAAAGGGTTAAAACATTTAAACGGGTATTTTTGGTCGAATGATTTTCCTCAACAAAAAACAGTGTTGTACTTTAGGCAGCCCAAATATAAAATCCATAGAAATGTCACTAAAAACACTCTTGGGAATGGGTAGTGGCTGCAGTAGTCCAGGAGAAGCCACTGGCTCATATTTAGCTCTTTGACATATGTTGCACTCTTTAATACATCTTTTAACATCCTTGTAACACCCTTTTCAGTAAAAAATATGAGTAATTCTTGCTAAAGTGGGCTTCACACCATGAATGACCTCCCAATGATATGAGGCATGGAACAAAGACATAATATCCTGCCTTAATTTTAGATCTCTTCCCATCACCAATTTATTTTTTCTTTTAAGTAAATCATTTTCCCAAGTTCTGTTAGCAACTGTCTGTCCTGCCTTCAATTGATCAACTACCTTGGCTATTTCTTTTCAGTTTGCCATGATTCTCTGACCCTATCTAACAACATTGGGTCCACAGAACTAACTCCCAACTGCAGTAATGCCATACCCTGCACCCTAGACAGACCATCAGCCACCACATTTTCAACCCCTTTTTTATAGAAAATCTCAAAATCATACCCCAATAATCGAGATAACCATTTTTGCTGCAGAGGAGTCACAATCTTTTGCTCTAACAAATGCTTAAGACTCTGATGATCAGTTTTGATGATAAAATGTTTTGTTGACAAATAGTGGTGTCAGTGCTTGACTGCCATGATTATTGCCAGCAACTCCTTCTCATAGACTAACCAGTTTTGTTGCCTAGTGGTTAATGCTTTACTAATAAAGGCCACTGGATGATTATCTTACATTAAAACAGCCCCCATACCCTTGCCAGAAGCATCTGTTTCTAGCACAAATGGTTTATCAAAATTTGGCAATTTTAGAAGAGGTGGTGAGGATAATGCTTCTTTGAGCTGATTAAAAGCATTTTTAGCCTGTTCATTTCAAATGAACCCATCCTTCTTCAACAATTCAGTGAGGGGTTTTGCTATAATTCATGGCTGGAAGATGAATCAACTCACTCTGCTGACATTCTCACTATATATGGTATGGGTGGGATTGGTAAGACAACCCTCGCAAAATATGTCTTCACGTTGCAGAATAGTATGTTCCACAGAAGCAGCTTTATTGATGACATTAATAGGAAATGTGGAAAACAATATGATAAAATACTTGGTCTACATAAACAACTTTGGGATGACATTTCAGAAACAAGTTCTGTTCAAACTCAAGACGTTTCTGTATACACTTCAAAGATTGGGAATGCAGTAACCAGTAAATAGGTTTTTATAGTTCTTGATGATGTTGACACCGTCGACCAATTAAATGCCATACTTGGAAATAAAGTGTTTCCCCCAGGAAGCAAAATCATAATAACAACCAGAGATGCATCGCTGAAAGTGAGCAGTTATCAAGAATGCAACCCAAGTGTTCATGCTAAGCTTTCAACTTACTCTGTTAAAGGCTTAAACGAGGCTTCATCGCTGAAGCTTTTACACTTTCATGCATTCAACACCATTGCTCCCAAGGAAGCTTATAAGCTGCGGGCGTCCAAAAAACTTGCCACGTTTTGTGAAGGCAATCCATTGGCTCTTAAAGTTTTGGGCAGGTCTCTACGTGACCAAGATGTAGCTGAATGGGAGGAACGTATCGAAGGTTTTGAAACAGACACTACTACTGATTCACGTATAGAAAAGGCCTTGCGTATGAGCTTTGACTCACTGCCATCACAAAATGATAAGGAATTGTTTTTGCATATTGCTTGTTTCTTTATCGGGATGGACAGGGATTATACTGAAACAATATTAAAGGCATGTGGTATTCGCACAGTACTCGGTATTAGGAATCTACTTGACAGATGCCTTCTAACAATTGGACCAAGGAACAAGTTGATGATGCATCAATTGCTTCAAGATATGGGGAGAGACGTGGTACGCCAAGAATCAGACAAACCATGGAAGCGTAGCCGGTTATGGGGTCATGAGGAGTCATTGACTGCGCTGAAACAAAAAAAGGTAAGACTGTAAGAGATGATGTATATTTGTTAGTAATTATGCATAAGGCAAGTTTTTTGTATGATCTGTATAGACTTGAATAACGTTTATTTTTTTTTCTTTCTTTTTTGGTATCCCCTATATATTAGGGTACAGGAAAGATTAAAGGCCTCGCTCTTGACATGAGATTTATAGTGAAAGAGAAGTCACATGAATCACTTGTGCTGAAAACAGACACTTTCAGTAAGATGGATAATCTAATGCTGCTACAACTCAACTATGTGGAACTCAAAGGATCCTACAAGAATTTTCCTCAACAATTAAGATGGTTGTGTATGCATCAATTCCCTTCAAAATTTGTGCCATCAGAGTTACCACTAGAGTATCTGGTTGCGCTTGACCTGTCTCATAGCAATTTCGAATCTTTTGACTTATCTTATTATAACTTCCAACAACCTAGCAAAAGAAGAAAAGTAAGAAATCTGAAACATCTATTTCAACTATATATTCTTTCATGTCGTATTGATGCATTCACTACTTATTCACCATATCTTCATTTCAACAGTTACTTGGATTATTCTCTAAAGACAAAGGTTTGCTTGGATCATTGAAGATTCTTAATCTAAGTTACTGTTATCGGCTTTGTAGTGTCTGTGGCTTTTCCCAATTCCCTACACTTGAAAGGCTAATCCTTATAAGTTGCACAAGTTTGATTAAGATCTCTGAATCAATTCAGTTATGTAGTGAACTTATCCTAATTGATTTGACCAACTGTTACAATCTTAAGCTTCCAAGATCCATAAGCACATTAAAGAAGCTTAAATCACTGGTACTAGATGGTTGCAATTTCAATCAATCTCAAATGGAGGTGAGTGATGTCAAATCACTAAAAATGACCAATGCCAATAACATTGATAGTAATAGTTTGTCCATTGTGCAGGCTTTATCGAGAGATTTGAAGTTCCTTACGATTTCTTCACCCAACTTGTCACTTGGAAATAGTAATTTGTCCAACGAATCATTTCCCATGGACTTCATGATATAAATAATATGTGTTTAGAGTCACCAATAGCAATAATAATAGTCCAAGGGGGTCATGTGTAATATTTTGTATTTCTGTTTAGCCGTTGAGGTTGTTAGGGTCAAACCGGGTCAAAGGGAGCGGTTATCTCCCATCTATTGTATAAATACCTTTCATTGTAATATACAACCCATATTGTGTGTGAAAATATCTTTATCTCTACAATTTCTCTCTATCATTTTGGTATCAGGGCTTCGTTCCGGCGAGCTTCCGATCACCATTTTCGGTCACAACTTCCGATTAGTTTTCCGATCTAGGTTTCCGGTAGCTATTTGATTCCCTTTCTCCTGAAATCAATGGCTCCATATACCAGAAATCAGGATTATGAACGGATGCTGAAGGAATTCGCTCAATCTCAAAAGGATTTAGCTTCTCAATTCGAATCCTCTTTGAATTTGAGAGCTACAGTTGAACATTTAACAAAAGAAATCGAAATTTTAAAAAATAATCAACAATTAACCGTCGATGATAACGGAGCCCTTATAAGCTCACTAAGTTGGAATTTCCTAGATTTGGTGGAGATGATATTGATTCATGGCTGTATAAGTGTGAGCACTTCTTCAAAATTGATGGAACACTTGAGAGGAGTAAGGTTCGTTATGCGGCCATTCACATGGATATCAGAGCATTACAGTGGCACTTAGGTTACATGAATTCAAGTGATACAACTATGGAAGATATCAGGTGGTCAGATTATGCAAGAGCCATAACTGCTAGGTTTTCCAAAACTCTAGTGGAAGATGCAATGGGATCTCTCAAGGCATTGACACAAGGAGGAGATCTAGATGATTACTGTGATAAATTTGACTCTCTATTAACTAAGGTTAGCCTTCCTGAAGAGTATACTGTTAGCATGTTCATTGAAGGCTTAAAACCTGAAATTAAGTGTCCTCTTCGCATGTTTAAGCCTAAAACTCTAAGAGAGACCTATACCTTAGCTAAATTGTAGAATAATAGTAATAAATCATTGTATAAGACTGGTATGTATGCTAGTAGTTATGGATACAAAGGTGGAGGAAGTAAAACTGCTTCACAATTGACTAATGCTGCCAAACCTCCATTATTAGTAGAACCTGTTAATTCAGTCCCTTCTAATGCTTTAGTGCCTACTACTAAAGTTTCTAATAAGTTCATGGATGAAAAGAGGAGTAGAGGAGAGTGTTTTTATTGTAGTGAGAAATTTGTTCCTGGTCACAATAGAGTTTATAAGTGGAAAAAACAGTTGTTCATTGTGGAAGTGGAAGATTATGGAGATGAGGAGTGTTGTGAATTAGATAATACAAAAGTGGTAGCCAAAGAGAATGAGTCCAGGGAGATAGTAGCGGCTCCTAGAAATCCAGAGAAACAGCCACTTGTGGTGCAGGGAGATCCACAAATATCTCTTAATGCATTAATGGGAATTCCTTCATTCTCCACAATGCAAGTAGTTGGATCTATAGGTACCAAGAAGCTCCATATTCTTGTAGACAGTGGATCCACTCATAATTTCAAAAACACACCCTTAACCATAAAATTAGGGTTCCCTACACTGCAAATTCCCGATGTGAAGGTGAAGATTGCAGATGGCAACAATATAGCATGCATGAATATGTGTAGGGACTTTACTTGGATGATGCAGTGTAATTGGTATAGGGCAGACATGTTGTTGATTGATCTTAACAATTATGACATTGTATTGGGAGTTCAGTGGCTAGAGACTCTTAATGACATTATTTGGAATTTTAAGCATCTTACTATGAAATTTAGTATAGATGGTCAAGAGTTTGAGTTGAAGGGATTGAGTCATCATGGCATTAGTCTGTGCTCTATGGAGAAAATGAGCAATTATTTGCAAGATAGAGTTGATGTGGTGCAAAAGGAATTATTCATGTTGCAAAACTCTGATAGTGATAACAAGATGTACCAACTTTCTCTGTCTGGATGTAAATCAAAATTGGAGTTAGAAACTATAATGGATGCCTATAGCGATGTATTTGAGATACCCAAAGGACTACCACCATAGAGGTCTTGTGATCACAAAATTAGATTGAAAAATGAGAATGTTGATCTTAATATCAAGCCTTATAGGTATCCAAGAGCTTAGAAAAATATTATTGAGTCAATGACTCAAGAACTGATGGAATCTGGGGTAATTAGGCATAGTAACAGCCCATTTGCTGCACCTGTAGTATTAGTGAAGAAAAAGGATGGATCATGGAGAATGTGTGTTGACTATAGAAGGTTAAATGAGGCTACCATTAAGGATGTTTATCCTATACCACTTATTGAGGAGTTGTTAGATGAATTACAGGGAGCTACTATTTTTTCTAAGTTGGATTTGAGATCTGGTTATCATCAGGTGAGAATGTATGAGCCTGATATCTATAAGACTGCCTTTAGGACACATGAGGGGCATTTTGAGTTTCTGGTGCTGCCTTTTGGGCTCACCAATGCCCCAGCCACTTTTCAGGCCCTTATGAATTCCACTTTTAAGGAACTATCAAGGTGATGACATATTGGTGTATAGTGAGAGCTGGGATCAACATTTGATTGATTTACAAATGGTGTTGGAAATTATGAGGAAGAATGAGTTGAAAGCCAAGAGGTCAAAGTGTGCTTTGCAGGAGAAAAGGTAGAGTATTTAGGTCATATTATTACCAAGGAAGGGGTGGCAACTGATCCTTGGGAGCAATGGTGTTGAATGCATGAAAGTGTAAAAGCTTCAGCGATGAAGCCTCGTTTAAGCCTTTAACAGAGTAAGTTGAAAGCTTAGCATGAACACTTGGGTTGCATTCTTGATAACTGCTCACTTTCAGCGATGCATCTCTGGTTGTTATTATGATTTTGCTTCCTGGGGGAAACACTTTATTTCCAAGTATGGCATTTAATTGGTCGACGGTGTCAACATCATCAAGAACTATAAAAACCTATTTACTGGTTACTGCATTCCCAATCTTTGAAGTGTATACAGAAACGTCTTGAGTTTGAACAGAACTTGTTTCTGAAATGTCATCCCAAAGTTGTTTATGTAGACCAAGTATTTTATCATATTGTTTTCCACATTTCCTATTAATGTCATCAATAAAGCTGCTTCTGTGGAACATACTATTCTGCAACGTGAAGACATATTTTGCGAGGGTTGTCTTACCAATCCCACCCATACCATATATAGTGAGAATGTCAGCAGAGTGAGTTGATTCATCTTCCAGCCATGAAGTGATCAAATGGACCGGATGTTCCACCCCGATAAGGTCTGGAAAAGTACTCCTTATAGGTAAACCTAACTGATGCCGTATGTCAGTGATTATTTCTTCAATGAATTCTGCTTCTAGCCTGAAAGTTAACTTCAATTAATGAAAATTAACTAACTACACACCAATTAACTTGAAACAAAAAAAAGTAGATTCCTAAGTGTACAAAGCTGGATGAGCTTATCTTTTACACTATGAGACTATCCGCAGTGAGGCGTGCTTGAGCACTTTTAACGCGTGGAACTCCCCAAGAACGCCCTGGGACACCCTCCACACCGCCCCTGGGGGCGTTCTCGGCCAAAAATAAGTCTTCCACTTCCCAAATCGAACGCCCTCTTTTCCTTATTTTTATTTGTGCCAACGGCTATATTCCCCTTTTGCTTCTTAAAGATTGTGCCAACATAGTAGGGAATACCCCTTAAAACACATAACCCCGTAGGGAACGCCCCTTCATGACCCCACATTCCACGTGTTGCGAGACAGCCCCACGGAGGGCTTCCAATGGAAGCCTCCCTCCGGATAGCCTGATGCACCTGGCTTCGTACATGGCCGTCTTAACCATAAGCCAATAAATTAAGTACTTTAGGCCAATAAAATACTATAGACCCTTGAATGTTATTATCCACGTAGTAGTAACCAAGACATCTTTTTGATAAACGTAATCAATAATTCAATTAATGTTATCAAGTATATTTCTCCCTTCTCCAGAGGTAAATTATAATTTAGGCTCTAGATAAGAATGAAAATTAGCCTCTTTACACCAGGTAAGGTTGTCTACATCTTAACCTTTATCTTATACCGTTGAAGTATTGAGACTCAAACCCATAAAAAACGACATTGGGTGCTTATTTACTAACATACTTCCATAAAAATTAAAGTTAATGTTTCCAAGAAGAAATCATATCTACTTGCCCATTGCAATCAAGGCTCAAGTTTTTTGAAATCAATGCTCAAGTTTTTCGCATCTCAATTCTATTTATATCAACAATTCTCAAAGTCATATTCTTATGTATAGAGAGCCCCTCGTCGAATAAGACACCAATTTAAACTTCTCGATGAAAAATTCCAATCATCTAAAGATCTGGCGGGGAAAACTCACCAGACCCACCATATATGAAAATTACATACATGTGCCCCCCTTATATGCCTAATTTGTATGATATCTAAGTCGATAATAATAATAGTGAAATGTTCATTTGAAAACTAAAATTTCTGTGAAAACTAAAAAACTGACAAAAACACACTGTGATCTGAATTTAACACAATGTGTTTTAATTGTGTTTTATAAAAACACAATGTGTTTTTATTGTGTAATCTAAAAACACATTGTGTTAAGTTTTAAATCACAATGTGTTTTTGATAGCGCGTGAAAATCAGAAAATTGTTTAAACACACTGTGATATGGACTTAACACAATGTGTTTTCTAAAAACACATTGTGTTAAATTTAGATTACATTGTGTTTGACCAGTTTTCTAGTTTTCACGAAAATTTTAGTTTTCAAATGATCACAACCCAATAATAATAATCTATATTTCTAACTTAAAATTTGATATGAGTTATTATTTAATTAAGCATGTCTCTTCTTTTAGACTGTTATTAGAGCTCCTAAATGCATGTGATGACATCTTCAAATTTTACTTTCTTTATTTATAAAAAAATGTCGAATAACATATAGGAACCGAGGGACCATCTATACTTAGCACAATATTATTAGCCAACCTTTCATAAAAAAAATTAATTTCTTTTTTTTTTTCATTTTGAATACTCAACTTAACTCAATTTTTTATATCCATTAACAGCCCAACCTATATTATTATTTTTTTGAACGGCGAGAATAAATTATATTATTAACGACCACTAGCGAGGAGCTGGGGATCAAAGGTAAAGTACAATCTAGAGATACATCGGAAAGAACACAGTCTAGAATCAACCCGGATCTTTGACTGCTAAGGTTACAAAAGAGTTGAAAAAAAACTCGTGTCAACCTATATTATTTTAGTCAATAATTAAATATGGTATATGATTTTCACTAATTAAATATTCTTCTGTCCCACTAAAAGTGTCATGTTTTTAATTTTCAAAGTTTAACATTTGCAACTTTGACCTTAAATAATTTTATTTGTGTTAGATAATACTTGATGAAAGTTATATGAATTGATTGTGTTTTAGACGTATTTTTTAATGGTATATTTTTATCAAGCTTATATACACAAAAATATATATATTTAATGTCAAAGTTTAAAAATAAAAACTTTGAATATTCAAAGTATGACACTTTTAATGGGACGGAGAAATAATAAAGTTATTATAAAAATTTAAATTATATTTTATTTTAAGATAAATTATTTAAAGTTTAGAAATAAAAAATTAAACAAGACCTTATTTGTAGATTTTAAACAGTTAAATTTTACTTACTAGTTTGTACATTATATAAATCAAATTGAAAGATTAAAAAATTACTCCCTCCATCCCACTAATTGTGTCATATTTTGAATATTCAAAGTCTTCTTTTATAAACTTTGACCTTAAATATTTTGATTTGTGTTATATAATATTTGATTAAAGTTATATGAATTGATTGAGTTTTAAATGTATTTTTTATTGGTATATTTTCATCAAATATTATATAACACCAGTCAAAATATTTAAGGTCAAAGTTTATAAAGGAAGACTTTGAAAATTCAAACTAAGAAACATTTAGTGGGACGGATGGAGTAATAAATATATAGACCCACTAGGCCACTACTCATAGAGTCATAGACTATATACGGTCAATCAACCAAACATATGACCGGCCCGTTGAGTAAAAGAAATTCTGTACTGTTTTTTTCTTTATATTTATTACGTTGACTGACCTTTGGAAAAAGGGATAAGTATCCTGGAATGTAACAAACTTTGGACGAATGTCTATAGTAGGAAATAACTAAAGTTGTGTGTATTGTATGTAAACAACTCAAAAAAATGTTTATTGTATGTAAGAAAACATACGTGGCAACCATATAGAGGTGCCACTTGTTAGATTTTGATTGGTTGAATATATTTTCTTACATACAATAAATAATTTAAAGATTTTACATACAATGAACACAACTTTAGTTATTTCCTACTATAGACATTTACATTCCAAGATACTTATCCTTGGAAAAATTCATTAGTTTGGATGATAATGAAGCAAGGTTGTGAACTTTGGCTGCTCTACTTGTGTTTTTTTTTCGCGTACAGCTGCGTGATGCTTTCACAACCATTTTTTATCACGCGAGTTAGTTTATAATCGAAAACAAAAAAAATTATCTTTGCAACATGTTGTTACAACACCATGCTATTGCAACACCGATTTTTATTATTATAATTTTTTTTGATAAATATGGGTCTTACCGTCCATTAACATCTTTCCTTGTTATATTAGCAACTTGTACAAGAGCTGTCTTCCATAGCTCCATCTTCTGAATCCAACGACGTCGTTCCTCCGGATTTGACTCTGCCTGAAGCCTTTGTTTATGTTTTTCCATTGCATCTCCAAAACTACTTTTTTGCTCCCTGACATGTGTAGCTTCAACGTGATAAAAGACCGGAATAACAAGATGTTTCGTTTTCTTATGTTGGTCAAGTATCAACACAAGTTCATCAAGACACCATGTTGAAAAAGCATAATTCTTAGACAAGACAATAACATAAACTTTAGATGCTTTTATTGCACTCTCCAATTCTGGCTTCAAATGTAGTAGTCCAGTTTCCATATCTTCATCGTCCAAAAAGGTATTGAGATTAGCATGTGCAAGGGCTTTGTAGAGGTGATCTGTGAAGTTATTACGCGTGTCGGAACCTCTAAAACTTAGAAATACATCATAAGGTCTATGATTATTATCATACATGGGTGAAGAACCTTCAGAAAATTCGCTGAGAACAACCATGATAAATGGATGACAGGAAGGTTGGTAAGAAATTATAATGATGGGTGATACTGAAAAGTGCTCCGTTTGTCTTAATATAGATCCGATACAGAAATTATAATGAAGGTTGGTAAGAAATTATTTGACAACGACTGTTTTTTGAAGGGAATTTTAGTGATGTCATCCTTTTAAATATTAAACTAAAGTCAACGATGAAATCCCACATGTTGCACATCACTACATCATAGATAAAGTCAACACGGAATTTTGGTATATCATCATACATTAAATAAAGTCACCAAAGAATTTTTCTTGTCAAGTCACCAAAGATTGGTACGTAACATTTTTTTAAAATGTACATTCTTAAAGCTCTCACGGTGTTCCGTCCCCCTGCAACAAATTTGTCACCCATATGACGGAGTTTGAACAAAATCTCAATATCTCAATATATTCAGAAATCTAAATCTATTCTCAAATAGATTAAAAAACAATCAACCAAAAACACGTCTGCTACTCAAGTGTGAATCACCCAACTATATGTTGAATGTTCTATTACAAACCAGAATCAAAATAATACGAATTATTATTACAGATTATTTTGATATATATATTTTTATGTATATATATATCGATCGAAAATAAAGAGAACAGAAAAAGAGTGTGTGAAATATTTAGGGTTGATTAACCCTAAATCTGATCATGTGTTAGTATTTATACAAAGCATCTTCTCCATATTGACAGCTTTAGTCCCTCTACTTGTATCTTCTCTCATTTGTACAGCTTCAGTCCTTATGTCCAAAGAATCAACACTCTAAGTCCTTCCTGCACAACTAATCATGCAATAAGTAACAAGATACATTTCTAAGAGAATAAGATTATAATTTTAACATCCCCCCTTAATCTTATTCTCAAACAAATTAACAAGTTTTAACTTGTTACAAATAGTCTCATGAGATTTTGTATCCAACCCTTTTGTTAGAATATCTGCTATATTTAAAGCATAATCTATTTTCTCAGTTTTTATAACACCTGCTAGTATCTTTTCTCTTACAAATGAAGATCAATTTCAAGGTGTTTAGTCCTTTCATGGAAAACAGGGTTGGTAGCAATTTA
>CM067171.1:33449414-33470519 GCA_034093135.1 Erigeron breviscapus
CTCAAGGTTATACTCAAGCTGAAGGCATTGATTATGATGAAACCTTTGCTCCAGTCGCTCGCCTTGAAGCAATTCGTCTCTTTCTTGCTCACAATGCCTACAAAGGCTTCATTGTCTATCAAATGGACGTCAAGAGTGCCTTCTTAAATGGTGCCCTTGATGAAGAAGTCTATGTTAAGCAGCCTCCTGGCTTTGAGGACCCAAAGCACTCTCACTATGTCTACAGGCTAAATAAACCTTTATATGGTCTTAAATAAGCTCCCAGAGCTTGGTATGACACATTGTCTACCTTCCTTCTTGACCATGGCTTTCGTAGAGGAACCATTGACAGCACCCTCTTCATCTACAAGCATAAGGGTGATGTTCTGTATGTGCAGATTTATGTCGATGACATTATCTTTGGTTCCTTATCTACAAAACTCTGTCAAAAGTTCAGTTCTCGTATGTCTAGCACTTTCGAAATGAGTATGATGGGTGAATTAACCTTCTTTTTGGGGTTACAAATTAAGCAGCTTCCCTCAGGAATATTTATCAATCAAGAAAAATATATTCGGGATATGTTGCATAAATTTGACTTCACCCATGTCACTCCAAAGGGAACTCCCATGTCCCCTCCAAACAATCTCCATGCTGACCCTGATGGTAAGTATGTAAATCCTACTCACTATCGAGGCATGATTGGGTCACTCATGTATCTCACAGCGAGTCGACCAGACATCATGTTTGCAACATGTCTCTGTGCTCGCTATCAAGCTTCTCCTAGAGAATCTCATCTCCTCGCTGTGAAGCGTATCTTCAAATATCTTAAGGGTACACCCACGCTGGGTCTGTGGTACCCAAAAGATTCCAACTTTGAGTTAGTTGGATATTCTGACTTCGACTATGCTGGCTGTATGCTTGATCGCAAAAGCACCAGTGGTGGATGTCAACTGTTGGGGGGGAAGCTGACTAGTTGGACTAGTAAAAAGCAACATACAGTTTCCATCTCCATCGCTGAGGCAGAATATGTCTCTGCAGCGAGCTGTTGTGCCCAAATGCTTTAGATGAAGCATCAGCTTGCCGACTATGATTTGGAATATTATAAAATTCCAATCATGTGTGATAATACAAGTGCTATTGCTATTACACACAACCCAGTTCAGCATTCTAAAACTAAGCATATTGATATTCGATATCACTTTATTCGTGACCATGTCATGAAAGGTGATATTGAAATCTATTTCATTCCAACTGATGATCAACTTGCTGACATCTTTACTAAACCATTGGATGAAACTAGATTCAAACTGCTTGTTAGCAAGTTAGGAATGTTGAATGGGGAATCAGCGACATGACTTGTCATGTATGCTAATTCAGCGAGCTTAAGTCTCTTGCTCGCTGACAAAGCAATGAAGAGCTTAAAGTCTTCATCTAGTCCAGCAACAAACGGCTCTGGTAAAGACTTATGAAATCCGTTTATCCCTGTTGCTTTGGGAAAAGCAAAATAAAGCAATGAAGAGCTAAAAGTCTTCATCTAGTCCAGTAGCAAACGGCTATTGGTAAAGACTTATAAAATCCGTTGATCCCTGTTGCTTTGGGAAAAAAGCAAATAATAGCAATGAAGAGCTAAAAGTCTTCATCTAGTCCAGTAGCAAACGGCTATTGGTAAAGACTTATAAAATCCGTTGATCCCTATTGCTTTGGGAAAAAGTAAATAATAGCAATGAAGAGCTAAAAGTCTTCATCTAGTCCAATAGCAAACGGTTATTGGTAAAGACTTATAAAATCCGTTGATCTCTGTTGCTTTGGGAAAAAGCAAAATAAAAGCAATGGAGAGCTAAGTCTTCATCTAGTCCACTAGCAAACGGCTAGTGGTAAAGACTTATCAAATCCGTTGATGGCTGACAGTTTGCCAAAAACTGTAGTCAGCGACCAAATGTTAGTCATAAAGTCGCTGACAAAATATAGGACACGCTGAGAGTTTTTCAGCATGTGATCCGCCTTTTGTTTTTCAAATACTCTCAGCGCCCAACTCTTCTTTTCTTAAAAAGGGCTGAAGTAAATGGTGTAATAATTTTAAATGCTTTCATTAAATATTATTCCCATAGTAAATAAAACATGGGACATTTTTGAAACTTTTTTTTAGAGTAACTATGTGAGTGACGTGGCAAATTTTAGACCATATCTTCTTAATTTTCAAACTTAAAGGTCACCTCCTTTTCTTCCTTGAATACGTCACTTGTCCACTTGTGGCTGTCACTGTGCGTCTGACTGACAAGTTCTGTCTGACTAATACGGCGCACACTCAAGTATTTTTGGATAAAATTTCTTTTTCTTTTATTTAAACGTTACTCACAAAATACTTTTATAATATATACGTGTACGTATCTTATACGTATATATGTATATATATATATATACAAAACAGTTGTTGAATACAACTGTTTCACATTTTGAAAAAGAGGAGAGAGAAAATCGTTTGTCTCTTCACTTGACCAATCATGGTCCACCACCATACCCTATATATACAATCTCATATTCACTTTCCCATTTTCACGTTTCCGAAAACTGTTCATCTTTCTCTCTAATCAATATCTCTCTCCATCTATTCATCTTCTTTCATAAATCTCTTTCATCTTCTTCTCAAACAAATCAATGGCTTCTTCATCTCAAATCCCTCAACAACAAGAAAATGTTGAAAACCCTTCTTCTTCTTCCGCCGCCACTCAAAATCCACCAGTTCTTGAACTACAAGTTCAGGAACAAGATCCTATCACTTATCTTAACTCTTCCGTATTTACTCCGGTAAACATCACCAAATCTTCGAAAGTAAATTTCTCTCCTTCCCAAATTGTTGTAAAATCCAACAATCATATTGGCACATCTGAGTTGCCAAAAGATTCAAAAGGATACAAGCCCATGTTGGACTTTATCCATGCCTCTCCTGCCAATCATTGTATTATGGCAGATCCAAAGAAGATTTTTGTTCATCTTCTCCGAGTCTGGTGGACGTGTGATTATGATGAATCAATCAAGTCCATCACCGACACAGTTCGTCAGGGGGAGAAGATCATTACGATTACTACGGCGTCTCTCCGTCAAACCCTTCGGTTTCCACAAGAAACTGAAGAAATTAAATTTGTGGAACCAGTCAGTGAGAATGAATGGAAGGCATGGCTGCCGTCCATTGGATATAATTACAACTTGAAAACTCCTACAGCAGTCCCAAGCAACCCTTTGAAGCAGAATCTACCCGGGATCTGGAGAGTTTTATTCACCCATGTGATTCAGTGCATGGGTGGTAATTCTGGCTCTTACAATCAGGCATCATCCACCTCGATGCCAATAATTCATGCTCTCGCTGAAGGGAGGTTTGTGGATTGTGGACAGCTGATCTTCAATGATATGAAGAATAAGATCAGCTTAAATAACAGGTCTCATACAGTGCCCTTCACCAGGATCTTTTCTCTCATCTTCAAAGAGGCGCTGGGAGATGAATATGAGCTGCCCAAGGCCTCAACAATACCAATAAGGGTAGGCAACAACATTTACAAGCAACTCGCTGAACACTTGGTTGCTCGCCTCACTTCTCACATCAAAGAGGTACTCTTCTTTCTAAACTCTTCTTTATACCAAAGACAGCGACTGGGAGGCAGCACTTCTTTCTGATGAAGTGGCTGATACGGTCGCTGTGGATGCCGAAATGCCTTTAGAGGCTGGCTCGCTGGAAAACCCCCCAGCGACCTCCAAAGCCTCCAAAAAGACCAAAGCTAAATCCAAGGCAGCATCCTCAACCCAAAATATACAATCTTCACCCTCCGCTGACGTCCCAAAACGTAAGCGGAGTGTATCAAAGGGCAAACCAAAGGTTAGGAAGTCCTTACTGCCCAAGGACGATAGTACCCAAGCCACCCCATCAGCAGCCTCCCAACAGGCTGTTGACGAGACAAATGGGAACAGCAGACAGCCACCTCAAACTTCTGTAGGCGAGGTTGGTGAAGATATTGGGTCACCCCAACCTACTAAAGGTCTAAGTCCAACTCCACCAAGTAATTTCCCTTCTTTTCAAATACCCTCTGAGTCGTTGTCAGCATCCAGATCACAGGTGATGCTAGAGACAACAATTATATGGCCGATGATGTTGGTGGAACAACACACTGAGACTGAGGCACCAGGTTCCACTACCCCCATTACTATCAATCTCGGAAACTGTTAGTGCAGGGACCGAGACAGAAGTTTTGTTAACAGATTTGGAAGTTCATGATGAAGATCTGGGCAGTGAGTTTGACCTTCAAGATGATGATGCTGAAATTATACTCACTGCCGCAGAAGAAAGTGAAGAAGAAGTCAATATTAGTGGCTTCTTGGCAGAAGACTTGGGATATATGTTGATTTCCTCTCCTCCAACTGAATTTGAAGATATCCCAGAGTCCTTGGGTGATATGCCTCCTCCACCAAGCTACTCTCCAAGGCCCACATCTGCTCATGAACAAGTTGGCCATTTTGGAGAGTATGTGCCAGAATTGAATGATGTTGAGCTTCAGCGAAGGGTGCTATACTGTCACCTTCAAAGAATCAAGCCAGCAATTTATGTTGAGGTGGAAGAGGTTGATGATGAAATAATCATGGAAGTGCCACCATTGCACCATCCGGACTTCTTCAGGGTTCCTTGTTCTAGATATCCTGTTTCTCTGAAAGCTCTCAAGGTTCCTACCGCTGATGAAGATCTCCAAACTGCTTTTACTGCTGTCAATGTGTCTGGTCTTGATTATGTTGAAACTTGCCAGTTGCACGAATTATTGAGAAGAGTGCAAATCTGCCAGAGCCAAGGAAATAGACATGGTTATTTGTATGCTTGGCTGGTGGATAAGGTAGCTGAATTACATATTGGTGCTCATGCCAACTTTCTAAAGTTGATTGCTGGAAATGATGAGATGATCGATGAAATGGTGGAACTGAAAGACAAGGTTTTTGGTATCATCAAAGAACATCATTATCAAAACAAGTCACATGAAAATCTTCTTAAAAGGAACCAAACCTTGTTGGACCATAGCATGAGGAGAGTCAGAACCTCCAACTCTCAAATCTCTGCCTCGCTTGACAAATTGAAAGAAGAAATTACTAAGTCCACGCCGGCTGCTGAGGTGCATGGACTCTTACCAGCGCTCCAAGAACTCTCTCAATCCAATATCCTCTTCACTACTCACCTTCACCAACTCAATCATACCGTTTCTTCCTTTTCCAAAAATCAAGATGATTTTCAAACCTCCATCACCCAAGAAATCAATTCTCTCAAGAATAAACTCTTCTCTCAAACTCCTTTCCAGGTCGCTGTTGACAAGAATTTGCTTGAAGAATCTGTCAGCAGGACAAAGAAACTCGAAGAAGAGGTTGAAAATCTCAAAGGAATTATGGGTGAAATGATGGGACTCCTCAAGAAGAACAATGTGGAAGTAGCTAGTTCCTCAGCTGCTTCCAAGGGGGAGAAAATTGAAAAGGAGGGCCCAGCAACTCAAAGTGATGAAAATGTGAATGTTGATAGTGCTCCCCAAGCTCCCCTCACTGAAACTGTTAATGCTGAGAAGGTTGTAGAACCGACAGCAAATGTTGAGGGGAAGCAAACTGTAAATGCTACTGAAAGTGCTGAGAAGGTTGTTGAACCGGCAGCAAGCGTTGAGGGGGAGCAAGCTGAGAGGGTTAGTAAACCGGCAGCTGATGTTGAGAAAGAGAAAGAACCAGTTATCGCTGAAGATGTGCCAGCGAGGCCCATTAATGTTTCTACTTTCAAGCCAAGTGCTGAGTTCCATGCTGCCCTTGAAAAGAAGTATGCTGATAAGGGTAAAGTAGCAGTGGCTACTCAAAGCAAGCCACCCAAGGTTCCAGTTACAGCAAGAGAACCACAAGAAAAACTTATGGCTGGAGCCTTCCCTAAGCCAACATCACCTCAAACAACTGCTGAGCTTACTCCTGAAGAAGTTGTACTTCAGGAGGAACTAAAACAAAAGAAGAGAGAAGAGGAACTTTCGAAAAAATTCATAAGCGAGCAGATTGTTGGTGAAGAACTAAAAGATGCTGATGGTGAAACAAAGATGTTGGCTCAGCAGTCTGGTGGTCTTGAAGCACTGAAAAAGAAAGAGGAGGAGTTCTTTGCCAATAAAATGAAGAATTTTGAAGAAGGTCAAAGACTCTACCTCAAATCAAGAGAGGTAAGGCAGAGAAAAGAGGAGATCACGTCTGTCAAGGTCTCTCTCACTCAACAAGGGATGAATCTTAGCCTACAAAGAAAAGGTATGCCCAAGTTGTATACTCTTAAGAATGTTACTAAAAATACACTTGGGCCAACTGAATGGATCGAGATTTATAAGCTCGTTAAGGACAAGACAGCTGTGGTCTTCGAACCATTAGTCAAGATGGCAGGCGAGCAAATTAAGCATATTCGTGAAATGAAAGAAAGTACAAGATCAAAGATTCTTTGCTCAGCTCCGCCAGACATCCTTTTCCTCCTCCTCCTCAGCAACCAAGAAGTGGTATGAAGAGAACAGCTTCTGGTCAAGTTACTTCTCAGCTCCCCACTATGCTCAGAGTTGTTCCTAAGACTGACATAGATGAGGAGCCCTCGCTGAACCTTCGAATGCCCTCTAGAACTCTCTTCATGGAAGGCATGTATGACAAGAAGCTTGGAGGATTCTGTTTCTGCAATATTCATGGTCATCAACTCTTCTTCAGGACCAGTGAGATTGCAATCGCTCCCTCTGCTTTCCTTCTAAAAATAAGGAAGTATTGTGCCAAGTCTTCGAATGATCCCGAGTTTATAAGATTGATTGATCAAGAGTTGCTGAAGCCTCATAGACAACAAGACAGAGCTTTTATCGAGGCCAAGCAGGAATCGCAGTGGGGTTAGGGATTTGTCAAGCAAAGCTCTTATGCTTACACTATACTCCAACTTGAATATTGTTGTTAGCTAGTTCACAGTTCACATCACTACTTGCATTAATTCAAGACATTGACATATTCTAACCAAACTTGATAAGATGTTTGACATTGATATCTCCCTATAACTATATAACTATCATTGTTGTATCTTTTATGTTAAAAATTGCATGTTGGATTCGAACATCTAGAAATTTATACTCAAAGTTCATAGCTGTTATACTACAGATGCAACAGCTTCTGTTTCTCTAGCAATTTTAGTAACATTTCTGTTTCTGATTAGCATATGAAGCCTTGAAGGAGGTGTTGGGGATATATAGCTGTTGAGTTATGGATTCGCTGAGAGACTCAGCGAGTGACCTTGTCAGCGAGCTATCAGCGACCACAATTATCTCCGAGTTAAAGGATAAGTTCAATGACTCACCGCCATGTCTTGTAAGTCAAATATGGGCGGGAATATGAAGATAAGAAGGCTGGTCCCAAGGACACGTGTTGCAAGATCAAGATGGAGCCATGTGACCTTGTACCGATTTGGTACTAAGGAGTTTCTCTTTCATGCCGTTTTGGGAAACAAACAAGATGAAGAAAAGAGAACTCTGCAGATCTGAATCATCCTCCAATAGATGGTTGACAACCTTCATGTGTCAACATCTATTGGGTTGTCATGTGATGTCGATTCTCCTCTATATAAGGCATCACTTGACCTAGCCGCAATTCTGTTGGTTTTGTTCTACAATTGTCACTTAGTGTGTTTTTCTCTCATTGTAGAACTGTTAAGTTTTTGTGTGTGCAAAAACTTAACAAGTATTTTTCTCTTTTCTTTCTTTGTAAACCGACCATGTATTCACTGTTTAATTAATATACTTATGATTAAACGTGTTTACATTCTTGTCTTCCTTTCTTAATATAATTTACATTAGTTGTTTAATTACATAGTCGTTGCAAACTTGGGACTACCAATAGTAAAATGAACAAAAACAAGATATAAATTCAATCTGTGAATGCGTGAAACACTTTAAGATTGAATTAATTCAGTGGTTCACCCCAAAATATTCACTCGGATACAATTAGATATTATTGAATTTTCTGTATGATTATATTTGAGAGAACCATAGAGAAAGAAGAGACCAGAGGGAATTCGTGATATCAGAATTAATACGCATAAGGCTCATTAACTGCTTTTATGCAGTTAATTTACCAGGTTTCAAAGTTGGCAAATTCAACCCCTCAAGTTCCAAAAATTAAATTTATGCCCCTTGGACCCCGCTCCCGTCCCTCGCCCCTAAGATCATGATAAATACATATAAACGTGCACTCCGCACCCTCAATATCATATGATGTTTTTATCATGATTTAATTGGTTAAACAAATTAATCAAATTACACTAAAAAATCCAACATGAGGTTGGTGAAAACATTACCCCTCCCTCCTTGCTTTTCCCCCTTTTGTTTTCTTGAAATCTTGAAACAATAAGGCCCCTTTAGAAGTCTGAACTTCAAATTTCTGAGTTCTTAGCTAGTTCTGGACTCCTTCCAGTGAAAAACTAACCACCTAATCAACAACTAACAGGTGGGTAATTCTTTTAATCTAAAAACAAATATACATTAATTAACCACCTACGTTCGACAACTCTCTGTCAACCTCGTAACATCACTTGTTACTTTATAGCCTCTATGTGGTGGGAGTTTTTTTTCATGTTTAGGCTTAGTTGTAAATAACATGAATTTTTTTCCACTTAGTATATGGTCTTCGCAGTTAAAGCCCCGGGAAAAGTCTAGCTTATGTTGTTGGTTGTTTCTAGATTTTGTTTTTGCATTGTATTATTATATGTCTAGCACCTAGCTTGCTAGACGAGACGATCATTTTATATTAATATATAATTTAGCCGTTCAAAAAAAACTTTCTAGCTAGTCTATGTTATTAAATAATGGTGATACCACCATCAGTAGATTGTATACCAAACCGTTTTTAGTTGGAAGACTTTGCTAGGAACTGTTGAGAAGTTTACCATGTTTCTTTCAATCTTAGCTTTTGGTCCCATTTAAAGGTGTTCAAGATGTAGATAGTTGAAGGGCTAAATTGTTCTTTCATTGAAGACGAGGGGTCAAAGGTGTGTGATTTAGAACTACATATGCCTGTTATCCTTTGCAACGGATAAAATCTAAATATATATATATTAGTAGACGAGAGGCGGAAGAGTGACAAGAACGGTAAGAAGAAAAAGGGCATGAACAACCGTTTCCAATGAGAGTCAGCCGTTCTCATCAAATCAATCTTCATATATTCAATTAGTAATGTATTAGGCAACAGAGCTTATTCATCTTTAATTATTTTTTATTAACTTTTGTATTAAACCTCTTTATATCTATTCACATAACTAGTTATGTATGTGCTGGTGGTGTGCTGGTATCTTCTTAATTTCTTATACTAGTAGCAGGTCTTTGTTTCGTCATTTATTTTTACATGGTATCAGAGCACAGGTTTATCTCTTATTGTTTTATCTCAATTTTGGCTTTACTCTTTATCTCAATTGTCTCGATTCGTTTTCTCCCTGTTTAGGGCTTGGACTCAAATTGATTGATTCTTACATTATTATCATCTCAATCTGAACTCATCTTTTTTCTTAGAGTTTGAGTCTCGATTGATTGATTATTGATTCACTAGTTATATTTTATCTTTTCCGATCTAGTTGATTATTGAATCATTTTTTTCCCTTTTTTTTTCTTTGAATCCTATCCTCATCTAAAGATTAGGATTGCTGGAACTTGGTTGAGATATTCTTACAGATTCCTTGTATTAGGCTCTGCCACTTTTGGATTTGAGTTTGATCCTTACGGAATCTACAGTTGTTTTAGTATTGGTATTTCTACAAATAGTACCTCTCCTAATCAGGAATCATTCTTTTTCTAAATATTAAATCTTGGTTGATTATCTGCTCGTGTTTGAGGCTGAATCTTCATTACGGGTTTTTTCTGCCCTTGACACTTGAAGCAGTATATTGATCTTCATCTATATGTTGATTACTTACGATTTTGTTGGTACTCAGTATCATATAGTCATCGCTTTTTTATCTCGATTTGGGTTATACCTTACTGATTATTCATTGATTAGTAATGTTGTCTCCTTTTGGGTACCTTCTATTAGGATTTGTATTCAATTAGTTGATTAAAGGTTGGATATTTATTCTTCTGTTCAGCTGCAGTTCTATTCTTAATGAATTGTGTCTTCATTAATCAAAGGCTGTCTACGGGGGTCCTGGTTATTGGCTGTTAAAGTTCTCCCACTACTTCTCGTATGTTCTGGAGTAATTAATTTGTTATTCTTCCAAGTTCCCATTGTAAGGATTTCTCTTCTCACCTTGATTCTGTAGCAAGTTCCTTCATCAACGAGCTCTTGTGTCGGACAAGGGTAAACTGCCCGTTGCTTGAATACTTGGCCTATAGACAAGGGCTTCTTTGGTTGTTCTTTATATTTAGTTTTACTGTTAATTCATGATGTATCTCATGTGTATTGCTTGTGTCTTGCATCGATCAATATATGGCTCGGTAGTTATTGTTTTGAACTAATATATCAGACCTGTTCAGCTTAGTATCTGGTTTTGTTTGCTTGTTTCTACATGTGGTTCTTTGGTCAGCATGCCTATTTGGAAAATACATATTTGTTTGTAAACTGCATGATCAGTATTTATTGCTAGTCGCATCTGCTTTGTATTTGCCTTTCCTTAGTATTGTTGAGAGACTTTGTGGCTCGATCTTTTGCCTTTTTTGCTTGGTCATTCTAATCTAGCATTGTATCTAAGTGGCTTAGTTAGGACTGTTTGACTGTTTTAGTTTCGCATTCGGTGCCTGCTTGGAGCTGTTTACTTGAATATCTTTCACTTCGAACTATACATATTAATCTGTTTGTCGCTCGGTGTCTGTTAAAGAATATAAAATATTTTATTCTTCAACTTGTTCTGGTCCATATTTGATATATATGAGATGTCTTTTGTTTGATTGAGATTGATATGTTCTCAATTGATTTTTTGTTGCAAACAGCAAGATGTTTGGTTTTCACTATTTCACATTGGGTTTTCGTATGTTTTTGTCTCAGATAATACGTTTGGCTATGTACCGCTTCTTTAAGTTAATCATGATATTGTTTGATGTAAACTGATCTTAGAAATTATATATTTGGAAACCCGGAACTTGTTATTGACAAAGAAAATACAACGAACCTGTGAGTTACAGTTTCACCACCCACAATTCGAAGAGCAAATTCTGACCCAAATTATTGATACAGACTCACCACAACAATTCAGATCAAAACTCCAAAGATCACCTTCTAAAAGTGCTAATTTTTAGAATAGCAATGGATCAATTTTACCCTCTAATATGAAGAAGATAAAAGTAATAGTATTTTGCCAAAAGAACTGCTCCTTCCATTCCTAATCTGATACATAAAGAACTGGGTTCATGGTGTCCACGTGGTGCAAGAAAGTAGGAAATAACAACTGCTTACATGACTGGTCAAACTGGAAATAACTTAAATAAACAACTAAAAATAAATAAAGTAAATTGGTTCTTCAAATGGGCTGCTGTTCTTGAACTAGGCTGACCCAGTTTGATGTGGGCTGCTTGGGCTGCTCATCTTCTGATCCATCACACGTGGGTCCATCATCCTCTTCGACTTTGAGAAAGTTTGCCTTCAAACTTGGAATAGGCTCGTCTGGGTCAAAATAAGGCTGCAAATCAGCGACGTTAAAAGTGGCAGAAACACCATATTCTCCGGGAAGGTCAACCTTGTATGCATTGTCATTAACTTTGGACAGAATACGGAAAGGACCATCAGATCGAGGACTCAATTTAGAACGGCGTTTAGAGGGAAAACGCTCCTTGCGTAAATGAATCCAAACCAGGTCTCCAGGTTGAAATAGAATATGTCGCCGACCCTTATCTCGTCGATACTTAAGGAGATCATTAGCCTGCGTAATTTTATTGTGAACCTACTGGTGTAAGCTTTTTATATCTGCTGCGAACTCACTGGCCTCTTTGCTGAATTTGGAAGACGTATCCAATACTGCAAGATCAAGAGGAGTGTAGGGATTCCTACCATAAACAACTGTAAATGGAGTCAGACCTGTGGTTTTGTTTGGAGCGCGATTATACGCACAGAATTCAGCTTGTGGTAACAGTTCCTCCCATTGTGTTAAATTACGTGTGATCAGAGAACGTAACAGGGAGCCTAACGTGCGATTAGTGACCTCCGTTTGGCCATCCGTTTGAGGATGACAAGTAGTGCTGAACTTGAGGGTGGTACCCAGTTTTCGCCACAAAGTAACCCAAAAATGGCTAATGAACTTGACATCCCGATCACTAACCATTGTCTTCGGTATCCCATGAAGTCGAACAATTTCCCGAAAATACAATGATGCCACCTGAACAGCGTCAAAAGTAGTATGACACGCCACAAAATGGGCCATTTTTGAAAAACGGTCCACAACGACCATAATAGAATCTTTTCGTTGCCTCGTGCGGGGTAGACCCGTAATAAAGTCGAGGCTGACATCTTCCCATGGGGCTACTGGTACTGGTAACGGCATGTATAAACCATGTGGGAATGAGTGTCCCTTTGCCTGGTGACACGGAAGGCAACGCCGTATAATATGAATCACATCCTTCAGTAACTTTGGCCAAAAATAATGAACTTGGAGTAATTGTGTGGTTTTATCTATTCCTAGGTGACCTGCCAATCCACCTTCATGGACCTCTTTAATCAAGGAGATACGAATACTGTGTCTAGGAATACATAATTGATGCTGCTTAAAAAGAAAACCACAATGAATATGAAAACCCCCAGTAGCATGATTTTGACAGTCAACAAAAATAGAACCAAAATCAGGATCAGTGGGATACTCATCTTTGAGAAGGTCAAAACCGATTACCCGCGGGCGTAGAGAGGTTAACAAGCTGTGTTTTCTGGACAAGGCATCTGCTCCTTTGTTTAACCGACCAGATTTATGCCGAATGTTGAAATTGAATATTTGTAAAAACTCGACCCATTTGGCATGTCGGGGTTGCAATTTGTGTTGACCTTGTATGTATTTCAATGCTTCATGATCAGAGTGTAAAATAAACTCTTTGGAGATGAGATAGTGTTGCCAATGATCCAAGGCCCGAATAATGGCATAGAACTCCTTATCATATGTCGAGTACCGCCTTTTAGCTTCATTCAATTTCTCACTGAAGTAAGCAATGGGTCGTCCTAATTGGGTAAGGACTGCCCCAATACCGACCCCCGAAGCGTCACACTCGACCTCAAACACTTCATCAAAACAAAGAAGAGCCAACACAGGCGTGGATGACAATAGCTTCTTAAGCTCATCAAAGGCTGACTGCGTGATCATTCCATTCAAAATGTTTGTGCTTGGTCAGCTCGGTCAACGGTGCTACAATGGTGCTAAAGTTTCTCATAAATCTTCGGTAAAATGAACATAAGCCGTGAAAGCTACGAATCTGTTGAACAGATTGTGGTATCGGCCAATCACAAATAGCTTGCACTTTCTGTTCATCAACTTGTATACCCTCAGACGACACCAAGTACCCAAGAAAAACTACCTGATTGGTATGGAATGCACACTTCTCTAAATTCCCATATAAGTGTTCCTCAGCCAATACATCAAATAATTGCTTCAGGTGTGACAAATGATCAGTTGTTGAGCGACTATAAATCAGTATATCGTCAAAATACACAACAAACTTTCCCCAAAACGGCTTTAATACCTGGTTCATCAATCTGATTTGCAGTTTTTTTTATTGTTGTTTGGTTGGTTGTAAGCTGCATGATTATGTGGTTATGTGATTAGTTGTTGATGATTTATTTGACCAACTTGCTATATGTGGATCTTAGACCAACTGTTCACCCCTTTAACACTTCACCTTTAAATTCCGTTCCTCATTAAACCCCACAATATCCAACTATACCCAATCAAACCAAACAAATATTTTAAACAAAGATATGTGACAAAATCAACCATTTGCCATTCACTTTCTTATTATTTTTTTTTCCACAAACCTTTAACCTTAAACTTTAACCCTTGACTTTTTTTTCCACCTTCTTACCACCATTAACCTTTAATCTTTAACCTTTAAAACTTTCCATTTCACCACTTTTTTGTCACAAACATTCTTAACCATCATAATTCTATTCATTTTACCTTTTTTACTAATTGTCTTATGATCCTTATGTGTTGGCTTCTTGTGATTTGTTTGCTGATTGGTTGTTTTTGGGCATTCTTAGCCTTTCATGGCAGCCCCTTCTTATGTGTTATGGGCATTCTTAGCCGATTATGGCAGCCCCTTTTATCTGTCTTGGGCATTCTTAGTCTTCATGACGGCCCCTCTTATTTGTCTTGTTGATTTGTGTGACCCTTGCTGTTTGGATTGTGGTTATATATGGTTGTTTTGACCATGAGACTGTAGTACAGATTGCTGCAGGCAATGATTGGGGTTTTTTTCTTATTTGGGTGTGGATACAAAGTTCACATTCAGTAAGGTGGTTTTTTACTTATAAGAAAACCGTTGTTTGTTTCTCTTTATCTTTACTATATGTTTGCAGGGTAATAAATGTTTAGTTTGGGCAAAAATTGTCTTTTTTGTGATGAAGTCATAAAAGTTTCCCTTAACTCAAATTAGTCTTTATGTTCATTCCATGTTAGTTGTTTGCTTTACTTGTGAAGTTGTAAAAGTTTTTGGTTAAGTTGGATTAGTCTTTATATTCCTCTCACTTTTGATTGTTTGATATATGTTTGATGTTGTTCTAGACATTTCTGTTGATTGTGATTGGTTGATATATATCCGGTGTATTATAACCTAGCATTGTCGTTTGTCAAAAGGTTTTTCTCCTCATTGACATTGATTGTGGAAGATATTCTGTTGATGATGATATTATGACATGTTCGGGTTGTTCTTTTGCTCTTATGACCTCAGTTCTAGCTGTTGGTACAGGGAAGCTTTCTGTATCCCTAACTGGTTTCCTTTTTTCTATGTGTTCTTTCAATCTTGTTGTTGACACTCATTTTACACTCAATGCTTTGTTGCGATCTATTAGTTACTTCTATAATCCTTGGTATTGAACCACAAGATTAAGGGAGGGAATATGAGTATTCAAGAGTTTCTATGGTTAAAAGGGAGTGTTCTATATAAGGTCTTGTTGCTAAAATTAAACTAGTGGAGCAAAAGAAAAGGTTTCGGCCCTGGTCTTGAATTTTAAATCTGAATCTCTGAATCTTTGATTCTTTAATATCTTTGATTTTTTAAGGAAAAAAAAACCCATCTTGAGTTAATTATATATATATATCAATACTAAAATTCTCGTTTTTTGTTCTGTCCACTCCTTGTTAATTGGTTAAATACTTTATGTTTCTTTTAATTTCTGGATCTCTAACTTGTTGCAAGGTTTGAATCAGGTATGGAGCTGTTATTTGGTGCTAAATAAAATGAAGTGATCAATTGCTAAATCTTCTCTTAATCTGTGTTTAGTAGAAAGAGGAAAGGTAGTTGCTGGTATGAAAACAAGTATTAACTGTTGTTGGTTGTTGACTACAATAGGCTAATTGGTTGTTTGGCTAAGAAGTATATGGGATGTGTTAATTGGGTCTGAATGTATGGATAAGAAAAGGTTGAGTTTAGTTTCTTAAATATAGTTGCAAGTGGCTGCAAAGTGAGAGTTTTTTGTTTAAAGCTCACTCTTAGATTAGGACAGCTATATTAAGTTGAGAGAAAATCAATATGTCATTATGCATATCTTGGGTGAAGAAATGTTGAGGCAGTAAAGATTATTCTATTTTAGAATATAAGAAAGTGTGATATTAAGTTAATTAAGATAGTATGTGAATGCCCAGGATGTGACAAAGTAAGTATAGATGGTTGGCAATTGATAATATGCAAGTGTTTGTTTAAAGTGCACAAGGAATTTATGGACAGTAAGGTGATTCACTACCAGCTGAGATGTCATACTCCCTTGTTATTTGGTGGGAGAGCACGAGGAACACCATGGAAAATTGAGAATCTATAGTTTGACTCCGGGTGTAGGAGCAACTAGAGTACTTGTTTAAATTGGTCGTTGATGTAATAAAGAAAAGGGGCTGGAGAGTTTTTTCTTTTTTGCACCAAGGATGGCTATAATTCTGCAAGTGTGATGTGGTTGGTCTTCAATACAGGTTGTGTTCTTGAATATAGTTGATAACTTCACGAGTGTTATACCTCAAGCATAAGAGTTCGTGATTGCAACTGGTTCTTTTTCATTTTTAGAGGTCGTCATTGTTATCTGGTCTAGCCCATGTTAGTGCACTTGGGGTGAAAGACCTTCAGTGCGACTAACATTCCGGCTGCCCACATTCAGTGCACTTGGGGTGAAAGACCTTCGGTGTGACCGAGTGTTCCGGCATTGTAAAACCATTTGTTATTTGATTAAAGATCCTGCTCATTGGTTGCTTTTATGTATAGATGCAATTTTTGACCCATTATTCTTATGCTATTGGGTAATGGTCGTTAGTGAGGCATTATGCAGTTGGAGAGAACATTTCTTTTGATTAAATTCTTGTATCCAGAAGTACCCGCCGCTAAGATTGGGGGGGGTGTTGAGAAGTTACCATGTTTCTTCAATCTTAGCTTTTGGTCCCATTTAAAGGTGTTCAAGATGTAGATAGTTGAAGGGCTAAATTGTTCTTTCATTGAAGACGAGGGGTCAAAGGTGTGTGATTTAGAACTACATCATGCTGTTATCCTTTGCAACGGATAAAATCTAAATATATATATATTAGTAGACGAGAGGCGGAAGAGTGACAAGAACGGTAAGAAGAAAAAGGGCATGAACAACCGTTTCCAATGAGAGTCAGCCGTTCTCATCAAATCAATCTTCATATATTCAATTAGTAATGTATTAGGCAACAGAGCTTATTCATCTTTAATTATTTTTTATTAACTTTTGTATTAAACCTCTTTATATCTATTCACATAACTAGTTATGTATGTGCTGGTGGTGTGCTGGTATCTTCTTAATTTCTTATACTAGTAGCAGGTCTTTGTTTCGTCATTTATTTTTACATTTATTTTTACAGGAACTCTGTTAAAATTATAATCTTATTCTCTTAGAAATGTATCTTGTTACTTATTGCATGATTAGTTGTGCAGGAAGGACTTAGAGTGTTGATTCTTTGGACATAAGGACTGAAGCTGTACAAATGAGAGAAGATACAAGTAGAGGGACTAAAGCTGTCAATATGGAGAAGATGCTTTGTATAAATACTAACACATGATCAGATTTAGGGTTAATCAACCCTAAATATTTCACACACTCTTTTTCTGTTCTCTCTATTTTCGATCGATATATATATACATAAAAATATATATATCAAAATAATCTGTAATAATAATTCGTATTATTTTGATTCTGGTTTGTAATAGAACATTCAACATATAGTTGGGTGATTCACACTTGAGTAGCAGGTGTGTTTTTGGTTGATTGTTTTGAATCTATTTGAGAATAGATTTAGATTTCTGAATATATTTGAGATATTGAGATTTTGTTCATGGTATCAGAGCGGCGTATGATCATTCGATCACCGTTCTGATTGTGTTCGTTTTGATAAGAAAACCCTAATTTTTTAGAAAATTGGGGTTAGGGTTTCTGTGAGGAATTATTGGGCGATTTCAATTAGATTCTTCATTCTCTGAAGAATATTCTTCTAGATCTGGTGATATTTTGGTTGAAGAATAAAAAACCCTAAAATCAATTAAAAATATTTTAATAATAATTAAGTTAGGGTTTCATCTTCAGTTTTGGTTATTTTTTCAATCGACTAAGTGAATCGATTGATTGGAATTTATTTCAGATCGTCTTTTCTATTTTTCAATCGACTAAGTGAATCGATTGGGAAGTAGATCTCGTCTTCCGCTGAATATTATCTTCCGATAGCACTGTTTGCATCCTTCTTCCTTATCTTCTTATTATTTTTTGTTTTAATTTTTTTTTTAAATTTTTTTATCTTATTTCTCTAAAACGCATTCGTGTTATACTTGACCTATCTCCGTGAGAGGTGTGGAATCCTGTCCCTGGCACGTTTGAGAGAATAAGATCTTTTTTAAATATATATATATAATATTTTTTCTTTCATATTTTGTTGTTGTGTGAATTAATTGAGATTAATTGATTGTTCTTGATTGTTAATTGAGATTAAACTGTTGATTGTTAAGTGCAAATTATTTGATAATATTTGTTTACAATGGATGATGATAATCTTCGTTTTGGTTATGGTTATGAGTCTGATGCTGGAAGTGATGATAGTGTTACTAGAATAAGTAAATTGGATTTAGGCAGTCCTTTACACTTGCATCCTAATGATTCTAGTACTCTGTCTATTGTTTCTATTAAACTGAAAGACTGAAAATTATCAAATCTGGAGTTGTGCTATGCTACTTGCTTTAGAAGCTAAAAATAAATGGTTTTATTGATGGTCTTAGAAGATCTAATGTAGATGAAGTACTAGGAAAACAATGGGATAAGATGTAATGCTGTGGTTATTTCTTGGATTTTAATCTCTATTTCTGAAGAACTGTATCTTGGTCAAATATTTTCTAGAAAAGCTTCTCTTATATGGCAAGAATTAAAAGAAACCTATGATAAAGTGGATGGTTCTGTGATTTTTAATTTGCATCATAAGATTAATTCTCTATGTCAGAATGGTATGCCTTTGTCTGATTATTATCATAAACTGAATGCTTTGTGGAAACAATTTGATGCTTTAGTTCAGCTTCCTAGATGTACTTGTCATGCTGCACAGGATTTTTCTAAGCATACTCAGTTGATTAAACTCATGCAGTTTTTAATGGGTCTTGATGATGTATATATGAATAGTAGGAGTAATATCTTAACTAAAGATCAACTGCTTATTCTATCATATCTAGGGATGAGTCACATAGAGGATTAACTGTTACTTCTAATGCTACATCTCAGACTTCTGCTTTTGTGTCTAGAGTCAATAATACTAGAAATGTGCCTTCTGTGAATAATTTTGCTAAGAATTCTAGAAATACTGGTGCTTTCAATTCTAAAGGTCCTTCTGTGGTTTGTGAAAACTGTGGTTTTAATGGTCATACTATTGATAAGTGCTTTAAATTGATTGGATATCCTCCTGATTTGGTAAAAAGAAATCTGGAAATTTTCAGAATGGTCAAAAGAGATTTTCTAGTAATAATACTTCTACTTCTCAAGCTTCTACTTCTAGTACTACTAATTTTTCAGATGAGCAGTTGGCCAAAATTCTAAATTTGTTGAAAGATAGTTCTGAATCTTCTCAAAATGTGAATGCAAATATGGCAGGTGTGTTATTCAATAATAATATATTTCATAAAAATTTTGATCAATTTTTTTGTTCAAATTCAAATTTTAGAAAAAAGGTTGTTAAAAAGGGTTGGATCAATGATTCTGGAGCCAATCATCATATTACTCATTCTGATTCTAATCTTGTTGATGTGTTGGATGTTTTCGCTTTAAAAATCAAAGTTGGTCACCCTAATGGAACTTTTGCATATGTTCAGAAAATTGGAAATTTACAATTAACACCTTATTTGACTCTTTTTGATGTACTGGTTGTACCTGAGTATTGTGTCAGTTTGTTATCTGTTTATAAAGTTGCAAGCATAGTAAATATCTTATTGCTTTTGATGATACTATGTGCTATATTATGACTCAGGGTTTGAATGCAATGAAAGTTCTAGGGACTGGTAGACAAGATGGTGGATTATACTTTATTGATGAATGTTAGAAGGTATTGATAGAATGATTACTTGCAATGTGTCTAAAACTGTTTGGCATCATAGATTAGGTCATCCTTCTGAATATGTTCTAAATAAACTGTAGTCTGAATTACACTTTAAATTTGATAAAAATTCTGCTTGTGAAATATGTTATAAGGCTAAACAAACTAGAGATATTTTTCCTCAAAGTGATCATATGTAACAACTCGCAAAAATCTGAGTAAATATAAAAATCATAAGGTATTATGTTTAAAGCCTTAATAAGATCAAATTTAAAGTTTGACAAAATAACGTCAACTATTTAGATTAAATCACGGGTTAAACATTTAGCGAACAATGATTATTAATTCTCTATACCGACATAAATAGGCAATCATTCAAGATGATTCTTTCGACAAAAATCATTCTGCTTTTCCTTTTTAATTCAGCCCCCGGCCCCTCCCACGTTGTTGCCCTTCTCTAATATTCTTTCCCTTATTATATATACATATATAGATAACAGATATAGATATGATACATCAAATATTTTAACATCTATCTCTCTCTGTTTCCCTTGACTCGACGCTTAGACGACCATGGACGACCGACTTGACCTTTGACGACCCATATGGCAACTTACGGACAGCAAGATGACTCGACGGACCATGAGACGACCTTAACCATTTGACAAGCAACCAATCAACTCGACCAACGACTCACAAGCTTAACAACCGAACAACGACATGACCATTCACAACCGACGACCAACTCGACTCGCACGACCGACATAACCATTTATAATTAAAGTAATGACTAGAATTCAACTTGTGCATAGCTCTCATGTATTACACCTAAATGGACAAAGTAATGCTAGCCAAGTGGGGGTATCAACTAAGGGTTCTAATAGGTAATGCAAACATTGGATTTGGTTATGTATCTTTTGCACCAAGAATCGTTTTTAAAGCTTATTTTCAAAAGATTCATTTTGAATATCCCTTAGACAATCATTTCGATCATTCCATATTAAATTTTTAGTTAGGCATAGTTGATCAGGCTATGCATAAGTAAAACGAGAATACTTTATGATCGACTCAACTGTTTAAGAAATATTCGACTCGTTTTTTGAAAATACGTAGGTTATAGCAAAAATTCTCTATAACCTTGATCTCTGATACCATTTTTCTGTAACACCCCGACTATAGCGGAAACACGAGATGCCACAGAACGACATGGTACAAAAGATTTAAGTAATAAACATCAACATAAAGTTTCAAATGCCATTCAAATTAAAAAGGTAACAAATTCAAGTTGACGTTTAATAATCATTACATAACCAAATTCATAACCAAAAGATCAAATGTTTGCGTTACTAGTCCACATACAACAAGTAAACACATCATCCATGAAGCGGTCCAAAAGC
>CM067171.1:33481450-33533287 GCA_034093135.1 Erigeron breviscapus
CTATTTCTACATCCTCATCAGAGTTAATGAGGTCACGATTTGCATCATGAAATTCTTCATTCAAAGGCATTTCTTGAAGAACTGGAGAAGTTGGAGTTTGAACTGGTGCTGATATTGTAGTGGCACGTACATCAGATCCAATCACCAATTCCTGTGGTAGATTGAAATTGATGGAAGGATAAAATGAAGTGTCACTGGTGGTACTCTTCTTCTTAACTGGTTCCAATTTGTTGTAACTGGAAACATCTTTTGGTGAAACAACTGACTGATGAACTTGGTCAGTTTCACCAAAATTGATTGGAACGACTGGAGTAATATCAAGGGTTGGTCTCTTGTTGATTGCTTCAGTTGATTCATCGAATGTGACATGAATTGTCTCATGAACCTTTTGGAGTCTATAATTATAAACTCTAAAGGCCTTTCAAATATCTGAATAACCTAAAAATACTCCTTCATCAGCTTTTGCATCAAACTTTCCAAGCTGACTGGAATCGTTTAAGATATAAACTGGACAACCAAATACATGGAAATATCCAATATTTGGTTTACGATTCCTGAGTACTTCATAGGCAGTCTTCTTATGGCTCTTGATGTAGACTGACCGGTTTTGGGTGTGACAAGCAGTTGCAACTGCTTCAGCCCAAAACTGGTGGGAAGACCTGATTCAGATAGCATACTTCTGGCTGCTTCTATCAGTGTGCGATTCTTTCTTTCCACAACTCCATTCTGTTCTGGAGAGCGAGCTGATGAGAAGTTTTGAGAGATGCCAGTGTCATTGCAAAATGTTTCTAGTACCTTATTTTGAAATTCAGTACCATTATCACTTCGCAACTGACAAACTTTTCGAGTATACTTGAGTTCAATTCTTTTGATGAGAGAGATGATCAGCAGGTGCATCACTTTTGGATCTGAGGAATACCACCCAACAGTATCTGGTGAATTCATCGACCACAACTAGAGTGTACTTCTTTCCAGCTCTAGTTTGAACATTCACTGGACCAAAGAGATCCATATGGAGCATGTGAAGAGGTTCAGTGATGCTAAAGTTTTGCCTGGTTTTGAAACTGGCCCTTTTCTGCTTGCCCATCTCACACCCTGGACATGGCTTTTTTTTATTGAAAGAAATCTGAGGTATCCCATCAACCAGTTGTTTGCGAGACAACTTGTTAATGTTTTTAATTAAGATGGGATAATCTTTTATGCCATAGCCAGTTGGTGTCCTCATCAGCTTTGGTATAGAAACATTGCTCTTTTGGAGCTGGTTCCATAACCATGATGTACACATTCCCTTTTCTTGGTGCAATCATCACCACTTTCCAATCCTTGTTAAATATGGTGCCTTGAGCAATATCGAACAAAACTCTGAAGCCATCATCGCAGAGTTGGCTGACACTGATCAGGTTGTATTTCAAACCATTCACAAATGCAACTCTTTTGAATTCGACTTGTCCATAATTGAGCACACCATATCCTTCAGTCTTTCCATTTTGATCATTACCAAACGTCACTGTCGGTCCATCTTGGACAGTGAACTCTTCAGCAGGGGCTTACATCCGGTCATAGTTCGGCAAGCTGCGCTGTCCAGATACCAGATATTCTTTTTCGATCGCCCTGCACACCCACAAAAATCATCAGTTATTTTTGTGAACCCATCTTTTCTTGATGGGTTTACTGGACTTCTCTACAGAAGTCACAGTTGATTGTTGTGGTGTTGAACTGGAGGCTGGATCTGGAGCTTTTTCATCAGCTCCAGGTCCAGGAGAAGGTCAAGCATGATCTTTTCGAAAGAATCACTTCAGTAGGGTACGGTGTACCACGTTTGATGAGCATTGTTTGCTTAATAGACTTTGAGGAGCGAAGAGGAGAAGTTCGACTGATGCCCGACCTCTATGATCTGAAATGAGTGCGGAATTGTCCCTTTAAGAAAAGGATCTTTACAGAAAAAGAGCTCAAATTGGTACTTGATACTTATTCACCTTCTTCTTTTCAGATTTTGTTCCAGATGGAACATTCTTTTGTTTTTGTTTAGAAGGTGGTTTGATAATTTGTTTTTCAACTGAGGAGGACGAACCTCCTTCCAGATTTTTAATTCTGGCAGTGCAACTCTGAACCTGCCTAGACAAAAGTTGGAGTTGACTGTCCAGTTTAAACAAAAAATCATTTTCAACAGGCAGTTGAACCTTGGACTTAGGTTCAACTGGAGACTTGTTCTTAGGATTCTTGGGCTCCTTAGATTTTTGAGGTAAAGGCTTGTCATTTGCCTTTTTAACTGGAGCTTTAGCCTGTTTAGCTCCAGTTTTGACCTCAGTGGGGGTGGTCTCAAAGGTTTCAGTTTCTATAGTCTTGGGTTCATCATATGGTGTTTCTTTCCTAAGACTGAGAGGTAAACTGTGGATTTCAGGTAAGATAATTGCCATATCAACATCACCCTGGTTGTAAGCCTTTTGTTGTTGGGTATGTGTTCTAGTGGCAGCATCATAATTCAATCCTGAGGACTTTATCCAGGATTTGATCAATTTTTGTTCTTTTTCCAAAGCAGTTTTTAACTCTTGTTTTTCAAGTTCAAGAGCCTCAATTTTTGAAACTGACTCCTTGAGAGCCAACTGGACACTTTGTAAATCATTCAGTTGTGGTCTAACAACATTCAGCTCAGTTAAGATAGTCTCCAGATTCCAGATATCTTTCAGTTCTGTCTGATTATCATAATCATATACCTTTTTCAAAATGATGTCTACCCATCTTCCAGTAATGACATCATCTTTTGCCACGTGCTGCTGTTGCTGTTGATCTTCCAAGGCCATGAAACACATGTCCCTTTCCTCTTCATCATCAACTGATGAATCATCAGAGTATTCCCACTTTCCTTCAGTTTGTGCAATCATGCACTGGTTTTTATCTTTTTCAAAGGAAAGAAGAGCAATCTGGGCTTTAAGCTTTTTGTATTTAGCTTTATAGCCATCATCAGCCCGATTGTAAATTAGGGACAGGCCAGTTTGGTTGTTCAACTGACTAGATCTGCATTCCTTCATAGAAATGACTTTTCTTACCACACTTATAGCAGGTAAGATTGGTCTTGTCCAGAGAGTTGGAGCTGGAAGCATTGTTGGACCATTAAATCTATTAGATTTATGCTTAAACCTATTAAAGGTTTTAGCAATCATGGCTACCAGATCATCATCGTCAGTTTCATCACAACCATCACTAATTTCAGTGGTCAGGCCAGAGTTCAAGAAACTGTTTAACATCTCCTTCATTGAGTGTGACTGGACACTCTCAGCAGATATTAAGGCAGCACAAGGTTTCTCAGTTAGACTAGCAACCTTGGAACTCTGGGCATGATTTAAAGCATCCTGCTCAGCCACCAGTCTCTGTGTATTGTTATCTTCAGTGAATCTGAAGGCTCCATAAATAGATGCAAGAGTGTGGTTGTGCAGGGTCTTACCTTGTCTTAGGACAAGAATCATGTTTTCCCATTTTGAAGGAAGAATATCACAGAATTTTTCAAGAAGAATGTCCTTATCCTTCTTTACACCTAGCCCTCTCAGTTGATTAATCACACTGGTAAATCTGGTATAAGTACCAGTCAGGCTTTCATTGGGTAAAGCAAATAAAGTTTCATACTTCTTGTTCAAAGCAACTTTCCTGGTGACAATGGTGTCATCACCTCCTTCATACTGAAGAACTAATTCGTCCCACATTGATTTGGCACTGGGGAACAGCACAAGTGTTGGAATTAGGTCTTCAGGAACAGCCCCAAGGATCATGTTTTTCAGTCTGGTGTCCAAGTCCACCAGTCTGCGATCCTCATCAGACCAATGGTCTTCGAGCTTTTCCCTTGAACCTCTTCTTCCAGTAGGGTCTAGAAGAAGGCTCACCCCAGGGGACATAGGTACATATGGTCCATCCTTAAGGATTTTCAACATATACCTATCAATCCCACCAAAATGCAAGAGCATTCTGGCCTTCCATGTACCAAAGGTCTCACTGTTCCCATCGAATTTAGGAACAGGAGTGTTGGAGTAATGTACATGGACATGGTTAGGGGTAGGAGGAGGAGGATTGGTGTTAACATTTTGAAGAGGTGGTGCATTATTATTCAAAGGGTTTTCACCATTTCCAGAACCATCTCCACCTTCAGTAGTAGTCATCTAAGCAGATCTAGGCAAGTTTATTAGCCTTCTGCTCTGATACCACTTGTAAGTCCCTCAATAGCTATGGATCGCTCTCGAGATCGTCTATGGTTATGTCGTGAGTGCGGAATCCTCACGAGATAACTGTTTGATTAGTTATCTATTATATTGCTAATTACAAGAGTATAATCAGCCTTATATTGCTCTATCTTCGTTTGGTATATATCACAAACGAACTTAGATGCTTTAGGTGTGTGTGATATATCGACTGGCATACTCAATTTAGGTTTTCCAATCGTTTATATATGTTCACGATTGATATTGGGCCTGCTGGGCTTTGTTCTTACGAACTTAGCGGCCCAGCCCATCTTAACGAAGATTATCTTCGTTAGTGCCTAACGAAGATTATCTTCGTTAGTTGTAAATCATCTTTATAGTTATATTCCTAGTATTTCACGTACAAGGAATCCTAACGTATATTATGTTTGTACTTGTATAACATACATAACAAACATCATATATAAACATATATAACACCTAAACATGTAATCGATCATTACCAAAACATTATGTTCATCATCTATCAATTACATATATGAATAAGACATAATCAAATCTAAGTTGCTGTTGTCACATCAACATGCATCAACAAACTCCCCCTTGACAGCAGCATCTTCGATTTCTTCAGTCTTAAAAAATCGTCATCCATCAAATAACAATCGCTTGCTATTTGCATGAATATTTTCGTGTAAGCAGACTTGGAGAATCTTACGATATCGATCTTCTTCATTCTTCCAAAATGGTAAAAATGAACATTCAGTATCGAATAATTTTCTCTGATCATTTCTTGAGAAGTTAACCAACTGCATTGGATCATACATCCTTCTCAACAATATCTTCTTCTTTGAGTCTGCATACATCTTGGCTTCACCAGAATTTTGATCAATCTCCCAATTATCCATCTTATCCAAGACATCTTGTGCCCATTTCTTGGCAAGGACTTTGATCATACACTTGATATCATGTTGAATATACTCAACGCTTTTATCTGGCTTAACCACCTTCTTCTTTTGTCTTGGTTCAATATGAAACATTGGTTTATCTGAATCTTTCATATTCAACCTCAACTTAAAATCATGATGAAGATTCTTACCAACCACATCAGCAAGACCATAACCACTTGGATTGATAATCCAGTTATTTCTGAGTTCATGTAAATCTTCTTCACACAAACTTCTGAAATGTCTCTCACGCCATGCTAAATACTGACAACCTTCTGGTCTTTTAAGAACGAATAGCTTCAATTCTTCATCATAGAACCAACTCCAGATTTTTGTCTTATATTTTGCAGCATCTTTATCTGAGATATGAGTCCAATACATACTGGGTTTCATAGTATCCCATGTGACTATACGATCATTAATCCTTTGTCCAGGCACAAGTCGATCAATTTCTTGTAATGGATCATCATCTCTGAGAGGAACTGGATAACTATTTGGATTAAAAGGTCTTGTCAAATTTATTTCATATTCAAAAGGAATCAATGCATCATCAACCTTAGCGTATACCACAAAGTTTAAAACTTCAGCGGTGCTACTAATTGGAGCTTGTAGCATTCTTTCCTTGACTTCATTTCTTTTCGACTCTAACGCTTTTCTTTCTTCTACAGACGACTCTTCAGGAATTGAGTCCCAAACTTCATCAAAACCATAAGGTTTCTTGAACATGTTTAGATCCGGTTCAGGAATAATCTCACCTTCCTCAAGCTCATTTCCATTAAAGAGTAATTCCGTATCATCTGTATCATCTGATAAGATTACACAAAATAACACAAGAATACAATGATTAATCATGATAATAAAGATGAAATATAATTGCATTGAAATAAGATAAATTACATTTACATGTCATAACTTATTACATGCAACCTAAAATACAATTCATCTAATCATTATTAACATCATAAGTTGAATCAGAATCAGAATCAGATTCCAAAGCTGTTTGCTTTTGAATCTGTAATTCTTTTTCTCTTTCATTTTCTGCTTGTTGTTGTTTATCTAATAAAACATCAAACACATCATGAAAAGCGTTTTCTTCAGAATAATAGTCATGTCCAAATTTTGCTTCAACTTCACGCTTTAATCGATCAGTTTCAGCTTCAACTTGATCATCACTTAAATAATCAATTGATTTTGAAGAATTACCTGAGTCAAGTGCTTCAATAGCCCCAGCATCACGAGGAGCACTTGAATCTCCAGCACCAGATGTACCAACCTCAGTATATCTCCCCCTATCTCCCCCTGAACTTCAACACCCTTTCCTTTGTCAAGAACTGGGCGAGAATCACTTCGATCACCAGCATTATCAGCATCATCATCATCATCATCTTGACGTCTTGGAACTGATAATCTGCATACCTTCAGGCACATCTCCCCCTTGATTCTTGACCCAATTGACAAGAAAGGTCAGAGCAGCTCGGATATCTGAGAGATCAGACTCTAACGTGTAAACACGAGTCTCTAGAACCTCAATACGTCAAACCAGAGGAGAATCTGAAGGAAGAGGAGGAATAACAGGCACTCTGGGAGGCAACAGTGGTCTCAACGGCACACTGACAGCAACAGAATGAGCTGGTGCTGTAGATACAACCGGAATAGCAGCAGCAGTTGAACTTGGAGGATCAGGAATCGAAACTGATGTAGCTTCAGTGGTACGTGCACGCTTAGCTCTTTGATAAGTAAGAGTAGTATCCATTGACCTTTTAGAACTTCCAATATCACCTGAACTTGGTGCATTGACCGGATCATCAATATCGTCAAAAAGGCTGGCTAGTTCAGGATTAAATCGAGCCGCAACCTCAGGAGGAAGTAAAACATTTGCATCATACTGTAAAGAAACATCATGCAAAACATCCAAAGATTGGTTAAGTAAAACATAATAATCCTGCAAAGTTTCATGTTCAAAATTTACCTTATCATGAACAGATTGAGCCGTATCAGAGACTATCGGAGAAGCATGACATGCCTTGCTTTGACGTTCTCTACGTAGCTCACTAGATACACCTTCTTGAGATAAGTGATAAGAATGATCACTTGCAGAAGCTACAGGAACATCATGAGCCCTCTTTGTACGATGCTCATATTCACCTGTGTCTTCCGAGACAACAACATCAGCTGAACTACTGGTACTATCTTCCTCATTAGCATCATTCCCGTGATCTGAATCATCATCATCGGAATCATCACTTGAAGAATCACTATCATCAGCTTGTAAACCACCTTCAGAACCTTCTGTTTCATCCGAATCGTCATCGTCGTCCACGAACATATCATCCTCAATACGAGAACGATAGTTAGGATTGATCAAGTGACCAAACAATGGTGGATCAGTAAGACCTTCTACGTTGCGAGTATTTGCTTCTAAATCAGCGAAAAGACGCAAAGGCCAAGCATGTAGATTATAACGAGGTCCTTGATCGAAAACCAAGTTCGGACAGAAGTGTCTGACAATGGCCATAACAAAGCGAGGATAAAGTAAAAATCTCTTTCGTCCTCTGGCACTAAGTTGTTCAAAAAATTCCTGATAAAAGTAGACAGAAAATGGATACGGGCGATTGTAGACCAATGCAACCATCTGCGATGCTATTTGAGCAGAAAGTTGATCAAAACCCGCTTTATGATTGCTTAAACAAACTAGCAAAGCATACGCCAGATATCTCCATCTTCCTTTAATTCCACTTTTGTCAAAAGGTAATTTTATTGCACCAACGTAACCCATCCTCTGAAAACATTGATAAAGAAGCTGAAACGAATATGTCATATCTACCGCTTCCTCTGGTTCTTCCCCTAACTGCAAAATATGACGAAGATTTGCAGCGTTGAATGCAAAAGTGATCCCAGCAACTGTAGCTTGAATAAAACTATGACCATCAACCATCACTTCATGAGCAGTACTCCAGAATTCATCTATGTACTGTCTAATAAGTCGTGGTGAATGAGTAAACACAAATGATAATCTTGAACGAGCTATAAATGCAAACATTTGATGATAATGATCACAGTTACGTTGATCTGGATCAAGGTTGAGAGCCAGATTATGCTTCTCAAAGAATTGACGTGGAGCTAAAGCCATATCTGCAAAATAATCACATTATCAAAACAGATATAAAATAAACATAGAGAATGATTTGCAGACTTGGAAAAATGATTTAATCAATATCTTCGTAAGTTTAAACTGTACGAAGATATTCTTTTAAATTCGTAAAAAGGACTGTACGAAGATAGTGTTTAAGTTCGTAAGAAGGAGCTTTACGAAGATAGTGTGTAAATTCGTAAGCATATACTGTACGAAGATAGTATTAAATTCGTAAGAACAAAGTGTACGAAGATATAAGTTCGTAAGAACTAAATGAACGAACATAAGGGTTAAGTTCGTAAGTTAAAATAACATACGAAGATAAACTTTAATTTCGTAAGTTGACAAATTAAGTCCTAAATTCGTAAACACTTGTAGAAATCCTAAGTTCGTAACTTATAAACCTAAACTTAAGTTCGTAAGTTATAAACGAAGGCTAACTTCGTTTGCTTGAACACTAAATTCGTTTGCTACTTCCGAGCAACATTTCATCAACAATTTAAATTGATTAACTTTTTGTTTTTGCCCAAAATCGTTTTGAAAAATTTGTATCCATTAATTATAGCATAACCCAGTTCGATTATAACAAGAATTTAAGATATAATAGAGGATTAATCTCAAAATGAAATTAAAACCCTAAAATCAAAATTCTTATGAACCTGACTGAGTTCGTGCATAAATTGGACAAAAGAACCAATTATGATTAGTGATTTGCGAAAGATAATGGTCAATAAGTTACCTGAATCACTAATAACAATGATAATCGAATCAACAAGTCTAAAATCGACTGAAAACTGAAGATTTGATTGATGATATTATGGGAGTGAAGCTGCTCAAATTCGTTTATGTTTGAAAAAGGTAACAATAAAACGAAGGCAACTTATATTTATATAGATGGTAAAACCGGTAAAAACGGGTCGGGTAGGTATCTGGGTACAATAAAGTTCGTACGAAGTTAATCTTCGTAAGAACCAATCGGATCAAACATATTCTAACTTCCAGAACGAAGATAAATGTTATCTTCGTAAGAACTATTTGAACGAAGATAATGATATCTTCGTAAAAATTAACTCTGGACTTAGAAAATTTCAGAATATCCATCACGAAATGTACCACGATACGACCCTTTACCTAATCCTGTACATAGCAAAAAATCGTTAAAATCAACCTGTTCATGCCTTGTACCACGAATTTCCATCATATAAAATCATCATCATAATGTAAGTATTCAACGAACATTACAATCGTGAGTAAAAAATCCCTAATCCTTCAAACCAAATCATCAACAAACCTGAAAATAATCAATTAACATATGAACAACGTTACCAATCATGACCATGAAACGAAGAACTTTCCACTAATCATTGAGATGCTTAACGACAAATGATCTTGAAACACTTAAGTCCCATATGAAATGTCGTCTACAAAACAGTCAAACAATGAGTAGTCCAAAAATTCAATTAAGAACCTTATAAAGTTTCCGGAATCATGTCATAAGAAGTACAGATAATCAACAATCTGATTATTTTCACTAAATACATGAATTATAAGGTAAATAAATACACCAATATCAAGTTCATGTATTCTTCCTTCACATGCTCATATCTGTATCACAAAAATTGTCATCACACAGCAAGGATCTTATCTCTAGGATATCATCCATACGAATAACAATGTATTTGCAGAATATAGCACTTCAACTTAATCTTTTTAACCTGAACACTGCACACTTAATGAAACTCATTAACGCATTAAGAGCATAACAGAATAATGCAGAAAATTTCAAGCTAAAATCATTCAAAAACAAGGTTAACAAATACGAAATAACAATGAATCTAACAAAAGATCAAGGAGGTCATTTCATCGTCAAACCCTAAAATGTCACCAAGTTATAAATTAAATTCTTAACTTGTAACAACTGAAAATTTGTGAGATTTCAAATAACTTTGACTTTTCACATAATATTTAAAAGATCATTTTCTAATCTTAAACAAATTAATGTCCATATCAGAAAATCTTCTTTTGACACAAACCACACAACCTCATCAAGAATTCTCATGAATGAATTCAGTAAAACATATACTCAGAATTTCAAATAGGATCTCTCGTGCAATAAGAACTTATGAAAATACCATTTTGACTCAATAAAAAGAAAAATAAATCAGAATAAAAATTGCATAATAATCTAAGCTATACACTAATTAACTTGAATTTATTCATTATTTATTCATTATTTACATGATGCTTGGTTACTGCTGATTAGATCAGTTTAGCAATTACATAAGCCTGTGGGAGAGAAATAATTCTCTTATTATTAGTTATGAACAGTGACCCAACAACGATTACCGGTATATTTGTCCTCTTAAACACTCGGTACTTCCAGTTTCCTTTGGTTTTGTGACACTTTCGTATTACTTGAGCCAAGGACAGTCACCATGTAACCTAGTAAGTTACTCATGCCACAATTAGTTTGCGAACTTATGTGACCCACAGTCAAACATACACTTAAAATCGACAGAGCATTAAAGTCCTTAACCAGATGTGTTTATAAGCATTACAACTTTGAAAGTCACCATGGTTAATGATCTTTCGATCAAGGGTCAGAACAAACACGTTTGATGCATAGTGCATGATTCGAATTGGCTATTCTTCATTGCTTGTTTGAGATAAACTTCATTGATGTGCAACAATTTGATACTTCAGAAATATTTGATAAAACTTCTTGTCTATTCTTCATTATTTCTTCATTCTTCGGTACTTTGTTTTAGCCAATCGAGATCATGATGGTTTTAATAGTTGCTTTAGAAGCTAAAACCCATTTTGTTCTGTTTAGATTGACATACACGAATGCATGCGAATCCCCCCCTATGGTTTACAAACACATCCAATCTCAAACCAAATGCTAAATCTTTCTCAAGTTTTAAGGATGGCACAATTCACTTGAAAAGTCCATATTCAAGGCCATATACTGACGTGTTTCCCACAAGAACATTGTATAAATTAAGTTCAGATTGAAGGAAACCTTGGTACTTTGTGCCTACCGATATATCCTTAATTGTAATCACTGAACTGAGCAGTTATATTACGATTAAACAAGCTTAAAAGCTAAAGTATCATCACGTCTAATCATTTAGTGCAGTGACCGTACTTCATTTATTATATTTTTGGATTTTCCAATTTTTCTGATGTTTTTGGATTTTTCAGACACTAGATATGTACAAACTTATACTAAAACACTCTTTTTGTATTTTAATGACTCTATCTATGTACGACATAACTACAAAGACTCGAAAAAAATAAAATTTTAAGTTCTTTGAGAGAAACTACTCGGCATTCTTCATACCATTGAGTTGATATAACAACTCATGACGAGGTCTATCAAAAGCTTTTGTGTATAGATCTGCAAGGTTATCATCAGTAATAACCTTTTCTAAATGAATAAGCTTTTTTCTCAAAACAGTCACGTAAAAAATGATGCTTTATATCTATGTGCTTGGTGACTTTAAAGTTTTTCGGATTCTTAGGTAATATCAATGGCAGATTTATTATCAATGCAAATAGGAGAGTTTGAGATATTCATACCATAATCGCGTAGTTGTTGCTGTATCCAAAGTACCTGAGAACAGCAATAGCCAGCAGCAATGTACTCTGCTTCACAGGAAGACTGTGCAACAGATGTCTGCTTTTTGCACTGCCACGATATAATTCTCCCCCCTAAAATTTGACATCCACCTGACGTTGATTTCCTATCCGAACTGCAGCCACCATAATCCGAATCAGTATAAGCTTTGAATTCAAAGGAACCATGCATGGGATACCAAAGCCCTAGACGAGGCTTGGCCTTCACATAACGAAGAATCCTTTTCGCAGCTTTCAAATGTGATTCTTTCGGATTAGCCTGATATCGAGCACACATACAAACAGCGAACATAATGTCTGGACGGGAAGCAGTGAGATACATCAAAGATCCAATAATAGCCCGATATTGAGTTGCATCAACGTGTGGATCATTAGGCTTATCAGGACACAGCCCATGAGCAGTCTTGATGGGAGTAATTGCATCTTTAGAATCAGTCATCCGAAACCTAGTAAGAAGATCGTTAACATACTTGGTTTGATGAATAAAGAACCCATCCTTCAGTTGATCCACCTGTAGTCCAAGGAAGAAAGTTAATTCCCCCATAGCACTCATTTCAAACTTAGCCTTCATGCTCTTCTCAAACTCCTTGCACATATTCTCATCAGAAGAACCAAAAATGATATCATCGACGTAAACCTGTACAAGCAAGTAGTCCTTCCCTTTCCATTTGACAAACAACGTGCTGTCGATAGAACCTCTTGTAAAACCATTTTCAATCAGATGAGTAGACAGTTTTTCATACCATGATCGAGGAGCCTGATGTAAACCATATAGAGCCTTATCGAGACGATATACTCTATTAGGAAAGTCTGGATCCTCAAACCCGTGAGGTTGATCTACATACACTTCTTCTTTTATTTCCCCATACAAAAAGGCACTCTTTACGTCAAGTTGATACACCTTTATACCTTTATAACTAGCATATGCCAGAAATAATCGAATAGCTTCAAGTCTAGCTACCGGTGCAAAAGTCTCATCGTAATCAAAGCCTTCTTGTTGCTCAAATCCTCTAACCACCAATCGAGCCTTATTGCGAGTGACTACCCTTTGTCATCCCTTTTACAACGAAAAACCCAACGCGTTGTTAAAGGAGATTCACCTTCAGGTAAGTCAACTAACTTCCATACATCAAGCTTCCGAAACTGAGCCAATTCTTCTTGCATCGCCTCAACCCATGACGGTTCTTTAAGAGCCATACCAACATTTTTAGGCTCAACCTGAGAGATGAAGCAATAGTACAAGTACCAAGTAATTGCCCCAGTATCCTTAACCTCAGCAAACATACTTGACATCTTCTTATGCTGATTCCTCGTGCGAGTAGAGGCAGAAGCATCACCAATAATTTGATCTACTGGATGATCCTTGTTGACTCTTGTCTGAGGAACCTTATCGACCGTAAGATCACTTCCCAAGTTTGTCTGCACCTGTTTCTCTGGAGATTTAGGTTCATCCTGATTTTCACCTTCCTCATCATCAGTATCATAGAAAGATGTCAGGTAGAGGTATATGTAAAGGGATCATTAGGATCTTTAGGAGCAATTTCTAAAGTAGAATCTGCTTCTTTGGTCCCACTTGATTCACCAGATTTAGAAGCAGGCTCAATGAATGGTGAGGAGAAACAGGAACCGGCCCACCATCAAGTGGATCATGAAGAGTAACTACATCTTCCACAATCGGAACACCTGTAAAAGAAACAGGACCACAAAAAGAAGTGAAAACACCATCATAATCGAAGTCATTAGCAGGACCAATGTGCACAGCAGGTTTATGACTGACAATTACAACATTTGTACCAAAATCGACTTTGCCAGTTTTCTGATTGTACACACGCCGAATCGGTGTACTAGGCACATAACCTAAAAAGAAACCCTCCTCAGATTTAGGATCAAATTTCCCTTGAGGAAGAACTTTCAGAAAAGTACACGGAACACCAAACGGCTCAACATTCTACAAATTGGGCTTTTTGTTGTGCAACAGCTCATAACAAGTCTTCTTAAACCGTTTAACTGTTAAAACCCGATTCAAAATGTGACAAGCTGTATTCACCGCCTCTCCCCAGAAGGTAATAGGAAGCCCTGAATCAGCAAGCATCGTCCTGGCTGTTTCTATCAATGTCCTGTTCTTCCTTTCAGCGACACCATTCTGTTGTGGTTCATATGGTGCACTGAATTGATGTTGAATACCTTTGGACAAACAAAATACCGTAATAGTATTATTCTTGAACTCAGTGCCATTGTCACTCCTGATTCTCTTCACTTTAATCTCATGGACATTCTCGACTTGTTTAATGAAATCATAAATCGAGTAGCAGTCTCATCCTTGGTCTTCAAAAAGAATACCCATGAGTATCTTGAGTAATCATCAGTGATCACCAAACAGTAGGACATCCCTCCAATGCTTCTTATGTTCACAGGACCAAAGAGATCCATATGAAGTAACTCGAATGGTTTGGATATAGAATTTTGCACCTTTGATTTATGGGGATTCTTATGTTGCTTCCCTTTCAAACACGGTACACATTTATCTTCCATCCCAAACTTCTTTACCGGAACACCTTCAACTAATTCAAGACTGACAAGTTCATTCATCTTCCGAAAGTTGATATGTCCATTCTTCGATGCCATAAGAGAGATTCCGACTCATTGGCCTTGCTCAACAAACAAAGGGGCTCCTTTGGATTATCAACACCTAAAACTAAACCATAGATGTCTCTCTTCCTAGGAGCTCTGAGCATTATCCATTCTTCAGGAATAACAAAACCCGGCTTCAAGATGAATGCCTCCTTTTCTGTGAAATGAACATTGTTGCCCTTGTCACAGATCTGTGAGACACTCATAAGATTATGAGTAAGTTGTTCCACATAGTTTACTCGTTCTAGAGTAAGTTGTCCATTGACGACATCTCCTTGACCGGTGATGTTACCGCCCTTGGATCCAGCAAAACTAACATATGACCCATGTATATCAACATAATTGGACAAAAGCTTCTTGTCCCCTGTCATGTGCCTGGAGCATCACTGTCAAGGTACCACAAATGAATTGGTTTCCTAGGAACTCCCTGCACATAAAATGAGAAAAGTTAGTTTTCGTTTGGGACCCAAACCTTCATTGGTTTGGGTCGACCCTTCTCATCCTTGAGAAGTAGTTCAGTCCAATATCCATTGCTAGAAGCCTTGGATGGAACACATTTCTCATCTTGTCTTCTCACTGGAGAAGTCTTCGGACCTCTCGTTGGAGAAGTTCTAGGAGAATGAGGGCCAAAAGAAGGTCGAACACTTGAATGAACCCGGTCATAAAATGAATTACAACTTGGAGATGTTTGAGACAGACTCGAACTCCCAGTGGGGGTCGTGAATCTATCTTCTCTAGGTGATATACTCCTAGATTCAGGTGATACTTTCCTCTTTTGAGTAGAATTCCTATGAACATTTCCTGTAAAACCTTTTGGTGAAGATTCTCTTCGTTGAGGTATAGTAAAGGTTTTGAGAAGATTGAACTTTAGTCTCATTAACCAGTTTATCATTACCCAACCCTCTTTTTCCTTCCGAGGTTGAAACCTTTGAAGGAGAACCTGATCTCCGAGGTCTATTAGGACATACACTGTAAACATGACCTTTTCATGACACGCAAAACAAGAAAGGACCTTGACCTTTTTCTTTGTATCTACCTTTTTATCGGTACCTACAGATTCAATTTTAGTCCTAGTGTCCACTGCCTTACTCGTTTTTCTAGTATCATTAAAGTCACGTTTAGTTGGTGAATTCCTAGACTTTCTAGCATCATCTATCTCATCCTTACCTATACTTGGAGACTTCTTAAGTGCAGGCATAAGGATTTGCTTCAAAGTCCTAGTAGCTACTTCATCAACAGCTGATCTATCCTCAGATTTTCTAATTTTAGTCTGCCTAGGCAATGGAGTGAGACGCGACTGACTTAATTTCTTCATGTCCTCAACAGTCACATCCCAGACTTTATCAATCCTTTTAGGGTCAATAGATTCTAAAGGGAATTCTAACTCAGTATATACCCTATGACTCTTGTGAAGAGTAAAGTGTGTAACACTATCTTTCTGACCATAAGGAGTAGACTGATTTAAAGCAATACCTTTCAATTTCTCTTCCTTGTTAGGTTGAGAAGAACCTCCTACAGACTCTTTTGTTTCCTTAGGCAACTTGGCTTCAGGAATTGAGTCTTTTGGTTTACTAGCTTCAGTACTAGATTGAAGTAGAACTTCAGGAATGTTAGGTTCAACGGAGGTATAATTGTTGTTGAAAGGTGGAGGAACATCGTTATAAGAGATCTTAACTGGGTCTAGACTCTTAGTGGAAGAATCCTCAAATTTGTTCATATGCATTAACAGTTCAGAATGCCTAGCAGAATCTAATTTAGCATTTAAATCCAAAATCTCTATCTTAGCATCAGCTAGTTCTTTTTCGATAGTTGCACACTTCTTTGCTAACAACGAGTAAGCTTCACCGCCTACTCTTTCTACAGCTACCGACTGTTTTACTTTGTCCTTCATTGCACTTAGATCAGACTCTAAGGACTTAATCTTTTCCTTGAAAAATCTTTCTTTATCATTGACTGTTAAATCCTTTTTAATTAGCCTATCTCTCTCTGATTGTGCAGCATTAACAATAGATTCTAAATTCCTAATTTGATTATTCTTCGATTCAATTTCATCATACATTTTATTCACAATTTTACAAACATGAACAATAGTATGTAAGGAATAAGATACCTGTTGGTCAGCTTCTTTACAATCGGCCATGTAGGCAACAAAGTCATCTACAGTCATCCCTCAGGAATCTCAAAATCTTTCATCTGCTCTTCAATCGTCTTCTCGACCTTTTCAGCAGCAGAATTTTCTTGAATCTCAGCAACGTTCACTTGTTCTGAATCTTTCACCTCTAACTCATCCTCAGACTCAGAATCAGTATCATATTCAGCAGCCTTAGGAGATTCCAATGACAAACTTTGAAACTTCTCATATAATTGCTCATCACTGTGATAATGTGTGGTGTCCAAGAAATCTTCCGGAGTATCAACTATCTGTGCCACATCATCAATGATTTCAGCCAAATAAGCATTGTTAGTTTCGTCTTGTGGAAGATTCCAGACATATGAACCATCAGGTTGAACGGCCACAATAGCTTTGTCATTGTCGTTGACATTCACAGTAGGATCATTAGTCAACAGAAGAGCTCTATTCGCATTATTGTTGAACGGACGATTATCCTGACGTGTAGGAGTAGCATTAACATTTCTCTTGGGTCGTTGACATTCTCTGGCGAAATGTCCAAATCCATCACAATTGTAACACTTCACTTTTGACTTGTCAAAACCCGTAGTACCTCCAGTAAGCTGTCTGCCTGTTCTATGCATAAACTTTTGCACTCTCCTGGTGATCATGGCCAGTTGCCATTTCAGATCCATTTCTTCAACATCATCTGGATCTATCTGGTCATAATCTTCCTCGATGAGAGATGGATCTGTGATCCTACCTTCAACAAATGCTTCATGTGCAGCACACATAGCAGCAAAGACATTCATCCTCCCCTCAGCTGATTTCATATCCATTGGCATGGACTTGTAACCAGCTGAAGAAGATGTAATGTTACCGATCTTTAAACTTCCAGGCTTTAAACCTTCAGCAGTCTTTTTGCCTTTGTTCCCAGCATCAGAAGCCATGAGACCAACAAACTCATCTTCATCAGTATTCTGTGTTACGCCAGAACTACTAACTCCAGAGAAGAATGCATTTGCATCAGCGGTTGGATTCTTCATGGTAGCATGATACAGAGACGGATCTTGAGTGAAGTTGTCTTGAAGATCCTTTGCTTTGTCCTTCATTAATCGATTTCTAAGAGTGGAAATTACACCATCAATCTTCAGAGTTGCATAATCATCTCTTTCTTGTAGTCCATGACAAAACTCCTTGTAGGCCTTCGGTAACCCGTCCAAGAATTTATCCACAATTTCATAGGAGAATACTTAAGATCAAAGTACGCTAACTCGGCAAGAAGATGTTGATATCTTAGAATAAGATCTTCAACTTGTTCGTTCTTGGTAGCGTTGAAACAGTCAAATTGTTTCTTAAGCATTTTAATTCTGTTTTTCTTTAGTAGTGGATCTCCTTCACAATGTGCTTCAATAGCGTCGAACAACTGCTTTGAAGTTTTGTATTCTTGTTTGGGAAACAGATGCACCAACTCTTGTGGAATACACATACGAAGAGTCGAAAGAGCCTTTACTTCAATTGCATATGTCTTTTCTTCTCCTTTTAATTCTGCCATCTTGTATGTCGAAGTAACGCCATTGACTGTAAGAGTAGGCCACTCATATCCTTCAGTAATCATAATCCACATATTCAAATCTTCTCTTTGAATAAAATCTTCGAATCGACCTCTCCACGCCCAGAAGTCAGCTAATGAAACTAACTTCGGTGGAGAATTGGTCCTTCCGACTAGATGATCATGATAAACCAGAGAATTTAGATATTGTGCAACGGCACTGTTGACTGTCGAAGAAGAAGCCATCGGAACGAAAATAAGAAAAGAACGAAAATAAGACTAAATTCGTAAGAAGAGATCTGAACGAAGATAGCTAAATTCGCAAGTGAAGGTTAGAACGAAGATAGCTCTAAGTTCGTAAGGTGTGAACTGAACGAAGATAGCTTAAGTTCGTAAGCTAATTTCGTAAGTGAAAGCTGAACGAAGATAACTTAATTTCGTAAGTTAAATTCGTAAGAAGATTCAAAACGAAAATAGGGATCTTCGTTTTCTATCTTCGTAACAAGGACTGCAAACGAATTTAGATTAAGTTCGTTTGCTATCTTCGTAGAGAGAACGAAGATAACGACTGGAAAGGTTTTGAACAGTTTTTGAGAGAAAACGATCAAACAAACGATCTCGAACCTTCGATAAGATATCGAATGGCTCTGATACCACTTGTGAGTCCCTCGATAGCTATGGATCGCTCTCGAGATCGTCTAGGTTATGTCGTGAGTGCGGAATCCTCACGAGATAACTAGTTTGATTAGTTATCGAATATATAGCCAATTATATCTAAATAACCAGCCTTATGAGATCTATCTTCGTTTGCTATAAGCTAGAAACGAACTTAGTCGCCTTAGGTGTGTGTATGAACTGACTCAATTTAGGGTTTCCAATCGTTTATATATGTTCACGATCGATATTGGGCTTGCTGGGCTTTGTTCTTACGAACTTAGCAGCCCAGCCCATAAAACGAAGATTATCTTCGTTAGTGCCTAACGAAGATTATCTTCGTTAGTTGTAAATCATCTTTATAGTTATATTCCTAGTATTTCACGTACAAGAAACCTAACATATATTATGTTTGTACTTGTATGATATACATAACAAACATCATATATAAACATATAAATAACACCAAAACATGTAATCGATCATTACTAAAACAAAGTCCATAATCTATCAATTACATATAAAATAAGACATAATCAAATCTAAGTTGCTGTTGTCACATCAACGTGATAACAGTAAGTCCCAACTCAATAGATGGTACTACCTGAAGACACCTCTATGTCGATGGTGGAGTTACTTTGCAATATACGTACTGAACTGGAGACGACCAGTTACAGAAGTATATACCAAGTTCTAGATAGATTACTTATTTAAGTGACAATAAGTAAAGAACAATGCAATAATAGAAAGTACTTGTAAAGTAAATTGATGAGACAATATGTATTTTCAAGTGTAATTTATTTATTAACTTTAAATAAATTACAAGGTTGTTGCGGAACCAAGATAATACAAAGTATGTAAATATCCTAACAACCTATGAACTACAATTGATCTATACTTGGAATTTCTCTAAACAATCGAAACACTTAAAGTAGTGAAATGTTCCTTTTAAGATTGAGAGAATATTGCACAAGTTCACCAAGAATATATTGCAGGTTTGCAAAGTGTGAAGTGTGTGTTTCTTGGTTGTGCAATGACTTGTATTTATAGGCAAAGTTAACATTGGGATGTTAACTTTGGCCGTACAAATATGGTTGAGAATATTTAAGGAATAACATTTAATTCCTTAAAATGCAGTGTAAAGTTGCAGGTTAAAGCAACTTTATTCAACCATCTTTATGTACCTTTTGTACTTTAATAATAAGATAAATCCTATTATCCGTGTAAAGGTACATAAAGCATAAAGTCAATTCCTTGTAATCAGTGTAAAGCTTTGTAAATGCTTTACACTGACGTTCTCCAGTTTCTATCTGAGATAGAATAACAACTGGGCTTCGCTGCCATTGTTATTCTCTTTCTTCCACTTGATGTCTTCGACTTCAGTTGGAATGTCTTCAGGTGTCTTGGTCAGATGTCAACTGGAGGAAGTCTTCAGTTGCGTTAACTGTACGATGCAACTGGACTTCATATATTTCTGGACAAATCTTCTAGTCTCCAGATGTAACTGGAGACTGGCCAGTTTCCAGGTGAAACTGGTCCTAAAATCCTTTTCAAAGCCCTATTGGTGTTTTCTACTTGTCCACTAGTTTGTGGATGATAAGAAGTAGAAAAATAATGCACAACACCATATCTTTTCATGACCTTAGCTAATTGATGATTTGCAAAGTGGGTTCCTCGGTCACTAATCAAGGCTCTAGGGCAACCAAATCGACAAAACAACTGTTTAAGGAAATCAATGACTACCCTCGCATCATTCGTGGGCAAAGCCTTGGCTTCGGCCCATTTAGACACGTAGTCAACGGCGACAAGAATATATTGGAACTTATTAGACGGTGGGAATGGTCCCATGAAGTCTATACCCCAAATATCAAAAACCTCACATACCTGAATGCTCTGTTGAGGCATCTTGTCCCGCTTAGTGATGCTTCCTTGTCTTTGACAAATGTCACAAGTTTCCACCAAAGTTTGAGCCTCCTTGAAAATTGTAGGCCAATAGAAACCTGCATCAAACACTTTCTTACCAGTGACTGAAGGACCGTAATGACCTCCAGTTGGACCATAGTGACAAGCATCAAGAATCTCCCTAGTCTCAGCTCCAGCTACACATCTCCTCACCATACCATCTGCACAAACACGAAACAAGTATGGGCTATCCCAAAAATAGTACTTAGCATCTGATATGAGCTTCTTCTTCTGTTGGTGCGTGAAATCATTCGGTATCTCACCTGCAACCAAATAATTAGCAATATCTGCAAACCAAGGAGCATCATCAGAAGTAGAAATAAACATTAAACACTCATCGGGGAAGTGATCATTAATCTCCCCATCTCGAAGTTCCTCCGGTGAGGATCTTCCAAGCGACTCAAATGGTCGGCAGCCAAATTTTCAGCCCCTTTCTTATCCTTAATCTCTATATCAAACTCTTGTAACAATAAAATCCAACGGATAAGCCTGGGTTTAGCATCTTGTTTCGAGAACAAGTACTTAAGGGCTGAATGGTCAGTGAAAACTATGGTCTTACTCAAAACAAGATATGATCTAAACTTATCAAATGCGAAGACCACCTGCAAGCAACTCCTTTTCTGTGGTGGTGTAATTTTGCTGGGCGGGGTTCAAAGTTTTACTAGCAAAGTAAATGGGCTTGAAATGCTTATCAACCCTTTGCCCAAGCACGGCTCCCACAGCATAATCACTTGCATCACACATCAATTCAAATGGCAATTCCCAATCCGGCCCAACCATGATAGGAGAATTAGTCAACTTCTCCTTTAAAACCTGAAAAGCACTCAAACAAGCATCATCAAATACAAACCGTCCTTCTCCAACAGGGTCATCGGAGGTAAGACAGAAAAAGGAGGAATCAAAGAGGAGAGATAGGGAGGAAGGGATGAGAAAAGGAGGAGGAACCAGAGTGGCGCGAACAGAGTGGAGAGAAGCAGTGGCCCGTAACGAGAAGTCAACTTCTCCTTAAGAACCTGAAATGCACTCAAACAAGCATCATCAAACACAAAAGGGACGTCCTTCTCCAACAAGTGGGTCATAGGACGAGTAATCTTAGAAAAATCCTTAATGAAACGGTGGTAAAAACCGGCATGTCCAAGAAAACTCCTTACCCCTTTCACATTGGAAGGCGGGGGTAATTTGGCTATAACATCTATCTTAGCCCTATCAACTTCAATCCCGGCTTAGACACTTTATGCCCTAACACAATACCTTCGGTCACCATGAAATGACACTTCTCCCAATTCAAAACAAGGTGTGCCCTCTCACACCGTTCTAACATCATTTCCAAATTATGCAAGCAAGTATGAAAAGAGTCCCCAAAAACCGAGAAATCATCCATGAAGACCTCCATGGAGGTTTCAAGCATGTCCTGGAAAATAGCTATCATGCACCTTTGAAAGGTGCCTGGGGCATTACACAAACCAAATGGCATTCGCCGATAAGCAAAAGTGCCAAAGGGCACGTGAAAGTGGTCTTTTCTTGATCCTTGGATCAATGGGTATTTGAAAGTACCCGGAAAACCCATCTAAGAAACAAAAATACTCATTACCTGCAAGTCTCTCTAACATCTGATCAATGAAAGGAAGGGGAAAGTGATCCTTACGGGTGGCATCATTAAGCTTACGGTAGTCAATACAAACCCGCCAACCCGTTATAGTCCTAGTGGCCAAGAGTTCCTTATTCTCATTTTCAACAACTGTCATGCCCCCTTTTTGGGCACACAATGAACAGGACTAACCCAAGGACTATCAGCAATAGGAAAATGATCCCGGCATCTAACAACTTAATGACCTCTTTCTTAACAACTTCTTTCATGTTAGGATTTAGCCTCCTTTGTCTCTGGACAACGGGCTTAACATCATCAACAAAATCAATCTTATGCTGGAAAAAGTTAGGACTAATACCTGGAATATCGGTGGTCTTCCAAGCAAAAGCCCGCTTATGGGCTCGAAGCACAGACAAAAGACAATCCTTCTCGTCACTCGAGAGTGAGGACGAGATAACCACGGTAAAGAAGATTCACCTGACAAATAAGCATACTCCAAATGGGTAGGTAATGGCTTAAGCTCCAAATCAGTGGGTGGTACATCAACAGAATTCGGTACCCTCGAACTTCCATCAGCAACAACCTCCTCAAAACTCTCATCCTCGGAGGTGTCTCATCCAAGCTAAGCGCCATAACCTCTGCAAACAAATTATCATCAGATATATCTCCCGATCCTAAATTAGCAATCTCCTCATCTCCAGTATCGGTCTCCATCAACTCCTGAAACTCTCGGTCCAAAGCATCATCAATCACATCAATCCTGAAACATGACTCATCATTAGAATAAGAATGCTTAATAGACCTCTCAACATTAAAAACAATTCTATCCGTACCCACACCCAAAGAAATTTCTTTATCCTTCACACGGATGATAGCATCCGCGGTATTAAGGAATGGGCGTCCAAGAATAAGGGGTACCTGCGCATCCTCCTCCATCTCGAGGATAACGAAGTCAACTAGGAAAACAATATGGCCCACTTTGACTCTAATATTTTCAGCAATCCCCATGGGATACTGAAATGAATGGTCGGCTAGTCTAATACTCATGCGAGTCGGGCGAAGGATTCCTAAAGCCAACTTACTCCAAACCGAGTAAGGCATCAAATTAATGCTAGCACCTAAATCAGCCAAAGCCTTACAAATAATGGTTCTAATAGAGCAAGTAATAAGGAAACTCCCTGGGTCTTCAAGCTTAGGTGGAATGCGGTTCTGCAAGATAGCAGAACACTCGGCATTGAGAAAAGTAGCCTTGGCCTCTTCCTCCCTTTGTCCGTCACAAGCTCCTTAATGAACTTGGCATAATGAGGCATCCCCTGAATCAAATCAACTAAAGGCACATTAATATGAACATTTGAAATCATTTCTACAAACTTGTTATATTGTTCCTTTAGCTTTGCCTTCTTGAACCGTTGTGGAAATGGAACTTTTGGTTTATAAGCTTTAACCTCGGGTTTCACAACTGGTTTTGGAGGTGTGACCGGAGTCTTCACGGTCGGATTCTCCTCCATCTCAATCTCCTCATCAACCTCATCATCATTACCTGAATCCTGCACATCTGAAACAACATTAGGCATAGTAGGAGGGTCATAAGATCTACCTGTACGAGTAGTAATGGCCTTGGCTTCCTCATTGCGGACTGGAGGTGGAACATACTTCTGTCCCGAATTCTGTCCCTGATTCTGGGCCCCATACTAAACTGAGGCCTAGGATTCTGTTGAGTATTGCTAGGTAAAGTACCAGGAGGCCTAGAAAGGGCAGCCATCCTACTCTCAAGATCCTTAAAATTAACACATTGATTCTTCATATTGATCTCCACCTTCCCATCTATCCTATCCAACCTCTCATTCAATGCCTTAGTATCATCCCGAATCATCTGAATGCTAGTGTTCGTTTCAGCCTGATTACTAACCAACTGTTTCATCATCTCCCTCAACTCGGCATTAGGATCGGTATTAGAAGAAGAAGAACCTGATCCTTGGCCTTGTTGAGTTTGTTGTTGTGGCTGATTCTGAAAGTTATCTCTTTGCCACCTATTTCCTGAAAAACGAGAATTATTAGTAGGAAAAGAAGAGTTGTAAGAAGGATTACCTGAAGGCCGGTTTTGGAAACCGGTGTTGCGTTGATAGCTCCCTTGGGGTTGATTCTGAATGTAGCTCACATCCTCGGGTGCCCGATTTGGACACTCATCAGAATAATGCATGTCACCACAATGATCACATCCATCGGCTACTACCTTAACATCCCTCTCAATTGCTCCAAACCGATTCTCTTGCATAGCAAATCCCTTTTCCATGCGCTCAGATAGCGCTCTAATCTCTCCAATCATCCCAGAATCATGACTAGCTTCAACCTTTGCAACTCTACCTTGGTTAGTACCTTTCTTTATCCTTCTCTCATTCTTCAAGAACCTTTCATCATCCATATTCGCATTGTCCTTTGCCATGGACTCCAAAATATCAAAACCTTCATTGGGTGTAATGTTGTTGAAACCACCCCCAAAGGCATATCCTAACTCACGCTTAGACTTCTTATCTAGACCATCAAAGAAAAGCTCAACATATTGCTCCTTAGTCATATTATGGCCCGGACAATTCCTCAACATCTCCTTAAAACGGATCCATGCATCTACAACATCTTCCCCTTCATCTTGCTCAAAGGACCTAATCAAATTTTCCAACTTCCTTTGAGTTCTAAGTGAATAAAACTCACCAATAAAAGCTTGCTTAAGTTGGTCCCAAGTAGTGATAGAATCTTCCGGAAGATCATTAAACCAATCTAGAGCATCACCGGTAATGGACATGGGAAATGTTTCAAGCTTAACGGCATTCATTTGGTTTTGCCCATATTGGTATAACCGTGCCAACTTTTCAAACCTTTCCAAGTGTTGGTAAGGATCCCATTTCCTTTTCCCGTCAAACTGTTGCTCCTCAATACTCTTAAGATGATTACCTTTCAGATTGAAGGCATGATCAATGGCCGGAGGTCTAATAGGACTACCACGGTTGGCAGGAATAGTACGGACCCTCTCACCATAACGAATATCATTCGGATCCCTTGGTTGTTCGTCCCCCATTTCCTCTTCTAACTTAACTTCTAAATTGAAAAACTCGTCCAAATAGAACCCTTCCTCGTCCGAATCAGGAGTGGGTCTAGCAATAGGTGAGAATGGTGTAGGTGTTGTGAAGTTAAACCTACGTCTTGTTGGTGTTCTCAAAGGACTATTTAGAGGTAAACCCGAAGACCACAAGTTCATCAACTAAGAAGTAGACCTGCAAAACACAACTAACCAAACACGTCAACTGCACCTGTGATAAGACAAGAAAAGAAAACTAAACTATAAAGCAAGTAACTTCCTCACGCGTGAGGAAGGATCAAACCACTAAATTAACAACTAAAATGGCACACAATCCCCGGCAGCGGCGCCAAAAACTTGATGTGCTAAATCGAGTTTAAAAATTATAAACTAGAAATACCTAGAAACTCACTACTACACACTCTCGGGCAGTGGACCCGTTCGTATGCAATATAGTTAAGAGGTAAGTCCGTGTTCGTTCTCGGGGATTGGTTTGAACTAGTTGCTAGTAAAATGGTTTGGAAAACAGGGTGTTGCTTCAAATCTCTCTTTGACAATTAAATTAAAATAACTTTAAAGACAAAACGCATAAAAGTAAAGGAAAAGCTTCAGACAATAATAGTAAAGATCATCCACCTTGAATTCGCTAGACTTCAAACATGATTGCATTCAATTAAGACCAAATTCATTGAGAGTTGACAAGATAATCGTGAAAGGATAAAATGCTCGCGTGGTACCACCAACCGCTCACAAATTACCCAAGCTGGTACCACCAATGCCTAGACAACCTTACCAACAATTAGTTTGCTTGATTATCCAATTACCAATTATGCCTATGTGAATGAAAACGTGGTACCACCAACCGTTTCTAAACACGTTGACAAAATGATTCCTTTTATTAAAATGATATTCACTATCATACCATGAACTAGTGATAATTGCTCATAGACAAACAACCATTTGAAAATCACATATGCATCCAACTAGTACCACTAACGAAGAACACACATGCCACCAATATCATAATAATATATATAAAGGAATTAAATCATCAAGATCTCGACACAACAATAATTGAAATCAACTCTTTGAATTAAAACATATAGCAATCACATCATTCGTCTAGTTTCATCAAGGTGGATGATTAAAAGATTAGCCACTCATGATTAAATTAAAATAACAATCAAAATAAAGGAAGAACATGATGTACCAATCGTTTGAGAAATAGAAATTGCAAGACAATAAAAGTAGATACGATCTAAGTGGGTGCCCGTGAATCTTCAATGAATCGGAGGAAGAAATCTTAGCCTTTGAACCTTGAAGGAATTCCTTGGAGGGCAGCTCTTAGAAAGAGTTTTGATAAGTTGGGAAATTAGGTTTTGTTTTCTATTTATACCCCCTGAAATCTGATGCAAAAGCTGCCCAAAACCTTTCAGCCCCGTCGTCCCACTGCGGCGCAGTGGGCGAGTGGTGCCCCCACTACGGCGCAGTGGTTATTCACTGGTCACTTGCTCGTCTGTCCTTCATCTGACTGCGGCGCAGTGGGCCTTGGTCACCCCACTGCGGCGCAGTCCAAATCACTGGACCGAATTGTGCCTTTTCCACTTAGCCGACTGCGGCGCAGTGGGCTGATGATGCTCCGACTGCGGCGCAGTATAATAATACTGATCGGTTGTGCCTTTGAACATGAACCACTGCGGCGCAGTGGGCACTGATCGACCCCACTGCGGCGCAGTCCAAACTAACTGGTCCGGCCAACACTTCTTCAATAATGAGAACTTGCTGAAATTTTTCTATCTTTCCACTTGAACAACTCTCGAACTCACAAATCAACATCTTGGCCTCAGAAATCATCCGAAATTGCACCAAATGGACACGTAACCTGTTTAGAGCCTGAAAACACTAACAAACACCATAAACGCGCCAAATGCACACAAAATCGACTTAAAACACTTAATAAAATGGCCAATAATGATGTGGGCGATAGGTATAAATTGGTCACATCATATGCTGAAATTCTGTCTGGTCTTGAAACTGGTATGTTTCTGCTTACCCATCTCACATCCTGGACATGGCCTTTCCTTTTTGAAGGAAACTGAAGGTATCCCATCTGCCAGTTATTTTCTAGACAACTTGTTAATATTTTTGAAATTTAAATGGGATAACCTTTTGTGCCATAACCAGTTTGTGTCTTCATCAGCTTGAGTATAGAAACACTGCTCTGAAGGAGAGCTTTCCATATCCATCACATACACATTCCCTCTTCTGGGAGCAATCAACTACCTTCCAGTCCTTGTTGAATACGATACCCTGAGCAATATTGAATAGAACTTGATAGCCATCATCACACAATTGACTTACACTGATCAGGTTATATTTCAAACCATTCACATATGCAACACGTCTGAATTTGACTTGTCCATTGTTCAGAACACCATATCCCTAATTCTTTCCACAACCATCATTTCCAAAAGTAATGGAGGGTCCATCAGAAATGGTGAACTCCTCCAGCAGGGTCTTACATCCGGTCATCGTCCTGCCAGCTGCATTGTCAAGATACCAGATATATTTCTTTCGATCGCCCTGTACATCCACCAGATATATCAGTTAGATTTGGAACCCATCGACTGATGGGTTCACTGGACCCTCCCTTATAGGTCCCTGGTGGTATCTGGTTGAGTTCACTTTCTTCAACAGTAGTCTTAGTTGAAAAGACCACTGGGGTTGATAGTTTTGAAACCTTTTTCTTTTTCTCAACTGGAGAAATATATTTATCTTTCTTGAAAAAAGGTTTGGTATTTTGTCTAGGGCCAGATGAAGTACCCTCAATAAAGTTTAATCTTGCATTAAAACTTTGAAATTGACGAGTCAGTAATTGAAACTGGCTCTCTAACCTTAACAAAATACTTTCTTCAGATGACACCTGAGCCTTTCTAGTTGACTGGACTCGAGGCTTAGGTAGGGAACTGGTCTTCTTCTTTTGAACCTGGGGTTCTTTAGAAGCAGTCTGAGGCAAAGGTTTATTCCGATAGACCTTTTTAACTGGAGCAGTCATCTGGAGTGCTCCAGTCTTAACCTCTGGGGATTGAACTGGGAAAATATTGGCCTTAGGAGTTACAGGCTCATCATAAATGGTGGTGGGCCTGAACCCCTCTGGTAAACGATCAATTACTGGTATTAATGATGCAACATGAGTATTTCCATCTAAATAAGCACGTTTTTGAGCGGGAAATTGATTTACTCCAGCATCATATGGCTTTCTGGTTTCAAGCCATGATTTAATGACCAGTTTTTCTTTCTCTAAAATGACTTCAAGATCTTGTTTTTCTTGAATCAGTTGTTCAGTTACCAGAACTTGGGCTTGAAATGCCAGTTCAATATCTTGAAGTTCCTTTAATTTTGATTTTAAAACTGTAATTTCAGAAAAATCTGTTTCTAGACCATTTACACAGTCAGATCTAACAGTTTCAACAAAGATTAAATCAGAATTAAGAGCTTCAGCAATGTCCAGTTTTAGTTCATGGTCAGTTTCAGTATCATAATCACTAACCTTTTTGATAACAATGTCCACCCATCTTCCAGATGTGACATCTTCCTTCACCAGGTGCTCTTCGTCTGCCAGAGCCATGTAACAGCAATCTCTTTCTTCTTCTTCATCAGCAGATGAATCATCAGAAGGAACCCATTTCTCTTCAGTTGTTGCAATCATGCACTTATTATTTTATTTATAGTTATCATCAGGCTTTTTATTAGAAGAAAATGGACCAGGCTGGGATACAAACTGACTGGACTTGCAATCTTTCATGAAATGACCTTTTCTGCCACACTTATCCAGATGGCCTATTTGCTCTTGCTTTGAAACGGTTAAACGTTTTAGCAATCATTGCAACCAGGTCATCATTTTCAGATTCATCACAGTCTGGAGAGGTAAGACTAGATTCTCCAGATTCAATGAGTTCAGACACCATCTTCTTCATAGAAAATACATTCTCAGAAGATATAAGTGTTGTACCTTGTGGTTCAGTATGACTAACCACATTAGAACTACTGGAGGCATGGTTATAGGCATCTTGTTCTGCCACAACTCTCTGAGCTTGATTTTCTTCAGTGTATCTGAAAGCTCCATATAAAGTTGAAAGAGTGTGAGTGTGCAGAGTTTTACCTTGTCGTAAGACCAGGATCATGTGAGACCATTTGGTGGGTAAAATATCACAGAATTTCTCCAGAAGTATATCCTTGTCTTTCTCAACCCCCAGTCCTCTCAACTGGTTAATGATGCTCATAAATATGGTGTAAGTACCAGTGAGAGACTCATTGGGCTGAGCAAAAAATGACTCATACCTCTTGTTTAAGGAGACCTTTCTGGTGACAATGGTGTAACATCCCAAACTTTTCTTTAAGATTTGACTAACGCCGTTAAGTCAACTTTGTGTGTGTCGAAAAGTCTAGTGTGAATATATGCATATACGTAGTTAATGTGTTATGTGAGAGGCTTGGAAGCCTAAATATTAATGTAGTATAAATGTGTGAAATATGAAGGTTATGTCTATGTAGTGACATCTAATGAAGGACTAATGTTGTATATGGTCAATAATGCAGTTTGTGACCAATAATGAAGGGTTTAGAAGTCCAGGGGCTGATTTTGACATAGGTGGAAAGTGAAAAACGGGTTTAGGTTAGGATTACCCTAATCTAGAGTTAATTGGCAGTCATTAGCAAAGAATAAACCAATTAACCCTTTCTTTAATCCTAAAGCAGTTAATCGAGCAATTGATCAAACGATTGGTGTTGTAATTGATCGATCATCGAGTCAAGCAGGTAATTATTGAATCATTGAATGTATTTTCCAGATTTAGAGGTTGTGTAATTATGAATTAAATCTGATTTTAAAGAAGTTTTCAAAGAGTTAGAGTTTTAATGGTGTTTTGGTTAATTAACATTCAAAACGATGATTAACGAGAGTGTAATCGATCCGGATGATCAAAATGTGTTTACTGGTGTCAAATACATGTTTTGGAAGAAGTTTTGATGAGTCGGTTATTGGAAAATCGAAGAACTTAGTCGTTTTTGAGAAATCTGTCGAACAGTGTTTGAACGAAGATGATCTTCGTTTGAGGTTATCTTCGTAAGTTGAAAAGCTATCTTCGTTTGAGCTAAGTTCGTGAGATGTAAACTATTTTCGTAAAAGAAAGAAAACGAAGATGAGGTTTAAGTTCGTAAGAACAATGTTTGAAGTTATCTTCGTAAGATCAATTATATTCGTAAGAAGCTATATTCGTAAAGTAGATCGAACGAAGTTTAAGTTCGTACGAAGAATAACTTCGTAAGTTAAATTCGTACGAAGTTTAAATTCGCAAGGTGTAATTCTGGATTTTTACGTAGCCAGTCTTAAGTTCGTACGAGGGTCCATTTAAGGTCCTAAATGACTTATACTTTATATGTTAATGAACGATAGGTGTCGGAGGTTACTGATAAGCATTATTAGCTACTTGTTTGTGCGCGTGTACTTCTATCAGGTAAGATACACTACTTTGTCACGCTGGGGGATCAACTAAAAGCTGGTTTCAAATCATATACACTTCCATTCGGTACCTTATTATTGCATGTGGGCTTAAGGGTTACTTGGGAGGTATTATGGGTTATGCAGTTGACCATGAGACCTGAGATGCAGTCCCTATTGTAGTGTAATGTAGTATTGCTTAATGCAGTATGAAGCTATGCAGTTGATGTAGTTTAATGAAGTATATTGATATGCATGATATATATATAGAAATGAAGTTGATGTGTGATATGCATGCTTGACTGTACGCCTAGTTCACTAGACTTGCTAGGTTGCTATGTCACTTGCACGTTTAAGGATCCAAACGTAATGAAGTTAAAGTGTGTGATTGTCTAGGAATGTGTGTTACCTAGACTATATGTGTGTGAATGTTTGGGAATGCAGGGACCCAAATCTATATGTGTGAAATTGAGCTCATAAAACAGATGCAGTGAAAAGTGTTAAGCTTAACCCGTACTAGCCTTAGCCGGGCGAGTGCGTAGATGCAGTTGTTGCTTGGGTGGCTCCTCGCAACATGGTCTTTATAACGCAGGGCGAGTAATACGAGAGGTTTGACCAACCTCCACATACGGATTACTCAAGGATTGGCTTGCCATTCCTTAACGACGTAAGATGAGTAGTCTTTTGACTAACCATCCAGTCGGGTGTGATGCAGGGCACACTTATATGCAGTAACGAAGATACGTGTGACAATGTGTGAATTAATGAAGCAGATAACGAAGATATGTGTGATAATGTGGGAACTAATGCAGGATAGGCACATTTAGGATGATTATCCTAATTGAAACGAAGTTGAAATGCAGTATATGTGTGAACGTGTGATGTGTGTGGTGCCTAATAAAACTTGTCTAATAATGAAGATTGTTTTAATTGGACAATTGCTTTTAAATTAAGTGTTATCTTACTTAGCTATTCTTATAGCTAACACTTGTTTCTTTAATGTGGTTGTTCCCTCAGGTTTAGCTTGATGGAATCTAGATGCAGGACGTGTGAGCTTGGGTAGATGCAATGCAGGAGCCTTAGCTACCCTTAGACGATGCTTACTTTAGACATTCGCTACATTTCGTATTTAATGTCGAATTTATGTAGAGATGTGTGAACGGTTGTTTTATGTTGGGCAACCGTTGGGTTTTCATTTGAACTATTGTTGATATGGCATGTAACACCAAATAAATGCAGAAACCGAAATGTTTTTATCGGTTTTGACTTTTACAGTCTTTACTTCCGCAATTTAACACCGTTAGGTGAAAAGTTTTTGAAAACCCATATTTTTTAAACGACGGGTGTTACAAGTGTATCTCCTTCCTTCATGCTGGTTCTAGTTCATCCCACATAGTTTTAGCACTGGGAAAAAGAACTAGTGTGGGAATTAGGGTTTCTGGAACAGCCCGAGGATCATGTTTTTGAGAAGGGTATCTAGATTTACCAATCTCCTATCCTCTTCAGACCAATGTTCCTCCCTCTTTTCCCTTCCTCTTCTAGATCCAGTTGGATCAAGAAGAGCATTGAGAGGTGATGTGGGGACATATGGTCCTTCATTTAAAATTTTCATCATGTTTCTCTCAATACCAGTGATATGCAATATCATCCTAGCCTTCCACGTACCAAATTCATCACTAGGATTGTTTGAGTAGTGCACATGCACATGTGGAGAAGCAGGAGTAGGAGGAGGAGGTGTATTAGTGTTATTAACAATTGGTGGTTCTATTTTGATCATTGATATTAGGATCAGGACCATGATTGAAACCTCCTTGTGTATTTTCTGGGGTGGCCATCAAAGAAGCAGATCTAGGCAAGTGTCCTGTAAGTGCACGTCTATGTCAATAGCAGTCTAGATTGTTTGGGCTTATATTGTAATATGTCTTTGTAATGTGATTGTCATTAATGAACTTAGTATTATGCATAGAATACTAGATTAAGTTTAAGTATTGAATGTGTAATAAATCTGCTAAGTATGGAATGCGACCTCGTAATTGCAGGGTCAATTACGAGGCGACCTATAGGAATACGACCCCGTATTTGCAGGGTCAAATACGAGGCCAATAACAGAATGCGACCTCGCATTAGTGACGGGCTGGGCTGGGTTTGCGAGGCTAACTCGCTGAAGCCCATGTCGGGTGTTTCCTATAAATACCAGAACCCTAACAGGGATTAGGGTTGAACATTTGTCGAATTATCAAGCAGGTATTGCAGGTTAATAGGTCAAAGGTTGTTCCGCTAGCCCGAAGAAGATCTACGAGGCCGTAGATGATCTAGGGGCTTTCGTTGTGAATCACCAAGTTATAGAGAGGGATTCCGCACCTCTTGATAACTGGATCAAGCTATTAACGATCCGTACCAGGGGACTTACAACTGGTATCAGAGCCTCTTGGTTTAAATACCGGAAGGTTATAGCTTGTTGGTGATAGACAATATTGATTTAGGGTCGTTTAGACGTGATTCTTTCACGAGTTTACGATCGGAAATCTTGTTTATGACCTCTATTTGGGTTTGCAGCAGTCGAAGGTGTTTTGTTGGTGTTTAGGGTTTCGAATTCAAGAGATCTAAGGATTCCAGCAGTTTTGCGACCTGGTGGGCTCGTACTACCTCATCCAGCTCGTATTGCGACCTGGGTAGTTAATTACGACCTCGCTAGTTCAATTGCGACCTCGTGTTTCGTTTGCGACCTCGTGAGCTCTTTAAGACCTCGCCAGTTCAATTACGACCTCGAGTTTGTTAATTGCGACCTCGTTTCTTCTTTGCGACCTCGTGAACTTTTACGACCTCGTTCTTGTAAACAGTTCGTGAATTTTGCTAGCTCGGAGAAAATGACGTCTCAATTACCCGCAAATTATCAATCTCTGCTGAATCAACTAATTTTAATGGATCACGAAACCGGAAAGGCCAACTCACCGCCCAAGTTGATAAGCCTTGATAGATATTTCAGTTGGAAGGGTAGATTCGAGTCATACTGCAGATTAATGGATGTGAGGATGTGGATATGTATTTCAAATGGTTATATTCATCCCACTGTGCTGAATGACAAAGAACCTACTGGTTCGAGTGGTGGAAAAGCAGCTTCGTATGAGCAAATGACTGTTGATCAAAAGAAAGATTACGAAGCAGAAAGTAAAGCTTTAGGATCACTCCGAATGGCTCTCCAAGGGGAATTCCTGCACTTGTTTGAAATGTATGATAGTGCAAAAGGCTTATGGGATGCACTCAAAGAGCATTGTGAAGGTGATGATGATCTCAAGAAGAGTAGAAAGGATTTACTAAAGAAGCAGTATTATGTCTTTACTAGCTTCAAAGATGAACCTCTTGATGAGATCTTGACTCGTTACAGTCACTTGTTGGTTGAGCTTGCATATTTTGGGTACAAACCTGATCTAGAAGAGGTCATCGAGAAGTTGTTGGAAGCTCTTCCAGCTAAGTGGGAAGGGTTTATTACTTCAATCCAACAAAATCCCGAATTCAGCAAATGGACTTTGGATCAGATCATTCGAAAGCTGAGAGGTCAAGACATGAAAAGAAAGTCGAAGGAAGCAGGTAGCAGTGATTTTGTTCAGCGTCCTGAACTCTATCATAGCAAATCAAGCGTTCCTTCTGCAAAATCTTCTAGTGGAGGGATTACTGCCTTCTATAGTGGAGATGATGATAAGAAGATGTCAACGGATTCTGATAGCAACTTGATGTATGTAACTTCTCCAGAATCAGCCATGATAGTGCATAATGTGAGTTAGAATAGTAGTTCTCCAAGCTCGAGTTACACAGGGATGCCAATGAGCATTAGATCTGCTGAGGGACAATTGGGCATGCTCGCTTCATTTGTGTCTGCTCATGAAAAGTTGATTGGAGGAAAACTAACTGATCCTGATTTGGTTAGGGAGGATTACAAACAAGTTGATCCAGATGACCTGGAGGAAATGGATCTGAACTGGCAATTAGCTATGCTAACATTGAGAGTTCAGCGTTTCACAGATAGAACCGGAAGGAAGGTTGTGAATGGCAAAGTAGGGTTTGACAAAACCAAGGTGAAATGTTATAATTGTGATGGTTTTGGACATTTTGCAAGAGAGTGTCAGAGGCCAAGACGGGATAACAATTCAGCTATCGGCCGTCAGAACTTCAATCAAAGTGGTTCTATAGTGAGTCAGAATTTCGGACATCAGTATGCTAATACTGGGAACCGAAGCTCAGGAGAAGCGGACAACTCAAGAGCCTTAGTTGTTCAATCTGATGGTACATATAATTGGGGTTCAACGAGTATCGATGATCAGAATCATGCATTCTTGGCAGAAATTCATGACTTTGATGGAGGAATGAATGATCTTGTTGATAATTCATTCGACTATACATTATATGCCAGCACGGATGATCATGATAGTTTTCATCAAAGGTAGAAGAGGAACCTGAATCATCAGAAACAGTAAGAGCTGAGAGCGAAGATGTCGTCGAAGCTGAGACAAGCTTGATGGCACATCTTGAAGGTGTTGAACATAAGGAACCACTAAGGAGAACTAAAGGATTATGGTTTGTCGATAGTGGATGTTCAAGACATATGACTGGTGACAAGAGACTGTTAACGGAGTTTACTCCTGTTAAAGGTTCTTATGTTAGTTTTGCTGGTCCCAAGGGCGGAAGTATTTCTGGTATTGGAAAAGTCGTCAGTGGGAAGATTAAAATGGATAATGTGAACTTTGTTGAGCAACTGGAGCATAATCTGATGAGCGTATCTCAAATATGCGATAAAGGGAATCCTGTTCACTTTACAGAAAGGGAAGCTCTTATCTTGAAACCAGGATATGTTATTCCAGAGGAATGGATTTTACTGAAGGCTCCAAGAAAGAGGGACATCTATGGTCTTGAATTAGGTGTAACTGATTCAGTGGAGCCAGTTTGTTTGCTCTCCAAGGCTTCTGAAGATGAATCTCTGCTATGGTATAGAAGGATGGGTCATATCCATTTCAGAAAAATGAATTATATTACAAGTAATGGATTAGTACTCGGCGTACCAAACAAGAGATTTATGGTAGAGGATAAATATGTACCGTGTTTAAAAGGAAAACAGACTAAAAAGCCACACAAGCCAAAGACTCATAATTCTATTGCCACTCCATTTCAGTTACTACACATGGATTTATTTGGACCAGTAAATGTTCGGAGCATAGGGTTTATGTACTACTGTCTAGTAGTTACTGATGATTACTCTAGATTCTCGTGGGTATTTTTCTTGAAGACCAAGGATGAAACTGCTCAAATCCTCATGGAGTTCTTGGAAAGAGTTGAAAATCAGTACAACACAAGAGTGAAAAGAATCAGAAGTGATAACGGGACAGAGTTCAAGAATCAGATAATGGAAGTCTATTGTCTGAGCAAAGGAATTGAGCATCAATTCAGTGCACCCTATGAGCCTCAACAAAATGGAGTAGCAGAGAGGAAAAATAGGACATTGATAGAGACCGCCAGGACTATGCTAGCTGATTCAAGGCTTCCTACTATGTTTTGGGGGGAAGCAGTGAACACTGCTTGTCACGTGTTAAATAGGGTTTTAATTGTTAAAAGATTTAATAAGACACCTTACGAGCTTTTAAACAATAGAAAACCAAATTTAACCGGGTTGGAACCTTTTGGAGTCCCATGCACATTTTTAAAAGTTCGTGACCAACCTAAATTTGCCGAGAAGGCTGAAGAGGGAATTTTTCTTGGTTACATTCCGGGATCTCCAAATAGGAGGGTGTACAATATTAAGTCTGAAATAGTTGATGTTGGTTACAATGTCGTTATTTCTAGTTTTAATCCCCCTGTACATCAAGGGTCTTCTATCCTGTTTAATTATGATGATGTGTTTACCTCTTTTAATGGTCCTATTTCTTTTGGTGCAGGTAGTTCAGAGGTGGATGATGTAGTATTACTACGTGATCAGAATTTCGAAGCAAAGTCTACTACACCTTCTGAATCCGCGACTGATAAAGCATCAAAGAATAATGAGGTATTAAGTAAAGATCTTGATACTGAGCTTGTGTCAACTTCTCGTAACATTAATGCAGATGGTTCATCAAAGGATACTGAAGATACAAGTGAACAAGAATTAGAACCAGTTACTCCACTTCCTCATGGAGAAATAGGTTCAAATTTGGGTGTAAATCTTCAAGTTGATAAAGCTACACAGCATAGAGTCAACAAGTATCATCCAGTTGAGGACATTATTGGTGAACCAAGTGCAAGGGTTAAGACAAGAGCTCAAATTAATAAGCTATCTGGTTTATTCGCAGAGATGAAAGAAACCGGTATAGTTGATGAATGTATGTTCAGCTGCTTTGTATCTCAAGAAGAACCAAATAATATTCAAATGGCTTTAAAAGATCCATCTTGGGTTGAAGCAATGCAGCAGGAACTACTTCAATTTGACAAACTCCAAGTCTAGGAGCTTGTTGATTTACCTCCGGGAGAGTATCCTTTCGGCACCAGATGGGTTTTCTAGGTGCAAAAAGGATGAAAAAGGCATTGTGACATGTAATAAGGCTCGGCTAGTTGTTCAAGGTTTTGCTCAACAGGATGGGTTAGACTACACTGAGGTGTTTGCACCGGTTGCTAGGCTAGAAGCTATTCGTTTGTTTCTAGCATTTGCTGCTTTCAAGGACATTAAGGTATATCAGTTGGATGTCAAGAGTGCATTCTTATACGGTACTGTCCAGGAATTAGTGTATGTTACCCAACCGCCAGGGTTTGAAGATCCAGATCATCCTGATAGAGTCTATCGATTGAATAAGGCGTTGTATGGATTACATCAAGCTCCGCGGGCATGGTATGACAAACTGTCAAAGCATCTTCTTGAGAATGGTTTTGAAAGAGGATTGATTGATAGTACGTTGTTTACCAAATGGAAGGGAGAGGATTTCCTACTTGTACAAGTTTACGTGGATGATATTATTTTTGGATCATCAGACGAAAAGATGTGCAAGGAATTTGAGCTAATTATGAAAGGGACTTTTGAAATGAGCGCTATGGGAGAGATGAACTTCTTTTTAGGTCTGCAAGTTGAACAGAAAAAGGACGGATTCTTTATTCATCAGACGAAGTATGCACAAGATATCTTGAAACGATTTGGAATGGAAGATACTTCACCTATGGATACTCCTATACAAAAGAACCATCAACTTGGAATGTTTTCTTTCAATGATCCAGAAGTTGATCCTACTCGTTATAGGGCCATGATAGGTTCTTTGATGTATCTTACTGCATCAAGACCAGATATCATGTTTGCGGTTTGTTTGTGTGCTCGTTTTCAGTCATGTCCCAGGGAAAGTCACATGAAAGCTGTTAAACGAATTCTTCGCTACCTCAAAGGGCAACCAGTTCTAGGTCTTTGGTATTCAATTGGGGGAGATTTTGAGTTCGTAGCTTATACAGATGCTGATGCAATTTTGATAGGAAATCGACTTCAGGTGGATGTCAGTTCTTAGGGGGAAGATTGGTTTCATGGCAATGTAAGAAGCAGACTTCTGTTGCGATCTCATCTTGCGAGGCGGAATACATGGCAGCTGGTGGATGTTGTTCACAGGTTCTATGGATTCAGCAACAACTGCGTGATTACGGTCAGAATTTTCTTTGTACTCCCATAAAGATAGACAATGAATCCACCATATCCATAACCAATAATCCTGTTAAGCACAGTAGGACTAAGCACATAGACATAAGGTTTCATTTTATACGTGATTGTGCTGAAAAGAAATTAATAGTCCTAGAAAAGGTGCCGAGTGACTTTAATTTAGCTGATCTGTTCACTAAGGCTTTCGACCGAACTCGTTTTGAGTTGTTAGTCCAATTGATTGGAATGAGAAATCTATAGTGACAGTGTCTCTCAAAAGGAACTTTGTAAAATGAGTCAGTGTTTGTGTCGTAATGTATGTGTGTCATATAGTGTCAGAAAAACAAAATAAAAATCAGAAAAATCAGAAAAGAAAAGAAAATAATAATAAGAGTAAGGTCACTGCATCAAGACGATTAGACATGACGATAACAAAAGGGTATCGGGTCTTTTAGACGTGACGATACTTTAGCTTTTAAGCCTACTTAATTGTACTTTAAAATGCTCAGTTCAGTGATACCATTATATGATGTATCGGTAGGCACAAAGTACCAAGGTTTCCTTATAATCTGAACTTAATGTATACAATGTTCTTGTGGGAAACATATTCAGATATATGGCTGAGAATGCTTGTTCTTAAAATAGACAAGTCCTTTAAATCTTATGAAAGATCTTGCATTGTAATTATGTATATTTGGTCTTTATAAAGAAGGTCTCGGATACATATATGTGTATGTATTGCTTTTTCGGATGTATATTTGTGACAAGATATGCAAATATCAAAATAAATCTGTTGAAAATATGAAGCTAATGTGGCCTTTGAGATTCGAACAAGTAAGTCCTTGGGGTGTCTTTGTATACCTAGCCTACCTAAAGCTTCCAACTTGGGATAGGTTGTCAGAAAGTTTGCTACACGGGTCTCATCGAAAGTCACAGGTTTTCATAAGTGCTTAAAATAAATGTCACAAATATGCAAGTACTTGGCATTATGCAATGTTGAGTATATTTCCATACGTGAGTCAAGTTAAGTCGCTTTGCGTGTGAGGAATCACCGACCTGTCACCGCTGACTTGATTCTTAAAGACTTTCTCACTTTACTCACCAAATGTCTTAATCTTAGTGCTTGTTTCGATTGTGAGAGTGTATCTGAATATGGGGCACATAAGTTCGCAAACTAAATAAATTCGTTTTGAAACTTAAGTGATGTCTAAGTTGTTCTAAGGTTTAAATTCGTTTATTGAAAGCTTAAGTTCGTTCAAACCAACGAAGTTTAAATTCGTTTTCTGGAAGCTAAATTCGTTTGATTTTTCAAATGGCCATATCTTTTGAACCGTAACTCCGTTTTTGACAAATAAGCTATCCCTAGAATCGTGAGAGAGTCTATTTTCTAATGGTAATGAGTTTAAAGGATGATTTTGAGGTCAAGTTTCCTGAAAGGTTGAATTAGTGAGTGAAGGTCGAGTTTCGACGGATTCTATGAGTCCTAAAGTCGTACGAAAGTCCATTTAATGTCCCTAATGACTTATACTTCATATGTTAATGTACGATAGGTGTCGGGGGATTACTATTAAGCACTTGTAGCCTTTGTTTGCGCGCACATACTACTACGAGGTAAGATACACTACTTTTGTCACGCTGAGGGTGCAACATAAATGGTTTCATAAACTATAACCTCCAAAACGGTAATGTATAACCTATAATGTGGTTGGGTTGATATGGGAGGTACTCGGGGAATAATGATGACGATGCCTATGATGCTTCCCCGTAGTTATGTTTATGATATGTTATGATGACGGTGGTTAATGATATGTTTACGATATGATATGTTATGATGACGGTGGTTAATGATATGTTTACGATATGATATGTTATGATGACGGTGGTTAATGATATGTTTACGATATGATATGTTATGATGACGGTGGTTAATGATATGTTTACGATATGATATGTTATGATGACGGTGGTTAATGATATGTTTACGATATGATATGTTATGATGACGGTGGTTAATGATATGTTTACGATATGATATGTTATGATGACGGTGGTTAATGATATGTTTACGATATGATATGTTATGATGACGGTGGTTAATGATATGTTTACGATATGATATGTTATGATGACGGTGGTTAATGATATGTTTACGATATGATATGTTATGATGACGGTGGTTAATGATATGTTTACGATATGATATGTTATGATGACGGTGGTTAATGATATGTTTACGATATGATATGTTATGATGACGGTGGTTAATGATATGTTTACGATATGATATGTTATGATGACGGTGGTTAATGATATGTTTACGATATGATATGTTATGATGACGGTGGTTAATGATATGTTTACGATATGATATGTTATGATGACGGTGGTTAATGATATGTTTACGATATGATATGTTATGATGACGGTGGTTAATGATATGTTTACGATATGATATGTTATGATGACGGTGGTTAATGATATGTTTACGATATGATATGTTATGATGACGGTGGTTAATGATATGTTTACGATATGATATGTTATGATGACGGTGGTTAATGATATGTTTACGATATGATATGTTATGATGACGGTGGTTAATGATATGTTTACGATATGATATGTTATGATGACGGTGGTTAATGATATGTTTACGATATGATATGTTATGATGACGGTGGTTAATGATATGTTTACGATATGATATGTTATGATGACGGTGGTTAATGATATGTTTACGATATGATATGTTATGATGACGGTGGTTAATGATATGTTTACGATATGATATGTTATGATGACGGTGGTTAATGATATGTTTACGATATGATATGTTATGATGACGGTGGTTAATGATATGAGATGAGATGAGATGACGAAATTGATTAGGCACGCTTAGGGTCATGAACTCTATGCTTATATGTGATGTGGATATGTGATGTGGATATGTGATGTGGATATGTTTATACGGTGGTATGAATGTCTATATGTGATGTGGATATGTGATGTGGATATGTGATGTGGATATGTATACGGTGGTATGTGATGTGGATATGTGATGTGGATATGTGATGTGGATATGTGATGTGGATATGTGATGTGGATATGTGATGTGGATATGTGATGTGGATATGTGATGTGGATATGTGATGTGGATATGTGATGTGGATATGTGATGTGGATATGTGATGTGGATATGTGATGTGGATATGTGATGTGGATATGTGATGTGGATATGTGATGTGGATATGTGATGTGGATATGTGATGTGGATATGTGATGTGGATATGTGATGTGGATATGTGATGTGGATATGTGATGTGGATATGTGATGTGGATATGTGATGTGGATATGTGATGTGGATATGTGATGTGGATATGTGATGTGGATATGTGATGTGGATATGTGATGTGGATATGTGATGTGGATATGTGATGTGGATATGTGATGTGGATATGTGATGTGGATATGTGATGTGGATATGTGATGTGGATATGTGATGTGGATATGTGATGTGGATATGTGATGTGGATATGTGATGTGGATATGTGATGTGGATATGTGATGTGGATATGTGATGTGGATATGTGATGTGGATATGTGATGTGGATATGTGATGTGGATATGTGATGTGGATATGTGATGTGGATATGTGATGTGGATATGTGATGTGGATATGTGATGTGGATATGTGATGTGGATATGTGATGTGGATATGTGATGTGGATATGTGATGTGGATATGTGATGTGGATATGTGATGTGGATATGTGATGTGGATATGTGATGTGGATATGTGATGTGGATATGTGATGTGGATATGTGATGTGGATATGTGATGTGGATATGTGATGTGGATATGTGATGTGGATATGTGATGTGGATATGTGATGTGGATATGTGATGTGGATATGTGATGTGGATATGTGATGTGGATATGTGATGTGGATATGTGATGTGGATATGTGATGTGGATATGTGATGTGGATATGTGATGTGGATATGTGATGTGGATATGTGATGTGGATATGTGATGTGGATATGTGATGTGGATATGTGATGTGGATATGTGATGTGGATATGTGATGTGGATATGTGATGTGGATATGTGATGTGGATATGTGATGTGGATATGTGATGTGGATATGTGATGTGGATATGTGATGTGGATATGTGATGTGGATATGTGATGTGGATATGTGATGTGGATATGTGATGTGGATATGTGATGTGGATATGTGATGTGGATATGTGATGTGGATATGTGATGTGGATATGTGATGTGGATATGTGATGTGGATATGTGATGTGGATATGTGATGTGGATATGTGATGTGGATATGTGATGTGGATATGTGATGTGGATATGTGATGTGGATATGTGATGTGGATATGTGATGTGGATATGTGATGTGGATATGTGATGTGGGCGATGGGTATAAATTGAAGCACGTCCATTCCAAGAGCACTATGATATGATGTGAGGTTTTATTCGAGCTGTTAAATGTGGAAGTAGTGCTTGGGATTAAGATTGAAGGTTTGAGTTCGTATAGGATTCGATTAGAGGATGGAATTTGACGAAAGATGCGGCGCATACTTTGGACTGTTTTAGATTTGCGACTCGCGTAGTTTTGATTTCGCTACGGGACGACATGTGACGATTGAGACGATTGTCTACGGGGGAGATTCTTCCTTATTACAAGAATGTGAAAGTGATATTGATATCCTATATTTGAACGGAATCTTATGTATGACTACTTCTCAAGATAAAGAGTTTTCCCTTAAGAAAGGAGTAAGGGGTATAATGATGGGACATTTAAAGCTCCCTATCGATTAGCTCCGACAGAGATGAAGGAGTTGATGACTCAAATTCAGGAACTTTTAGATAAAGGTTTCATTCGTCCGAGTTCCTCTCCATGGGGTGCTCCTATCCTTTTCGTAAAGAAGAAAGACGGATCCATGCGCATGTGTATCGATTATCGCGAGCTGAATAAAAGAACGGTGAAGAATAAGTATCCACTCCCTCGCATTGATGATTTGTTCGATCAACTTCAAGGTGCTTCTTATTTCTCAAAGATTGATTTACGGTCTGGCTATCATCAATTGAAGGTTGAAGAAGAAAGTGTAGCCAAAACAGCGTTCCGAACTCGTTATGGTCATTATGAGTTCCTTGTCATGCCATTCGGTTTGACAAATGCTCCAGCGAAGTTTATGGATTTGATGAACCGTGTCTGTCGACCATTTTTGGATCATTTCGTTATTGTTTTTATCGACGACATTCTTGTGTATTCAAAGTCGGAAGAGGAACATAGAGAGCATTTGAGAGCTGTCCTTCAAGTCCTCAGAGAGAAAAAGCTATATGCTAAATTCTCCAAGTGCGAGTTCTGGCTAAAGGAAGTTCATTTCCTCGGCCATGTCGTCTCCTCTGATGGTATAAAAGTAGATCCTTCGAAGATAGAAGCAGTGTCGAAGTGGGAGCAGCCTAAGTCTCCTACTGAAATTAAGAGTTTTCTCGGTTTGGCTGGCTATTATCGACGTTTTATTCAGGATTTCTCGCGCATTGCCAAGCCAATGACTGAATTAACGAAGAAAGGTGTGAAGTTTGTGTGGACCGATGCTCAAGAGAAAGCCTTCACAACGTTGAAAAAGAAGTTGTGTGAAGCTCCAGTCTTAGCTTTACCCGAAGGAACAGATGATCTAGTGGTTTATAGTGACGCATCCATCACGGGGTTAGGGTGTGTACTAATGCAACGAGACAAAGTTATCGCTTACGCCTCTCGACAGCTGAAGCCTCATGAGCGGAACTATCCTACTCATGACCTTGAGCTGGCTGCGGTTGTTTTTGCTCTGAAGTTGTGGCGACATTATCTGTATGGTACAAAGTGTACCCTTTATACGGATCATAAGAGCTTACAGTACGTGTTTACTCAGAAGGACATGAATGTTAGACAACGACGGTGGATGGAGTTATTAAAGGATTATGATTGTGAAATTAAATATCACCCAGGCAAAGCTAATGTGGTTGCTGATGCCTTAAGCCGCAAAGGATATGCGAAAAGTAGATTATGTGCGATGATTACAAAGATTGAGTCGAATTTACTGGAACCTATTCGATTAGCTCAAATCGAAGCGTTAAAGGATGTTAATGTGAAAGCGGAGTCTATTGGGAAAAAGAAGAAGAACAGACTCCAAATGGAAGAAAATAGTCGTGGCCTTCGAACTTACAAAGGTAGAATATGGGTTCCTCTCTATGGAGGCAATCGTGAGTTAGTAATGGATGAAGCTCACAAAACTAAGTATTCTGTACACCCTGGTGCCACAAAGATGCATGCAGATTTGAAGCCTATTTATTGGTGGCCCAGTATTAAGAACGATGTGATGATGTATGTGCAGAAATGTTTGACGTGTGCGAAGGTGAAAGCTGAACATCAAAAGCCTTACGGGAAGTTTCAGCAACTTGAGATCCCTGAGTGGAAATGGGATCACATTACGATGGATTTTGTGACCAAACTTCCGAGGACGCCTCGTGGTCACGATATGATATGGGTTATTGTCGATCGATTAACGAAGAGTGCTCACTTTCTCCCAGTTCGTGAGACTGCTCCTATGGAGAACTTCGCTACGTTGTATATTGATGAAGTGGTTTCTAAACATGGTGTTCCGATATCGATTGTGTCAGATCGTGATGCTCGATTCGTTTCCAACTTTTGGAAGAGTTTTCAACGGGAAGTTGGTACGCAAGTTCGTCTGAGCACAGCCTACCATCCGCAAACCGATGGGCAAAGTGAAAGGACTATTCAAACGCTCGAAGATATGCTCAGAGCTTGTGTAATGGATTATGGTGGTTCGTGGGATAAACACCTACCTCTTATTGAGTTTGCGTATAACAATAGTTATCATGCGAGCATTGGAATGCCACCTTATGAGATGTTATATGGTAGAAAGTGTCGGACTCCTAGTTGTTGGTTGGAGCCCGGGGAAAAGCAATTTGCTGGACCCGAATTAGTACAACTTACGGCCGATAAAGTTAATGTTGCAAAGAAAGCCTTACGTGTTGCTCGTGAAAGGCAAAAGTCATATGCTGATAAGAAAAGGAGGCCGTTCGATTTTAAAGAAGGCGAAATGGTTTTACTCAAGGTGTCGCCTTGGAAAGGTGTATTACGGTTTGGAAAACGTGGAAAGTTAAGCCCCAGATTCATTGGACCTTTTAAGATCATTAAGAAGGTTAATGAACAGGCATTTAAGCTGGACTTACCTCCAGAACTTAATGGAATTCACAACACATTTCATGTGTGTTACCTACGTAAGTGCTATGCGAATGAAACGGATGTCATTCCACTCGAGGACGTAAGTATTAATCCCAACAAGCAGATTGTCGATGAACCTGTTGCTATATTGGGAAGGAAACAAAAGAAGCTACGACGAAAGACTATCGATCTAGTTCTCATAAAGTGGAAACACAATCACGGCGAAAGTATGACTTGGGAGACCGAGTCCGTAATGCGGGAGACCTATCCCCACCTTTTTGATGCTGAAGTGATTCCGGGGACGGAATCCTCTTAAGGGGGAGGTAATTGTAACATCCCAAAACTTAAACGTATATGTTGACTAACGTCGTTAGGTCAAATTCTAAGTCCGTGATATGTTTACGTGGAAATACGTGTTTATATGTTTATGTGCCCTATATGTGAGATTTAATTATCTTTAATGAGTGACAATAAAGTAGACTTAATGATGTGTAAAAGGCCTATGTAGTGTGCGAAAGTGCTTTAGTGTGTTATATGTATCCCCGATAGGTGTTTTTAAGCGAAATAAAGTCGATATGAAGTCCAGGGACCAATTTTGACAATGGTGTAAAGTTAAAAACGGGATTAGTGATTAGGGCAGCCTAATCTTTGATTAGTTTCAGCCCCTAAACCTAATTACAATCAAAGAACAAGTTTCTCTAATCCCTTATTGAATTCTTAAGCAATCTTCAAGATTTTTGGGTCAATCGATCGTGTGTTTTGGTGTTGAATCTAATCGGCCATTGTATTATCAGGTAACTAATGATTCATTGATGTATTTTCAGATCTAATGAAGTTTTATAAAGGATTAAATCTGATTATAACAAGGGTTTTTGATAAATTAGGGTTTATGTTGTGTTTAAGCAAATTAATGATCATAAACGGTGTCAAACGAGTTTGTAATCGATATGAATGATCAAAATATGTTTAACAAAATATGTTTAACAATGTCAAAATCATGTTTTGGGTGAAGCCCAAGTCGTTTGTTTCTGGAAAAATCGAAGAACAAGTCGTTTTATGATTTCTGGACGAAGTTAGGGTTTTCTGAAGCTAAATTCGTTTTCTGGAGCTAAATTCGTTTTGAAACTTAAGTGATGTCTAAGATGTTCTAAGGTTTAAATTCGTTGGGCATTAAGGAGCTAAATTCGTTTTGAAACTTAAGTGATGTCTAAGTTGTTCTAAGGTTTAAATTCGTTTGTTGAAAGCTAAATTCGTTTTGAAACTTAAGTGATGTCTAAGTTGTTCTAAGGTTTAAATTCGTTTATTGAAAGCTTAAGTTCGTTCAAACCAACGAAGTTTAACTTCGTTTGGGAGTCCTAAGTTCGTTCAAACTTGCTAATTCGTTTGAAACTCCTAAGTTCGTTTGAACTCCTAAGTTCGTTTGAACATCCCTAAGTTCGTTTGAAACTCTAAGTTCGTTTGAAACATCTAAGTTCGTTTGAAACTCTAAGTTCGTTTGAAACTTAAGTTCGTTTGAAACTCTAAGTTCGTTTGAAACTCTAAGTTCGTTTGAAACTCTAAGTTCGTTTGAAACTCCCTAAGTTCGTTTGAAACTCCCTAAGTTCGTTTGAAACTCTAAGTTCGTTTGAAACTTAAGTTCGTTTGAAACTCTAAGTTCGTTTGAAACTCTAAGTTCGTTTGAAACATCCCTAAGTTCGTTTGAAACTCTAAGTTCGTTTGAACTTAAGTTCGTTTGAAACATCCCTAAGTTCGTTTGAAACTCTAAGTTCGTTTGAAACATCTAAGTTCGTTTGAAACTCTAAGTTCGTTTGAAACATCTAAGTTCGTTTGAAACTCTAAGTTCGTTTGAAACATCTAAGTTCGTTTGAAACTCTAAGTTCGTTTGAACATCTAAGTTCGTTTGAAACTCTAAGTTCGTTTGAAACTCTAAGTTCGTTTGAAACATCCTAAGTTCGTTTGAAACATCCCTAAGTTCGTTTGAACTTAAGTTCGTTTGAAACATCCCTAAGTTCGTTTGAAACATCTAAGTTCGTTTGAAACATCTAAGTTCGTTTGAAAATGCTAAGTTCGTTGAAGAAATCTAAGTTCGTATGAAAGTCCATTTAATGTCCCTAATGACTTATATTTCATATGTTAATGTACGATAGGTGTCGGGGGATTACTATTAAGCACTACTAGCTGTTGTTTACGCGCATACACTACTACGAGGTAAGATACACTACTTTTGTCACGCTGAGGGTGCAACATAAATGGTTTCATAAACTATAACCTCCAAAACGGTAATGTATAACCTATAATGTGGTTGGGTTGATATGGGAGGTACTCGGGGAATAATGATGATGATGCCTATGATGTTTCCCCGTAGTTATGTTTATGATATGTTATGTGGATATGTGATGTGGATATGTGATGTGGATATGTGATGTGGATATGTGATGTGGATATGTGATGTGGATATGTGATGTGGATATGTGATGTGGATATGTGATGTGGATATGTGATGTGGATATGTGATGTGGATATGTGATGTGGATATGTGATGTGGATATGTGATGTGGATATGTGATGTGGATATGTGATGTGGATATGTGATGTGGATATGTGATGTGGATATGTGATGTGGATATGTGATGTGGATATGTGATGTGGATATGTGATGTGGATATGTGATGTGGATATGTGATGTGGATATGTGATGTGGATATGTGATGTGGATATGTGATGTGGATATGTGATGTGGATATGTGATGTGGATATGTGATGTGGATATGTGATGTGGATATGTGATGTGGATATGTGATGTGGATATGTGATGTGGATATGTGATGTGGATATGTGATGTGGATATGTGATGTGGATATGTGATGTGGATATGTGATGTGGATATGTGATGTGGATATGTGATGTGGATATGTGATGTGGATATGTGATGTGGATATGTGATGTGGATATGTGATGTGGATATGTGATGTGGATATGTGATGTGGATATGTGATGTGGATATGTGATGTGGATATGTGATGTGGATATGTGATGTGGATATGTGATGTGGATATGTGATGTGGATATGTGATGTGGATATGTGATGTGGATATGTGATGTGGATATGTGATGTGGATATGTGATGTGGATATGTGATGTGGATATGTGATGTGGATATGTGATGTGGATATGTGATGTGGATATGTGATGTGGATATGTGATGTGGATATGTGATGTGGATATGATATGATATGTATTGATATGATATGATATGATGAACGGTGGTTTATGATATGATATGTTTACGATATGATATGTTATGATGAACGGTGGTTAATGATATGTTTACGATATGATATGTTATGATGAACGGTGGTTAATGATATGTTTACGAATGATATGTTATGATGAACGGTGGTTAATGATATGTTATGATGAACGGTGGTTAATGATATGTTATGATGAACGGTGGTTAATGATATGTTATGATGAACGGTGGTTAATGATATGTTATGATGAACGGTGGTTAATGATATGTTATGATGAACGGTGGTTAATGATATGTTATGATGAACGGTGGTTAATGATATGTTATGATGAACGGTGGTTAATGATATGTTATGATGAACGGTGGTTAATGATATGTTATGATGAACGGTGGTTAATGATATGTTATGATGAACGGTGGTTAATGATATGTTATGATGAACGGTGGTTAATGATATGTTATGATGAACGGTGGTTAATGATATGTTATGATGAACGGTGGTTAATGATATGTTATGATGAACGGTGGTTAATGATATGTTATGATGAACGGTGGTTAATGATATGTTATGATGAACGGTGGTTAATGATATGTTATGATGAACGGTGGTTAATGATATGTTTACGATTTTATGATATGTTATGATGAACGGTGGTTAATGATATGTTTATGATATGTTATGATGAACGGTGGTTAATGATATGTTTATGATATGTTATGATGAACGGTGGTTAATGATATGTTTATGTGCCCTATATGTAAGATTTAATTATCTTTAATGAGGGACAATAAAGTAGACTTAATGATGTGTAAAAGGCCTATGTAGTGTGCGAAAGTGCTTTAGTGTGTTATATGTATCCCCAATAGATGTTTAAAGGTGAAACGAAGCTTATATGAAGTCCAGGGACTAGTTTTGACAATGGTGTAAAGTTAAAAACGGGATTAGTGATTAGGGCAGCCTAATCTTTGATTAGTTCCAGCCCCTAAACCTAATTACAATCAAAGAACAAGTTTCTCTAATCCCTTATTGAATTCTTAAGCAATCTTCAAGATTTTTGGGTCAATCGATCGTGTGTTTTGGTGTTGAATCTAATCGGCCATTGTATTATTAGGTAACTAATGATTCATTGATGTATTTTCAGATCTAATGAAGTTTTATAAAGGATTAAATCTGATTATAACAAGGGTTTTGATAAATTAGGGTTTATGTTGTGTTTAAGCAAATTAATGATCATAAACGGTGTCAAACGAGTTTGTAATCGATATGAATGATCAAAATATGTTTAACAATGTCAAAATCATGTTTTGGGTGAAGCCCAAGTCGTTTGTTTTCTGGAAGTTAAATTCGTTTTCTGGAAGCTAAATTCGTTTTCTGGAAGTTAAATTCGTTTCTGGAAGCTAAATTCGTTTCTGGAAGCTAAATTCGTTTTCTGGAAGCTAAATTCGTTTTCTGGAAGCTAAATTCGTTTCTGGAAGCTAAATTCGTTTTCTGGAAGCTAAATTCGTTTTCTGGAAGTTAAATTCGTTTTCTGGAAGCTAAATTCGTTTCTGGAAGCTAAATTCGTTTTCTGGAAGCTAAATTCGTTTTCTGGAAGCTAAATTCGTTTTCTGGAAGCTAAATTCGTTTTCTGGAAGCTAAATTCGTTTCTGGAAGCTAAATTCGTTTGATTTTTCAAATGGCCATATCTTTTGAACCGTAACTCCGTTTTTGACAAATAAGCTATCCCTAGAATCGTGAGAGAGTCTATTTTCTAATGGTAATGAGTTTAAAGGATGATTTTGAGGTCAAGTTTCCTGAAAGGTGGAATTAGTGAGTGAAGGTCGAGTTTCGACGGATTCTATGAGTCCTAAAGTCGTACGAAAGTCCATTTAATGTCCCTAATGACTTATATTTCATATGTTAATGTACGATAGGTGTCGGGGATTACTATTAAGCACTGTTAGCTCTTGTTTGCTCGCACATACTACTACGAGGTAAGATACACTACTTTTGTCACGCTGAGGGTGCAACAAAAATGGTTTCATAAACTATAACCTCCAAAACGGTAATGTATAACCTATAATGTGGTTGGGTTGATATGGGAGGTACTCGGGGAATAATGATGACGATGCCTATGATGCTTCCCCGTAGTTATGTTAATGATATGTTTACGATATGATATGTTATGATGACGGTGGTTAATGATATGTTTACGATATGATATGTTATGATGACGGTGGTTAATGATATGTTTATGATATGTTATGATGACGGTGGTTAATGATATGTTTATGATATGTTATGATGACGGTGGTTAATGATATGTTTACGATATGATATGTTATGATGACGGTGGTTAATGATATGTTTATGATATGTTATGATGACGGTGGTTAATGATATGTTTACGATATGATATGTTATGATGACGGTGGTTAATGATATGTTTACGATATGATATGTTATGATGACGGTGGTTAATGATATGTTTACGATATGATATGTTATGATGACGGTGGTTAATGATATGTTTATGATATGTTATGATGACGGTGGTTAATGATATGTTTACGATATGATATGTTATGATGACGGTGGTTAATGATATGTTTATGATATGTTATGATGACGGTGGTTAATGATATGTTTACGATATGATATGTTATGATGACGGTGGTTAATGATATGTTTATGATATGTTATGATGACGGTGGTTAATGATATGTTTACGATATGATATGTTATGATGACGGTGGT
>CM067171.1:33534287-33721787 GCA_034093135.1 Erigeron breviscapus
TGCAGATATTTTGTATAGAAGCCTAGTACAAAAGCTGAAGGGCTCCAGGGGTGTTTGTATCCCCTTTTCAAGGTTTCTCTCTCTCTGTTTTCAACAAATTCTGGGTCATGAAGCGTATAAAAGTACAGATTCACCGTACACAAGGCCAGATATGTTGAGGAATCTAGACTCTCTGGTATCTGAAGCTGGAGAGGTCGAAATTCCAGAACGAATGCAACTGGCATTCACTTCAACTGATGCACCTATTGAAGGTGAGTCAGAAAGGCAACTGGGCGGGCCTCAAAATAATGAGGGACCCTCCAGTTCGTCTAATGTTATGATTGAGGATAGAGCAATCATAACTGAAGCAACTCCAATCACATCTATCCCTGGTGAAGATACTTCGGTATCTGATCCTCCAACAGATGTACCCATCCAGGAAACTGGGGAAGGTCATCTGGAGACTGTCCAGGAAACTGAACAGCCCTCAGTTACATTCATGGATCTGGACATGAATGTTAATGACGAGGAAATCCTTATAGAATCTTCGGATTCTGAAGGTACTGAAACAGACTTGGAGATTTTTGAGGCTTCTGTACAAGCTCAAAACCCTTCATCTCCAGTCTCACTTCCAGACGCATCAATTTCACTTTCACCACCACAAGAAAATGTGCCTACTGATATATCTTTCCCAATTTATACCGCTCCTTCACCAACTGGGCAATTCTCATTTGCTCGAGAAATGCCACCCCCATCGACGCCGTTGTTCACACCTGAGCATTCTCAGCATGAACAACACATTGATTTTCTAGTCCTTTCTTCATCCACCACTCCTATTATATCTTCAACTGCTGGCATGACAACTGGGAGACTTCTTTAAGTTTGCCTCCTCCAGTTGCTCCAGTAGTAACTGCTGCTGGTCCAGTGACACCTTCTCCTTCATCACTGGACAGTCAAGTTGTCTCAATTCAAGCCGATCTCCAAAACCTTCTAACCAGGGTGGAGGAGATTCAGAAGACACTTGACAAAAACACCAAGTCTTTCTCCAGATACCACAAGGATTCCTTAACAAACATTAAGGTGGTTGATCTGGGGATAAACAAGTTTTCATCAAATGAAGACTTGGTGTTCAACAAGCTGAATGAGTTGGTCACTGGCTGCAATAATCTGGCTGGTACTTTGAAAGAAGCCTTTGACCTTACTCATTCCAAGGTCACATCTTCAATCTCCAACCTGCTCGGAAATACTGTTAGAACTTCAGAGGTTGACTTGAAAGAGATTGAAAGGCAGGTGAAGGAACTGATTGAAAAACCTGGCCTAAATGTAACTGACCTTGGAGAGCAGTTGATGACTTCGGTTGGTCAGAAGATAGAGGATACGCTGGGTGCTAGAGAAGCACAATTGGTTGAAAGGGTGATGTCTGAGATCACCAAGCTGGCCACTCCTCAGGTTGATCTGGCCCCACTCACCAGTGAGATCAACCAGTTGAGGGGCAGCATTGAGAATTTGAACACCCAGGTATCTCTACATGCTCAATCTTTAGATAAGCTGACAACTGAAGTAGAGAATTTGAAGAAGAAGGATGATGAGATAAAGGACAAGGTGGTTTCTGGTTTGGATGAAGACTCCAAAATTTTAAATGAATTGAAAACTGGTCAAGAACAGGTTACAGCAAATGTTTTGACCCAGTCTAAAGAAACCAACCACCTTTGGAGGTCCTTCAGGATGATGTGTGGGATTTTCAAGGAGTGCAAGGACTTGCAATCATGGCAGCCTCTTGACCGGTTGCCATCTCACCCCTCTGAATGGGAAGGTATTAGGGCAGGTCTAGAAGCTGCCAAGGGGGAAAGAAGTTCAGTCCTTGCACCAGTTGCACCTGGAAGGACTCCATCTGGAAGAGAATTGATTGTGGCTACCAGTACTGAAGCTGGTGAGCAAAGAGTGGGTGGATCTGGTGATGTTGGAGATAGGGGGAATGTTGTTTTGGATAAGGGCAAAGGTTTAGCTGTTGATGCATCTGCCCAGCCGGCCACTGATGTAATGCTTGAAACTGGCAATGCTGATATACTTCCTCCAGTTTCAGATAGTGATAGCAGAAGACTGGCCAGACTTGGAAATGACATTAAAGAAAGAAAGAAAATGAAACAAAGAAACCAAGCTGAAGCCAGGGCACATCTTGCTCAGATCAAACTGCTTGATATGAGTGATGCCAATCTTTTGGGTATCACTAGGGAGGAGTATGACAGAATCAAGAATGATCCTAGGATAGTTGACCAGTTAAAAGAAATGCTGGATGTTGAACTGGACAGACACTATCCTGAGGATGAAGCTGAATTTGATGCCAAGAGTTTGAACATTTCAGTGGAGAAGGCTAAGGAGAATAGGGCCAGTGGGATTCTTAAAAGAATTGCAAATGTCAAGAAGGTTGTGAAGAAAGTTTTGAATCCACCAAGAAGGATTCCACAACCAAGAAGACCACTGACAAGAGATGCTGACCTTAGCACATTTGTTGAACCAACTGGCGAGGTATCAAATGAAGACATCAAGTCCGCTGTACTGGCTGCTGGTGCTGGGAGTATAAAAATAACCAATGAATCTGAAGCTAGAAGCTATTACTCCCAGATCATGTCAACCAGAAGACATAGTGGTACTATCAATGGTGTAAATGTAACAATCAAGCCAGGCACCAAAGTCTTTCATGTTGAAGTTAGTTATACCAGGGGGCCACTGGTGAAAACTGACAATCCTGGTGCAATGCAATATGGGTTCAGTGAATGGGTCGAGATGGTGAATGTGTTGGATGCGAAGGCACAAAAGAATAGGTTTGAGAAAGCATGGGTAAACTTTCTAAGGGGCAAGATTCAACATAAAGAAAATCTTGAGCAAAAGTTGAATATTGATCCTGAAGACACTCAGCCTATTTCTTCAGTGACCAAGAGAAGAAGAACTGGCGAAGGGCCATCTCATTAAGTTCTTTCTTCAGTTATCTACTTGTATTTTGTTTTACATTCTGTAACTTGTATAAATTTCATTTTCTTGTATAAATGAAGTTACCAGTTTGTAACCACAAGGTAGATAATAGATTAAAATCTAACAAACCTAAAAGAAAAAACCTAAGGCATTTATTGATCTATAAAAATGCCTTAGAAACTTAGATAGATTTAATCGAACAAGTCTCTCCAGTTCACACTTGTACAGATACAAGGACTGAAAAGACTTGCCTATATTTCTAGACAAATAGGGGGAATTTGTTGGACCAGTTCACCTGGAACTGGCCAGTCACCAGTTCACACTGACCAGTCACCAGTTGCATCTGGTGACCCAGTAAAACTGGTGACCAAGATGATTTGTCCAGAAATATATTGAAGTCCAGTTGCACCGTACAGTCAACGCAACTGAAGACTTCCTCCAGTTGAGAACTGACCAGTTGAAGAAACCTTCCAGTTGAAGTCGAAGACAACAAGTGGAAGATAGAGAATGTCAATGGCAGCGAAGCCCAGTTGACATTCTAGTCAGTTACAAACTGGAGACCATCAGTGGAAAGCCCTTACAAAGCTTTACACTGATTACGAGGAATTGACTTGTATGCTTTATGTACCTTTATCCGGATAATAAGATTTATCTTATTATTTAATTACTAAAAGGTACATAAAGGTGGTTGATTAAAGTTGCTTTATCATGCGACTTTACACTGCTTTTTAAGGAATTAAATGATATTCCTTAAATGCTCTCAACCACATTTGTACGGCTAAAGTTAACATCCCAATGTTAACTTTGCCTATAAATACAAGTCATTGCACAACCAAGAATATTACTTCTTCGAATACACTTCGATAGAATTCACTTTGCAAACCTGCAATATTCTTGGTGAACTTGTGCAATATTCTCTCAATCGCTAAAAGGAACATTTCACAACTTTAAGTGTTTCGATTGTCTTGAGAAATTCCGAGTGTAGATCAATTGTATTTCATAGGTTGTTAGGATATTTACATTATTGTATTATCTTGGTTCCGCATCAACCTTGTAATTTATTTAACATCAATAAATAAATTACACATTAAAAAATACATATTGTCTCATCAAGTTATCTTACAAGTTATTTGTATTATTGCATTGTTCTTTACTTATTGTCATTTAAATAAGTAATCTATCTAGAACTTGGTATATACACACTGCAACTGGTCGTCTCCAGTTCAGTGCATATATTGCAAAGTAACTCCACCATCGACATAGAGGTGTCTTCAGGTAGTGCCATCTATTGAGTTGGGACTTACATTAAAACATTTTTGCATCACCTTTATACCTCTTTATAAACAAGCAAAAATTAATAAACTTACTAATTACCGAACTATTTAATCATGTAACAAGTTAAGGTAGGCCACCTAAACATGGTCACTATGGTTCATGCATATGTTTAAATCCGGCTCCCCCTTCCGAAGAAGAGGACCACATACATCAAGTTACCTTGATTGCGTAAGCCTTTAAACAACTTAATTAACAAGTAATTCACATAAACATGCTGACTGGAAATTTCCAGCAGCTTCACGACCTGTTTAGCCTGTTTCTGGTCAGAATCAAGCTTCGACCAGAACTACAAAGTTGTAGCCCTATGTGTTGAGCACCTACTGTCCAAAGCACGACTTCTAACTCATTACAGATTAAAAGATATGAAATTTTTAGTGAACTGTCGCATAGCAGGAAAATCACACGAAAAATTCACATAGTCACACAATTATCTAATAATTAACCCTAATTATTGGATCATCATGCTTTGCTAAATATATCTCTATATATCAGTAAAAATCACAAGTAATTTTGCATGAATTCCTTGTGATTTTACTTTTATTTAACAACTTTAAATAATTAAGATACACAAACATGCAATTTATAACACATAAATCATGTCAATTCACAAACTCAAAACTTGCCATGAGGGTTTCAATCTTCCATTGAATTAGTGTTGAGTCATGGATTCGCTGAAGATTACTTGCTGAGTCAAGTAGTCGCTGACAGCCTCAGCGAGAAGTTTCATCAGCGAGCCTTCAGCGATCATTATTATCTTCGAGTTAAAGGATAAGTTCAATGACTCACCGCCATGTCTTGTAAGTCAAATATGGGCGGGAAAATGAAGATAAGAAGGCTGGTCCCCAAGGACACATGTTGATAGATCAAGATGAAGACATGTGACCTTGTACCATTTTGGTACTAAGGTGTTTCTCTTTCATGCCGTTTTGGGAAAGAAACAAGATGGCAAACAGAGATGCCTGAAGACCAGTCTTACACACCAATAGATAGTTGACAACCTTCATGTGTCAACATCTATTGGGTTGTCATGTGATGTCTTTTCTCCTCTATATAAAGCATCACTTGACCTAGCCGCAAAGTTGTTGGTTCATTCTACAATAGTCACTTAGTGTGTTTTTCTCTCATTGTAGAATTGTATAATTGTTAAGTTTTCGTGTGTGCAAAAACTTAACAATATTTCCTTTCTTCTTTCTTTGTAAACCAACCATGTATTCACCGTTTAATTAATACTACTTATGATTAAACGTGTTTACTTTCTTGTCTTGCTTTCTTAGTGTAATTTACATTAGTTGTTTAATTACATAATCGTTGCAAACTTGGGACTTTCAATTTGGTTAAATTAATTAAACAAAACCCTAGTTTTTATTTAATTCAATTCGATTTTAATTAAAAAAAATAAGAAACCTTAATTTTAATTATTTAATTAATTAAAAACAACCAACCCTTAACCCCCTTCAAGTTTTGATCTTTGTAATTAATAGATCACATATGTGGCTCGTGATACCACTGTTAGAATATGAGAACATAAATCATATAAATATTCACATAAGCGCAACGGAAGAATTGAATATGCAATCAAATTAATTAACAAAGAGAATTGAGTTGTGTACCTTATGCAAAGCTCCAATAAAAGATAATAATAATGATATTATTATTAAGTAGGGTTTAAAGTAAAACCCCTCTACGATCGCACACTAGACACCCCTTATACCGTATGCTAGTACCCCGATCACGAACAACAAACCCCTTTGTTTATACCCTAAGTGTCGAAACCCTTGCAAAAACCAAAACCCTTTTTTTCTTTGCCTATGTTTCGGCCGAACCAAGAGAGGGAGAAGAGAGGAGGATTTTTCTTGTGTGAATGAATGTCTAAAACCCTTTGATTAAGCCCTCTATTTATAGGGTTAATTCTTAGGGTTTTAAACTTGATGGGCAAGCAACTTCAAGGCTTTCCAAGCCTTAAAAAATCGGCCCCCCCATTAGGAATTAGAGCCCAACTCTAATTTCCTAATTTCACATTTAACCTCCTTTTAATTAATTAAATACAATTAACCCTTTAATTTATTTAAATTAATCATTTCGTGATCAAATTAATTAATATATTACTTTAATATATCAATTAATAATATAGAGTTACCGTGTCATTTCGTGTGACCCCGTAGGCTTAAATTACTTCCGGACATGCGTTTATTATAACGTGATCACATACCAACATTTAAATAGTATAGACAACTGAAATTTGTTTCTTTTAGGTAAAAACTGGGATGACAATGACAGAAAAGATCTTTTCAAGGGCTTCTGAGAAACCCCAGTTAAGCCCTGGTGAAAATGTTTGGGTCAATGTTGATGTCTTGATGACACATGATGTATGTGGACCAGGTGCTATTGGAATCTTCAAGAAAGAATTCGGAAATGATGCCAAGGTACCTAATTTAGTCATCATTGCTGCTAGATTTGAATAATGAATACTGAACACCTATATTCCAAAAAGACTAGAAACTTCGAAAGCAATGCGTCGCCCTTTAGGTTGAACAGGTTGTTACGAGTGACAACAAAGCTTTGCAAATACAGTTATGTTATGCTTCCTTAGTGGATCTTATTTACCCATTTTACATATTTGTTGCTTGGGTTAGTTTGTTTTGTTGATTATCTATTCTGATCCCATATGATCATGATTATATGGTTATTGTTTTAGGTTTGGGACCGTGAAAAGGTTGTCATCATACCTGACCACTATATATTTACAGCTGATGAAAGAGCAAATAGAAATGTCGATATCATAAGGGATTTCTCACATGAGCAAAAAATCAAGTATTTTTATGATATCAAAGATCTTAGCAACTTTAAGGTACCCTGTTCTTGTCTTTTTGGAATCTTGATTTAGTGTCTTATTTTTTTTTTAAGTTTTATATCTTGCAAAAGATATGTCGGCCGGATGTTAAACTGGAACTGATTATTTTTCAGGCTAATCCTGATTACAAAGGTGTATGCCATGTTGCTCTGGCACAAGAAGGTCATTGCAGACCTGGAGAGGTATCTCTAAATCAATTCATTCAATGTTAAACTTAGGTTTTAATGAGACAAAAGCAACCCATTGATATAACATCGGCCCCGTCCAGGATCAGGTTAAGCTATCATACTGGAAAGCAATCAAGCAGGTTGAAAGTTATATACTAAATAACATGTCCAAGTGGGATGTTGGAGTGTGATCATGTTATAATAAACGTATGTCCGGAAATAATTTAAGCCTACGGGGTCACACGAAATGACACGGTAACTCTATATTATTAATTAATGTATTATGTAATATATTAATTAAAATATAATCACGAAATGATTAATTAAATAAATTAAAGAGTTAATTGTATTTAATTAATTAAAAGGAGGTTAAATGTGAAATAAGGAAATTAGAGTTGGGCTCTAATTCCTTATGGGGGGGCCGAAATTCTCAAGGGTTTTGGCCTTGAGATGACTTGGTCACCAAGTCTAAAACCCTAACAATTACCCTATAAATAGAGGGCTTAATCAAAGGGTTTTTCATTCAATTCACATAATCTCCTCTCTTCCCTCTTTGTTCGATCGGCCAAAGCAAGAAACAAGCAAAAGGGTTTTTGGTTTTTGGGTTTCGACATTTAGGGGTTTAAACAAAGGGTTGTTTGGTTCGTGATTCGGGTACTAGCATACGGTATAAGGGTGTCTAGTGTGCGATCGTAGAGGGGTTTTACTTTAAACCCTACAATAATAATAATCTAATTATTAATAATATTATTGGAAGCTTTGCGCAAAGGTACACGTTTCGATTCTCTTTTGTTAATTAATATGATTGCATATTTTTCGATTCTTCCGTTGCGTACTCGTGATTATATGTTTGTTTATATGCTCATATTCTAACAGTGGTATCACGAGCCACATATGTGATCTATTAATTACAAAGATCAAAACTTGAAGGGGGGTTAAGGGTTGGTTTGTTTTAATTAATTGTTAAATAATTAAAGGAGGTTTTTCTTATTTTTTTATTATTAAAACCGATTTTAATTAAATAAATTAGGGTTTTGTTTAATTAAATTTAACCTAATTCAATGGTGGATTGAAACCCTCGAGCAAGTTTTGAGTTATGTGAATTGACATGATTTATGTGATATAAATTGCATGTTGTGTATCTTATTTATTTAAAGTTGTTAAATAAAAGGTATAATCACAAGGAATTCATGCAAGATTACTTGTGATTATTACTATTATATAGAGATATAATTAGCAAAGCATGATAGTCCAATAATTAGGGTTTATTGTGTGACTATGTGAATTTTTCGTGTGATTTTCCTGGTATGCGACAGTTCACTAAAAAATTCATATCTTTTAATCTGTAATGAGTTAGAAGTTAAAATTCGGACTGTAGATAGTCGACACATAGGGCTACAACTTTGTAGTTCTGGTCGAAAGCTGAATCGGACAAAAAATAGGGCTAAACAGGTCGTGAAGCTACTGGAAATTTCCAGTCAGCATGTTTATGTGTTATTACTTGGTAATTAAGTTGTTTAATGGCTTACGCAATCAAGGTGACTTGATGTATGTGGTCCTCTTCTTCGGAAGGGGGAGCCGGGATTTAAACATATGCATGAACCATAGTGACCATGTTTAGGTGGCCTACCTTAACTTGTTACAAGATTAAGTAGTTCGGTAATTAGTAAGTTTATTAATTTTTGCTTGTTTATAAAGAAGTATAAAGGTGATGCAAAAATTGTTTTCTTGAAAAAATATAAACTTGACTAAGAACTATCGAAATAGAGATTTCATTAATAAAATTGTACTACTAGAAAACTGGGCTTTACCGACGGAATTACCGACGGAAAAAAAGCCGTCGCCATTACCGACGGATATACCGTCGCAACGTTTTTCAAAGACTACGAGTCAAATTACGACAGATTTACCGACGGATTTACGACGGTTTAGCGACGGGTAACATCCGTAGGTAATCTGTCGGAAAAATACAAACTTTACCGACGGATTAGCGACGGATTATTTAAATATTATTTCATATTTTTAATATTAAATAAAATTATATATATACCGACGGATTACCGACGGATTAAATAAATTAAGTAACTAAGCTTTAACAATTTAATTCGTATTTAATAAATAAATATTACTTTTTATAAAAATATTACTTTTTAAACATTTCCGTCGGTAATCCGTCGGTAATAGCGACGGATTACCGACGGATAATTTAATAGTTTTTATTTTTAGCTTTTGAACCTATCTATGTAGCTTCATAAACTTTGTAAATAATCAAAAAAGCATGTAATACTGAAATTATAAACACATTGGCATGCTTGTTTCTTTGATTAGTTAATAGTCTAAACTCATGTATCGTAATATATAAACAATGCCTAAGATATACACACATGTAATACAAAAGACTATAAATGTATTGTTTTATTCATGTCTAAAGTTGTTATATAATGTATTTATATGATTTCAAGGTTAAAAATCTAAAAATATATTAGTTATCTAATAATTAAATTAAATATCTATCAAATCCGTAATTAAATATATTAGTTTACCTTTTAGCTTTGGAACCTAACTATATATCTATCTTAATAAACTTTGTAAATAATCAAAAAACCATGTAATACTGAAATTATAAACACATTGGCATGCTTGTTTCTTTGATTAGTTAATAGTCTAAACTCATGTATCGTAATATATAAACAATGCCTAAGATATACACACATGTAATACAAAAGACTATAAATGTATTGTTTTATTCATGTCTAAAGTTGTTATATAATGTATTTATATGATTTCAAGGCTAAAAATCTAAAAATATATTAGTTATCTAATAATTAAATTAAATATCTATCAAATCCGTAATTAAATATATTAGTTTACCTTTTAGCTTTGGAACCTAACTATATATCTATCTTAATAAACTTTGTAAATAATCAAAAAACCATGTAATACTGAAATTATAAACACATTGGCATGCTTGTTTCTTTGATTAGTTAATAGTCTAAACTCATGTATCGTAATATATAAACAATGCCTAAGATATACACACATGTAATACAAAAGACTATAAATGTATTGTTTTATTCATGTCTAAAGTTGTTATATAATGTATTTATATGATTCCAAGGTTAAAAATCTAAAATATATAATCATCCGTCGGTAATCCGTCGGTGATAGCGACGGATTACCTACGGATTTAGAAAATCCGTAGGTAATCCGTCGCTATCACACGGATTACCGACGGTTAATTTTTTATTTTTACTTTTTAGCTTTAAAACCTATTTTTCTAGATTATAAACTTCGTGCATAATAAAAAAAACATACAAAATGTAATTATAGCTTGTTTATACTCACGAAACTCGTGTTTTTCGTTGTCACACGTTATATCGTTATCATTAACTTAAAAGTGATGTTCATCCTTGACAATCGTAACCATTTTAGCATCCTTTCAATGATACTTTGCATCAATGATCATATATAGCATATAACATAAAACTACCACTTTTCATGTTTGCTTGTCTTCGTTCGTTTATTGGCCAAAGTAGCATTTGAATCATAATACATAAGCAACACCAACCTACAACTTTTTCTAACATATTATAAATGTTAAAGAATTTCTATTTCTTTTCTTCTTCTTTTTTTTTGTCTTTTAGGCTGAGAAACATAAGTTTTTAAATTTGAAACTAAAAATATATAATAATCCGTCGGTAATCCGTCGGTATTACCGACGGATTACCTACGGATTTTCTAATCCGTAGGTAATCCGTCGGTAATAGCGACGGAATACCGACGGATTATTATATATTTTTAATTTTTGGACTTAACTATCTAGCTAATAAACTTCTTACATAATCAAAAAACATATAAATGTTTTGTTACATGAAAGAACCTCTAGGAAAGGATAATGATTATTATGATTTTTAATTTATATTTAAATTATCAAAGTTAGTCAATTTCTAACTTTTTTCTTATGTTTAAATGTTTATATATAAGTCTAAAAATTAAAAATATATTAATTTCCGTCCGTAATTAGTATGTACATTTAATATTATTTTTTGTTTTAAAAAAGTCAATTAAATTGATTAGCTAGTTTAAAACAAATTGGCATTTAAATAAATCTCACATGATTCCAAAACTAAAAAGCTAAAAATCTAAATTTGTCCGTCAGAGATTTATTTATGAAAGTGGCAATTTACTATTACTTACCTTTTTTTTTATAATCATAATCCCTTATAAAATTTTGATTTAAAATATGGAACCATTTATTTTGATAGCTTTAACCTATTTAGAAAATCCGTAGGTAATCCGTATTACCGACGGTTAATTTTTTATTTTTACTTTTTAGCTTTAAAACCTATTTTTCTAGATTATAAACTTCGTGCATAATAAAAAAAACATACAAAATGTAATTATAGCTTGTTTATACTCACGAAACTCGTGTTTTTCGTTGTCACACGTTATATCGTTATCATTAACTTAAAAGTGATGTTCATCCTTGACAATCGTAACCATTTTAGCATCCTTTCAATGATACTTTGCATCAATGATCATATATAGCATATAACATAAAACTACCACTTTTCATGTTTGCTTGTCTTCGTTCGTTTATTGGCCAAAGTAACATTTAAACTTTTTTAAATATTTATATATTATAGATTTGTACATGTATTGTAGAATGTAAATTTTGATGTTTTTCCTAAATCTTATGTTATTTTTAAAATTTTTAAACTTTTTTTTTCCAAATTTCTTGAACTTTTTCATTATACCCCGCCAAAAATTTTCCCCAAAATCAAAAAGGGTTCCTTTTATCCACCAACTATACCCCCTTCTTTCTTTCTTTCCTGCATCTCACTTTCTTAACCTCTTTCTTTTACCCTTTTTTTTCTCTATTGTAGATAGCTCAAACACCATCTCTCCCCTGCCACAACAACCAACCACCACCACAGCCGAACCACCAACACCACTCGATGGCCACTACAACAGTACCATTACCATAATCGGACAACCACCACCACTTACTCATTTCAACCATCACTATATATGTTAAATTGATCTGTGGATTGAGTAGTATTCCCGTAAATGAGCAATACAAGTGGGTCATCTACCAGATCTAGCTACCCAGCGAGAAATCCCCAAGTTTTTCTCCTTTTCCGGTGAAATTGAAAGCGTTCAGATCTGCGGGTTCGTTTCTTCGGTATTAAATTTAAATTGTATTTAAAAACTTATATATACTTATTTCTCCATATGTATATAGATATAGATACATGTTATACCGATTCTGATTGTTAATTTTTGTGGATATAGTGATTAAAATCCAAGAGCTATTGATATTGCATTGGTGCTCTCGGTAATTTTTATATCTTTAACTTAAAGCTTGAAGTAGACATAATTATATGATGATTTCATTATAATATTGATAAACAAAGCTGTTAAAATATATGGATTTATCTTCTTGATACTTCTTGCTTGATCTACTTGCTCTACTTGTTAAAATATATAAATATGCTTATGGACCAGGAGGTACGAACTAGGATACAAATTAATAGTTTCCATTTTACTTGATGCGAAATGATTCAATTACTTTAGCTACAATGTTGATTACCTTGTAGGTCATTCGGAACAAGGCAATCTTACTTTTCACCTACTTGATTTGTGAAGCATGGGTAATCTTTCTCTTATTAGTTGTGAACTTTTTTATCTATTAGTTAAGCTCTGTTCATTTTTCTCTCTAATGAGTTTGATTATTTTACTAGGAAATACAAAAATATTGGTCTTTGAGGGTGCTTTGATAAAATTTGTCACCGAAAAGATCAAAATCTGTTCTAATATCTGTTAGCTAACAGGGCTCTCTTGAATTGTTAAATAATATCGTCTGCAGCGTCATTCTAATCAGGTTTGAGTTTCTCCTTTTGGGTGTTTACTGGAGCGAGCCTTTATGTTCCTTATTTAACTGGTGAATGATGTCATGATATAGTTATATATTGCTTAGCGATTGCAAGATTATATCACACTTAGAAAGAGGACATATTTAATATCAATATTGTAGCTGCTTAAGCAGAAAGAACAGGAAGAAAAGAGTGAGTATTATATTTGCTTAAGCAAGTCAGTTATCTTCTCTACTTGATTGTATCGAAGTGTTTCTAGTGTCGTGATATTGTTTGATTTATCATGATTGAACAATATAATACTGTTATATATGTTATTAACTTGACATCACAGTTCGGTAACAAAAACTGTTTTCTACAATTAAATGGTATAGAGCCTTTGGCTTCTACGTCAAATGCATATTTGTGGCTAATTTGTTACCACTTACGAGAATAGCTTGTCATGTTATTGCTTTTACTTCTCCTTGGCTTCTTTTATATGTAAGTAGTTCCTTACGAGAATACTTTGTGTAGGCAGTTTAGAAATTTAGCTTTGTGGTAGAAATTAATGTGTTGTGGTATAATCTTGTATAAAGTGTATCCACTTGATATATTACATGTTTCCAAATCATTTCTAATTAATGTATTTTTTAACTAATATAGACCTTACTAATGATCTCAGAAATGATGGTGAATGGATGATTGTGTTGAAGCTAAAGAACCAAAAGGTGTAACATTCCAGGTCGTCTCAGAATTTGGAGAAAGCCTTCTAGATAATTTAAAGTTTGTACTTTAATTCTCTTGCGAAAATTGTTTAGAATTTAGATTTTCCATAGCTAGTTTTACACGCTTAGATGTTTTTTTTCCATTGAATAGCATCTCGTTTCCTTCACTATTGTTGTTGCACATTTGTGTATTTATGATTTAATGTAAAATATATTTTACATAAATGAACTTTTATTAGTTAATTATAATGTTTATATTTACCTGTATATAGTTTTTAAAGCATACAAAATTATTTTTAAATTTTATTTTAAGTCCGTCGGAAATCCGTCGGGAGATGTGAACAATATATAGCGACAGATTACCGACAGAATTAATTCGCTAACTATGTCACTAATGCACATTACGTCCGACGGAAAATCCGTCGCTAAATATTAAATATGTAATTTAATTAACAAACTAAAAAGTTTAACAGCGTCGGATTACCTACGGAAATTTCCGTCGGTAAACTTTGTGTTCCGTCGCTAAATCTGTCGGAAAAAATTACCGACGCGGTTTTTACCTACGGATTTTTCCCGTCGGTAATCCGTCGGTGATTGTCTTTAGCGACGGATTACCGACGGATTTGTCCGTCGGTGAAGCCCAGTTTTCTAGTAGTGATCTTACAACCTTGAGATACACCGGCTCACCCATTTGAACAAACTCTAAGAGAGGTATAAGTCGGAGTGCGCTAGCCTCCTAAAAGAGCGGGTTTTTAATTGCGTTCATCGCAAACCTTTGCTCTTGCGCTTCTTTGTGCGTTCAAATGGAGCTACCGAGCTCTCTTGTGTTGTTAAGACTATACAAATGATTTTATTAAACATTATGTTATGAAGATTATGCATGAGTCTTCATACATAAACTTTTGATTCACATCAAATGCATTACCCATTTAAAGTTAAGTCATTGCCACCCACTTTGATTAGAACACTTGCCAGTGCTTTTCGCTCCTATGTGAGACCATAGGCGAATTGTATCTCTTCAAGGTAGATTACCACTCCGTTGTGAGACCAGCGGTGGACTATCTACATGTTCTTAATTGGGCGACTTAAAACGAGTTAAGAGGTGAGATCCTTGACCCGTGGCATAAGATGGGACAAAACATGTTTACAAAACACTTAACACCCCTTTAAAGTGTTGTTGTAAGTCTCATAACTCTAGGAGTTGCATGAATGCAATTATCGATCCTCGATTACCTTTTGAATACCGTCATTTCTAGCTGATCAACAGATGAAATGATTGTATGTCAAGTTGGATCCTAGCCTTAGTGAAAAGTAATTGTTAGATGAATTTAACAAGGGTAATTACATTTCTTAAGGATTATTATCGAAAATACCGATAATTGAACTTTTGTCTGTTTTGAAGATGGCAACAACAAATCCTTCTCAAAACATACACCAATCGGCTTTCAGGTCGAGGCTAGAAAGGGAAAGACTTTCTGGAACCAACTTCAATGACTGGTTTCGTCAGCTAAGAGTTGTTCTAAGAGCTGAAAAGAAACATGATGTCATTGATGAGCAGACACCGTTGTTCCGGGAGCGAATGCTTCAACTAGAAAGTTGGCTGCATACAATGCTCGGTACGATAGACACAATGAGGTTGCTTGTTTGATGTTGGGAAGCATGAATGCCGACCTTCAAAAGCAATTTGAAAATTATTTTCCTCGTGATATGATTAACGAGCTCAAGTCTTTGTATGAAAAGCAAGCCGGAATGGAGTTGTTCGACCTAGTTGATCAACTTCATGACTTGTGATACGAGCAAGGAACATCGGTTAGTCCTCATGTACTCTAGTTGAAGAAGTACTTTGGGCAATTGGAAAGGTTGTACTATGCTTATCATCTGCCTATTACTATTGGCATGAACCTAAAAAAAGGGATTTTTTTAGGAGTTCGTGCGCAATTATAATATGCATAGCATGAGTAAAACCACAGCTAAACTTCATGTCATGTTAATTGAGTATGAGAAAGAGCTTCCATGGAAATCTGCTACATTCCCAAGTTCTAATGATCAAGGGGAAAGGTTCAGAAAGCAAAATAACCGTAAGCTAAGGGTAAGAAGTTAGGTAAGAGAAAACAAGGTAGTGTTAAGTCTCAAAACCTTGAAAGACCCTTCAGCAAAAGGAGCATACGGCTAAAGTATCTAGCTGAGTTGAATGCGAAGAAGAAGCAAGTTGGTTCGGCAAGTGCTTCAAGTATCTTCACAATTGAATTATATGTGTTGTTATACAAATAATAATTCAATAGCAAAAGAGTCAAGTTTAACTTGGACTCTACCTATCTTTGACATTGTCGTCTTGTTTAAATTTTGTCAAGAAACGCATTTAAAGTCTTCAATGAGAAGAGATCTTACAATCAAATGATGAATCATTTGATAAATGCGTGTCTTTGACATTATTATTAGTAAGAAATGCATACTTGAAGGGATTTTGCAAATGATGAATCATTTGGCAAATGCATTTCTTAAGGTTTCGGCAAGATGACAAGAATACCTTTTCCGCATAAAACCGGAGAGGGTTAAGGAGCTACTTGGACTAATACACACGGATGTGTGTGGTCCATTTAGGCATGTGTCAAGGAAAGGTGCTAGCTACTTCGTCACTTTTACAGATGATTTCAGTCGTTATGGTTATGTTTACTTGCTGAAACATAAACATGAAGTGTTTGAAACATTCAAGGAATTTAAAAGTGAAGTGGAGAATCAACTCAGTAGAACCATCAAGATTCTTCGTTCGGATCGCGGTGGTGAATACTTAAGTCAAGAGTTTAAAGATTATCTTAAAGCTTGTGGCATTGTTCAACAGCTTACTCCTCCATATACTCCTCAACATAATGGTGTTTCGGAGAGGAGGAATCGAACATTGTTGGAAATGGTTCGATCAATGATGAATCATACAACTCTTCCTTTTTTGTTTTGGGATTATGCCCTAGAGACTGCTGTTCGCATTCTCAATATGGTTCCAACCAAGAAGGTTGACAAGACACCGCATGAATTGTGGCATGGGAGTGTTCCCAAATTGTCTTACTTAAAGGTCTGGGGATGTGAGGCACTCATGAAACGAGATACGCCTGACAAACTCGAATCTAGATCTGTTAAGTGCATCTTTGTAGGATACCCAAAGGAAACAATGGGTTACTACTTCTACTTTCCTACGGAAAACACTGTCAAGGTACATCGATTTGCTGAGTTCCTTGAAAGGAAACTCATATCTCAAGAGGACAGTGGGAGGATTGTTGAACTTGATGAAACTCAAGAAGATGTGTCAACTTCTGAAAGCACTAGAAATCTTCAACTTGGGGGGAAAATGTTCAAAGAGATGAATCTCAAGATGAACTACAAGTTGAAGATGAAGCGATTCCAATTCGTAGGTCCTCAAGGACAATACGTGCTCGTGAAAGATTAAATCTTATGGTTGAATCTGAAGAACACGTATTAGGAGATTTGAATGAACCTCCTAATTTCAAAGCTGCATTATCAGATCCGGAGTCTGAAAAATGGCTTGAAGCTGCGAATGTGGAAATGAAATCCATGAAAGATAATCAAGTATGGAGCTTGGTTGATCTTCCACCAAATGGTAGAACCGTTGGGTGTAAATGGATCTTCAAGAAGAAGACCGACATGGATGGAAATGTACACACCTATAAAGCTCGTCTTGTGGCGAAAGGTTATACTCAACTTTATGGAGTTGATTATGAGGAACCCTTTTCTCCCGTTGCGGACATTAGAGCTATTAGGATCATCTTAGCCATAGCGGCGTACTATGACTATGAGATATGGCAAATGGATGTCAAAACCGCTTTCTTAAATGGTTTTCTAGACGAGGAAGTCTATATGGTACAACCAGAAGGTTTTGTCGATCCGAAACATCCCGACAAAGTGTGCAAACTTCAAAGGTCCATTTATGGATTGAAGCAAGCATCAAGAAGTTGGAATAAAAGGTTTGATGAGGAAATCAAGAAGTTTGGTTTTGCTCAAAATCCTGATGAGCCATGTGTATATCGCAAAGCTAGTGGGAGTAATGTTACTTTCCTTGTCTTGTATGTCGATGACATATTGATAATAGGAAATCACATTCCAATGTTGAAAGACATTAAATCTTATCTTGGAAAGTGTTTCGCTATGAAAGACTTGGGTGAAGCGGCATTTATACTTGGAATCAAGATCTATAGAGATAGAAGTAAATGGTTGATTGGATTAAGTCAAAGTGCTTATATAGATAAGATCTTGAAGAGATTCAAGATGGAAAATTCTAAGCGCGGGAATTTGCCGATGCAAGAAGGACTTAATTTATCTAGCAAGAACGGTGCTTCTACACCTGAAGAGGTGAAGCGTATGCAAAGAATTCCTTATGCTTCGGCTGTGGGATCTATCATGTATGCGGTAAGATGCACTAGACCTGATGTTGCGTTTGCGCAAAATATAGTTAGCCGCTATCAGCAAAATCCTGGAGAGGATCATTGGACTGCTGTAAAGAACATTCTTAAGTACATGCGAGCTACTAAAGAATTATTCTTGGTGTATGGTTGAAATCCCGATACAGAATTCAAAGTGAATAGATTCTGTGATGTTGGATTTCAGACTGATAGAGATGATTCAAAATATCAGTCGGGATACGTCTTCATTTTTAAAATGAAGACACGGTGGAATGCTATGAGCTAAAAGCAAACCACAGTTGCTATGTATGTGACAGAGTCTGAGTATATTGCCGCCTCAGAGAAGACGCCATGGAAGCTGTCTGGATCAGAAAGTTTATTTCTGGGCTTGACGTGATGCCCTCAAATAACTCACCTATGGATCTGTATTGTGATAATTCGGGAGCAATTATCATTGCCAATGAACCTGGAGTTCAGAAAGGTGCCAGACATTACCAGAGAAGATATCACTATGTTCGTGAGCGAATCGAATCACGTGAAATCAATTTACTCAAAGTTCACACAGATTGTAACTTAGCGGATCCTTTTACAAAGGCTTTGTCAAAAGGAAAGCTCAATAAGCATGCTGAAGGCATAGGTCTTAGATATTGCTAAGTTATATCATGTAAATTTGTGATTGGTATTTGGATAATGGGATGTTAAACAATTGTTATTTTAATAAATGAATTTTTATACGCGGTATAAGTGGTTTCATTTTATAATAATTGTGTCCTATATTTGCATGTTTAGATCCATGAATATTAGTTGAATATTCTAAACGTCCATTGTCGATTAATTGTATGGGAATATAATTAAAGTAAGACAATTGTGAGAGATTGGTGAAAATATTTAAGGGAATATTTTGAAGATGGTGGATCGTACCAAACTCACATGATATTCAAAAAGGTGAATATTGGACTTACCCCACTTAACGAATTTTCATTTTATGGATCGACGTCATTAAATGAAATTCGTGAAATGGTTACTTTATTTATCCTTAGACTTGAGATACAAGTGAGTTATGCTTGTGTGGATTGCATTTCTAGATATAGTTCTAACTATCCTGAACAAGGTAGTAATAAAGGGCTATTTTCAGAAATGTTAAGAAACGACATGGCTAGACACTTGTAGTCAATACAGGATTTGTTCCTTCAATTTGCAACTGAAGTATGATACCATTTGGCGCCCTCATTAATTAATTAAGATGTTTGTATGGCCATACCCAAATGAACTCAAAAGGTGGTCTTGACTAATTTGGTAATCTTGATTAATTGTAGAAATGAGAAACATAATCGTTAATTTATGAAATGACATTGATCCATATTATCTGAACAAAGGGATATTAAAGACTAAATCATTTCAAATTGGCAATTTAAGAAACTATTCTTAAATATTTCCGGGAGCATTGGCGTGTTGCTAGACGCTAACCAATGTTATTGCCTTTATGATAACATGCTCAAGTGGGAGCTGTTAGAGTGTGATCATGTTATTATAAATGTATGTCCGGAAATAATTTAAGCCTACGGGGTCACACGAAATGACACGGTAACCTTATATTATTAATTAGTATATGTAATAGATTAATTAAATCACAAATGATTAATTAAATAAATTAAAGAGTTAATTGTATTTAATTAATTAAAAGGAGGTTAAATGTGAAATAAGGAAATTAGAGTTGGGCTCTAATTCCTTATGGGGGGGCCGAAATTCTCAAGGGTTTTTTGGCCTTGAGATGACTTGGTCACCAAGTCTAAAACCCTAAGAATTAACCCTATAAATAGAGGGCTTAATCAAGGGTTTTATATTCTTCACACAAAAATCTCTCTCTCTTCTCCCTCTTTGTTCGATCGGCCAAAAAGAAAAAACCCCAAGGGGTTTCGATTTAGGGTTTTTTTAGGGTTTTGATCCAAGGGTTTAAACAAAGGGTTGTTTGGTTCGTGATTCGGGTACTAGCATACGGTATAAGGGTGTCTAGTGTGCAATCGTAGAGGGGTTTTACTTTAAACCCTACAATAATAATAATCTAATTATTAATAATATTATTGGAAGCTTTGCGCAAAGGTACACGTTTCGATTCTCTCTTTGTTAATTAATTTGATTACATAATCGATTCTTCCGTTGCGTACTCGTGATTATTGTATGTTATGCTCATATTCTAACATATATATATATATATATATATATATAGAGAGAGAGAGAGAGAGAGAGAGAGTTAAGTTATTGTAGAACTATTTTGTCGAGAACCATGAGAACTCATATTATCCAAGGGTAGTTTGGTATTTTTGATGTATACAAATTAAATAGCAAAAATCCCACGTATTCCTCCTGCCATAACCGTTCATAACAATTCAAATTGTATTTTTGATATAGTAAATTCAAATCCAAAAAGCTCACTAACTATAGATATTTTAATTTGAACTTTTATTAGAATTATACACTTAATGGCGAACACTTGTGAAACCAATGTTAATTTATACTAGCACATGAATTGAATTAATAAATACAATAGATATTGTTTTTAAAGAATATTCAATTATACAAGGGTTAACTATAACCTCCTCATATGTGAACATATGTTGTGTAAATTAGATGTACACATATGTACACCTCAAAAATATAAAAAAAGTCGTCGTACACATATGTACACCAATGAAATTCAAACACTGTATATATAAGATGTGTAAATTAGATGTACACGTATAAATCAAATGTGTAAATTAAATGTACACATGTTTACATGTGTAAATTAGATGTATATATGTCATGATGAAATCATACCAACTTATATTAAATTTTTCAATGGTACACATATGTCATAACTCATGTTCACATGTGACAACTTTATTATATTTTTGAAATGTGTATTGGGTGCACATCTAAATTTACACATATCATTCTTTTTATAAACTATATTTATTATATATAAGGTATATAAATTAAATATAATAAAATAGATACGGAGTATTACAAAACGTTTGATTGAAACTATATATATAAGGTATATAAGGCCCTGTTGTATACAATTGTGACATATTGCTTTTCGAGTATTGTAACAACTTTAAAATGAAACTGTATCCAAATTCAAAATTAACAAATAAACTAAAATAGACTATACATTGAAGTATGATGATAAGAGAAAAAAAAAACATGGATCTAAATTATGTTTCAAAAGTCAAAGAGAGAACCGAAAAAGTAACGGCTTATGCACTTTTATTGGCATCACCCACATTCCTAACTACCCTTTCTATATTATTAAACGTGTATTAATTTCTTTTTAATTAATTAAATGCATAATCAATTATAACCATTGATTAACTTCATTTAATGGTCAAGATTAGTTCTCGTAGTTCTCGACATTTTTTAGTTCTCATTTTATCTTTGTACTATATATATATATATATAATAGTATTGATTTATTAATATATAATTTAATTTAATATATACTATATATAGTAAAAAACCAACTGGGTTGGATCAGTGGTTGGAGCCCTTGCCTCTGGAGACAGAGGTCATGGGTTCGATCCTCATGCCCAGCAAGGCTGGAGGTCCTTTTCTACCTTTGGTAGAATATGGAAGCAGCCTCTCTACCTTTGGTAGGGGTAAGGCTGTCTACATCTCAACCTCCCCCATACACCGTCAAAGACGGTATTGGGACCCAAAACCCGTGGAAGACGGCATTGGGAGTTAGTTTCTTTATATATATATATATTGTTGAGTCATGGATTCGCTGAAGTTTACTTGCTGAGTCAAGTAGTCGCTGACAGCCTCAGCGAGAGGTTTCATCAGCGAGCCTTCAGCGATCACTATTATCTTCGAGTTAAAGGATAAGTTCAATGACTCACCGTCTTATGTTGTAAGTCAAATATAGGCGGGAAAATGAAGATAAGAAGACTGGTCCCAAGGACACGTGTTGCAAGATCAAGATGGAGCCATGTGACCTTGTACCGTTTTGGTACTAAGGAGTTTCTCTTTCATGCCGTTTTGGGAAACAAACAAGATGAAGAAAAGAGAACTCTGCAGATCTGAAATATCCACCAATAGATAGTTGACAACCTTCATGTGTCAACATCTATTGGGTTGTCATGTGATGTCTTTTCTCCCCTATATAAAGCATCACTTGACCTAGCCGCAAAGATGTTGGTTCATTCTACAATAGTCACTTAGTGTGTTTTTCTCTCATTGTAGAATTGTATAATTGTTAAGTTTTTGTGTGTGCAAAAACTTAACAATATTTCTTTCGTTCTTTCTTTGTAAACCAACCATGTATTCACGTTTAATTAATACTACTTATGATTAAACGTGTTTACTTTCTTATCTTGCTTTCTTAGTGTAATTTACATTAGTTGTTTAATTACATAATCGTTGCAAACTTGGGACTTTCAGTTGGTATCAGAGCGGTGGTTCGACACACCGAATCTGATCTGAGTAAAAGTTTGCAAGATTATCTTTCTTTCTTTCTGTACTTTAATTTTCTGCATCTAAAAACTTTTCTTTAAACTTCTGTCTACTTTTCTTTTCTTATTATTATGTCTTCTGTTCCTTCTCTGGTTAATACCAGAGATTTTGGGTATGTCTCCATCCCACCAAGATTCGATTCACATGATTTCGGATCTTGGAAAGAGAGAATGCTCCTACAAATCGTAGGAGTTGAACCCTACCTTATGACCATCCTAACCAGAGGGCCATATGTACCGGTTCTGGTTACCAGGACACCAGGAGCCACTGCTGATGCTCCTGAAGTTGTCACTGAGCTCATAAAACCAGAAGTACAATGGACAGATGACGAGCGTAGGCTTGTCAATCTGGATGCTCGGTTGAGAAATCTTATTATCACTACCCTTCCTGATGACATAATGAAATCTGTCATCAAACTTTCTTCTTCTAAATGGTGTGGGATAATCTGTGTACCAGATTCGATGGTACGGCAGATGTTCTTGCTACCAAGAAAATAGATCTCAAACGTGCCTATGAAGGATTCTTCTCTCTTCCTAATGAGAGTCTGGATGGCACGTATAATAGGTTCAAGTGCCTTTTGAATGATATGACTAATGTGGGCATAGAGCATAATACTCTTGAAATATGCTACAAGTTCATTGACGTCTTGCCTATCAAATGGCAAGGTTTAAGGCAAATTCTTCGAACCAATAAGCAATTGAAAGAGCATGACTTAGAGTCACTCTATGACACTCTTCAATTTGAAGAGAGAGCCCTCGCTCAAACTTGAGAGCTGAGGCTGAGTCTAAGAGGCATGCTGGTTCATATGCTTCAACTTCTTCTTCTTCCTTATCTAGTGTCTCTAATGTTCATGACCCTCTTGCCCTGGTCTCTGCTGAAGTCAGTCCTGTCCATCTTGACATGGACATCAGCAATTCTACCCCCTCTAACGTCCAAGATCTTGTCAATGACCTCGATTTCGAGGAGAGACAAGAAATGTTCTCGGACTTCATGAACTTTGCTCTCATCGCTGGTAAACGATATTCAAATGGAATGGTCGTAGGTCGACTCATTTCCAAAAACCAGTGGTAGACAAGTCTCAAGAAGAATGTTGGAGGTGTGTCGAAAAGGCCATTACCAAAAGGAATGCAAAGTTTCTATTCCTTCTTTGCAGGCAGCGAAGCCCTCTTCATCATCAGCGAGGCCCTCTTCAGTCAAGCCTGCTGATGAATACAAAAAGAAGTATTATGAGCTTCGTGCCAAGATGGCTGATGTTGAAGAAGCCAAAACTCCCGCCAAAGGTCTTGTTGCTGAAGAACATGACTGGGCTGACTCCGACGTCTCTGACAGCGAGGACTTTGTTGATGCCATCTGCTTTATGGCACTCGCTGATGACCAGGCGCTGACAAAGGACCAAGTGTGCTCCAGTCAGTGGGTCAATGCCACAATCAAGAAGGTATGCACTTTTTCCTCTGCCTCTGAAGAGAACAAACCTACTATTCTTGAATCTCTTACTTGTGACATTCAATATGTCGAGTCAATTCGTGCCGACCTTCAGTCCAAACTTAACTCAGTTAGTGCTGAGTTAAGTGATAAAGCTGACAAGCTCAAAGACCTAAGAAACGTCCATGTTGAGCTTGAATCCCAAAAGCTTCTTAACCAAACACTTTCTATAAACAATGAGAAGCTAAAAAATCAGGTCGCTGACCTTGAGAAGATCGTAACCTCATGGTCTAAAGCCTCCAGGCTTCATGACCAAATCTTCAGTAAGCAGGTGCCCGCCCAAATCAAAGCCATCATTGGTGGTGATTATGAAACTGCCGCTGTCATAACTAATATGTTCAGCGACGGTCCTGCTTCTGAAGAGAGGATTCCTCAAAGTGCTGTGGAATCTCCTGAAGTAATGCTGAAAAATTACTTCACCAAAGGAAATGACTATCACTCTGAACTGAATGATGAGTCTCCCTCTCCCAGCACTTCTTCTTCCTCGCAAACTAGCTCATCAGCTAGCTTTGCTAAAACCATCTTTCCTAATCATCCTATCATTGACATGATGCCTAATGAAGGCCGTGTTCAATACTCCTCTTCCCAAACTTTTGAAGGGAATATTTCAAATGATAGTTTCAAGCCTCTTGCTCCTCGAATGTTAACTATCAAGCCCAATGGTGGCTTCAATGTTGAACCCTTTAGGAGAAGCAAGGTCGCTATTCCATATGACTACAACATCCTCAGCGAGCTGTGCTGTTAGTCAACCCGCTGAGGATTCGTTCCCTCAGCACTCGTTGAACCCTGCGTCTCAGCCCTCGTCTTCTTCTAATAATTCTCCTGCTGGCAGAAAGGCCGTTATGCATGAGCACCTAATGAATAGACGAGCTAAGTTTGCTGATGCTCGTTATCAGCAACCTAACTCTATCTATGTCCCAAAGGGAACTTTTGTCCCTCGGCAACCAAGACCTGTTCAGCAGGTCAGACCTTCTCAGCAAGGAGGTCAGCGGGTTGCTCAGATTCATCATAGTTCTCAGCAACTCAGACCTGTTCAGCAAGTCAGACCTCCTCAGCAAGGAGGTCAGCGAGTTGTTATGAACAATCATGGCCCTTCCTCTTCAAATGCTCAATCTAAGGGCAAATCTGTTCTTGGCCCTGTTCCCAAGACTCTTCCTGTTCAGTTCAGGAAGAAAAAGACCTCTTCAGTAGCATCATCTTCTTCCTCAAATCATGAGATTTGTGAGCTGAGCAAGCGTGTCAACGACTTGACCTCTCAACTCAAGGAACTTCTGATTCAAAATCAGAAGGCTGGAAGGAAATGCTACTTATGTGGCGAAAGAGGACACATCGCTGCTGACTGCAATGACAAAGACTCCAGGAATCCTCCTGAAGTAGTCATTCAGCCAAATCTACCCTCAGCTTCCGCTGCTCATCCCTCCTCTGAAATCTCTGAGCGAGCTCCCCCAGCTGAATCCAATATCAGCTTGGGTGATGATGTTGTTCTTACTGATGACAACATTGCTGAATACATTGCCGCTCAGCGAATCTCTTTTCCCCAGGCTCATGAAATCATTACCAATGGTAATGATAGTGTACTGGCTGAATATGGGGAAAATAATCAAATCAGCAACATGGTTGTCCTCAACACTGGAAGCTCTGTCACTCTCACCTCTGAAGATCAGTTCTTCACAGTGAGGTTACTCGTGACATGCTTCCTGCTCATCAGCTGGTGATTTCCCAGTTAATCCAAATGTTGATCCTAGAGCTCCTCTTCCTCTAGTCTCAAATGATGATGACTTTGCTCATCTTCCTCTCACATCCTCTGCTGATGATACTATCAGCGAGGATGCTCATGATTCTTCCTAAATCCTTCTTATGTTATCCTGCAGGCCTCGCTAGGAAGAGAAGTGTGGTATTTGGACAGTGACTGTTCAAAACACATGACTGGATCCAAGGACCTGCTGGATAACTTCGTGGAGACCGATGGTCCCACAGTTGTGTTTGGTGACAATTCTACTGGCCAAACTGAAGGATATGGGTCTCTCTCAAATGGGCTGATCAAATTCACTAAGGTTGCTTACGTGAATGGATTGAAACACAATCTGATCAACATCAGTCAATTGTGCGATGCTGACTACAAGGTTATCCTTGATAAGCATCAAGGCACAGTGATCAATGTCAATAAAGAAGTGGTCTTGGTCGCTCCAAGAAAAAGGGATATCTACTTGGTAAATTTCACTCCTGTCAAAACTGACAGCGAGACCTGCTTCTTCTCAAAATCTGCTTCTCAAATCAACTGGTTATGGCACAAGCGTATGTCGCATGTGAATTTCAAAACCATAAACTCTTTGGCCAAGAAAAATCTGGTTCGAGGCCTTCCTCCTCTCACCTATGAGAAGGACCGGCTCTGTGGTGCTTGTGAAAAAGGTAAAAGCTACCGAGCACCTTAAAAATAAACTAGAAATACCTAGAAACTCACTACTACACACTATCGGGCAGTGGACCCGTTCGTATGCAATATAGTTAAGAGGTAAGTCCGTGTTCGTTCTCGGGGATTGGTTTGAACTAGTTGTTTAATAAAATGGTTTGGAAAACAGAGTGTTGCTTCGAGTCTCACTTTGACAATTAAATTAAAATTAAAAGACAAAACATAAAAGTAAAGAAAAGCTTCAAACAATAATAGAAAGATCATCCACCTTGAATTCGCTAGACTTCAAACATGATTGCATTCAATTAAGACCAAATTCAAGTTGAAAAGATAATCGTAAAAGGATTAAGGTGCTCACGTGGTACCACCAACCGTGAGCAAATTACCCAATCACCTAAGTTGCTAGTTTAATTACCCAAGCCGGTACCACCAATGCCTAGACAACCTTACCAACAATTAGTTTGCTTGACTATCGAATTAACAATTGTGCCTATGTGAAGATAACGTGGTACCACCAACCGTTATAAAACACGTTGACAAAATGACTCCTGTTATTAAAATGATATTCACTATCATACCATGAACTAGTGATAATTGCTCATAGACAAACAACCATTTGAAAATCACATATGCATCCAACTAGTACCACTAACGAAGAACACACATGCCACCAATATCATAATAATATATAAAAAGGAATTAAATCATCAAGATCTCGACACAACGATAATTGAAATCAACTCTTTGAATTAAAACATATAACAATCACATCATTCGTCTAGTTTCCTCAAGGTGGATGATTGAATGTTTAGCCACTCATGATTAATTTAAAATTAACAATCAAAATAAAAGAAGAACATGATGTACCAATCGTTCTTGAAATTGAAATTGCAAGACAATAAAATAGATACGATCTAAGTGGGTGCCCGTGAATCTTCAATGAATCGGGCGAAGAAATCTACCCTTGATCCTTGAAGGAATCCCTTGGAGAGCAGCTCTTAGAAAGAATTTGGATAAATTGGAAATTAGGTTTTTTTTCTATTTATACCTCCCCCAAAACTGATGCAAAAATTGGCCAAAAACCTTCAGCCCCGTGCTCCCACTGCGGCGCAGTGGGCGAGTGATGTCCCCACTGCGGCGCAGTGGATACTAACTGTCCTCGATGCTCGTTTGTCTTCAGCTTGACTGCGGCGCAGTGGCCTTGGTCACCCCCACTGCGGCGCAGTCTAAAACTGCTGACCGAGTTCTCACTTTTCCACTAGCCGACTGCGGCGCAGTGGGCTGGTGATGCTCCCACTGCGGCGCAGTCCAATCCTGCTGATCCGAAGACAACCTTTTCACTATGAACTTGCTGAAATTTTCTATCTTCTCAACTTTAAACAACTCTCGAACTCACAAATCAACTTCTTGGCCTCAGAAATCATCCGAAATTGCACCAAATGGACACGTAACCTTTTTAGAGCCTGAAAACACTAACAAACAACATAAACGCGCCAAATGCACACAAAATCGACTTAAAACACTTAATAAAATGGCCAATAATGATGTGGGCGATAGGTATAAATTGGTCACATCAAATCCCCCCACACTTGAGCATTGCTTGTCCTCAAGAAAATCCGGAATTAAAGCAAAAGTAATCCTTGGCAATGAAGCTATAGAAACAAATTACGAGTATCAAAAAGAAGCCACACCAAGTATGTCAATGACAAAAAGTTGGGTGAAGCAGTTTTAATCTTAAATGAAAACCCGAAATGTTTGACAATATCTGAACAATCCACAAAGCCTCAATAACACGACTAAGCACAAGTGAAACAAATGAACCTATCAATATCATTCTACTCCAACAAACTTACTTTTGGGGTTGAATATATCAAGAATCACTCATAGCGCAGTCGTGATGCATATCTTACCATAGGCTTGAACAAGGATCATAGCTCCACCGACGTGGCGTAAGCACCAAGTACATCATCAAAATAGGCATATAGGACGGTTGTATAGTTAGGCTAAGGTATATATAATGGATATTTACAATGAGTAAGGGAGTGTAGGTTAGAAATGAAAGGAATCAATCAAAAGTATAAGGTATGTATGAAATATGTACAAAATAGTCTAATCAAAACCCGTACCATTGATTGCCAACAACCCATAAATTGCAAATCCGCTAAAACACCTCAAAAATACCAAGCAAACTCGACACCATTGTGGTGTATCAACTTCAAACAACTTATAACCAACCAAGTCTTCCATTCTTAATGATACAACAAAACTTCTAGACATATAAAAATGAGAAGTACCCACTAGTAGCCCAAGTTCTTTTTTCTTTTTTTTTTTTTTTTTTCATTTTTTCACTTTTTTTTTATTTTTGAACCATTTTTACTCTACTAGTAGGCCCCCTCTTACAATGATGAACAATGTCTATAACAATATACTTTATTTGAACAATCCAAGATAATCCTCAATAACTTGACCAATTGACGTATTCTCATAGACAAGAATACTCCACTAGACAACCCACTGAAGCTCTCCCAAACCATCCAAACAAACCAATGACAATCAATGGCCCCCCAGATTAGACTATCGGTATAGTGAGGTATAATTAGGTAACGTTTACATATATAAGTGAATTTATATCAAAGGTAAAGGCTAAATTAAAGGATGTATAAGTGTATAATTGCACTAAGGATGAGTGCAACTAAGGTATACAAAGAAAGGAAAGAAATGTATGTATATGTAAGTGTAAGTGTGTAAGTATAGTAAAGGTAAAAATGTACAAAAGCAAATGGTGAAAAGAAAGAAAGAAAAGTATGGGTCAAACCTAAATGCCAATTCGTCATCCGATGTACTTATATCACAAAAGTGATCTCACTGCGGTCTCGTAACGATCACCAGGCCAAGTTCTAGCTCAACACATCACCGGCACACTCATATCAAAGAAATGAACCCGGAAATGGAATAAATAAACCTCAAATTCGCACATCTTAGTTCAGAGTTCGAAATGGAACCCCTACTCCCGAATAAATCCAAGAGCCTAAGAGAGGGACAAATTACAAGGCAATCAAACCAAAACCGTAAACACCTAGCACATCTATAAATGAATGATGAATCTCACAACTTTAGGTGTTTGGGAAATTTGAGTATGCAGTAATGTTATCAATCCACAAGGATCAACCCAATAACCGTTCAGAACACATTTCGCCGATTAAAATTGTGCCAAGGAAAAATTTTGTAGTAAAATTGCTCATTAAGTTATTATGAATTAAGTGACAAAAGCAATTTACCACAAGGACAAGCTCAACACAAGTTTCAAATCATACCATCTTCCGTCATCCTACCAAATCGAAACAACCAATCTCAAACATGCACATCATAGTTCAGAGTTCAAGATAGAACCCTTACTCTTGGATAAAATCCAAAAGACTACGAGAGGGACACATCTACAAGAACGGTTAAATCTCAATGGCAAAACAACAAAAGAGATATATCCGGTAGCTTAAACCTATTTGCCACCCCCCCGCACTTAAGATGGACAATGCCCTCAATGTCCATATTCGGTCAAACAAAGGTAAATAGGGGTAAGCATAAAGAATGAGAACACATACCGGATTAAGGACACATTCCGTTTCAAAACAAGTAAGTCGACCCCGCACCACAAATTGCTCTTCCTAAAAAGGAAGTCCAATTTGCTTGACGGGAGAAACAACTTGTACCAAAACGGAAGGTGCGAGAGTTGTGTGTGCATCAAACATAGCAATGACAAAATAATTCGCTGAACTTACTGCCAGCATATGCACACCATCACACAATCACAATTTGATGCCACAGAGTAAAGATGAGAAGAGAATCCACTGGGTTTTCCCCCTTCACTTGTGTTGCACAATAGCCATCAAATTGATAAATCATGTTTCACTTGCATCACAAACAAACCACATTTCCAAACATATCAAAGTAACTACTGTTTTTATGCAGAAAAATAAAAACCTAAAGGAAAGAAAATAAACGAAAGTACAATGTCTCATCACCCCGTAGGGTGGATACCAGAAAATAACAGAAGTACAATAATCCAGAACCATCAAATCATCATAAATCAATCAGCAAATATGATTCCATCCCACGGGAACGGATGGGAATCATAATCATCATCACTCACTGGACTGGCCGTGATAACCATAGGGAAGACCAGATGTATCAAAAAGGTCAGTAATCCAATTGCGCTCCCCTTCTTGACCTGAACCAGAGCCGCCAGCATCTCCTCCAGACGGTCCACCGCCAAAGCCCGAACCAGAACCTGTCGATGAAGCGTGTAGAGTTTGTTTAAGAAGTAGTTCTTGTGGGGTTGCCTAGCCCCGTTGAACTCTAACCACGTGTGAACCTCACCCATATCGTTCTCTCCAAAATCTAAATCAGGAATTTCGGCTCTTTCCTAGCTCTCTTAGCGGGGGTACCTGCGGTCCCGCTGCCTTGTCCAACCTCCATCTGCCTTCTCTGGTCTGCGGTCTGCAATCACAATCACATACAAGCAAACATATACGTGAAACATTAAGCAAAAACTGAACTTTAAACTTTCAACAAGCTGGTCGGTCCTCACTGCGGCGCAGTGACTTAGAAAATCTGGGCAAAAACTTGATGTTCATCACGATTTCCAGCAAAGGGGTATATTCATTCTATCAATCAACCTTATTTCAACAATTTAACAACACCTAGGCTATCATTAACCTCCCCCCACACTTATTCATCAAAAGCCCCAAATTTTTTTTCAAAACCCTAGCTTTAATTCAAACTCCAAATCGGAGAACAAGTGTTAGAATCGAAAATTAAACACCACATTAGCATCAATAGCCCATAACTAACACAACCCACTAAATTCAACAATTACAAGCCTAAAATAATTAAATTCAAAATAAAGAACATAAAAAGAAAAAGTCAAGAAAATTTACCTCTTTTCCCATGATGATGATAGAATAATGATAATGAAGGAGAAAAGAAGAAGAAAATGCAAGAATGATGGTGAAATAAGGAAGGAAATCGGAGCTTGGAGGGTGTGTTTTGGTACTTTGAGTTCGGTTTTGAAAGCAAGAGAGAAAAAAAAAAACTGATAAAAATTGAGTGGTAAAAAATAATACTCCCCCTGGCTGGTAATAATACACTCTGGTGACCGGTCAACAGCCCACTGCGGCGCAGTGGGCTTCGGCCTCCTCCCACTGCGGCGCAGTGAGGCATTTTTACTCCCAGGTCAGATTATATTGACTGCGGCGCAGTCACATAGCCACACCCCCACTGCGGCGCAGTGGGGGAAATTTCACCCGAGGGACAGTCTTTTATGGCTGCGACGCAGTGGCCTAGCCACACCCACTGCGGCGCAGCATGAACTCTCTGATCTCGCCCCCCAGTTTTTCCTTAGAAAAAAATTGACAATGAAAATTTTAAACACTTACCTCAATCCGCTTCACATCAAATTGTACCTGCATTTTTCTTGACAAAATAACATCAAATCTAACTAACAAAAACAAAAAAAAAATGCAAGAAAATAACACGGGTTGCCTCCCGAGAAGCGCTTAATTTATTACGAGTCGTTAGCTAGACTCGACCAACTTTCAAGCTTCATATTCAAAAATGGGGATCTCTTCAATCATCCCCTCCACTTGTTCTTCTTCCAAGTACAACTTAAGCCTATGACCATTTACAATGAAAGAACCGTCTCCATTACGCTTAAACAACTCTACATAACCCAACGGATACACATGCTTAATCACAAAGGGTCCAATCCATCTAGAAGTAGCTTAGGTTGCTTGATCTTAAACTTAGACAAAAATAACAAAACTTTAGCTCCAACCTTAAACTCCTTTCTACGGATCCTTTTGTCATGCCAAACTTTGGTCCTTTCCTTGTAAAGCCTAGAATTCTCATAAGCACCTAGCCTAAGCTCATCAAGCTCTTGAAGTTGCAACATTCTAAGTTACTAGCTTCCATCATATCCAAATTCAATTCCTCAACGCCCAATACGCCTTATGCTCTATCTCAATAGGTAAATGACAAGTCTTACCATAGAGCAACCGGTATGGCGTGGTGCCAATCGGCGTCTTATAAGCCGTCCTAAACGCCCACAAGGCGTCATCCAACTTCTTCGACCAAACCTTGGGGTATCTCCAACAGTTTTCTCTAAAATCCTTTTCAAAGCCCTATTGGTGTTTTCTACTTGTCCACTAGTTTGTGGATGATAAGAAGTAGAAAAATAATGCACAACACCATACCTTTTCATGACCTTAGCTAATTGATGATTTGCAAAATGGGTTCCTCGGTCACTAATCAAAGCTCTAGGGCAACCAAATCGACAAAATAACTGTTTAAGGAAATCAATGACTACCCTCGCATCATTCGTGGGCAAAGCCTTGGCTTCGGCCCATTTAGACACGTAGTCAACGGCGACAAGAATATTGGAACTTATTAGACGGTGGGAATGGTCCCATGAAGTCTATACCCCAAATATCAAATACCTCACATACCTGAATGTTTGTTGAGGCATCTCATCCCGCTTGGTTATGCTTCCTTGTCTTTGACAAATGTAACAAGTCTCTACCAAAGTCTGGGCCTCCTTGAAAATTGTAGGCCAATAGAAACCTGCATCAAAAACTTTCTTACCAGTGACTGAAGGACCGTAATGACCTCCAGTAGGACCATAGTGACAAGCATCCAGAATCTCCCTAGTCTCAGCTCCAGCTACACATCTCCTTACCATACCATCTGCACAAACACGAAACAAGTATGGACTATCCCAAAAATAGTGCTTAGCATCCGATATGAGCTTCTTCTTTTGTTGGGACGTGAAATCATTCGGTATCTCACCTGCAACCAAATAATTAACAATATCTGCAAACCAAGGAGCATCATCAGAGTTAGAAATAAACATTAAAGACTCATCGGGGAAGTGATCATTAATCTCCCCATCTCGAAGTTCCTCCCGGTGAGGATCTTCCAAACGAATCAAATGGTCGGCCGCCAAGTTTTCAGCACCTTTCTTATCCTTAACTCAATCAATCTTGTAACAACAAAATCCAAGGATAAGCCTGGGTTTAGCATCTTGTTCGAAACAAGTACTTAAGGGCTGAATGGTCAGTAAAAACTATGGTCTTACTTAAAACAAGATATGATCTAAACTTATCAAATGCGAAAACCACTGCAAGCAACTCCTTTTCTGTGGTGGTGTAATTTTGCTGGGCGGGGTTCAAAGTTTTACTAGCAAAGTAAATGGGCTTGAAATGCTTATCAACCCTTTGCCCAAGCACGGCTCCACAGCATAGTCACTTGCATTACACATCAATTCAAATGGCAATTCCCAATCCGGTCCAACCATGATAGGAGAATTAGTCAACTTCTCCTTTAAAACCTGAAATGCACTCAAACAAGCATCATCAAACACAAAAGGGACGTCCTTCTCCAACAAGTGGGTCATAGGACGAGTAATCTTAGAAAAATACTTAATAAATCGGCGGTAAAAACCGGCATGTCCAAGAAAACTCCTTACCCCTTTCACATTGGAAGGCGGGGGTAATTTGGCTATAACATCTATCTTAGCCCTATCAACTTCAATCCCGGCCTTAGACACTTTATGCCCTAAAACAATTCCCCTCGGTCACCATAAAATGGCACTTTTCCCAATTTAAAACAAGGTGTGCCCTCTCACACCGTTCTAACATCCTTTCCAAATTATGCAAGCAAGTATGGAAAGAGTCCCCAAAAACCGAGAAATCATCATGAAGACCTCCATGGAGGTTTCAAGCATGTCCTGGAAAATAGCTATCATGCACCTTTGAAAGGTGCCTGGGGCATTACACAAACCAAACGGCATTCGCCGATAAGCAAAAGTGCCAAATGGGCACGTGAAAGTGGTCTTTTCTTGATCCTTTGGATCAATGGGTATTTGAAAGTACCCGGAAAACCCATCTAAGAAACAAAAATACTCATTACCTGCAAGTCTCTCTAACATCTGATCAATGAAAGGAAGGGGAAAGTGATCCTTACGGGTGGCATCATTAAGCTTACGGTAATCAATACAAACCCGCCAACCCGTTATAGTCCTAGTGGCCAAGAGTTCCTTATTCTCATTCTCAATAACTGTCATGCCCCCTTTTTGGGCACACAATGAACAGGACTAACCCAAGGACTATCAGCAATAGGGAAAATGATCCCTGCATCTAACAACTTAATGACCTCTTTCTTAACAACCTCTTTCATGTTAGGATTTAGCCTCCTTTGTCTCTGGACAACGGGCTTAACATCATCAACAAAATCAATTTATGCTGGCAAAAGTTAGGACTAATACCTGGAATATCGGTGGTCTTCCAAGCAAAAGCCCGCTTATGGGCTCGAAGCACAGACAAAAGACAATCCTTCTCGTCACTCGAGAGTGAGGACGAGATAACCACGGGTAAAGAAGATTCACCTGATAAATAAGCATACTCCAAATGGGAAGGTAATGGCTTAAGCTCCAAATCAGTGGGTGGTACATCAACAGAATTTGGTACCCTCGAACTTCCATCAGCAACAACCTCCTCAAAACTCTCATCCTCGGGAGGTGTCTCATCCAAGCTAAGCGCCATAACCTCTGCAAACAAATCATCATCAGATATATCTCCCGATCCTAAATTTGCAATCTCCTCATCTCCAATATCGGTCTCCATCAATTCCTGAAACTCTCGGTCTAAAGCATCATCAATCACATCAATCCTGAAACATGACTCATCATTAGAATAAGAATGCTTAATAGACCTCTCAACATTAAAAACAATCCTATCCGTACCCACACCCAAAGAAATTTCCTTATCTTTCACACGGATGATAGCATCCGCGGTATTAAGGAATGGGCGTCCAAGAATAAGGGGTACCTGTGCATCCTCCTCCATCTCGAGGATAACAAAGTCAACTAGGAAAACAATATGGCCCACTTTGACTCTAATATTTTCAGCAATCCCCATGGGATACTGAAATGAATGGTCAGCTAGTCTAATACTCATGCGAGTCGAGCGAAGGATTCCTAAAGCCAACTTACTCCAAACCGAGTAAGGCATCAAATTAATGCTAGCACCTAAATCAGCTAAAGCCTTACAAATAATGGTTCTAATAGAGCAAGTAATAAGAAAACTCCCTGGGTCTTCAAGCTTAGGTGGAATGCGGTTCTGCAAGATAGCAGAACACTCGGCATTGAGAAAAGTAGCTTTTGCCTCTCCATCTTCCCTTTGTCCGTCACAAGCTCCTTAATGAACTTGGCATAATGAGGCATCCCCTGAATCAAATCAACTAAAGGCACATTAATATGAACATTTGTAATCATGTTCACAAACTTGTCATATTGTCCTTCAACTTTGCTTTCTTGAACCGATGTGGAAATGGAATCTTTGGCTTATGGCTTAACATCGGGTTCCACAGCCGGTTTTGGAGGTGTGACCGGAGTCTTCACGGTCGGATTATCCTCCATCTCAATCTCCTCATCAACATCAGCATCATCATTACCTGAATCCTGCACATCTGACACAACAACATTAGGCATAGTAGGTGGGTCATAAGATCTACAGTACGAGTGGTAATGGCTTTGGCTTGCTCATCGGACTGGAGGTGGAGTGTATTTGCCCTGCATTTTGTCCCTGATTGCCCCATACTGAACTGAGGCCTTGGATTCTGTTGAGTATTGCTAGGTAAAGTACCTGGAGGCCTAGAAAGGGCAGCCATCCTACTCTCAAGATCCTTAAAATTAATACATTGATTCTTCATATTGATCTCCACCTTCCCATCTATCCTATCCAACCTCTCATTCAATGCCTTAGTATCATCCCGAATCATCTGAATGCTAGTGTTTGTTTCAGCCTGATTACTAACCAACTGCTTCATCATCTCCCTCAACTCGGCATTAGGATCGGTATTAGAAGAAGAAGAACCTGATCCTTGTCCTTGCTGAGTCTGCTGTTGTGGCTGATTCTGATAATTATCTCTTGCCATCTATTCTGAAAAATGAGAATTATTAGTAGGAAAAGAAGAGTTATAAGAGGGATTACCTGAAGCCGGTTCTGGAAACCGGTATTGCGTTGGTAGCTCCCTTGGGGTTGATTCTGATAACTCACATCTTCGGGTGCCCGATTTGGACACTCATTAGAATAATGCATATCACCACAATGATCACACCCATCGGCTACTACCTTAACATCCCTCTCAATTGCTCCAAACCTATTCTCTTTAGTAGCAAACCCCTTTTCCATGCGCTCAGATAGCGCCTAATCTCTCCAATAACCCCTGGGTCATTGCTAGCTTCAACCTTAGCAACTCTCCCTTGGTTAGTACCTCTCTTCATCTTTCTCTCATTCTTCAAAAATCTTTCATCATCCATGTTCGCGTTATCCTTTGCCATAGATTCCAAAATATCAAAACCTTCATTGGGTGTGTTGTTGAAACCACCCCCAAAGGCATATCCTAACTCACGCTTAGACTTCTTATCTAGACCATCAAAGAAAAGCTCAACATATTGCTCCTTAGTCATGTTATGGCCCGGACAATTTCTCAACATCTCCTTAAACCGAATCCATGCATCCACCACATCTTCATCTTCATCTTGGTCAAAGGACCTAATCAAATTCTCCAACTTCCTTTGAGTTCTAAGTGAATAAAACTCACCAATGAAAGCTTGCTTAAGTTGGTCCCAAGTAGTGATGGAATTTTCCGGAAGATCATTAAACCAATCAAGAGCATCACCGGTAATGGACATGGGAAATGTTTCAAGTTTAACGGCATTCATTTGGTTTTGCCCATATTGATATAACTGTGCCAACTTTTCAAACCTTTCCAAGTGTTGGTATGGATCCCATTTCCTTTTACCGTCAAACTGTTGCTCCTCAATACTTTTAAGATGATTACCTTTCAGATTGAAGGCATGATCAATGGCCGGAGGTCTAATAGGACTACCACGGTTGGTAGGAATAGTACGGACCCTCTCGCCATAACGAATATCATTCGGATCCCTCTGTTCCGCCATATCCTCTTCTTGCTTGAAAAACTCGTCTAAAAAGAACCCTTCCTCGTCCGAATCAGGAGTGGGTCTAGCAATAGGTGAAAATGGTGTAGGTGTTGTGAAGTTAAACCTACGTCTTGTTGGTGTTCTCAAAGGACTATTGAGAGGTAGACCCGAAGAACGCAAGTTCATCAACTAAGAAGTAGACCTGCAAAACACAACTAACACAAACACGTCAAATGCACCTGTGATAAGAAAAGAAAAACTAAACTAATAAAGCAAGTAACTTTCTCACGCGTGAGAAAGGATCAAACCACTAAATTAACAACTAAAACGGCACACAATCCCCGGCAGCGGCGCCAAAAACTTGATGTACTAAATCGAGTTTAAAATTTAAAACTAGAAATACCTTGAAACTCACTACTACACACTATCGGGCAGTGACCCGTTCGTATGCAATATAGTTAAGAGGTAAGTCCGTGTTCGTTCTCGGGGATTGGTTTGAACTAGTTGTTTAGTAAAATGGTTTGGAAAACAGGGTGTTGCTTCAAGTCTCACTTTGACAATTAAATTAAAATAAATTTAAAAGACAAAACACATAAAAGTAAAGAAAAGCTTCAGACAATATTAATAAAGATCATCCACCTTGAATTCGCTAGACTTCAAACATGATTGCATTCAATTAAGACTAAATTCATTGAGTTGAAAAGATAATCGTAAAAGGATTAAGGTGCTCACGTGGTACCACCAACCGTGAGCAAATTACCCAATCACCTAAGTTGCTAGTTTAATTACCCAAGCCGGTACCACCAATGCCTAGACAACCTTACCAACAATTAGTTTGCTTGATTATCCAATTAACAATTGTGCCTATGTGAAGATAACGTGGTACCACCAACCGTTATAAAACACGTTGACAAAATGACTCCTTTTATTAAAATGATATTCACTATCATACCATGAACTAGTGATAATTGCTCATAGACAAACAACCATTTGAAAATCACATATGCATCCAACTAGTACCACTAACGAATAACACACATGCCACCAATATCATAATAATATATAAAAGGAATTAAATCATCAAGATCTCGACACAACGATAATTGAAAATCAACTCTTTGAATTAAAACATATAGCAATCACATCATTCGTCTAGTTTCATCAAGGTGGATGATTGAATGTTTAGCCACTCATGATTAATTTAAAATAACAATCAAAATAAAAGAAGAACATGATGTACCAATCGTTCTTGAAATTGAAATTGCAAGACAATAAAATAGATACGATCTAAGTGGGTGCCCGTGAATCTTCAATGAATCGGGGAAGAAATCTACCCTTTGAACCTTGAAGGAATTCCTTGGAGGGCAGCTCTTAGAAAGAGTTTTGATAAATGGGAAATTAGGTTTCTTTTTCTATTTATACCTCTCCCCAAAACTGATGCAAAAATTGGCCAAAAACCTTCAGCCCCGTGATCCCACTGCGGCGCAGTGGATACTAACTGTCCTCGATGCTCGTTTGTCTTCAGCTTGACTGCGGCGCAGTGGGCACATGAACTCCCCACTGCGGCGCAGTCTAAATCTAGCGAACTCTCACTTTTCCACTAGCCGACTGCGGCGCAATGGGCTGGTGATGCTCCCACTGCGGCGCAGTCCAATCCTGCTGATCCGAAGACAACCTTTTCACTATGAACTTGCTGAAATTTTTCTATCTTCTCAACTTTAAACAACTCTCGAACTCACAAATCAACTTCTTGGCCTCAGAAATCATCCGAAATTGCACCAAATGGACACGTAACCTGTTTAGAGCCTGAAAACACTAACAAACACCATAAACGCGCCAAATGCACACAAAATCGACTTAAAATACTTAATAAAATGGCCAATAATGATGTGGGCGATATGTATAAATTGGTCACATCAAGCCACGAGCCACCTTTCAACAAACAGAGCCAACTCTATCAGTGGCTATTTCCATCTCCTTCACATGGACCTCTTTGGTCCAGTAAATGTTCAAAGTCTAAGGGGTAGCAGATACACCTTAGTTATTGTGGATGAATATTCACGATATACTTGGACTATCTTTCTTCATTCTAAGAGTGATGCTGCTGAGGAAATAATTAATTTCATTAAAAAGATGGAAAACCTCAACAGCATACGTGTTAAAGAACTCAGAAGCGATCAGGGCACTGAGTTCAGAAACCACACTCTTGAGACTTTTTGTGCTGATCAAGGGATTAGACAAAATTTCTCTTCTGTTCGTACTCCTGAGCAAAATGGGGTAGCTGAAAGGAGAAATAGAACTCTCATTGAAGCTGCAAGAACCATACTCAGTGAGTCCTCTCTTCCTAGTAAATTCTGGGCTGAAGCAGTTAGTACTGCTTGCCACACTCAAAATAGGTGTCTTATTGTCAAGCGACATGATAAGACTGCCTATGAAGTTCTCAAGGGCAAGAAACCTCAAATTGGATATTTCCATGTTTTTGGTTGCCCAGTTTTCATCCTAAATGATAAGGATCATTTAGGAAAGTTTGATCCCAAAGCTGATGATGGCTACTTTCTGGGATATTCTTCTATAAGCAAAGCTTTCAGAGTTTTCAATACTCGCACTCAAAAAGTAGATGAATCAATTCATGTTACTTTTGATGAAAGCTGTTCAGCTTTAGGTGATCTCTCAAATGAGTCATCTGCTGAAGTAATTCTCAGCGATCTATCTGACTCGTCTGAAGTGTCAGCGACATATCATGATGTTGCTGAACAACCTATCGCTGAGTCTTCAAGTCCTTCACCAAATGATGAGTACATAGCTGCTCACATTTATTCTATAGATCCAGTTGAGCCTCTTCTTCGAACAGTTAATGCCTCTTCCATTAATGTTCCTCTCTCAACTGAACCTCAAGATGCTGACGGTGTCGCTGAGGAAACATTTCATGATGCCTCAACGAATCCTCTTTCAGGAGACACTGAGGATGACACTCCTCAGCAAGAAGTACCCACTGTTCTCAGTGACCCTCCTGTCAGCAACTCTGAACCCTTGCTAACCATTGATCTCTCCTCTTATACTCCCACTCCTAGTGGTACTACCACCACAGTATCCGCTGTGAATCATTCTTCTATTCACACACCAGCACTCAAATGGACTGCTGATCACCCTCTTGACCATGTGATTGGTAATCCACACAATGGTGTCCAAACTCGCTCAGCGACAAGTAATACTTGTCTCTATGTTAATTTTCTATCTCAAATTGTGCCTGCCAATATTGGTGAAGCCATGGCTGATCCCTCATGGGTGGAAGCCATGCAAGAAGAACTAACACAATTTGAAAGACAACATGTTTGGTTCCTTGTTCCCCTCCCTATAAAGAACCCATTGGCACTCGATGGGTTTATAGGAATAAGATGGATGAAGCTGGTGTGGTCATCAGAAACAAGGCAAGACTGGTCGCTCAAGGTTATACTCAAGCTGAAGGCATTGATTATGACGAGACCTTTGCTCCAGTCGCTCGTCTTGAAGCCATTCGTCTCTTTCTCGCTCATGCTGCTTACAAAGGCTTCATTGTCTATTAAATGGACGTCAAGAGTGCCTTCTTAAATGGTGCTCTTGATGAAGAAGTCTATGTTAAGCAGCCTCCTGGCTTTGAGGATTCCAAAGCATCCTCACTATGTCTACAAGCTAATAAAGCTTTATATTGTCTTAAACAAGCTCTTAGAGCTTGGTATGACACATTGTCTACCTTCCTTCTTGACCATGGCTTTCGTCGAGGAACCATAGACAGCACCCTCTTTATCTACAAGCATAAGGGTGATGTTCTGTATGTGCAGATTTATGTCGATGACATTATATTTGGTTCCTTATCCACTAAACTCTGTCGAAAGTTCAGTTCTCTTATGTCTAGCACTTTCGAAATGAGTATGATGGGTGAACTAACCTTCTTTTTGGGGTTACAAATCAAGCAGCTTCCCTCTGGAATATTTATCAATCAAGAAAAATATATTCGGGATATGTTGCATAAATTTGACTTCACCCATGTCACTCCAAAGGGAACCCCAATGTCCCCTCCTAATAATCTTCACGCTGACCCTGATGGTAAGTATGTGAATCCTACTTACTATCGTGGCATGATTGGGTCACCATGTATCTCACAGCGAGTCGCCCAGACATCATGTTTGCAACATGTCTCTGTGCTCGCTATCAAGCTTCTCCTAGAGAATCTCATCTCCTCGCTGTGAAGCGTATCTTCAAATATCTCAAGGGTACACCCACGCTGGGTCTTTGGTACCCAAAAGACTCCAACTTTGAGTTAGTTGGATATTCTGACTCCGACTATGCTGGTTGCATGCTTGATCGCAAAAGCACCAGTGGAGGATGTCAACTGTTGGGGGGGAAGCTGACTAGTTGGACTAGTAAAAAGCAACACACAGTTTCCATCTCCACAGCTGAGGCAGAATATGTCTCTGCAGCGAGCTGTTGTGCCCAAATGCTATGGATGAAACATCAGCTTGCTGACTATGATTTGGAATACTCTAAAACCAATCATGTGTGATAATACAAGTGCTATTGCTATTACACACAACCCAGTTCAACATTCCAAAACTAAGCATATTGATATTCGATATCACTTTATTCGTGATCATGTCATGAAAGGTGACATTGAAATCTACTTCATTCCAACTGATGATCAACTAGCTGACATCTTTACTAAACCATTGGATGAAACTAGATTCAAACTGCTTGTTAGCAAGTTAGGAATGTTGAATGGGGAATCAGCGACATGACTTGTCATGTATGCTAATTCAGCGAGCTTAAGTCAGTCTTACTCGCTGATCTCAAAGCAATGAAGAGCTTAAAGTCTTCATCTAGTCCAGTAGCAAACGGCTATTGGTAAAGACTTATCAAATCCGTTGATCCCTGTTGCTTTGGGAAAAAGCAAATAATAGCAATGAAGAGCTAAAAGTCTTCATCTAGTCCAATAGCAAACGGTTATTGGTAAAGACTTATAAAATCCGTTGATCCCTGTTGCTTTGGGAAAAAGCAAAAAAAAGCAATGAAGAGCTAAAAGTTTTCATCTAGTCCAATAGCAAACTGTTATTGGTAAAGACTCATAAAATCCGTTGATCCCTGTTGCTTTGGGAAAAAGCAAAATAGCAATGGAGAGCTAAAAGTCTTCATCTAGTCTACTAGCAAACGGCTAGTGGTAAAGACTTATCAAATCCGTTGATGGCTGACAGTTTGCCAAAAACTGTAGTCAGCGACCAACGTTAGTTGTGAAGTCGCTGACAAAACATTAGACATGCTGAGCATCTTCCAGCATGTGTGACGTGGCAAAGTCTTGAACCACATGTTTTATAAATTCAAACTGAAAGGTCACCTCGATTTTTGCCTGATCACGTCATTTGTCTGTATGTGACAGTCTGACTGACAGGTTATGACTGCTCAATACGGCGCACACTCAAGTATTTTTTTTTGGATAAAATTTCTTTTCCTTTATTTAAACGTTACTCTCAAAATCTTTTTATAATATACATGTGTACAAAAACAGTTGTTGTTCACAACTGTTCCACGTGAAAAGAAGGAGAGAGAAATTGTGGCCCACAACCATACCCTATATATACAACCTCACTCTCATAACCTTATTTTCACGCTTCCTTATAACTATTCACTTTCTCTCAAATCAAATATCTCTCTCCATCTGTTCATCTTCTCTCATAAATCTTTTTCATCTATCCTAACAAAAAATCTATGGCTTCCTCCTCTGATATTCCTCAAAATGTTGAGATCCCTCCTTCTTCCTCTACCGCCGCCGTACAAAACCCACTGGTTCCTGAACCACAAGTTCAGGAACAAGAACCGTTCACTTACTTATTAATTCATCTGTCTTCATTCCCTCTAACATCACAAAATCATCCAAGGTAAATTTCTCTGCCTCCCAAATTGTTGTGAAACCCAACAATCATATTGGCACATCTGAGTTTCCAAAAGACTCTAAGGATACAAGCCCATGTTGGACTTTATCCATGCTTCTCCTGCCAGTCATTGTATTATGGCAGATCCGGAGAAGATTTTTGTTCATCTTCTCCGAGAGTTCTGGTGGACTTGTGAATATAATGATGAAAACAAGTCAATTACTGGCACTGTTCGACAGGGGGAGAAGTCGATAACTATTACTCCGGCGTCTCTCAGTCAAACCCTTCAGTTTCCACAAGAAACTGAAGAAAATAAATTTGTAGAGCCAGTGTGAAAATGAATGGAAAGAATGGCTGCCATCCATTGGCTATAACTACAACTTGATAACTCCTCCTGCAATTCCAAGCAACCCCTTGAAGCAGAATCTTCCCGGGATCTGGAGAGTTTTGTTCACTCATGTAATTCAGTGCATGGGTGGTAATTCTGGATCATATAATCAAGCATCTTCTACCTCGATGCCGATTATTTATGCCCTCGCTGAAGGGAGATTTGTAGACTATGGGAAGCTGATCTTCAATGATATGAAGAACAAGATCAGTATGAACAATAGGTCACATACAGTGCCTTTTGTAAGAATTTTCTCTCTTATCTTCAAAGAGGCACTGAGTGAAGAATATGTGTTACCAAATGCTGCCATAATTCCTATAGCGAGAGTGGGCAACAACATCTACAAGCATCCCGCTGAGCATCTTGTTGCTCGCCTTACCTCACACATAAAAGAGGTACTCTTCTCTCTTAATCCTTCTTTATACCCGAAAGACAGCGACTGGGAGGCAGCACTTCTTTCTGATGAAGTGGCTGATACGGTCGCTGTGGACGCTGAAATGCCTTCTGAGGCTGGCTCGCTGGTAAACCCCCCAGCGACCTCCAAAGCCTCTAAAAAGACCAAAGCTAAATCCAAGGCAGCGTCCTCAACACAAACTTCTCAATCTTCACCCTCCGCTGACGTCCCAAAACGTAAGCGGAGTGTACCAAAGGGCCAACCCAAGATTAGGAAGTCCTCACTGCCCAAGGATGATAGTACCCAGCCACCCCATCAGCAGCCTCCCAACAGGCTGTTGACGAGACAAATGGGAACAGCAGGCAGCCACCTCAAACTTCTGTAGGCGAGGTTGGTGAAGATATTGGGTCACCCCAGCCCACTAGAGGTCAAAGTCCAACTCCCCCAAATAATTCCCCTTCTTCTCAATTACCCTCTGAGTCGTTGACAGCAGCCAGATCACAGGTGATGCTAGAGTCAACACATTCTACGGCCGATGATATCTTGGTGGAACAACACACTGAGATTGAGGCACCAGGTTCCCTTACCCCAAATATTGTTGCACAAGTCTCGGAAACTGTTAGTGCAGGGACCGAGACAAATATTTTGTTAACAGAAAAGGAAGTTGATGATGAAGAACTGGGCAGCGAGTTTGACCTCCAAGATAATGATGCTGAAATCACACTCGCTGCCGCAGAAGAAAGTGAAGATGAGGCCTATGTAAGTGGTTTCTTAGATGAAGACTTGGGATATATGTTGATCTCCTCTCCTCCTACTGAATTTGAGGATATCCCAGAGTCATTGGGTGATATGCCTCCTCCACCAAGTTACTCTCAAAGGCCCACAGCTTCTCATGAACAAGTTGGTTTTTATGGAGATTATGTGCCTGAAGTGAATGATGCTGAGCTTCAGCGAAGGGTGGAATTATGTCACCTTCAAAGAATAAGGCCAGCTGTTTATGTTGAGGTGGAAGAAGTTGATGATGAAATCATCATGGAGTTGCCCCCATTGCACCATCCAGACTTTTTTAGGGTTCCTTGCTCTAAGTATCCTGTTTCTCTAAAAGATCTCAAGGTTCCTTCTGCTGATGAAGAACTCATCACTGCTTGTACTGCTATAAATGTGCCTGGTCTTGATTATGTCGAAACTCGTCAGCTGCAAGAATTGTTGACAAGGGTGCAAATTTGCCAGAGCCAAGGCAATAGACATGGGTACTTGTATGCTTGGCTGGTAGACCAAGTAGCTAGGTTCATATTGAGGCTCATGAAAACTTTCTAAAGTTGATAGCTGGAAATGTTTGTGACTGATGAGCTGGCTGAGCTCAAAGGTATGGTGTTTGGGATCACCAAGAATCAAGTCACCCAAACAAAGTCCAATGAGCAGTTGTTTAGAAGAAATCAAACCTTGCTGAATGAAAGCATGAAAAAGGTCAGCACCTCCAACTCTGCTATCTCCGCCTCGCTGGACAAATTGAAAGATGAAATCCGTTCAGCGAAGGTCACCGAAGAGCCTGGTCTCTTATCATCTCTTCAGCAACTCTCCCAATCTAATATTCTCTTCACTGCTCAACTCAACAAGCTAGATCACACTGTCTCTTCCTTCTCCAAACAACAAGACAATTTTCATACCACCCTCACAAATGAAATCTCTTCTCTCAAAAATCAAGTCTTCTCTCGCACTCCCTTTCAAGTCGCTGTTGACAAAAAGTTGCTTGAAGAATCTGTCACCAGGACGAAGAAACTTGAAGAGGAGGTTGCTGGTCTCAAAGGTATAATGGGTGAAATGTTGGGCCTCCTCAAAAAGGGTAATGTGGAAGTAGCTAGTACCTCAGCTGCTTCCAAGGGGGAGAAAAATGCTGAGGACCCAACACAAAAATCCAAGCTAGCTGAGAAGGTTGTAGAACCGGCAGCTGTGAATGAAAATGTTGAAAATGCTCCCCAAGTTCCCCCCACTGAAACTGGCAATGCTGAGATGGTTAGTGAACCGGCAGCTAATGTTGAGGGGGAGCAAGCTGAGAAGGTTGTTGAACCGGCAGCAAGTGTTGAGGGGGAGCAAGTTAAAGAAAAAGTGGTCGCTGCTGAGAGTGCACCAGCGAGGCCTATCAATGTTTCTATCTTCAAACCTACTGCTGAGTTCCACGCTGCCCTTGAAAAGAGATATGCTGATAAGGGTAAAGCAGCAGTGGTTACTCAAAGCAAGCCACCAAAGGTTCCCACTTCAGCAAGGGAACAACAAGAAAAGTTATGTTCTGGAGCCTTTCCCAAATCCACAACTGCTACTGCTGAACAGTCTCCTGAAGAAGTTGTTCGTCAACATGAACGGTTAAGCAAGAAGAAAGAAGAGGAGCTGTCTCAGAAGTTTATAAGTGAGCAGATTGTTAATGAAGAATTGAAAGATGCTGATGATGAAACAAAAAGATTGGCTCAGCTATCTGGTGGATTGGCAGCTTGAAAAAGAATGAAGAAAAGTTCTTTGCCAAAAGAATAAAAACTTTTGAAGAAGGTCAGGCAACCTATCTTGAATCAAGAGAGGTAAGGCAAAGGAAAGAGGAGATCTTGTCAGTCAAGCAGGTCACTCTTACTCAACAAGGAATGAATATAAACCTGCAAAGGAAAGGTGTGCCCAAGCTATATACCTTGAAAAATGTCAAATCAAATACACTTGGGCCAACTGAATGGATTGAAGTCTACAAATTGGTCAAGGATAAGAAGGCTGTGGGGTTTGAACCCTTGATCAAAATGGCAGGTGAGCAAATAAAGCATATACATCAAATGGAGAAGAAATACAAAATCAAAGACTCCTTGCTCAGCGCTGCAAGACATCCATATCCTCCTCCTCCTCAGCAACCAAGAAGTGGTGTGAAGAGAACAGCTTCTGGTCAAGTGATGTCTCAGCGTCCCTTCATTCTCAGAGCTGTTCCAAAGACTGATATAGATGAGGAGCCTCTGCTGAATCTAAGAATGCCTTCCAGGACCCTCTTTATGGATGGAGCTTATGATGACAAGCTGGGAGGTTTCTGCTTTTGCAATGTCCATGGTCATGAACTCTTCTTCAGGACCAATGAAATTGGAATTGCCCCTTACTTTTCTTTTGAAAATAAGAAAGTATTGTGCTCAGTCGTCCAACAATCCCGAATTTATAAAGCTAATTGATCAAGAGCTGCTGAAGCCTGAAAGACAACAAGACAGAGCTTTCATCGAGGCCAAGCAAGAATCGCAATGGGATTAAGGAGACTTGTAACCTTTGTAATGCTGTTTTTATTGTAAAGTTGTTTGTCAAATAAATAAGATCAGCATTCCCTCATTTCTATCTATTGTACTTCTAAAAAGTCACTATACTCAGCTAAGTCTCCTCAGCGAATAGGGGAGATTGTTGAGTCATGGATTCGCTGAAGTTTACTTGCTGAGTCAAGTAGTCGCTGACAGCCTCAGCGAGAAGTTTCATCAGCGAGCCTTCAGCGATCACTATTATCTTCAAGTTTAAAGGATAAGTTCAATGACTCACCGCCTTATGTTGTAAGTCAAATATAGGCGGGAAAATGAAGATAAGAAGACTGGTCCCAAGGACACGTGTTGCAAGATCAAGATAGAGCCATGTGACCTTGTACCGTTTTGGTACTAAGGAGTTTCTCTTTCATGCCGTTTTGGGAAACAAACAAGATGAAGAAAAGAGAACTCTGCAGATCTGAAATATCCACCAATAGATAGTTGACAACCTTCATGTGTCAACATCTATTGGGTTGTCATGTGATGTCTTTTCTCCCCTATATAAGACATCACTTGACCTAGCCGCAAAAGTTGGTTTCACTACAATAGTCACTTAGTGTGTTTTTCTCTCATTGTAGAATTATATAATTGTTAAGTTTTTGTGTGTGCAAAAACTTAACAATATTTCCTTTCTTCTTTCTTTGTAAACCAACCATGTATTCACCGTTTAATTAATACTACTTATGATTAAACGTGTTTACTTTCTTATCTTGCTTTCTTAGTGTAATTTACATTAGTTGTTTAATTACATAATCGTTGCAAACTTGGGACTTTCAATTATAATATTTATCATTAATAAATAATAGTTAGAAGGTTGGATCAAGTGGTTAACACCCTTGCCTCTGGAGACAGAGGTCAAGGGTTCTATCCTCATGCCTTGCAAGGCCGGAGGTCCTTTTCTATCTTAGATAGAACCTGGAAGCACTCTACCTAGGTAGAGGTAAGGTGTCTACATCTTAACCTCCCTCACACACCGTCGAGGTATTGGGACCCAAAACCCGTGGAAGACGGCATTGGGTGTTACTTACTTTTTTTATTAATATATGTGATTTATAAAATATATATATATATATATATATATATATATATGTATATATATATATACATCGCTTACATACCTGGGTTTAATTGATATTATATACTACATATATTCGCAAGTGGGCAAAACCGTAGTGCCAAGTCAACCGAATCCGGCCTGATTCATGTTGACCAGTACCAAAAACTACCTGTTTCAGTCTGAACTCTAAGGCCCTGTTACCACATCAGTTTGTTTTGCAACCTCTAAAGTTACTGTATAAATATGTATGCTGATTTGCATGCACATAATTTTTACCTTTAGGTCTTGCTTGGTACGGATTCTCACACATGTACTGCTGGAGCATTTGGCCAGTTTGCTACAGGAATTGGAATAACAGACGGGGGCTTTGTTTTAGGAACTGGAAAACTTTTGCTCAAGGTTTGAAATGCATGTCTAAAATAAATCAAATCTATCTGAACAATTGGGATTTTTATAACTACTATTTACGCTTCTCAACTCAAGAGAAAGTGATATGATTGTGTTCCCCTGATTAATCAGGGTAGAAACTAGTCAGATTCTCATGAAAGCATGTAAAAAAGTCATTGCTGAGATAAATGTAAAAATTACTAAACTAATATAGCAACTATCATTGACTTTTATAACTAGTTATCTGACTACAAAATTATCTGTCACCTTGATTTACATTTACAGGTACCTCCAACTTTAAGATTTGTATTAGATGGAGAAATGCCAGATTATCTTCTTGCAAAGGATCTGATTTTACAAGTAAGTTTGATTACCGGATGATCAAGTATTCTGTATAGCAAAACTATGTTGTAAATGGTTGGCTGATTATGGTTTATTCCATAGTATGAATATACTTTGACTTGTTTCACTGATAATATTCACATTATAGATAATTGGGGAAATATCTGTATCTGGTGCAACATATAAAGCAATGGAGTTTGTTGGTTCCACTATTGAAAGTCTTACGGTTAGTGTACTTCTTCCTTCTTTTTCACTTTATATATTTCTTCGAATTATGCAAGCCAATTTATTGACATGCATGTCATTCCAGTGTGTGTAAAATGGGGTAAATTAAAAAGTACCGAACTGGGTCTTACTCTTTCTTGGTGAAGGACAATACAGATCAAGTAGGTTAAATTTCACCCGTGTGTATTCTACAAAGAATTAGTTATTAGCCAGTAGGAAAGATTTTTAAACATAATGGACCCATTTTTGTTTCTGATGTCGGTTGCATGTCACCTGGAATAAAGTGGTTGACCATCTATCATATAATTTTTAGTAAACACAAATTATTAGGTGGTGGACAACTGAACATCATTCTTATTAAAGAGAAAATGTTGCAGTTTTTATGAGATGGGATGAGCAAGTTTGTCACATTTACATATGCATCAATTTTCAAGTTTTTTTCATCTTTGTTTTATAGATGGAAGAAAGAATGACGTTATGCAACATGGTTGTTGAAGCTGGGGGGAAGAACGGTATCATTCCAGCTGATGCTACGATAGGGGTGAGTAAAAACCGAACCGAAAACCGAAAAACTCAAACCGAAAAAATCGAAACCGAAAAAAAAACCAATGGTTTTGATTTTCTAAAAACCGAATGTTATGGTTCGGTTTTGGTTTCATATGAAAAACCGAACCATAAAAACCGAACCGAACCAAAAATATATATTGTTTATTATTTTATATTTATATCATTTTATTATACCATTGTAAAGTAGAATTCGAGCTTTTGTGTGTGTAAGTGTGTGTGTTAATGGGTTTCTAGTGAGAGAAAGTAGAGAGAGAGTAGAGAGATGTCAGGGAAAGATTGGATTGTATTATGGGGTGAAAGGTTACAATTACTAATGGAGGGGGTTTATATACATATGAGCTATTTACACTATGCCCCCTTCCATATTAACAAGTTTACAATATAAGTACAAATTAACATAAGGTACACAAATCAACTACTACATTTATATTTCTAACAATCTCCCCCTTAGTAGTGATTTGTCAAAAATATCCAGTCTTTGTCTACCTTCAAGCTCTCGTATTTGGTCTGTCTTTGTTTGGATGCCAGAACCAGTTTTCTCCTTCAGGTCTGTTAGCTGGAACAATCATATTGGCTTCAAAGTTCTTTGGAGGAATATTCTGTGGACCTGGACGATGACCGGGCTCGTACTTGATCCAACAACCTCCTCTTCGACGTACGACGTACTTAGACTTCTGAACATTCTTTGCTTCTCTCATCATTCTAATGTTGTCTCTGTACTCGAGTCTTTGATTAATTTTGGAGATTGCTTTATCAAACACTTCCTTTTTCTTTTCATCTTGCTCGTCTTCTTGCAGGCACAACAACACATTCTTACAAAACTTCTAATGTTCCATCTGAATAAGAAGCAAGTTCATCCATACGAATGAAAGTCTTCTTCTTTCTGCTATTCAAAAAGACAACACCGAAGGATGGTTCTTCTATGATATGACCAATACTTAGCTGTTCAATATCTGCGGTGTATAGACTTTGATCTGGATACGGCACATTAATCTTCCTCTTCACAACTTCAAATCCTATCTGAAAATCTTCCAATGAAGCGTACTGAATGCAGCTTGACATATATCTTTTAACAGCTTCAAAGGCAATAACATCTTCACGGTATCGCTGCATTGCATTCAAGAAATGATTGTAGAGGAAGATAATGTCATCAACTGGCAGCAGCTTGAATTGTGTTTCAGTAAATCTGTAGCTCTTGCCATTATCTCTTTTGACATGAAAACTTGGGATTGAGATAGTATTCCTTTTAACCAAAATAACTCTGATCAGCACCAAGATCTTGTGATTTCTTTGTTCTTCAAGGAGCTTGGGATTATATTGCTTGGTGAGTTTAAGAAGCTCTTTGTATTCTTCAACTTGTCTAGCTTCCTTAAACTTATACATCGAATCCAACTCTGGTCTTTTGGTCTTGGTAACTTTGGTAGCTCCACAAAATATTAGAAAAGCTCTTTCTTCCAAAAATCTAGACTTCTTAGCTGTCTCCTTTGGCTTAACACCCAGTGCAACCATTCTTTCTTTATCCCTCAAGAAGTATCCCCGATTAATGAACTCCTTTGTTCTTCAGTCAATTCTGTTGGAAAGTAATCAGGAAGAACTTCCTCGGATATGATTGCATCTTTCAACACTTGTTTATATGTTGACTTCTTGAAATTCTGAGATGCAGCTTCAGGAGTCTTTCTCAATTCATCAAAACTATTGAAGTCTTCAAAGGTATAGTGTTGAGGAGTAGTGAAACCCTGAGTAGAAGATTCTCCAACTTCTTTTCTGCTCGACGAACCTGTTTCAAAATAATCAAGATCTGGAAATTCTTCAAACACAGGTTCTTCATCAGCTTCTACATTTGTTGGAGTCTCAACTATTTCTGGCTCATCCATTGTTACATTATCCTTCCTTGCTTCAACCTCTGCTTCATTTTCTCCATATTCCACAACATCATTTTCAATCACATACCCTTCATCTTCATTTTCAACATTCTCATTCTCTTCTTCATCATCTTCATCATCAGACTCAACTCCAAACACTTCATAAAATTTTCTTTTGATTTCAGCAATTCTTTCAATTTCAGCTTGATCTTCTTCAGTCACATCTTGGTTTCCACCTTCAGCTCTTTCTTCCATCACCACATCTCCAACATTCACATCAACACTTGCCGAGGTATTTCCAATATTCGTTTGACCTTCTCCTTGGTTCTCCCCCTCGGGGTGATCATCAGAATCAGGATCATCCCGTCGAGAAGCAACCGAGGTCGGTCGGCAAGTTTCTAACGCCAACAATCTTAATTCAAATGCAGCTAGCTTAGCATCATACTCTGCCTTTTGAGTTTGAACTTGATCTTGTAAAGCTTTGACCCTTCGTTCATTTGCAAGTTCTCTTTCTCTAACTTCCAAGGCATTTAACACCCCTCTTTCAGTTACTGTCAACAACTCACCCTCAGACCTTAAAATGTTTAACAAATGATCAAAAGCATTGTCTTTTTCTTGTTGTTTTGTTGTTGGTGATTGTTGAGATGGTGTTTGTGTTCTTTGTGTTGGTGTTTGTGATGGAAGTGGAATACCCAACCCGGAGGTTGTTTGCACACTTGAAGTGTGACCTAAATTCAGCGTAGCTGATTCAGGATTTCCTGCGGATCCTCGGGTTATACCCTCACCAGCAGTTTCGGATTCAGTGGCTTTGCAACCAGAATCGTTGTGTCCTAGACTGTGATAAATCACTGTCCGGACTTGTTGTTGGGTAACACCACTAACAACACCGGGGTCACTGAGAATGCCCGTTAATACAGTCTCAGGTTGATCCTGAGGAACAGCAGTGCACTACGGCGTTCATACTGTCCCCCAGTCTCGGTTTGAGAACTGTTACCTGCGGCTAAAGCTGGCATGATGTTAGCTAAGGCAGGATTTCCAAGCTGTCCTTGAGGGTCACACAAAGTGGGTCTCTCCGCTTGTTCCGGCACCAGTACTCAACTGGGCTTGTGAATCTGTGTCCCTAGGAGATCTAGACTCTTGTGCATGAACTGAAGGCGAGAGGTGGGCTGGTCCTCTCTATTTTCAACACTCTCATCCTCCAAATGAGGAGAGTGTGGTGAGCGTGGCTGTTCCCCGTGCATTTGTGAGACTAACTCCTGTTGTGAGGAGTCAGAATGGCTAGGAGAGTTTGGTGCAAGCGAGAATGGGCAGTTCCCGACTTCTACCCTAGGGTAAACAACCCGGCTAGACTCTGTGGTTTGAACTATCGGAGGGCCAACGTTTTCTTTATGCCCTTGTCCTAACCCGGACCGCACATCCTCTCTTACATTTTCAACTCCTCCCTCAATTCCGCCTTGTTCCTCCAGCACAACATCATCTCCAGTGCTAACATGCTCAGTTTCCAACTCAGATACAACATTATGAATTACTTGAGTTACTTGTTCAGTATCAAATTCAGCTGAGGCACCAGGTTGATCATTCACATCTGCTGATTGAGATTCATATCTTTGTCTGGCAGATTTAGACGACTTATGTTTTCTTTTGGATTTCTTCTTCTTTGAGGCCTGCTTTAGTACACTTCTAGCAGCCATTTTAAGTCGTCTACCTGGTGGTGGAGTTGGTTCTTCAGGTAGTGCTGAAGCAAGTGGTGTGGGATTAAGTACCGGTGATAAACGAGGTGGTGTTAGAGTTGGTGGATTAGGTGAAACAACGGATGGTATAGGTGTTGATTGCGAAGGTGAAGATTGTGAAAAATGAACGGTTGGTGTAGATTGTGAAACAGGTGATGAAATAGGTTCAGGTGAAGCAACATCTTGCTCAAACATAACTCTTTTTGACTTTCTTTTCCTCTGCTCAGAGGCCCCTCATCACTAACCCCTCTTTTTCTTTTTGACGAACTAGGACCCTCACTTGGCGACCTATGCTCAGCTTGGGAAGGAGTCTGTCAGCTTTCAGACCCCATTGCTGAGACTAACCACTCGAGATAAGCCCTAAGGTGAGGACTCTGAGCAGGAACCAGGTTTATCAGAAATGGTGGAATCGGAAAAGGTCTTGCAGTTTCACTTCCTGTGCCTCTCAAGTTGGATTTATACATTGCAATTACACACTTGAAGCTGTTTTCCAATTTTGGAATTTCTTCTGCATTATCAAGAACGTCTTCGATATTTAGTGTGAAGAATCTGATAAAGGGAATATATTTTCTTTCTTGTTTATCCTTTCCCTTGACAACTTGAATCATCTTCGCCCATATGATCTTTGCAAAGTCACACTGCACATTGTGAGTGACTGCATAGTAAATTGATAAAGAATCCTTTGTCATGAGATCAATTCCTTTCTGTGATGGCATCAAACAAGTTGTAAGAACATTGTACATTGTATGCCAGAGAGTTGCTATATTCCTTCTTCTAAAATCTCTCATTGTTGCCAACTCTCCTTCATAACCCAACGAATGAACTCCTGCCAACATTTCTTCAACAGATGGGAGTTCTTCGTATTCTTCTAGAACGGGAAATCCAATGATTGTTCTAAATTCATCCAGAGTGAATCTACAATTGAAGATTTCATCTTCTGACTCTAGTGAAAATTTGAAGTAGTCTGCTGTGTTATGCCTTTTACTTCCTCGTACATATTCAATTGATTCCCACAGCTCAAAGACATACTTCTCAGGTACAATTGCACCTCCAGTCAAAGCATTATTCAATGGATGATAGCTAAGAATCTCTGGAATGATCGGGAATTTGCAAGCAAATGGAATATGTAGTGCTTGATTGGCTTGCATTTTCATTGAATCTCCTTCGTTGAACATGGCCATCTTGGGAATTTATTATTTTTCTGTTAAGACAAACTGACCAAAGTTTTGACCAGAAAATACATTCAAACACAGAAAAATAACAAAATATACCAACTTTTAAGAAACACATTTATAACACAGACAATGTTTTGCATATATATTAAAAATGAGAGAACAAAGTAGTACACAAAGGCGTTCGATACCTTGCATCTCACCCAAATATATATACAAAACATGACAATATATAGGATCACATAAGTATTAAAAGATAAGAAAAAGGTAGTACACAAAGGCGTTCGATACCTTGCCTCTCACTCGAAACACTTATGAAATACTATATATACAGACACAATACACATATACATTTAAACATTTTAAAAACACAACACAAATAATAATAAAAGAAACATAGAATAAAAATAATGGAAAGAAAAAGAAAAAAAATTTAAATTCTAATTTGTACTGTTTGCAGAGCAAAAACCTCTGCAAATAGTACATTTTGACAATTTGCCCAAGAAAGGACAAAAAATTGGTTTTGGTAAAAATTTAATGATTTGAAGTGTTTGCCGAGCAAAGTTCTCTGCAAATACGAGAAAATCTCAAGTCAGGCACTAAGTCATCGAGTATGGGAGATGAACCTCGTGAATGCCGAGCTTAAAGCTCTGCAAATGAGCAGTTCAGATTCACTCCTTTAAAAATGTATGAAATTTTCTTTTATTGAACAACAAAAATGTTGTCAATTGATAAAGAACAATTTCAATGTGAAAAATTTCAAATTGTACTGTTTGCCGAGCAAAATGCTCTGCAAACAGTTGATTTTAAAAAACTTGGTGAAAATTTTTCACTTTGTACTGTTTGCCGAGCAAAATGCTCTGCAAACAGTTGATTTGAAAACTTGGTGTAAAAATTTTCACATTGTACTGTTTGCCGAGCAAAATGCTCTGCAAACAGTTGTTTGAACAAGTTGGAAAAAGTTTTGGACAAAATGCACTGTTTGTCGAGCAAATTGCTCTGCAAACAGTTGATTTTAAACATGGAAAACTTTTTGGAGCAAAATGGTCTGTTTGCCGAGCAATGAGCTCTGCAAACAGTAGTTTTTAAGGCTTGAAAGACTTGGAATTCAAAAAGGCCTGTTTGCCGAGCTCAAAGCTCTGCAAACAGTTGATTTTAAAACATTTTGAAACAAAAATCTTGAATGCCGAGCAAAATGCTCTGCATCAAGTTGTTTTAGACTTGGTGAGAAAAATTGGTTTGTTAAAACAAGCATTTGCCGAGCAATAAGCTCTGCAAATGACACTTTTGATCCAAAAATTTGTTTGAGAAAAATTAATAACAGTTAACCAGAAATTATGATGATTTGAAAAAAATCATGAACAAACAACACATTTGCCGAGCAAACTGCTCTGCAAATGGTACTTTTCATCAAAAACTCATGATATTACCCAGCCCTTGAACTATAAACCAGAAAAACTCAAACACAAGCAGATTAAGGACATAAATTCATATAAACAACAAGTATAAGCCCTAATCATGCAACTAAAACATCAAATATACACAATCAATCATCAAATAATGCATAAAAATCATGGCAATTCATTGTGACATTTTATCAAACAGTTGGAGTACAAAATTTAAACAAGAATCATTACCTCAAAACTGTTGATATGATCGAAGAAACAAGATGATTTAGACCAGAAATGTGTTCACTTGTTTAACTTCCTTTGATTATTATGACTTAAAAGAAAAATTATGATTGATTGATGTATAATATGATCGGGTTTTTGAGAGAAAAACTAAAGTTAAAATTGATTTGAATTTGAATTGTGACTAAATGGACCGCCCATTTTCTTTTAAACAACACGGGTCCGGGATCTGGGTCTGACCCGCGTGTCAACCCGAAATCCAAACAAGTCTTGGGCTAACAATTCAGTTGGGCTCATTTTGTTTTTGGGCTTTAAACACAAAACACAAAAAAAACAAAAAAAACAAAAAAAAAAAAAATTAAAAAAATTAAAAAAAAAAAAAAATCTTTTTATCATTTTTAAAAATTTTAATTTTGTATTTGGTTTTTCAATTTTAAAACAAACACACATACAAAAAAAAAAAATTAAACAAATAAAACAAACAATTAACAAATAAGCAAACAAATATTCACATGTATTTGCACACTCCCCCTCAAATTAAGCATATAAGACTATACTAAATTTACAAACTCCCCCTAAAATCATGCATTCTACCCTTTTTCTCCCCCTCAAACATTGCATGTAATAACAAGTAAAACACATCAATGTTTGAAACAGAAAATGAACATAGAATACATGGCATGAAAGCATTTAAGTTTGTAAATCAGCATTCCCAACTTGGTTTTCAGAAAATTAAACCTGTTTTCATCCAAAGGTTTGGTGAAAAGGTTTGCAAGTTGGTAGTCTGTTGGGACAAAATAGAGTTCGATGTTACCTTTCTCGACATGATCTTTAAGAAAATGGTACCGAACATCTATGTGCTTGGTCTTTGTGTGTTGTACAGGATTGCAAGAAATAGCAATAGCACTCTTAGAATCACAGTAGATGGGAATCCTGTTGAATTGAAATCCATAATCAGTCAACTATGTCTTCATCCAAAGAACTTGTGAACAACAGCTTGCTGCAACATATTCAGCTTCTGCAGTAGATGTGGATACACAATTCTGTTTCTTTGAAGACCAACTGACCAATCTATCCCCTAGAAACTATACACTCCCAGAAGTACTTTTTCGATCAAGCTTACAACCTGCATGGTCAGCATCCGAATATGCAACTAATTGAAACCCAGTATCCCTTGGATACCAGAGACCAAGTTCACTGTGCCTTTCAGGTATCGGAAGATCCGTTTAACGGCCTGGAAATGACTTTCCTTGGGATTGGCCTGGTACCTGGCACACATGCATGTGGCGAACATAATATCCGTGTGACTAGCAGTCAAATACATGAGTGACCCTATCATACTGCGATATTTCTTTTGATCAAAAGATTTTCCATTTAAGTCAGCATTAATCTTTGTTCGAGCTTCCATGGGTGTTCCAATTGTTTGACAATCCATCATTTCAAACTTTTTCAACATGTCAAGAATGTACTTAGATTGACAAATAAAAGTACCATTTGACAACTGTTTTACTTGTAACCAAGGAAAAAGTTTAATTCACCCATCATGCTCATTTCAAATTTCTTGATCATTAAAGCTGAAAAATTCTTGCAGTATTTAGGATTAGTTGACCCAAAAATTATGTCGTCAACATAAATCTGGATTAGAATGATGTCACTCCCCTTGTCGTTTGATAAACAAGGTAGTGTCAATCGAACCTTTGCTAAAACCAGATTTCACAAGATAAGAGGATAGAGCATCATACCATGCACGAGGCGCTTGTTTCAGACCATATAATGCCTTGTCTAACCTGTAAATGTAGTCTGGATGTTTGGAACTCACAAAACCTTCTGGTTGTTCAACGTACACTTCTTCTTTGAGAATTCCATTCAAGAAGGCAGTTTTAACATCCATCTGGTAGACTGTGAAGTTCTTGTAGGCAGCATAGGTAAGAAACATCCGAATAGCCTCAATTCGTGCAACTGGTGCGAATGTCTCATCGTAGTCAATTCCATCTTGTTGGCAATATCCCTTTGCAACCAATCGTGCTTTATTGCGTACAACAACTCCAGTTTCATCCTTTTTATTCTTGAAGATCCACTTGTTTTAATTGGCTCCTTGTTCTTGTAAGGATTGGGAACCAATTTCCACACCTCAAGTCGTTCAAATTGATTCAGTTCCTCCTGCATAGCTTTCACCCAATCTGGACAACTTAGAGCTTCATTCACTGTCTTTGGTTCAACAATACTCAGAAAATTCACAAACAGACATTCATTCGCGGATGCGGATCTTGTCTGAACTCCAGTTGTTGGATTACCAATGACTTGAGAAATCGGATGAGCTCTAGTCCATTTGGTTGTGTAGAATTGGATCAATTGGATCACCAGATTCTTCAGAATCAATAAAATCAGGAGAATGTTGTTCAGTCAATTGTTCAAACGAGGTAGCAATTGGTTCAACAAAGTCGTCTGGATCATAATCTTCAAGATTGGTTGACGGATTTGTTACTTGTGAGATAGTATGTAGAGGTTGAGTATGCAACTCTGTATTATCGGTAGGTGGAGGAGAATCAGATGATGAACTAACATCTGATGATTGTGATGGTGTAGACTCATTGGGATCCATCTCTTTTGAATTTGAACTGGATGGTTCATTTAAATTCACATCAGATTCAGGAACTTTCTTCGGAACTTGGAAAAATTCTTCAAACAAGATATCCAAATCTTGTGAAGTCGGAGTAGAGAATGATTTGACATTTGATGCAGTTCTTAGTTGCGGAAGCTTGTGGACATTGAAGTTCGGGTCTTGAACTGTGTTGTTCAAGAACCATTCCTGAGAGTTCATCAAATCGAACATTCATACTCTCTTCGATTCTCTTGGTTCTTCGGTTATATACACGATATGCAATGGATTCTCTTGAATAACCGATGAAATATGCCTCATCGCCTTTTGGTTCAAATTTGCCCAGATTTCTCTATCATTGAGAACATAGCATATACATCCGAATATGTGCAAGAAGTTCACATTGGGCTTTCTTTTGTTAATCACCTCATACGGAGTTTTATCAAACCTCTTGTTAATTATGGATCTGTTTTGAGTAAAACAAGCAGTAGCAACAGCTTCAGCCCATAGATTCGGTGGTAACTTCGAATAGGCAAGCATTGTTCTAGCTGCTTCAACAAGAGTTCGATTTCGACGTTCTACTACTCCATTCTGTTGAGGTGTTCTGGCAGCGGAAAATTGGTGTGAAATACCCATGGACTTGAAGAAAGAATCAATTGTTGAATTCTTGAATTCAGTGCCATTGTCTGAGCGAACAATTCTAACAGATGATTTGAGATTGACTTGGGTCTTCTTGATGAAATCAATAATCACTTGCGGAGTATCACTCTTTGCATGAAGAAAGAATACCCAAGTGTAACGAGAATAATCATCTACAATCACTAGAATGTATCACTTTCCATGGATACTTTGAACTTTCATTGGGCCACACAAATCCATATGAATAAGGTGCAAAGGACCTTCTGTACTTAGAAACTTCTTTGGTTTGTGTGATGCTTTCTTCATCTTTCCAATTGCACAAGCTGGACAAACATGTTCACTTTCATACTTGTAGTCTGGAAGACCTTCAACAAGTTGTTTATCCACGAGTGTATTAATCATTTGAAAGTTAAGATGAGAAAGACGGCGATGCCATAACCAAGAGTTTTGTGCAGTTGCTTTCGAAAGAAGACAAATCTCTGAAGAATTGGATGGAATGTTGTTGAGATCAATTGTGAACAAATTATTGTCTCTTGTACCAGTAAGAATATCCACACCATCTTCAGTCTGCACTTTGCATTCATATCTCCTAAATAAAACTTGAAGATCATTGTCACAAAATTGTCCAACACTGAAAAGATTGTGTCCTAGTCCTTCAACATAGGAAACTCTCTTGATAGTGACACCATTTTTAACAATGTCTCCATAACCAAGAATAGGAGCAATATGATCATTTCCGAATCTTACGGTTCCCATAAACTTTTCAACAAAGTTCGAAAGAATTGACTTGTTCCCTGTCATATGACGTGAACATCCCGAGTCGACATACCATACACAAATGAGGTATTCCTGCAAGGACAAGGAATATGGTTTAGGTACCCATGTAGATTGGGTCCTTGCAGGTTAGAGGGATAACATGCAAGTACATATGAAAATAAACAACAAGCAAAATAACACACAAACAATTTATTTATTCAAATAACAAACAAGCACACATAATTGTTCAAAACACAAATACGAATTACAAGCAAGGAAATGTAAAAGTTTATACACATGTTTTGGTACAAGCGGGACTAGTCCTAGATTTATTAGCATTATCTAATGTAATCGATCTACGGACAATCCACACTTGTTTGACATTGGCAGTTTTCCCATCAAGCTTGACTTTACTAGAAGCATTCAAATATCTATCCCTAGGGATCCATCTACTGCTACTAGTTAAGCACACGTCACCTGAAACACGAACATGCTTTGAGTTAGCAAACAATTTGTTAACTTTGTTCTTAACAGGTTTCTTCTTGATGGGTTATGTGGTCTTGTTCACTTTCTTTATGTTATTAGGTGACAACCAACCATACTGATCTTTGTATTTAGTCATTCCAGAAACAGTATCTCTAACCCTCTGTAAAGTGCACTTAGGATTCTTCTGAGAATACCTAGGAAAATTAGAATACCTAACCTGCTGAGGTTGTTTGTTACCTAATGAGAAAGTTTCATTCTTAACAATCTTCGGACCACTGCTTGTTTTGACTTCTTTTTGTGACTTAGGTTCAGATTTGACCTTGTACATCTGTGTTTGTCTAGAAGTCTTTGGGACTGTGGGACCTTTCTTTGGGTTATGACTTGAACCCTTCTTTGGTAATTGATTGGACTTTGGTTTTGAATAGTCTTGGGTATTTGGTTGGTCTTTGGTTTTGAGTCAGTCTTGGGTAATGGGTTGGTCTTTGGTCTTCGGAACTCATCGAATGGGGAAGGTTGTGAAGAGTGTGACTTTGGAATCTTCTTTAGATAAAAATCAAGTTTTTCCTCCTTTTGAACAAAATGTTTTTCAAATTCAGGATCAAAATCATGATTTCCTTCCAAAAATGTGGACATTTCATCATTTTCCAACTTCACACTCACTTCACCTATCTTAATCGGACAAGAACTTTTCTTGAGTGGAATTGATGCTTTTTCTTTTTCTTTAAAAGATTGAAGTGCTATTTTCTGAAGTTGAAATACAACTTTTAGATCATTAAGTTCCTTTAGCACTTTCACCTTTTGTTCTTTTTCCTTTTTAAACTTTTGTTTTAAAGCATCAATTTCATTCAAGTCTGATTGAGTTCTCTCAGAAGATTTGGTAAATGATTCAATCTCAGAAACATTCGGAAAGAAATAATCATCAACATCACGAGCATCATAGAAATCATCCAGGTCTTCATCAGTTTGAACAGACACATGCACAACTTTCTTCACATTTTGAACATGGATTGGATGATTTTCAAACACATAAGTTTTCTCTTTCATAGATGAAATCTTCTTATTAATTTTCTCAATCGATTCAGAAAACTTTTGGTCAAAATCAAGTTTGCACGTATCAAAAATCTGTGATTCTTTTTCAGTTTGCACAGAAGCATTTACAACTTCACACATAGAAATCACAGAACATCCAGATTGATCACAAACTTTGGAATCTAACTTGGGTTGGTCAATGACATAGTGATTTTGAGTCTTCAAATTTTCTATCAAAGATTGCTTTTCATCAAGAGACTTTTGCAGATCCTCTATTACCTTTTCCAAAACTTTTTGTGGAACATAAGGTCTCAAGTTTTCAGCTTTTGGAATTGGAAAAGTTTCTTCTAAAGGTTTTTCTGTAAAACACTCAAGAATTTCAGGAATTATAGCCTCATGATTTTCTTTTTCGTCTTTTTTTTCAATTTTATGTGTAGGGTGACTGAAAAAATCATATGAGTCGTCCATTAACTCATAGTTAAAATAGACTTTTGCACCCTTCTCTAGAAAATCATCAGCCTCATAATCACTATCAGTCGGTCTCACAAATTGGTCTGTCATCCCACATCTTAAATAAGATTCCTTGTATAATGATGGGACTTCTTTCTGTGCTTCGAGCAAACATTTTGGATTGTTATAACCCAACCCTGATGTGAATATTGTTTCTGAATTTCTTGGCCTATTCAAAAAGACTTGTTGATATGAACGATTGATCTTATACAACTTTTCTTGATAAGACTTGATTTCAGCTTTAAGCTCATCATTTTCTTTATCAAGTTTTTGTTTAAGAGAATCTTTTATACAACATTCATATTTTAGGTCAGAAATTTTGTTTTCAAATTCTGTCACATCAGGGATAGATTCTTTGAATTTGACATTTAAAGACTCAATGTCTTCAGCCAAAGCATTTGCTCGAAACATCTCATTGGTCTTTTCAACTTGAAGTTGTCTGACAGTCTTGCTCAGTTCAAGAACTTTGGTCTCAAGTTCTTGTTTCTCAAGATGCAATTTGGAGGTCGGAGTAAACATGACTGCAGCTTTTTCAGTTTTCAAATTGTCAAAATCCTTTTGAAGTGATTCAAATTTATCTTTAGAATTTTGAAATTCGATATCTTTGTCTTCCAAAAGCTTTGTTAATTGAGAAATCTGTTTACTCAACCCTTTCCCATACTTCATCGATTGAGCACACTTATTCATATAGTAATCTAAATCAGACTGAGTAAAGTTGATTACCTCATCCTCGACCTCTGAAGAACTTTCATCAGCTTCCTCCAACTCCTTTGATTCTTGATCTTTGTCATGAAGCACACATTTGCTGCAAGTTCGTCTGTCTCCTCATCAGAAAGATGTAACCACTTGTCATCCTCAGCTAGAAGAGCAATTCCACTTTCTTCTTGTCTTGCCAGCAAAAGTTTGTACTTATAGTACTCGGAGTTCTTTTGTCGAGGTCTAGTGCAGTTGATAGCAAAATGTCCAGGAATACCACAGTTGTAGCATTTCTTGTCTTCATTCCTTTTCTCCATTACCTTCTTCTCAAACTTCTTCTCACCACCAACATATTCCTTCTTGGCTTCAAACCTAGGAGCATTTGCATTCTTTGCATATGAAGAAACTGATGAAGTCCTAAGCTGATTGTTGGTTTTTCTTGAAGAATTTCTTCTTTAAAGCCTTCGTGAAATAAGCGAGTTCTTTGTACATCTCTTTTTGTCTTTCATCAAGATCAGAATCACTCATTTCACTTAAATCAGAATCAGTGTCAGACTCAACAAATCTTTGTTTTAACACTCTTGAAGTCTTCTTTTCAGCTACCAAGGCTAATGGATCAGATGAGAACTCTTCTTTCTTCTTCTTCTGGATTCTCTGAACATCCTCAACATTTAGTTGCAGCTTTTCAAACAGGGTGTGAATGGTGAGTTTTCCAAAGTCTGATTGTTGGTTGAGTTGGGTTCCATACACTTGCCATTCCTCTTCCAGATTTTTGATGAATTTGATGTTCAGTTCCATATTGGTTCTCTTCACATCATTCTTTCTTAGCTCATTGATGACATTGCAGAATCTGATGTATACCTCATTCAATGGTTCACCTTTTTGTTGTTTGAATGTTTCATACATGTTTAGAACAGTCGACAACCTGATGGTGTTTGATACATCAGATCCTTCCATCTGCTTCTCCACTTCATCCCAAATGTCTTTTCCTGTTCATAGGAATCCACATTGCAGTAAATGTCATCAGGAAGTGCTTGGTAAAGATAGGCAATTGCACTTTGATCAGCCTCAACTCTATTTCTCTGATCTGTATTCCAACTCTCTTCAGGTAAAGCTTCTCCATTAACAGGATTCTTTGGAATCTCAGGACCATCTTTGTATGATTTCCTTAGCAGTTTTCCATTCTTCTGCCTGTCTATCCAGTTCAGAAACCTTTTCTTCCATTGAGGATAAGATCCTCTAAACAAGACAGATGGTCTTCCTTCAGAACCAAGTGCTAAAGCTTCCCTTGAAGCCATTTCAAGCAATTAAAAGACTTAGAAAAAAATTGAGATTTTTCTATTTCAACTAGATGCAGAGCTTAAACCTATGCAAATAGAACAAGTAAGAAATTTTAAAATTTTATTTTCTCCCCACGTGAAGAATATTGATGAAAAATGGTTTTGAGAAAATTTCTTGAAAGATTTTGATTTGAGATTTTCAAAAATAACTAAGTGCCGAGCTTAATCCTCTGCAAATGGTGTAAGTGACCAAGTCGCAACCCAAGTACTCTGATCAACAATCAAAAACAACTGAATGCCGAGCTTAAACCTCTGCAAACAGCACAACTAAGAAAGTCACTTGGTCGAAGAATCAAATTCAACTATTTGCCGAGCAAATATCTTTGCAAACAGTACAAATAGAACTTGTACTTAGTCGCACCAACCAAAAACACTTGTTTGCCGAGCTTAAACCTCTGCAAACAATACAAGTAGCACCAGTCTCAAATCAAGAATTCTCAAAAACAACTATTTGCCGAGCAAAAAGCTCTGCAAATAGAACAAGTAGCCACAACTTAACCAAATTTCTTGAAATAACTATTTGCCGAGCAAAAAGCTCTGCAAATAGAACAAGTAAGATCCAGTACTTAGCCAAAATTTCTGAAACACGTATTTGCCGAGCAAACTGCTCTGCAAATAGAACAACTAGAACCAGACCAAGCCAAAAATCTCTGCAAATGCGAGTAACCACTACACGACAAAATAGTCGGTTACTGGTTATCTTCTTCGTTCAGCCAAACCCTCATTTGCAGAGCAGACTGTAAATCTTCGATATCTTCTTCATTTTTGTGAATTAAAACTCGTATTTTATATCAAAATGATCAGAAAACCAATGCGCACAAATCCTCGAACAAATTAGATGCTAATTTCAACTAGAATTCAAACCCACTCGAACATGCGATTTGTAGAGCTCGAGCAAAAACAACTCAAATGATGAAATTAACTTCTGAAATTGATAACGAAGGATGATATACTGATATAAATTGATCGGTGAACAAAATTCGAACAAAACACACTTAATTTGCAGGAATCACTGAAACAGTGAGCTCTGCAAATGAACCTTTCAGAAAAACAACTCAAATTCTGAAATTAAGCACAAATTAAGCTTGTGGATCGTTCAGCAACTCTGATTGTGCTCTGATACCAATTGTAAATGTAGAATTCGAGCTTTTGTGTGTGTGTGAGTGTGTGTTAATGGCGGTTTTTAGAGAGAGAAAGTAGAGAGAGAGTAGAGAGATGTCAGGGAAAGATTGGATTGCATTATGGGGTGAAAGGTTACAATTTGCATAATGGAGGGGTTTATATACATATGAGCTATTTACACTATGCCCCCTTCCATATTAACAAGTTTACAATATAAGTACAAATTAACATAAGGTACACAAATCAACTACTACATTTATATTTCTAACATCATTCTCATTAGATATGTTAATATATTTGATTTTGTTAGTATACAAAACAATATTAATTATATGTTTTATGTGAAACTACACAACAAGATCGTTTCGGTTCAATCAATTGCATATTGAAACAACACGTGAAATATATAAATAGTTATATACGAAGATTATTTGAAATAAATATTTAAAGTTTGTTCAACTTATTTTAATGGATTTATCGTCATTGTTGTATTGTTTTTGTTACCGATATTGTTTGGATAAGTTATCGATGTTGTATCATAATCATAGGGTATAAACTTTAAACTTTTTTAGCTCAAGTTGGCTCAAACCCACAAGTGGTTAAAAACCGATTAAAACCGAAAAACCGAACCGAAAAAGACTCAAACCGAAAAAACCAAAACCGAAAAAACCGAAAACCAATGGTTTTAGATTTCAAAAACCGAATTATAGCGGTTCGTTTCGGTTTTAGTCAAAAACCGACCCAAACTGAACCGTACTCACCCCTAGCTGCTTAGTAAGTTTTCCCTTTTGACCTCTAATTCTTCTGGTTGTAGGGTTTGGAAACTGATTATCTGATATTGCAACTTGAAATCTTTATAATCAAATTTTAGTGTTTGGGATTCTGATTACAAGTCAAATGATCGATTCCAGATTTGCACCTTATCTTCTGCTGGCTGAATTTAAAAAGAAAAACTTGATTTGTTCAAGAAGTACAAAGATTACTTACACACGCTTACCCACATGTATATTATTATTAATAAATACTAATAATGTTCAAAATTATTAGTAGAATATGTATGCTATATTTCTAAAAGTTGTTAACCATAGCTTATAAAAAGTAAACTTTTTAGTTGACAAACAGTCTTGATATGAATACTTCCACAATATGTTCAAAATTGTGTTACTTTTTTTATAAGGGTTATTTATTTGGAAATGTATTGAACTTTCACTCGTTGCCTTTTATATGTATTTATCTTTCAGACTGCATGCTATTGCTAATTTGCTATTGTGTGCACAAATGACTTAGGGGGGGGGAGTGGTGGAATTTATGGCAAATTTATGGAGTGAAACCACCGGCTTCACCACTGCCAGCTCTAGCGGGTAGGTATAGCGGCATGGAAAGAGGGTATACAACCCGTTAGCTCATAGATGGAGAGAGAAAGAAGAAACGGTCATAACGAGGTGAGAGAGAGTTGATAATCTTGGTTTCTTTACCTTATTTTTTCCTTTTTGTAACCTGAAGTTGCGATGTATATATATATTTAGATATAGATATAGAATCAAAGAAGAAGAAGACAGAAGAAGACAATGTAATTTTTAATCAATATTTCGTTTTAGCCCCCCGCTTTTTTCAACTGTTTACAAAATAGTTATTATAGTTTCAACCGAAGACAATATATATTATAGTTTTATATATTTTGCTTTAGATTATATATGTTTGTTGTTATTATTAATAAATGGATTTTTAAGTTTAAATAATATGTTTATTATGAAAAAAAATTATTTAGTTAATTTAAAAAGAAAAAATAAATAAATTTGGGAGGGTTGAAAATTTATGGAGCGCCAGTAAAAATGGTTGAGAGGGTTGGAGGGTTGAAAGGTTAAATTGAGTTGTATGGATATTATTGGTTGAATTTGGGAGGGTTGATAAATTCAAATCCCACCACTCCGCCTCCCCTAAAATGACAAATGTGACAAAAGTTTCTAGGGAGGACATAATGTCCTCGCTAAAAGCCACTAAATGACAAAAAATCTAGTGTGTGTTGAATTTTTAGTTTGACCAACTCTTTTGCGAGGACAGTCCTCGCTAGAGGTAAATTTTATTTTTGTTTTTGATTTTCTTTTTGAAGTCAAAGTCAAAGGAGGAAAAAATAAGTTGGACTTTTATTGACTACGCTTTTAGCGAGGACTGTCCTCGCAATAGATTTGTTCTTTATTTTTTAAAAAGTTGTTATAAATATATATTGCGTTTCAAAATTTTCAATTCCCACTAAATATTAAAAAAATCTCGGGTTTAATCTTTTGCGAGCACTGTCCTCGCAATAACATTTTTTAAAATAATTTTTCTTTCAGACTTTGTATTGTTTAAAAATTTCAATTCCCTCCATACCTAAAAACAATCCCGGGTAACCTTTTGCGAGGACAGTCCTCTCAAAAGGTTTTTTATTTTTATTTTGAACAAAACTAATGTATTTATTCATATTTAGTTTCCTACCAAAACAAAGTAACGTATCTATATATAGGCTATTTTTGAAAACTAAATTACTTTTTGTTCATATCAAGAAAAAGAAATGAAAAAAATAGCATGTACAATCATATATATATATATATATATATATATATATACTAGATATTAGGCCCGTGTCCAAAACACGGGCTTACAACTTTATCAATATTAGATGTTAGTTTATTATGATTTAAAATTAGTTTACAATTTTAGTAATAAAAATTGATCTATATTATAAAATTTTGAGTTTATAGTGAAATATTTTTTAAAATATGTTCATCGAAGTTGTTTACTGTGACATACATAACGATATTTGAATATTACAAAATCATAATATGTCCATCAAAGTTGTAGATTGTGACATACTTAGCGATATTTGAATATTAAAAATCATAATAGGTCACTATCATTTTATTTGATTTATTGTTAAACAAGGTGATATTACATTTGTATTTTACACTTTTAAAAAATATGATTGTACATATATAGATATATACACACAAATAATTTAGTATATATATAGATATATAGGGATGATATTTGTACCATTTGTCTTAATATTCTTACCACAATGTACAAGTATCGTTACAGACTGTACAAGTACTAAATGCACAGATATGGTAAACTAATCAAATAATGTGGTACTAATATCAATTCTCTAGATATATACACACAAATAATTTGTACAAATACAATTTTAAAAAATATGATTACATAGGTTTACAAAAATTAATTGACAAAATGGTTATTATTCACCAAAAACAGCTTCCCAACAAATTCAACACAGTACGCCTGTCAAAAATCACGTTTTTCACAAACTATTACTCAACCAGTAAATAAACTGTTATAACACATTAAAGACAACTATTTTATCCAACATTAGCCATTGAAATCACCTCAATAAGATTTTTTATTATTTTTCTATGAATTTGAAAATTGATTTGTTGAACTCGTTTAGAATATAACCATTTTTAGAAAACAGTTTTTTCGATTAACTTGAAAGCAAAATCAAAGAAAAATGTTGTTCTTGAGAAATGTAAAATACACAATCTTAACGAACTTGACTCTTAAAGTAGTAGAACAAACCCCTTCGGAGGGGATATTACAGTCCGATTCCTTGTGGGTAATTGGAATGATCAGATTCTCCCTGGAAAAACTCGGACACAAACTCCTCTAACCTAATCGGAGTTACAGTAGACACGGTGGTCTTAATCCCTACTATTTTTTTTCTTTATGTGTTTATATTATTTGTAGTATTATTATTGTTGTTGTTGTTGTTATCATTATTATTATTATTACTCCCACATATATATTTATTTTTGTGAATATTATTTTATTAACCGACAGAAGCGCTTATGGTGACAGAGATCACGTCACCATTGCATTTAGAGTTCAAACATCAAGAGCTTGGGTAAAGTCCTACTAGCACTTTGTTGTTAAAGACCAGTAAGTAGATAAGTCCTACTAGCAATTTGTTGTTAAAGACTTGTAGGTGGTAAAGTCCTACTAGCATTGTATATGGATCCATATAATTTGTATTTATCATGTGATTGTGATACGTCCCAAGGTGTATCAATATACCAAAGTATATTGTACACAGAACAGTTGTAGAGGGGGGTGAATACAACTTTCATCGATCTTTACAAACTTTTAAATAAAACGTTTTAAGATTCAGATTATATATTAAGTAAGTAAAGAACATGAATCATTAAAACAGTAAAGCAGTAAAGTAAATGAAGCATTCTTGAACACAGATTGTGGTTTTCAATGTAATCCTTTATTAAGAAATAATCTATACAAAGAATTACAGGGTTGTTGCGGAATAAAGATAGCCTACAGATATCTAAACAACCCTTGAAATGACAAACTACAACCAATAAGTTTCTACTCAAGAGAATCAGCCCAAGCTGATTTCCAACAGACTAAGTTGTGTCTAAGAGCAAAGAAAACTTGTGTGAAGAATGATTCTCAGGAATATCACCCATATGCAATCAAGGAATGAGACTTTTATAGGCGAAAGCCCTTCTTCTCTTGGTATCCAATGTAGCCACGTATTAATCTTCTACTGGATGAGAAAGGAATATTTGATCGTGCCTTTCATGGTACTTGTGGTCCCCCACGTACTGACGCACATTCTTTCTCATCCAATAAGAGTATGGACACGCATATGTAAAACCAACCACCAACCTGGATCCTAGGATTCTTCCTAGTCACGTCATTTGTTTATCTTCAATCCAGGTTGTTATCTTCACTTGATTGTCAGACACAGATTGGGCCGTTTGTCAATGCACCAATCTGCCTAAGTATTTCCAAGCTGACTGCTAATCCCAAGCTGTCTTCCACTACCAGCTTGGTCTTCTATCTTCAATCCTCCTCTTCGACTTGGATTGAATGCTATAACATTGTTGATGCAGCTTGAATAACACTTGCTTCCACAAATTATTACAATACAAAACATGAAGCATGATCTGGGCTAGAAACAGATCGTAAGCTGTGTCAGCTTAGTCTGACCCAGATCAGATTACAAGAACCAAAAGATTATTAAGTGTTTATAAGTCAGATTTGTCATCACCAAATTTACAATGAACATTAGGACTCAACAGATTGTATGCAAGAGATATCATTGCATGCTCATGCTAATGGCTACATACCGATCTTGTTTGTTTGTTAGTGACTTGTGTATGCATTCACTAAGCGTTTGATTTATTCTTTTAGTCGTTATCCTTTTTATAGGTTGCCCCGGAAGTAAGAACAAAAGTACTTTAAAGAGTCTTGAGTTTTATTGTCAAATGAAAATAGATGTTAGTATCTTGGTTGTTTGACAAATTGGGTAAATGACCCGTTTGACGGTAATTTGTGTTTTTGATTGAATGAAAGCTTTTGAAGCATTTAGTTATGTGTTTCTATCCTAGTTAGAATGGTAAATTGAGTTGGAAAGTTTGGAGTCGAGTCGAGAAGTTGGAAATCATAAATAAGGCTTCGTTTTATTACTATCCGCCACCCACAGTCCTCGATGTTCACTTTTCTCGAGCATTCGTTTGACCCTTTTGAGTCTTAAATATTGTATACTAGTCTTATTACATCGTTTTAAGAACATTCCAAGTGTCACTTCTTGATTTAAAAAACAATTTGATTTTTGACGAAAATTGACAACATTTTTCTAAGTATAAAGTTGATTCAACTTTTTCGATATTTTTGAGTCAGATATGTTTGGGTCCTTTATTATATATTATTATAATTTATAATATTATGTTTAGTTAGTCATGATTAAAAATGTTTATAAATCACAATTTTATTAATTTACATCATTCGTGATCTAACTGTTTTTTATAATACCATAAACTATTAGTAATGTTGTGATTGTTAATATACCTTTTATTTACGATCTCGGTCAGTCCCGTACAACGTACTGGTTTAATTTAGTATCTTGTAAGTAATGAAATAATTTTATGTTCAGTAATAGATATTGTTTAATTTTATAAATACTCTTTTTAATAAATAACAAGTATAATAAATAAAAATATTAATTTATGTAATGATACGGAGTAACATAACATATAAACTAAAAATTAGTCACGCGCTTTTTTTCCTAAAAATATTTGAAATGTCCCTCCACATATTTGCTAAAAAATTGAAACTCCCACTATTTTTTTTTTCATGGACGGCAGATTTAAATCCCTTCCTATCCATAAAAAAAACCCCTCATCTCTTGTGTTCTTTATACAACAAAAACTCCTTTTCTTCTTTTTCATTCTTAGCCACCGCCCACCACCAAAAAACCCTCTCATCTCTATTATATAATTATGGCTACCACCATTACCGGCGGAAAAACACACACCGCCCCCCTTCGTCCTCTTGCGGCTGCGAAAAGATCCCACCACCGCCGGGGAAAAAACCCATTGTCGTTTCCATCTTTTCTTTACCTCGATATGGTTCGCCGTATAAAAGGACCTATATTTCTTTCGCTACAAACCGTCTCTGGAACTAAAAACAACTGTCTCGTTCTTGCCGGAAAAAAACAACCATCGCCGGAAAAAAACACCCATTCTTTGCTACAAACCGCCACCATTGACAACCCCCTTTCTCTCTTTTCTTGTAAGTTTTTTTGTTTCTTAACGTAATTGATTTTTAATCACTTTTTAACATAATTGATTGTTTGATATTTTTTACAGAATATTGTTTGTAATATGCATATACATGGTTATATGATGTATATTACTGATTTTAAAGATTTTCATCTTTTTCATGTTTTTAACAGGTAATTTTGTGCAATTGGATCTGAGAGCAAGAAACTTCAAGTATGTATGTGATATTGGTGTGTAATTTGGGTTGATGTTTTAATTATATATCTCTAATTGGGGAAGAGTATAAATATGTTTGTAAAATGAAAGTTTTGATGTTTTATTTGGGACAGTTTTAATTCTTCAATTATTGTTCATACTTGTTGATGTTGTTTATGGTAGTAGTGGTTGTTTGATGATATTGTGAATCTTTGATGATATGGTTTTTGTTTGATGATATTGTTATTTTTGTTGTTTTATAAATTCTGGAAATAGGTTTATTGACCCGTATGTAATATAATTTTATGTTTTTGTATATACAAAAAATAATTTTTTTTTTATAAAATAATTTAGTTATTGCAAGGACATGTCCTTGCAATAAGTTTCGTATTTACTATAGCAATATACATACAATAATACATTTAGACGTATATATAATACATTTATACGTACATAATACAGTTATAATATCATTTTTGTAAATAAAAATGTTTTTATTTATTTAATTTTTGTGAGGACTGTCCTCGCAAAAAGTTAATTTTCAATTCTTTTATTATTTTTTTTTCTCTAATATATGTTCTCGCTGTATCTTAAAAAAATTCTCGCTAAATACTTCTTGCGAGAAGGCTTTCGCGACAAAACTGTTGCGAGGACATGTCCTCGCTAAAAACCTATTGCGAGGACATCCGTCCTCCCTAAAAGTAATTTTTCTTGTAGTGTCTACTAACTAGGCATGAGCACGGTCAAAAGACCGAACCGGACCGGACCGGACCGATGTGGACCGAAGACCGAAGTGGCAGAAAAACGAAGACCGAAGACCGGCCCGATACCTGCTCGGGCGGTCCGGTCCGGGTCCGGGTTAGCCCGGGTCGGTTCGGTTATTTTTGGGTCAGACCGAAATACAATAAAAGATGGGCTTTTTCCTGCTGGGCTAAAGACAAATACCAGTTGGGCCAACGAAAAAAACCTGCTGGGCTAACATTTAAACCTGCTGGGCTAGTGAATCCAAACCAAAAAACCTGCTGGGCTCATTTCATGCATTGCAAAAACCTGCTATAATTCAATACATGCATATTATCAATATATATATAACATACCAACGCCAGTAGCCTTCAATTACAATATACAAAAGAAATGATACTTCACAGTTCACAATTTCACATGATACTTCATTAACATTACACTATTACAGTAGCCCAAAAGAAATGATCAAAGTTCACATTAGAAGATACAACCCTTTTTTTTAGTCATGGATTGTGGAGTGTGGAGCCGTGGAGACTGGAGAGGGAGGCTGGACCAAAAAAAACATCTCCTCAAAGCCCATTACCAATACATTCATAAGCCCATTATACACAAAAGCCCCAAATGAATTCGGTTCTCGGGTTATCGGGTCTGGACCGATTTCTGCCGGGTTTTGGACCGAACCGGACCGAACCCGAGATAACATGGAAATCCAGGACCGAAGACCGGACCGTTTGTGGCTCGGTCGGGCCGGTCCGGTTCGGTTTCGGGTCAGTCAATGTCGGGTCTCGGGTTTCAGGTCCAAATGCTCATGCCTAACAATTGCATATTGAAACAACACGTGAAATATATAAATAGTTATATACGAAGGTTATTTGAAATAAATATTTAAAGTTTGTTCAACTTATTTTAATGGATTTATCGTCATTGTTGTATTGTTTTTGTTACCGATATTGTTTGGATAAGTTATCGATGTTGTATCATAATCATAGGGTATAAACTTTAAACTTTTTTAGCTCAAGTTGGCTCAAACCCACAAGTGGTTAAAAACCGATTAAAACCGAAAAACCGAACCGAAAAAGACTCAAACCGAAAAAACCGAAACCGAAAAAACCGAAAACCAATGGTTTTAGATTTCAAAAACCGAATTATAGCGGTTCGGTTTTCGGTTTTAGTCAAAAACCGACCCAAACCGAACCGTACTCACCCCTAGCTAGCTTAAGTATTTTGTTTTTGACCTCTAATAAAATCTTCTGGTCCTTTTTGTAGGGTTGGAAACGATTATTTGATATTGCAACTTGAAATCTTTATAATCAAATTTTAGTGTTTGGGATTCTGATTACAAGTCAAATGATCGATTCCAGATTTGCACCTTATCTTCTGCTGGCTGAATTTAAAAAGAAAAACTTGATTTGTTCAAGAAGTACAAAGATTACTTACACACGCTTACCCACATGTATATTATTATTAATAAATACTAATAATGTTCAAAATTATTAGTAGAATATGTATGCTATATTTCTAAAAGTTGTTAACCATAGCTTATAAAAAGTAAACTTTTTAGTTGACAAACAGTCTTGATATGAATACTTCCACAATATGTTCAAAATTGTGTTACTTTTTTTATAAGGGTTATTTATTTGGAAATGTATTGAACTTTCACTCGTTGCCTTTTATATGTATTTATCTTTCAGACTGCATGCTATTGCTAATTTGCTATTGTGTGCACAAATGACTTAAAATGACTATATTACCCTTAATATTCTAAAAAACTTTTTATTATCTTATTCTATTCTAATTTTACGTTTGGAAACTAAACCCTTCCACCAAATCTGAACATACCAACCATGTAATACACTAACACATATCAATCAAAGCATTAACACTGAATGGGGAAGAAGAGTTGGGGAATTGTTTTTTTAGTGAAAGTTATATTAAAGTAAGACAAAATAAAATGAAACTATTAAGGGTCATGTAATCAACTTTAGTCATCTTATACATATAATAGGATGGAGTATAAAGATGAATGCATACAATAAGAAACCAAGGAAAGTTGAATGATTAAATGATTAGCCCTTTTTATTATTAGTTCACTAATTAATCAGAATTTTTGACACTCCCAGAAAGCTATTTATCTGACTATCACAGTTCTAAAAAGCAGAACCACAGTCGAATATTATCCCCTGCAGCAAGTGTTGTGATAATGAATTATGATTGTGAAATTTTAATAATATAATCAGTTTGAAAACGAACATCCACTCACTCCAAGCTCTCTGTCAATTTGTCATCTGCTAATATTTGTATCTTGCACAGGACAAAACATCCGTGCCTTATGAACCAGTCTACAGCGATGGTGAAGCAAGGTGACGATCTCCAATTTCCATCTAAAAGAATTTCCCATATTTGTCTTGATAGATTTTTATCAATACAATTTTTATACCAAGTTCATTTGTGTATTTTAATTGTTGATCGCCCATCATAATTTTTTTTGCTGATAACATTTGTCTCATATTCTTAAATTTAATCATTAAAGGCGATCCACGGGTCAAAGAAACAAATATTACCTGGATTACTCCTGAAACAACAGTTTGGATCAAAAATTCATCTAGGGTTCAAAAAGATGAATTAGCAATTGATATGGTTCTTGAAAAAGAAGCAGTGAAGAAAAATAGTGATGTGTGGAAGACGGTCTATTCATTAAGCTATTAATTAAGTTGAGGATTTTTCTCGACATAGTATACGCTTTTGAGTAAACTGTTCAGCTCTTTTCAACCTTGGTTAAAGGGATGATAAAGTTTAGAAATTTTATCTTTAGTAAAAAAAATATAATTCAGTAATTACTAATTACTGTAACAATGATTAAAATTACTGTAGTTTATGGACACCTGTCCGTTCTTCCAGGTCACACTCCTATTTTCATCCTCTATAATAGAAACGCGTTTTCTTGAGGAAAATGCATACTAAATCTTTATTCCATCTTTCTTTAATTCACTTAGTTCTTCATCTGCTAATTTGTTTTAAGCTATTCCGTTCACAATCAGCTTGTATTCTAACAGATCTCCGACTTTCTTTCTGGTAAGCTCATCTTAAATCATATACTATCTATTTATATTATGTAACTCATTTAACTTTTAATTCATGTTTGTTTAATAAATCAATATCGTTACGCCAAAGTTAATATTTGTTTGTTCATCATAAGACAATGAAAAATTCCGGTGCCTCTTCGAGCGATCCAAAAGGCAAAAGGCCAATGACTCAAGAGGATCTTGAAGATCTTGAAACAAATAGGGTCAAAAGGATTAAGCAGGAGGCCGTGATGTTAGGTATTTCCTTTGAAGATTACAAGGCGATGGTAGACGAAGATGTCCACCTTTTTGAGAAACAAACTTCTGAAGATGAAAAGTTAGCAAAACTTTTATCTAAATTTTTAGAAGAGGAGGAATCTATTCTTGTGAACCGTCAAATAAAAGAAGATGAAAAGTTTGCAAAAGCCTTAGCTCAGCAAGAAAAAGATAACCTCTTACAAAGGGAGAAGTCCATTTTCGCCATGTCATCTGAAGAAGAAGAAGAAAGTGAAGAAGAAGAAGATCCTAATGTTCAATCCCTTAGGAGAAGAAAAAGAAATGTGCTGGGGGAAGCAACATGTCAGGGTCGAGCTCTGACAGAACTCCTAATTCTTGAAATCAAGAGGGATTTTATAGAAATATTTGGAATCTGTTATAAATTTTTGTGTTATAAATCAAATCTTAAGTTGTCCAGGATGTGTTTTTAATTAGAATAATATTGTTGATAATGTTTCTTATGTATTTGTTATGTCAATTGTCTGACCAAAATTTATTGTAGATAAGAAGAACTCAATATAATCATGGACGCATGGCAAAACCCGATGATTGGTACTAGTGAATGGGGAACATCAATCGATGATTTTTGTCAAGACTGGCTTCTCCAAAATACAGTACCAACATCACAGTTAGAACCCCCAACAGAAAATGTCAGTGCATCGTTCCCAACTCTTGTTGATGCAGTACATCATGGAGTTTCATCTCCAATCCCAATGAACCCTTTATATCAAAACTTCTCTTTCGATACACCAGAAGCAACATTCCAACCGGAACCATCATTCCAACCAGAATCTTCCGAGGAGGGTAACAGGGCACCAGGCAAACGTCCAATGTCAGACTCGCCCACACTATACCCCAATCCAATTAGTGACACATATAATGAGGTCTCAACCTCGAACAGGGTGGAACCGGTTGATACGATAATGAATCATGGACCAGAGTTTGAGAAGCTCGTAGAAGACTCATGGGCTTATATTTGCAAGCTTTATAGCTGTAAGAAAAGATCCGCAGAAGTATCGTCCTCGAAAGCCCAAAGAAATGTAAGGTCGAAAAGGTCTTACCAGTTTGTGAAAACTAATACTACTTTGGTAGTATTTGGAGAAGAAATGAACATATCAGAGATGCCAACACCGATATGCTCATGCACAGGGATACCTAGGACCTGTCGCGGGTGGAGTACAGAGGGATGGACCTCCACTTGTTGTACAGCTGCTCTTTCCATGTATCCGTTGCCAACATATATCGGGCCAAGTCGTATTGTAAGGTTGCCGGGGAGAAGAATGGGTTGTAGTACATTCTCAAAGGTCATAGAGAAATTATTGTTAGCAGGGTACGATCTCGATTGTCCAATTGACTTGAAGGATCATTGGGTTAAACATGGGACTAACAAGTATGCATTGAATAGATAAATGTGTGATCTTCTTAGATTCAGGAATTTGGCTACTCAAACTATAAAGTAGGATTACATAAATAGTTAGTGATTTTCGTATGTCTATTTCCCTCTTTTCTTTATTGCGAAATTTATATATAATTTGTTTGTAGTTAACACTTTTATTATTGCTTATATCAAAATAGTCTGATAAAGCCATCATACTTTATCTTGTTCCATCAAGATCCAGATATCTTATTTGTTGTCGGCCATTTTGAAAATTTATTTTCATTTGACGTCATTGCTTACGTTATATGAGCGAATAGTACCTCTCAGTAAAATCATGTATTCTTATTCTAGGTACAAGGCCAATATAAGGTGAAATCTACGGGACTTGATTCCTGCATATAATCACTTAAGTTCATAATCTTCTACTACTATCCTGTTTGCTCTTTTCCAGCCATTTTCTTGAACACATTCATCAAATTACTAACCTAAGCTCCATGTTCGTAAAAAAAATGCCTCTTAACACACTAAATCTGTTAATATTTCATAATATCTCACTTTACTTAAACATTATAGTCTTCAAAAATCTTGGCTCATTCTATCAGTCAATTGTAACTATAAGTTTGAACTAAGTCTGTAGTTCATAATGAGTCCTTGGTCTATAATTATAGTTTATAAGCATCTTAATAACCAGGTATTCTAGTTCTTATTCTCATACTGTTATTTCAACAATGACTAATAATTGTAGATAATTATAAGTAATATGGCTTAGACATGGGTCATCCTATATACTTTGATAATGCTTATAATATAGAGCGCACCAACGGTCAGCCCATCACATTACCAACTCGTCCAAAATACCCTATGTCTGTACTACCATTTCAATTAACATAGATTTCAAGTCCACACAAATTTTAACAAGTTAGGTCTCACAATTCACACCCGAATATCAAAATTGACCCTCAAGTAACACACAATTTTCCACATCAAGTCCTTCTAAATCATTGCATGAATATGGTTATCTCTACGGGGATATTATCATGGCAATAATCTAAGGCTTCATCAATCATATAATTTACCATCAACAATACAATCACGAATCATTCAACACGATATAAAGGGGGTCAAGTCATAACAAGGCGGGTAAAGCATAGTCCGAATCTTAACCTCAACATTCAATACATTAAAGATGTTTGTATACAGGGTGTACCAGCGGCTAACCCTCCACACCGTTAATATATTGAATGGATGTCGGGATTCAGTTCCGTTATGCTTTCTAAGTATTGGTCAGGTATGTATACAGGGTGTACCAGCGGCTAACCCTCCACCTAACCAACACTCATTAAGCATACCGGGTTACCTACTATACTTTATCCACGAGGCGCAATCCACGAGATCATTAACTTTATATGACATAGGATAACCATAGATTTGTTGATCAGGCGCCTCTAGGGTTATCGAGTGTTATACTCTGTTAATGCCATCGTTTCACTTTGCTGGGGGACAAATAATAAATACTTCCAAGATTCCACACATTAACGTTTATCACAATAATTCCACAATTCACGGTGTATCCCGACACTATCATATACGTCCATCAAGTTGTCACATAACAATCAAGTCATCAAATCATAATAAACCTACGAACTCCGTTTAAACAATTTTTATGCATCATACAGTTCACGTTGCACACAAAATTTCCTACCATGCATGCTATTATGAAATGTGGGTGCAATGGCTATAGACTAGGTCAATCCACCTAGCTCTCTACAACCACGGCTCTGATACCATTCTGTAACACCCCAACATGGCGGAATCATGGGTATCACTTAGAAAAGCACAGCACGACATGGAAATTATGTAGAGTCAAACTATATGCATTCATAGGATTGAAACAATCCACAAACTCACTCAAATGTATACAATAATCAACATCAATCAAAGATACACACTCAATCAATATTAAATGGAAATGTTTAAATGATAGTAGTTGATCCTAAGCATAACCCATTAAAGGGAAATAAGGATCACGGATCCAGAAAGTCCAAAGCAAGTCCATTCTTAGCAATGCAAACACAATATCATCCATTTTGTCTCTGATTAACCTGATTACCTGAAAAGTGTACTAAAATGCGTTAACATAAAGTTGGTGAGTTCGTAGGGACAAGTAACAGGAAACAAAGTATGTCGGGATAACAACCGTTAACGATAAGCGAGGATTAGAATATCTAATCATATCCAAAGAAACCCTAAAAGGTTTCACATTAGCACAGTTCAATACAATCAATGTTTCAATATCAATATCATTATACATTACACCATTTAAACATTAACCAATACGCCTAACATGATATATCATTAACATGATAATCAAAGCGACAATAATCATTAACCAATACGCCTAACATGATATATCATTTACATGATAATCAAAGCGACAATCATCATTAACCAATACGCCTAACATGATATATCATTTACATGATAATCAAAGCGACAATCCATTAACCAATACGCCTAACATGATATATCATTTACATGATAATCAAAGCGACAATCATCAATAACATTCACATCAACAATTAACAATTAAGCAATTGACATCTCGGTCCATATCATAACAAGTGAATCAACCAAACAAATACGATGCACATACACTTCTTTCAATTCTACTTTAAAGGAATCATCGATGCTTATATATAGGGTCACCCGCAGCCTTCCCACCACATCTACTACTCATAAAAAGTATTGTCACACCCCATAATAATGCGGAAGGGTACGAGGTGCAACATTCATGAAATCACAACACAAGGCATAATGAACGACTATAAAGGAGTCGTTTTGAAAACATTTCATTTAACATAAGTTCATTGTCTTGAAACATTGGAAATACATTATGGAAAAACATTACAATAATTTAAAGAGTATTTTTAGGGATTCTAAATCCTCGATAGGTGGTGCTATCATTGGTTTCGACAACAATGATAACTTGAACAAAAGTAAAGTCTTTTCCATGATAAAAACGAAACATCAACTCCAAGTGGCGAAATAGTCTTATGTGAATCCTACCGTGCATCTTACGGACCTGAGATACATGCTAAAATGGGTCAACAATAATGTTGGTGAATTCATAGGGGTAAATAAGTAATTTGCATGAAACCACAAGATTTAAGTGTGACCATTGCTGACCCGCAATGTCGTGTAGCCATTGTTCAAAAACAATGCTAGGAAAAATATAATGTATATATTGTACTAAGCTCATGAATTGAAACTCGACGGTAATAAGTAACATTGTGCCTCGGCAAGTATTTGATCCATAATACTTGGGAATCCAAATATGCATGCATTCGTTCGACCATCACCGGTCAAGTTGGTGCGACCAACCCGAATGGGGGTGTCAACCCAAATAGTACTATTCATCATATCTCGTTTAAATCCATAACTAACAATTCATGATGGGAGGACTTTAATGGGGATCAATGCAACTTAGACAATCATCATATACATAGTTTGGTACTTGTGTTCCACATATAAAACATAGAGCATGCATCTCACCCAAAATAGTAAGAAAGAATGGGCTATGAACTCACCTTAGTTTCAAGTAGCAACAATTTGCAAATAGAGAATCTTCTCGAATGTGTTAACCTATAGAAATAAAATATAAACTTGTCTTAACAATCTATGCTATTATGTTCCTAGTGAATTTTCCTTATTCTTCCAAATAATATTGTTATAATACATTTTCTTAAAAATGTTTTCTTATGTGATAATCGTTAGGGTTGTCCACGTGCTAGTTGGAGTTGGTCTTTCATGGGTTTATATATATTAATATAATAATATAATAGTAATAATAATAATAGCGATATCATGACTATTCTCCCACACAACCCATACACGTGAAATGGCAAAAAAGTATGGTTGCGTGTTGAAATAAATCATAACATGGCATTCGCGATCATTCTCCCTCACAACCCATACGAGTGCACCGGTTTCCATAATAGGAGTTGGGCAATTGTCAATTAAGTATGGTTGTGAGTTGGAATAACCACGAATTAAAATTATAAAAATATAAATATGTCGCCGCACAACTTTGCACCAACATTCTAAATAGAAGCTGGGCATGGTGGGTCTATATATAAATATAATATAATCATATAGGTCATGTTTGCACCCGAAGCGTGCTAAGTCACCGCACACTTTGCACCGATGTCCTAAATAGGAGGTGGGCATGGTGGGTCAAGTTATATTAATAGATATATATATATATATACGTATATAACATATATATAATATATATATATATACGTCTATAACATATATTAATATATATAAACATAGTTATTTAGTGGGCATTTAACTAGCACGTTTTCCAAACTTCACTAACATAGATTATCACAACAATGATTATACTTAAAGCATGCTTTTATATTTCCAAGAAAAGGCTAATCATTATGCATGTTGGGATTATTGTCATAAAGGCATTACTTGGAAGAGGGAATAATCACCTAGGAAATATATAACAATTAAATACATGTAATGATTATTACCCAAATTAAATTATTTAGATTAAATCAAACATTAAGTAATTTCTTAGTTTTCCAATAAAAATTTCTATTTTCAAATAATACTGTGCATGCATGTCGGCTGCCCTTTTGGATTTGTAATACAAAGTTTAGAAGTTCAAAAGTCACTTTTGTTTTTCGGCTTTACATTTCGGCCGAAGTCCATGGCCATAAGAAAAGAATTTGTTTCAGTTTTAGGGCAGCCTAAAAGGCGACATTTCAGACCCTTCGATAGTGACAAAATGTTGGTGGTTCGTGGTGGGCTGAAAGGTGGTGGAGGGTGGTGGTTCGCGGTGGTGTTTAACCGAAAAGAAAGGAAGGATACTAGAAACTTAGCATGGTCGAAACCTAACATCACAAAAGACTTAGGGACAAGTAAACAACCTGTTGAAAGGTTAACAAGTCTGAATATGGTGGCTGTTGGCGGTTGTTGATGGTGGTTCGCGGCTGCGAGAAACAAAAACGGGTAAGAAAACGTTTTTAAAGTTTAAGGCATGATACATGAAGCATGGGTAGTTATGTAACGACCTGTTTTGATGTCTAGATGTTTCTCCTTCCTTCTGGATGTCTCGGGGTGGTGGTGGCGCGGTGGTTGCGTGGCTGCGACGGGAAAGAAAAGAGAAAAAGAAAGCAAAATATTAGGGTTTTTAGAGAGAAAGATCAAATGGGTTTGCTTGGAAGTTTGTTACTTACGTTTCTCTACCTTTCTGGACGTTAATGGAGTTGAATGGTGGTGGCTGGAAGTGGGGAAAGCAGCGGCGGCGGGACGGCGGGCAGCAGCAGCAGCGGTGGTCTCGCGGTGGTGATGGAGTGTTTGGTGTTTAGGGTTGAAGAAAAGCTACTAGGGTTGATGGGGGTGGCTGCCGGGTTTGTTTTCCGGCGAGAGGGAGGCGGCAGGCGGCGGTTGAGGGTGGCTGGAGTGGTGGCCGGCGGTTGGGGTGAAAGAGGGAGGAAGAAGATGAATAGTCTTTGGCTTTTGAGTTGTTTTTGTTTGTTGTGAGAAAGACTTCACGTGGGGATGTCAGTAGGTGTGTATGAGGCGTGCACAAAAATATGGCAGGGAATTATACTACAATCTTATAAGAGTAGTCAAGTGGGTTTGGGGCATGGCTTGGGCTTGGGCTATCCGAAAATGGAACGGGCCAAGAGTATGTGGGCTTATTTTTAGTCTAGCAATTTATTTAGTCCAAGACTTGAACTAGTTAGTTGATCCATGTATTTTTTCTAAATAACATATATATTATTTTGTATAAATTTTTAGTTGGGAACTAAAAATAACATGTCATGTTTTTATAATTCATGTTTTTATAACTTGTGTCAATTATTATTACTGCAAATAAGAACGTTCTTTAATTATTTAGTAACTATATAACGACATATATTTCGTATGGCATTTTTACTAACGAAAGAGATCTTAACTAGATACATATTGTCACATAAAAATCATATATCACAAAAATGCATATTATGGAGGTCCTCCTTGACCGGTTCATCAACCCGATGAATGTGTGTCGGCATCGTTATTTTATAACGACGTTTGATCATGTTGACACATAATAATTTAAATATCACATATTTAAATTTAACTTTCTATAAATAGCACATGAATAGTAAACTTTCTAAGTTTAGCTAACCTCAAATTTGGCGGTTGTCACAAGTATAATTGTCTTCCATGTATGTACAACTATCCAAAGTACAACAAGTATTCATAAACGAAATCATAATTAACCGAGCAACAAGTCAATACATTAAACAAACAATCAATCAACAAGAATGTACACTTTTCAGCCCGAATCTCAATTGAGTAGGGAGGGTTTACGAAACTCACCTGAAATGCCTGTCAGATAGTAGGAGGTATGTAACAGTCTGAAATGTACCCGAATATCCCAAACGTATTAGCCTTCGGTAAAGGAAACTGTATAGAATAACCCATTTTAATAGAATTATCAGTTTAGTAAGAAACTGACGGATGAAGGACTAAAACTGCAAACAGTTTAACGGTTCAGGACTGAAACTGTCAGAAATCTAACGGTTTAGGACTGAAAGTGTCAGAAAATCTAACGAAGTTAACGGTCAGGTTATAATTTATAATTCTTGTTTTTAATTCAACATGGGAAGCTTATAAAGAGTTTAATAACATGTTTAATGATTAAGTAACCTGTTTTTAACGAAGCTTGATGATGAATGATGATAGCAAAAAGGTGGTGGCTCGTAAAGATTTCATGACTTTTATATATTTAAGGTTTAGTTAGTAAATAAATGAGCATGGATCGACTTACACACCTTACATGCACTCGAGCAGCAGTTTAACATCATAGTAGCAGTGGTATAGTAACACGATCAGTAGTTTAATCACTTAATGGCAGTGGTGGTTCGGTGGTTCATGACGGAGATGATGATGAATAGTAACAGTTTAGCAACAGCAGCCGTAAACAACAACAACAAGAAGATTCATTATGGCTAGTTATGGTTCGGTGGTAACAATAATGAATAGCAGCAGCATCAAGCAACGAGTTATGAAGATGCACCGAGTTTACTTGAAGAACCCATGCATCGTACTTATATTCAAGAATTGAAGTACCGAGTTTATGTTTTTATGAAGTACCGAATTTAACTTACAGAATTTAGATGGCTCCGAGTTTACTAAACACCGAACTTAAATGAGGAGCATGCACCGAGTTTATGATTCAGGCAGTGAAGTCAGCAGTAAGACCGAGTAGCAGCTTTCGGTGGTGTGGTGCTAACTGCAAAACATAGCAGCAAGCAGTCGCCGTACAGTAGCAGGAGTGGTGATGATGACAAGCTTGTTCAAACAGTGGTACAACTCGAAGGTAGCAGCAGCTTTCGGTGGTGGAGAAGAAGGAGATAACCGTGGTAATGGTGGTGCTCGGTGATGAAACCGTAGCAGAAAAGCAGCATGGTGATGTTAATGGGTGATGGTCAAATGGTGTTGAACTGTTTCATATATGAAAATAGGTTTTTCGGTTGGGATGATGATAATCACCTTCATATCTATATCTATATATGTGATATATTTATATATGTATGTATGTGTGTGCCGAGTGGGAAAGGAAATAGCCATGGTGGGTTTACTTGGCAATGAAACTAGCAGCAGCCGTGGTTCTTGCAGGCAGCAGTAGTAAGCAGTTGAGAAGTTGGCAGCCGTGGGTGTTCAAGGTGGTGCGTGGTTAGCTCCTATATCTATATCTTTACTTATGTATATATGTATGTAATCAGTATGTATATATATATATTTGTAAGGTGGTGAAGCTTTAATGGTGGTTGATGATTGAGCCGACATAAACAAAAAGAATACCTATAATATAATATCTATATATGTATATAATAAGAGAAAGAAGTTCAAAGAGAGAAAACAACGTGGGAGGAAAGAGGAAAAAAATTCATCAAGGAGAAATGGAGTTGTCGAACTATTCCACTAGAAAGAAAAAGAAACTTGACAAAGAATCACGGATACTTCATCAGTTTATAATTATATGCCGACAGAGATACCATTTAATTAATAATCATTATTTGCTAAATGTTTAACCCGTGATTTAATCTAAAAAGTTGACGTCATTTTGTCAAACTTTAAATTTGATCTTATTAAGGCTTTAGACATAATACCTTATGATTTTTATATCCTTCATTAGTCGTCTTTTATCAAATTTATAAAGTAAAGACGTATCGTTGATTCTTATATCTTTATACAATTAGATGTCCATATTTTTCTGTAAGTCGTAAAATAAATATTTTTATTTCTTATCATTTAATAAGTTATTTCAAAGCATTTTTGCGAGTTGTTACATTATTCCCCAGTTAAAAGGATTTCGCCCTCGAAATCTAGATTGTATTGAATAAAATTATACTTAAACTTGATTTACGTTTTATCTCAATGACAATAAATCGATATTAGAGGACATGGCATCTAAGTATCTATTCTACATTAGACAATCACACATAATTAACAGAAAGATACAAGGCGCATCCCTAATTGATGCCTTCTACTCTCAACAGAGTAGGATGAACTCATATGATTCTAAATAGAATCCTTCTACTCTCAACAGAGTAGGATGAACTTGCACACAATCCTCCACAGGATTATCATTTAGAGATAGCATATATAAACATTCTACAATTTGTACATACTTAATAACCAACAACATGTATTCCTATAGTATAGTATAGATGATTTGTCTAGACACAGGTAAGTCTGACTAAGGCACTATACAGGATTCAAATTTATTTCTCTTTCCATATTTGACCGTTAGAAACGGCTCTTTCTTAGACTATAAAATAAGATAACAAGCCAGATCTCTCCATTCATATTAACTTAACATTTTTCCTTACTTCAGAATCTAACCAAAATCCAAAACTCATATCAAAAATGTTGAGCCCCTTCCTAATCGTGATTTACATAATTATTATAGCTTGGTTACTTACTGTAGCTCAACTTCCATTGGATGAGGCTATTCAGTGGTTAGTCGCGTTCGTTCTTGGCGTGGTTCCCTTACTGTTTGTCGCCACCTGGGTTTCTTTGTATGGTTTTTAAATATGTTGTATCCCTAATTGTTGTATTTCCGCTTAAATAATGTAACAAGTTTCACTTGTATTGTACGAATAATGAAATACAACTTTCTTCGCTCTCTTTTGAGGATTGTTGTCGATTAGGGAAATTCCCCAGTTAAAAGAATTTCCCATATTTGTCTTGATAGATTTTTATCAATACAATTTTTATACCAAGTTCATTTGTGTATTTTAATTGTTGATCGCCCATCATAATTTTTGCTGATAACATTTGTCTCATATTCTTAAATTTAATCATTAAAGGCGATCCACGGGTCAAAGAAACAAATATTACCTGGATTACTCCTGAAACAACAGTTTGGATCAAAAATTCATCTAGGGTTCAAAAAGATGAATTAGCAATTGATATGGTTCTTGAAAAAGAAGCAGTGAAGAAAAATAGTGATGTGTGGAAGACGGTCTATTCATTAAGCTATTAATTAAGTTGAGGATTTTCTCGACATAGTATACGCTTTTGAGTAAACTGTTCAGCTCTTTTCAACCTTGGTTAAAGGGATGATAAAGTTTAGAAATTTTATCTTTAGTAAAAAAAAAAAAATTCAGTAATTACTAATTACTGTAACAATGATTAAAATTACTGTAGTTTATGGACACCTGTCCGTTCTTCCAGGTCACACTCCTATTTTCATCCTCTATAATAGAAACGCGTTTTCTTGAGGAAAATGCATACTAAATCTTTATTCCATCTTTCTTTAATTCACTTAGTTCTTCATCTGCTAATTTGTTTTAAGCTATTCCGTTCACAATCAGCTTGTATTCTAACAGATCTCCGACTTTCTTTCTGGTAAGCTCATCTTAAATCATATACTATCTATTTATATTATGTAACTCATTTAACTTTTAATTCATGTTTGTTTAATAAATCAATATCGTTACGCCAAAGTTAATATTTGTTTGTTCATCATAAGACAATGAAAAATTCCGGTGCCTCTTCGAGCGATCCAAAAGGCAAAAGGCCAATGACTCAAGAGGATCTTGAAGATCTTGAAACAAATAGGGTCAAAAGGATTAAGCAGGAGGCCGTGATGTTAGGTATTTCCTTTAAAGATTACAAGGCGATGGTAGACGAAGATGTCCACCTTTTTGAGAAACAAACTTCTGAAGATGAAAAGTTAGCAAAACTTTTATCTAAATTTTTAGAAGAGGAGGAATCTATTCTTGTGAACCGTCAAATAAAAGAAGATGAAAAGTTTGCAAAAGCCTTAGCTCAGCAAGAAAAAGATAACCTCTTACAAAGGGAGAAGTCCATTTTCGCCATGTCATCTGAAGAAGAAGAAGAAGATCCTAATGTTCAATCCCTTAGGAGAAGAAAAAGAAATGCTGCTGGGGGAAGCAACATGTCAGGGTCGAGCTCTGACAGAACTCCTAATTCTTGAAATCAAGAGGGATTTTATAGAAATATTTGGAATCTGTTATAAATTTTTGTGTTATAAATCAAATCTTAAGTTGTCCAGGATGTGTTTTTAATTAGAATAATATTGTTGATAATGTTTCTTATGTATTTGTTATGTCAATTGTCTGACCAAAATTTATTGTAGATAAGAAGAACTCAATATAATCATGGACGCATGGCAAAACCCGATGATTGGTACTAGTGAATGGGGAACATCAATCGATGATTTTTGCCAAGACTGGCTTCTCCAAAATACAGTACCAACATCACAGTTAGAACCCCCAACAGAAAATGTCAGTGCATCGTTCCCAACTCTTGTTGATGCAGTACATCATGGAGTTTCATCTCCAATCCCAATGAACCCTTTATATCAAAACTTCTCTTTCGATACACCAGAAGCAACATTCCAACCGAAACCATCATTCCAACCAGAATCTTCCGAGAAGGGTAACAGGGCACCAGGCAAACGTCCAATGTCAGACTCGCCCACACTATACCCCAATCCAATTAGTGACACATATTATGAGGTCTCAACCTCGAATAGGGTGGAACCGGTTGATACGATAATGAATCATGGACCAGAGTTTGAGAAGCTCGTAGAAGACTCATGGGCTTATATTTGCAAGCTTTATAGCTGTAAGAAAAGATCCGCAGAAGTATCGTCCTCGAAAGCCCAAAGAAATGTAAGGTCGAAAAGGTCTTACCACTTTGTGAAAACTAATACTACTTTGGTAGTATTTGGAGAAGAAATGAACATATCAGAGATGCCAACACCGATATGCTCATGCACAGGGATACCTAGGACCTGTCGCGGGTGGAGTACAGAGGGATGGACCTCCACTTGTTGTACAGCTGCTCTTTCCATGTATCCGTTGCCAACATATGTCGGGCCAAGTCGTATTGTAAGGTTGCCGGGGAGAAGAATGGGTTGTAGTACATTCTCAAAGGTCATAGAGAAATTATTGTTAGCAGGGTACGATCTCGATTGTCCAATTGACTTGAAAGATCATTGGGTTAAACATGGGACTAACAAGTATGCATTGAATAGATAATTGTGTGATCTTCTTAGATTCAGGAATTTGGCTACTCAAACTATAAAGTAGGATTACATAAACAGTTAGTGATTTTCGTATGTCTATTTCCCTCTTTTCTTTATTGCGAAATTTATATATAATTTGTTTGTAGTTAACACTTTTATTATTGCTTATATCAAAACTTCTCTCTCGATACACCAGAAGCAACATTCCAACCGGAACCATCATTCCAACCAGAATCTTCCGAGGAGGGTAACAGGGCACCAGGCAAACGTCCAATGTCAGACTTGCCCACACTATACCCCAATCCAATTAGTGACACATATTATGAGGTCTCAACCTCGAATAGGGTGGAACCGGTTGATACGATAATGAATCATGGACCAGAGTTTGAGAAGCTCGTAGAAGACTCATGGGCTTATATTTGCAAGCTTTATAGCTGTAAGAAAAGATCCGCAGAAGTATCGTCCTCGAAAGCCCAAAGAAATGTAAGGTCGAAAAGGTCTTACCACTTTGTGAAAACTAATACTACTTTGGTAGTATTTGGAGAAGAAATGAACATATCAGAGATGCCAACACCGATATGCTCATGCACAGGGATACCTAGGACCTGTCGCGGGTGGAGTACAGAGGGATGGACCTCCACTTGTTGTACAGCTGCTCTTTCCATGTATCCGTTGCCAACATATGTCGGGCCAAGTCGTATTGTAAGGTTGCCGGGGAGAAGAATGGGTTGTAGTACATTCTCAAAGGTCATAGAGAAATTATTGTTAGCAGGGTACGATCTCGATTGTCCAATTGACTTGAAAGATCATTGGGTTAAACATGGGACTAACAAGTATGCATTGAATAGATAATTGTGTGATCTTCTTAGATTCAGGAATTTGGCTACTCAAACTATAAAGTAGGATTACATAAACAGTTAGTGATTTTCGTATGTCTATTTCCCTCTTTTCTTTATTGCGAAATTTATATATAATTTGTTTGTAGTTAACACTTTTATTATTGCTTATATCAAAACTTCTCTTTCGATACACCAGAAGCAACATTCCAACCGGAACCATCATTCCAACCAGAATCTTCCGAGGAGGGTAACAGGGCACCAGGCAAACGTCCAATGTCAGACTTGCCCACACTATACCCCAATCCAATTAGTGACACATATTATGAGGTCTCAACCTCGAACATGGTAGGACCGATTGATACGATAATGAATCATGGACCAGAGTTTGAGAAGCTCGTAGAAGACTCATGGGCTTATATTTGCAAGCTTTATAGCTGTAAGAAAAGATCCGCAGAAGTATCGTCCTCGAAAGCCCAAAGAAATGTAAGGTCGAAAAGGTCTTACCACTTTGTGAAAACTAATACTACTTTGGTAGTATTTGGAGAAGAAATGAACATATCAGAGATGCCAACACCGATATGCTCATGCACAGGGATACCTAGGACCTGTCGCGGGTGGAGTACAGAGGGATGGACCTCCACTTGTTGTACAGCTGCTCTTTCCATGTATCCGTTGCCAACATATGTCGGGCCAAGTCGTATTGTAAGGTTGCCGGGGAGAAGAATGGGTTGTAGTACATTCTCAAAGGTCATAGAGAAATTATTGTTAGCAGGGTACGATCTCGATTGTCCAATTGACTTGAAAGATCATTGGGTTAAACATGGGACTAACAAGTATGCATTGAATAGATAATTGTGTGATCTTCTTAGATTCAGGAATTTGGCTACTCAAACTATAAAGTAGGATTACATAAACAGTTAGTGATTTTCGTATGTCTATTTCCCTCTTTTCTTTATTGCAAAATTTATATATAATTTGTTTGTAGTTAACACTTTTATTATTGCTTATATCAAAATAGTCTGATAAAATATATACTGTTCATCAAATTTCATACAAAATATCCAAAACTGAAACATATACCCAAAAATTCAATAAAATTTCAACAACAAACAAGGATCGACTTGTACGTTCTCACTTGCAACTCAGCCACCCTTTTGCTCTTCCGATTCCCTTTCAGCTATCTTTTTCTACCTCTTTACGTCTTTTAAAGTAATTGGACCTGTGAAGTTAAACACATAAAAATGAATAACCAACAAAGTTGTTTGCAAACAGTGTCTTACTTTGTTATAATAACAAAGGCAACATATATCAAACAACCCCAACAATTTAAACTCCTAAATGATAATCATAATAACCACAAACTAATATTTACAAAAACTAATACTAATAATAAGCTTAAGATAATGTCAGAGTACTTATCCATTCTAATCGGCCAAATAAAACAACTAAACCCATCATCTTTTCATATAAAAGCCAACATCAAATGAAAAATAACAAAAGTCAAATAATGAAAGTCGATGTTGAAAATATTGATTGCAAGATAAGACCAGAAAACAATACCAAGATCTAAAATACAACAGTCAAAAAACCAAAAATTAAATAGAAGCTTGAACAAGTGATGCCAGATGTTGACCAGCTTTTCATAAGCGCTTGAAATCGATAAATATACACTATTAATAGATTTAAATAATAACAACAACTAAAGTCATAAAGCTTTAAATTTAAAAGAAAAATGCCAAAAACTATTAGATCTATAATAAATATATAAATAAATAAAACCTGATAAAAGCTTTCCCCTTTACCGTGTGGGGGTATTCAGGTAGAAAGATTAAGCGGTTGTGACTCACATGGAGTTCAGATCTGAAGGAATCGAAAAAAGAATTGTTTAGACATGGATTTAAACAACAAAAGCAAAAACATTTAGATTAGGTGATGGCTTCTTGGAGTTACTGATGTTGGCTACCACATCAGATTCTTTGAAGGTTGAAAAAGATGATAAGTGGGCTTTGAATAATATAATGATAAGAAAGATCGGAGGTCGTTTTTTTGATGACTTTTTCCCGGTCGACGGCTGAATGCAGAAGAAGAGAATAAGATATGAGAGGGTGAAAGGGGTTTTTTGGTGGGTCTCAATTATTAGATATGAGAGGTTATGGGCCATTCTAAAAAAAAGGAGGGATATATGAAAGGGTTTTAATTTTTTTGCAAAAAAAGTATTTGGTTTCAAAATTTTTTAGAAAAAATTGGAGGGATATGAACGGGGTTTAACTTTTTGGAAGAAAAAATAGAGGGATATTTGAAGGGGTTTCAAAACTTTTTTGATACGAGTAGAAAAAGTGAGATATCTGATATGGGTTTTCATTTGTATTTGGGTTTATTAATGGAAAAATAATCATATCTTTCTCTCTTTTTTTTTTACAAGTAAATAATATAATCATATTTACGAATTATTTATATTTTTATTATCATTATCTATAACTATAAGATATACTCTCCGTCATTAGTTCATCTAAATAGATAATTTTATTTATATTTAAATTAGATACTATTTATTTGTACACTCATATCAATTTAATCCTTACATGCAGTTTGTTAGTGGCAAATTTCTTTATATCGATGACGGGGGACAGTTGTGATATTTTTAGAACAACAAAATCTGGTCAACTCTTGTTTTTTTCTTTTTTCCGAACAACAGCATTTCATTAGAATAAAACTAGCAAGAAGCTAGCAAAATTACACCAGATTACACAACAATAAGGAGTTACAATTTGAGATGACACCAATCCGCCCAAGAGATGCTTTTAAACGAGAGCATCCGAAGATATCCAGAAGAACGTATATCCGTAACAATTTTTGCAATGGAAAGAGTTGAATTGGAGTATAATATCTCGTTCCTCGCTTTCCAGATAGCCCAAATAGACGTTAAAATAATTGATTACACAACTTTTTTTCCTTTTTGACTCCAACCGCCAGTTGTTGTTATATGAGAGAAGATCCCGAACTGAAAAAATGATCAGAGGGATGTTGCACCAACTAGAAACAAAGTTCCAGACTACCACAAATTGACGTGTTAAAAACACTAGGAATAGGTGCTCCGAGGATTCTTCCGCTTCCAAACATAATGGACAAAGCGTAGAGACAAAATTAATATTTCTGCTTTTCAAAGCTAATAGAGTTGGAATTCGATCCATCTCAAGCCCCAAGCAAATATATTGACTTTTTTTGGAACAAAGTTATTCCATTCTAGCCGGAAAGCTGTTTGTACTGGATGTGTCAACAAGACACCTTTCATCGACTTGACCGAGAAACACCCCGAATCATCTTTAACCCAGACCCAAGAATCAGGAGAGCTACTAGGTGAGAAAGGTAGCAGCAATGCCATGAGATTTCCAAACTCATAACTTTCAACACTGTTAAGATTAATGTTTCCAACGCCACTTCCAATAGCAAATTTGAGATGGAATATCCAAGTCAAAACAGTCAGCAACATGTATCGATTGTTTTTTTCTATCGCAAATAGTTCGGAAATAAATCTTGGAGCGGGTCTGTAGTGACCCAGCAATCAATCCAAAAGCGAACTTGGTCTCCCAACCTTTCCTTTTATTACACTAATATAAGTGTTCATACGCAATAATGAAAAAATGTGTTTGCAAAATAAGTGATTATCTGCGTTTTAGAGAAAACGCAGTTTTAGAAAAGCAGGTAGGGACATGTTTTTTTCAAAACGCAGTTTTTAAACGCATAATCTATTTTATAAACGCAAACACAAACACCCCCTAATACTTTTAACATTCATTGTATTCATTTTTTTTTCTAATAATTGGGCCTAATGGGCCCAATATGTTCAATAGTTCGTTTGGGATAACAAACAATGTTTAGGGCCCAATAGGCCCATCGAGTGAAAGACGAACACACACATCGTTTGGCCCATTTATACAAATGATGAACATGTTTGGCCCAATAGGCCCAATCGAGTGAAAGACGAACACACACGGCTCGTTTGGCCCATTTATACAAATGTTGAACATGTTTGGCCCAATAGGCCCAAACGAATGATTGAGAACATATTGGGCCCAATAGGCCCAATGATTAGACGAACATAGAAGCTTATACAAGAATAACAAAATTACCGACGGAATATTTACTATGATTAACTATCAGATGGATTTTAAAATTCCGACGATTCCAAATAAAAAATAAATAAAAAAATATTAAAATTTTCTAATATCCATTTTTAAAATCCCATAAAACAATGGTGCAAAACAAATATTAACATAAATAAATCTCATTTATAATAATATTCAACCAAATAAATCTCATTTACATGTAATAAAATCCATTTATACAATAATCAAATTTCATTTACAACATCATTAATCTATATACAGCCAAAATCTTGGATCTCTTTTTCTTCCATTTAAACCTTGTAATCAACTGATTTAGATCTGAAACAAAAGAAAGAACATGAATTAGATATAAATTAAAAACTAGAACTATAACAGAAAATATATAAAAAATTAAAAAACAGAAACTAATAAGATAATGGAAAATTTATAAAAAAAACAGCAACTAATAAGAATAAATATAGAATTTATAAAAAACAAAACTCAAAAAAAAAATTATAAACATAAAAACTCTACAATTCAAATTTTGGCCACATTTATGCAAATGATTCAACCATTTGCCCTAATATACCTCTCAATTGGTAATATGTAGTGAATTGACGACAAAAAATTCGATGTATATAAATCACTTAAAAATGTTAAGAAATCACTTAAAATTATTTTTTACTACGTAATTTGATTTTTGGCCACATAATTGCTAAGGATTTAACACTTGACCTTAATATACCCCACAATGTAGTGAATTGATAAAAAAAAATCGATCTAATTGCATATACATCACTTAAAAATAGTTAAAAATGCCAAAAGTAATAAATATTTCCTACGGATTTCCGACGGATAAAAAATTAAATTTAAAATTTTTTAACCAATAATAGTTCCTACGGATTTCCGACGGATTTTTAAAATTTGTCGGAAAATTCCGACAGATTAAATAATTAATAAAATTTAAAATAAATATTTCCTACGGATTTCCGACAGATTTTTTCCGTCGGAAATCTGTCGGAAATTCAGAAATTGTGATGAAAAAATTAAAAGACCTTCTGTCGGTATTCCGTCGGTAATCTTCCGACGATGTTTCGGAAAAATCTGTCGGTATTTTGCAGTTTTGTTACTACAATACATTAAAGATGTTTGTATACAGGGTGTACCAGCGGCTAACCCTCCACACCGTTAATATATTGAATGGATGTCGGGATTCAGTTCCGTTATGCTTTCTAAGTATTGGTCAGGTATGTATACAGGGTGTACCAGCGGCTAACCCTCCACCTAACCAACACTTATTAAGCATACCGGGTTACCTACTATACTTTATCCACGAGGCGCAATCCACGAGATCATTAACTTTATATGACATAGGATAACCATAGATTTGTTGATCAGGCGCCTCTAGGGTTATCGAGTGTTATACTCTATTAGATGAATCAGTATAATATCCTTCAGGTAAATCCATGTAAACATCCTCATCTAACTCACCATACAAAAATGCATTATTAATGTCAAGTTGAAATAACTTCCAGTCAAATTGAACAGCTAAACTCAAAACACATCTAACAGTTACCATTTTTACAACTGGTGAAAAAGTTTCATCAAAATCTATACCCTCTCTTTGATTATACCCTTTAGCTACTAACCTAGCTTTAAACCTTTCAATTTCACCAGTTGACTTATACTTAACCTTATACACCCATTTACAACCAATAGTATTTCTTCCTTCAGGAAGATCAGTAACAATCCAAGTATTATTTCTATGCAAAGCATCCATTTCTAAATTCATTGCCTCAATCCAATTTGGATCTAAAGCAGCTTCTTTATAAGACTTAGGTTCTACTGTTTTATTTAGACTGGATACAAAACAAAGACAATCACTACTTAACTTTGAATAATTTACAACTTTTTCAAGACCATACTTAACTTTACCTTCAACAACAAAGTCTTTAAGTTTAACAGACAAACTTTTATTCCTAGAAGACTTTCTAACAGTTTGAGTTTCATTCATATTTAGACTTTGATCAGAATTACCCTCAGAACTGTCTTCATTATTGTGATCAGAATCACTAGAAGTGTCAGTGTGATCACCATCCTCAGATGTTGCAGAACTGGCACCACCACTTGGATTCACATGTGAACCATCAAGGGCACCACCCAGACTACCCTCATCCTCAGGATCCTTTCTCCCTTCATCATTGGGAATTTCATAATGTATGGGTGTATCAAAAAAATTTATGTGGTTTAAAGACTTATCTTCAAAAACATTTTCACTTTCTTTCATTTTATTAAAAGATTTTTGTTTAAAAGGAAAAATTTCTTCAAAAAACTTTACATCTCTTGAAAAACCAACCAAAACACATTTATCAGACCTACTACTAAACTTATCATTATTATTTAACACATTTGCAAAACATAAACACCCAAAACATTTTAAATGGGAGAAATTAGGTTCTTTATTATAAACTAACTCAAATGGACACTTTCCATTCAACACAGAAGTTGGAAGCCTGTTAATCAAATAACATGCAGTTAAAATACATTCACTCCACAAATAAAGAGGTAATCCCCCCTGAAACATAAGAGACCTAGCTACATTTAAAAGGTGTCTATGTTTCCTTTCCACTACTCCATTTTGTTGTGGAGTATATGGACAGGAAGTTTGATGAACAATACCTTTTTTATTCACAAAATTATGCATACTTGCATTCACAAACTCAGTACCATTGTCAGACCTAAAAATTTTAACAGTTTTACCAAATTGATTCTCTAACAAGTTATAAAAAGACTCAACATGTTCAAAAACTTCAGTTTTGTTTTTCATCATAAAAATCAAACAGCTCTTGTAAAATCATCCACAACAGTTAGAAAGTATTTGTATCCTTCTTTACTGTCACTCTATAAGGACCCCATACATCTAAATGTATTATATCACCAAGACATTTTGTTTTATGATCACTTAGAGGAAAAGACTCTCTAGTTTGTTTTGCTTTAAGACAAGTTTCACAAGGTTCATCATTAAACACACCTTTTAGATGCAACTTAGGTTTTAACACAGACACTACTTGATCAGAAGGATGACCAAGTCTATTATGCCACAACACATTAGACACGGCACCAAACATACAGTTATTCACAGAATACCTTGCATTACTTTTAACATCAAACAAGTATAGACCTCCAGTTTCACTACCAGTCCCCAGAATTTTCTTGGAGACCAAATCCTGAATCAAACATTTATTTTCATCAAAATTAACAGACATCTTACTATCTCTAGCAAGTTTATGAACAGACAACAAATTCACACAATACTGAGGTACAACAAGAACATCATGTAAGACAATATTTTCATTTAATCTTAATGAACCAATTTTAGTAATGACAGCTTGTGTTCCATTTAGATGTCCAACTTTAAGACCAAGATCAGACACATCAATAATATTAAACATGTTTTTACTAGATGCTCATATGTTGGTTTGCACCAGAATCAACAATCCAAGCAATTAAAAGCAATTAAGACTCTTGCACAGAATTACAATTAAAAAACTTTGAAAATTCATATTAAAAAATGTACTATTGTTATAAAACCTACCTGCAACACTAGTTTTCACATTTGCAGAAGCAGGTTTATCACTAATAAGAGACATAAGCTTCATAACCTGTTCATTTGTAAAAGGAAACACAGAACCAGAAGTACTAGTAGAAGCATGATCAGATTATGCACAGAATTGTTCACAGAATTATCACTTAAATTTGCTTTAAACTTGTTTTGACCATTAGAAGAAAATGATGACTTCTTTTTATAACCAGGTGGATAACCAACAATCTCATAACATCTATCAATTGTATGACCAATCATATTGCAATTTGTACATTTCAGATTAGGATTAGGTTCTCTTTTAACAAAGTTTCTATTGGTTCCTCTGTTTATATTTTTCTGATATTGTGACACAAAAGCAGAAGAGTTACCAATAGACTTAGAATTTTCAACATTAAAACCTCTATGTGATTCTTCCCTAGACAATAAAGCTTAAGCAGTTTTAACACTAGGCAAAGGATCAGTAATTAAAATATTACTTCTAATAGGAGCATATACTTCATCTAAACCCATTAAGAACTGCATCAATTTCAGAGTATTATTATGATCACAGAAAGCTTTAGAAGCATCACAAGTACAAGCAGGCAATTTAACCAAAGAATCATACTGTTTCCAAAGAGTATTCAATTTATGATAGTATTCAGACAAAGACAACCCACTTTGCTTTAGAGAACAAATTTTCTGATGAATATTAAACATAAAAGACCTATCTATTTTATCATATGTTTCTTTTAATTCATTCCACACTTTAGCAGCATTATCAGAAAAATTTGACCTAAATACAATTCTTCAGACACACAATTAAGAATCCAGGACAACACAACAGAATTACACCTATCCCATTGTTGAGACAAAACTTCATCATCTTCATCTTTTAACACATTTTCCATCAATAAATCCTAATTTGTTTTTAGTTTGCAAAGCTAGTTTCATAGCACAACTCCAGACACCATAATTTTCAGTACCTTTCAATTTAAAAGAAATTAATGGAACATTTGTAATATCACTAGCATGCAGATACAAAGGATTTGAAAAATCCAGATTACTCATTCTTTCTTCATTATTTACGAAGGAAGGAGGAGCAACGAGGAGAATATCACCACCAGAACACTATCGTCCCCCAAGCCCAACCCCACCATGCGACTAACCACTCCCTCAAACATCCAACACCTGTCTCCGCCCTTCCCCATACCCCCATACCCCAAATTCCCCCTCCCATCCCTCCCATCCCTTCCCCCACCCTCTGCCTTTCCCCACCACCCGCTAATCACCCCTCTCTCCTACCCCCCCCAAATACTCCACGTACTTTCCAACCCTACCCCTATCCTGGCAACCCCCCTACTGCCTTCTTTATTCTTATTCTTATTCTTATTTTTATCTTGATCTTCACTTGTTTCAACCATTGTAAACAATTAAAACAAACACCAAATAATCACAAAACTTAGACAATTTAACAAGACCACACTTTAACAATTAGACAGAAATCAACTTAACAGATAAAGAACAAGAACCAGATAACAATTTAATCAGCAGAACACACAAAATTATATAAAAATATTAAGAACTTAATAAAAGAATCAAAGGCCAGAGCAGGATTCCAAATCACTCAAGATGACCGGTCAAGGATAACCAATGATTCAGTTTTGAATATAGAAAATATTAACAAAATTTTTATATAAAATAAACAACAATTAATCAAATAACCACAACAGAGGTCCTGGTTATAGGCCAAGTATGAATAAGTGGGGGCAGTTGATCCCTGTAAGCACAGAAACGCCCACTCACAGTACTTGTTGGGATTTTTGGGTTTTTATCAAAGTAATATTATCCATATAATATTAAAACGCAGCGGAAAATTGAACCATTTCAATGTTATATGTAGTTAAAACCAAAGTTTAACTTATAAAAGAAAACCCAAACAATAAGGATCCATGTACATGAATAACATACATACAAAACAACAACCATAGGGTGTTTTAGAAGACTACCTTCTTCCAAGCTTGTGAGAAGGTGGAAGAAGGAGATGATGATCTTGAAGTGGCAAGTCTTCAACCTAGAAGAACCTCAAGCAAGTATACCCCAAGCTTCCAACAAACACCCAAACTATGCTAGGATTTGAACTTGAAATGCCTTCCCTTTTGCTCCTTGTTTATGCAGAAAATCAAGAGAGAAAAAGAAGAAGAGAATGCTAGTTGAGAGAAAAGTGTTCTTACAAAAATGTAAGTTGTGGTGATACACTCTATGTGTGTATTGTGTGTTCAATACATCACCCCATGTGCAATATGTAGAACAAAATTACTTCAAGGCACATGGGGGGGGGGGCGGCCCCAAGGGAGTGCAACAACCAATTTTGTTGCAAAATTTTATAAACCATAACTTGTACATTTTGTATATAAAATGTAACATAACTTGTTACATATCTTATGTAACATATTACATATTATATACAACACACATAAATGTTTATTTTACCAAATAAACATATTCACATTTCTCTCAAAATAAATCATCCATATAATTTATTTACATAGCTCAAGTGCAAGTATTTAGAAAACCACTTTCTAAATGTTTCAAGTATTGATATTTATTTAAGATCATATCATATAAATAAATATCATAAGTGTTTGTCTAGCTTGTTATTGGGTATGACCCGACTTGGATCATCACGTACTAGCCACGTCAGTTTAATATGTGTCTTGGGCAGACGAATTCCAACAATCTCCCACTTGCACAAGATTCATAGAAGATTGACGCAAGCAGCAAATACCGCCTAACAACGGTTTGCTACCCTAATACGTATGACGAAGTGCCATTCAATAACATCATCCTCTTCAAGTCCCTTACTTGAAATGATTTAGGTGAATCGATCATTTATCCTTTTGTCACAGATGTCATGTTAAATCCTTAGAGACACAGAGTGATCATTCTCTATTGATTTAACTTTGTAACAGTCCTTAGACATCTAACTCTCAACGAATAAGAGGGACAAATTCCATCTCGACTACATACGTCTTTCACAATCACCTTATACCATACCTGAGCTTAGTCTTATGTACTGCCATGTTTCAGAACAGCGAAGAGCTAAGTCAAAGTATAATATTCAGTGAATATCAAGACCCAATATGTATCTCAGGTCTGAGGATACAATGATATTCGCCTTTTAACTCAAGATTACTTATGATCAATCACAGAGATTCCATGTAGTAATGCTTGATTGCAGGTCAGTCCAATATTTGTATCCCACAAATATCTATGAACCTTGGTAGCAACACTTTGCTCTATATTCAAAACCTTTTGAACATCTACCAATCCAAGTTCATAATAATCTTACATTCATATTTGTTCCACAAATATGATCGACTACGGACATTTAGAATAATTAACTTATTCATGGATTTAAACATGCAAAAATGGAACATAACACAAATTAAATGCAAAATACCAATATTCATATAAATGTGTTAATAACTACAAGTGTTCCGATATCCAAATACATAAAATAGATCAAATCCAATCACTAGAATATCGAAGTCCCATGGCACAAGTATGTCTCTCATGTTGGGCCTTTCAAGGAGCTTCGTGAGTGGATCCGCAACATTTTGATCAGTGTGAACTTGGTGAATACATATCTTTCCCTTTTCAACTTCATCCCTTATGTAGTTGAATCTCCGCTCAATGTGCCTAGTCTTTTGATGTGCACGAGGTTCCTTGATTGAGCAATCGCGCCCTCGTTATCACAAAGAATTTCTAGGGGTTCTTGAATGGAAGGAACAACCCCTAGATCGGCAATGAATTTCTTCAACCATGCAGCTTCTTGTGCTGCTAAAGAAGCGGCGATGTATTCAGACTCTGTAGTGGACAATGCAACCACATCTTGCTTTGAGCTTTTCCAAGAAACAGCTCCTCCATTTAGAATGAAGATATACCCCGATTGTGATCGAGAATCATCTCGATCAGTTTGGAAACTCGCATCCGTGTAACCCTTTACAACGAGCTCCTCCTCACCAGATCCATATATTAAGAACATATCTTTAGTATTTCTAAGATATTTCAATATATTTTTGACAGCCATCCAATGACTATCTCCTGGATTTTGCTGGTATCTACTTGTCATGCTCAAAGCGCATGACACGTCCGGTCTCGTGCATATCATAGCATACATGATGGATCCTATAGCAGATGCATATGGGATTCCACTCATTTTCTCTTGCTCAACTTTTGAGCTAGGAGATTGAGAAGTACTCAATATAGTACCTCTTTGAATAGGTACCAAACCTTTCTTAGAGTTTTCCATCTTGAACCTTTTCAAGATTTTGTCTATGTATGCACTTTGATTCAAACCTATTAAGCGCCTTGATCTATCCCTATAGATCCTTATTCCCAAAATATAGGCGGCTTCACCAAGATCCTTAATGGAAAAGCAAACTTCCAAGCCAGGCTTTTACACCTTCCAAGGTTGGAATGTCATTTCCAAATAGTAGAATGTCATCGACATATAATACTAGAAAAGTAATGATGCTCCCACTAGCCTTCTTATACACACAAGCTCATCAGCGTTTTTGATGAAGCCAAATTTCTTGACTTCTTCATCAAAACGACGATTCCAACTTCTTGATGCTTGTTTCAATCCATAGATTGATTTCTTTAACTTGCATACTTTATTAGGATGCTTAGGATCGACAAAACCTTCAGGCTGATCCATATAGACATCTTCCTCAAGATATCCATTTAGAAAAGCGGTTTTGACATCCATTTGCCATATCTCATAGTCATAATGTGCGGCTATGGCAAATAATATCCTAATAGACTTTAGCATTGCCACAGGCGAAAAAGGTTCATCATAATCGACCCCTCGAGTTTGAGTGAAACCTTTTGCTACAAGTCTAGCTTTATAAGTACTCAAGTTTCCATGCATATCGTGTTTCAATTTGAACACCCCACTTACTTCCAACTACTTTGGAATTAGGAGGTTCAACAACCAATTCCCAAACTTGGTTGTCATACATGGATTGCATCTCAGCGTTCAAGGCCTCTAGCCATTTGTCCGAATCTGATTTGGACATAGCATCGTGGTAGGTGGTAGGTTCATCAGAAACTACCATGTAGCATTCATCCACGAGAAATCCATATCTCTCAGGTGGATAAGTAGCTCTACCAGATCTACGAACGTTTTGTGTGTCTTGATCAACCCTTTGATCATCTTCAACATCCTTTTGTTGAAGGCTAGTGTCACCCAAGTGTGTATCTGTCAGTGGTTCTTGATCTTCTTCAAGTTCCACTGTTCTGGAACTAGTTCCTTCCATAAGGAACTTAGTCTCCAAGAACTCAGCCTGTATCTGTCAGTGGTTCTTGATCTTCTTCAAGTTCCACTGTTTTGGAACTAGTTCCTTCCATAAGGAATTTAGTCTCCAAGAACTCAGCCTTTCGAGCAACAAATACATTTTGCTCATTAGGATTGTAGAAATAATATCCCAAATCATCTTTGGGATACCCTACAAAGATACACTTAGTGGATCGGGGCTCTAATTTGTTTGAGGCATCATGTCTTACATAAGCCTCACAACCCCATACCTTTAAATATGATAAAGATGGAACTCTTCCATGCCATATTTCAAAAGGTGTTTCTCCACTTTCTTGGTGGGAGCCATATTTAAAATTCGGGCAGCAGAGATTATGGCATATCCCCAAAATGATAGAGGTAGTGAGCTTTTGCTCATCATGGAACGAACCATATCTAATAGAGTTCGATTCCTCCTTTCAGACACACCATTATGTTGTGGTGTTCCAGGTGGAGTTAGTTGTGAGATAATCCCACAACTTCTAAGATGATCTTGAAAAGCATCACTTAGGTATTCACCTCCTCTATCAGAACGAAGAATTTTTATTGTCTTACTGAGTTGGTTTTCTACTTCATTCTTGAAAATTTTGAACATTTCAAAAGCTTCACTCTTATGTTTTAATAAGTATACATAACCGTAACGACTATAGTCATCGGTGAATGTAATGAAGTATCTTTCACCATTCCTAGTCATTGGCTTAAAAGGACCACATACATCCGAATGTATGATACCTAATAAATCTTTTGCCCTTTCATTAGTGCCCTTGAAAGGTGCTTTAGTCATCTTGCCTTGTAAACAAGATTCACATACATTAAATGAATCATTTGATTTTGTTTTCAAAAGACCATTCTTTTGAAGTGTTAGTATGCGATTCTTATTTATATGGCCAAGACGACAATGCCAAATATAGGTTTCACTTAAATCTAATTTAAGTTTCTTGGTGGTAGCTTGGTACATTGAGTTATCATATGTTTGGTTTTCATGAACTAATTCATAAATACCATTTAAAGGCATAGCTTTAAAATAAAATACATCATTCATAGAAACATGGATATCATTGTTAACAAAATTAAAATCATATCCAACATGTCTTAAACGGGAACAGAAATAATACTCCTAGTCAAACTAGGTGCATACAAAACATTGTTCAATACAATTTCCAAACCATTTGGAAGTTTCAAAAGATAGTCTCCTTGGGCTTCAACATGCACCAATGCACCATTGCCCATAAAGAGACTAATGTCTCCCTTCTTGATGTGCTTCTTTCTTATGAACCCCTGTAACATATTACAAATATGAGTTCCACATCCGGTATCCAATACCCATATGTAAGAAAAACAGTATTAAGCTCAATATATATCATAAATATTGTACCTGAGGTTTGCCCTGCATCCCTCTTAGCTTTTAACTCTTTGAGATAGGTTGGACAATTACGTTTCCAATGTCCTACCTCCCCACACTCAAAGCATGGGTCATTGACAGCAACCTTTTGCTTCTTCGCTTTTGGGGTATCCATTTTTCCCTTTCCTTTGCCTTTAAAATTCCCTTTGTTGTTACCCTTTCCCTTAGCAACATTTGCCTTGGGTCCGGAGTAAGCCCTTTTCTTTCCGCCTTCATTGATCATGAGAACGGGTTGAACTTTTCCTCCCATACTAGCCTCGGCCGTTTTGAGCATCCCATGGAGCTCGGAAACGGTCTTGTCTCATCCGTTCATGTTATAATTTAACACGAAAGTTTCAAATCTCTTAGATAATGAGTTAAGGATCATATCCGTAGCTAACTCATTGAGACGGGACAATTAAGCCTTTCGAGGCGATCAATGTAGCTTTTCATTTTAAGAACATATGTTGAGACGGGTTGTGAATCATCCATGCGACATGCATGAAGCGCTCGAACCGTTTCGAAGCGTTCAACCCTTGCCTTTTGTTGGAACATTTCCTTGAGTTGGGTAATCATGTCGTATGCCCCATGGTGCTCGAACTCCTTTTGGAGTTCGGGAGTCATACTCGCTAGCATTATGCAACTAACTTGCACGGAGTCCTCGACATATTTAGCCCAATCATTATAGGCTTCAACATCAGTTTCTTCGGGCTCATCAGGAATAGGATCGTCTAACACATAGGATTTCTTTTCGTGCCTAAGAACAATTCTCAAGTTACGAAACCAATCCACAAAGTTGTTTTGGTTTAGACGATCCTTTTCAAGGATGGATCTTAGTGAAAATTATGGACGTTTTGGTTGGGGTTTATTGCATTGTTAGCGGCCATCTACAAGATTAACAAAGTTCTTTATTAGTATTTCCGATATCAAATATAAATTTTAATTGTTAATACCCTTTTATGTCTCATGGACAATTAATAATTAAAACCTAGAATCCAACGTTACATTTAAATGATGGTTAGGTGACCTTTATCCCATGATCTAAATTAACAAGGTAGTCAACTTTTGACAATTGCAACACTTTGCAATTTCTAGTGGTATGGGACCGGTTTAATATCTTATATTAAGTTGGCATGTTTAATCCCATCAACGCCTTTGGTTACCATGCTTCGGTGACCCTAATCACATGGCTTCCAAATCAAGTTGTCCCACTTATACACACATGTAAATTTATCTATACTAGTGGTTAGGTGACCTTTATCCCATAAGTACAATAAATTTACCTTAACTTATAAGTTCCCTCAAAGTAGTTAGGTGACCTTTATCCTACAAAGAGTTCCCAAATAATTAAGCGTTGTATAAAAGGATGGCGTTTAACTTGTTTTTAAAGGGTCGTTTGAGTTTTTATATTCTAGTTAAAAACTATGTACCATAATGAATTTTGAAATCCAAATTTCAAGGTTCTTTTATAAAATCCATTTTTATAATTGTGACCATTAACTTTTAATAAAACCCATTTTATTTTTTACCAAGTTAATGTCAATATTAAAACCAATTTTAATCTTTATGTGTGTCTTTTAGTTTGTTGGTTTTTAAGCATCCACATGACAAAATAATAAACAACCAAACAAACATGACAAACATAATAATAAGTGCACAACATTAGCCAACTATTTTGACCACACTTGTTAGCCGAAACAAGTGGGTCAAAAGGTCTCAACCTAAGGGACAAAGTAACACAAAATATTGTGTTAGTGAGCTCCCACTTGATCTTGCATCCAAATGCTTCAAGTAACCTTTTGTGATGTGTTTTGAATGATTTTCTTCATTTTGATAACCCACTGCGCCGCAGTGGGTCTAATACACTCCCACTGCGCCGCAGTGGGAAGTCACTGGTCTTCGGCTGCATTATCCCCCACTGCGCCGCAGTGGGTTTGACATACTCCCACTGCGCCGCAGTGGGAGGTCACTGTCTTCGGCTGCATAAACCCCACTGCGCCGCAGTGGGTTTGACATATTCCCACTGCGCCGCAGTGGGAACTCACTGGTCTCTTCATCAGCCCTCCAACTTCAGCCCCAAACCTTTTGATGCTTTCTTGGAGATTACATTTACAAGAAAAAATGCAACTAATCTACTTATTACATACCAAATGAAATAAATAGATTACATAACCAAATGAATGAATAAAATCCTATTTAACTATTACAACCATTGAATAATTAAATAAATACAAACACATCCACACATCACAAACATTCACAAGGTCTCTTGGCTAAGTTGTGACACTAAAATACACAAGAAAAAAAGAACTTCTTTTTTGTGTATTAGTTTCGGCCATAACCAAAATGGCCAAAACATTGGATTTTGTCCAAACAAAATATCAACTTTTGATGTATGTATCCATATAACCGGCTCTAGATGCCATTGTTGTGATTTTTGGGTTTTTATCAAAGTAATATTATCCTTATAATATTAAAACGCAGCGGAAAATTGAACCATTTCAATGTGTTATATGTAGTTAAAACCAAAGTTTAACTTATAAAATAAAACCCAAACAATAAGGATCCATGTATATGAATAACATACATACAAAACAACAACCATAGGGTGTTTTAGAAGACTACCTTCTTCCAAGCTTGTGAGAAGGTTGAAAAGAAGGAGATGGTGATCTTGAAGTGGCAAGTCTTCAACCTAGAAGAACCTCAAGCAAGTATACCCCAAGCTTCCAACAAACACCCAAACTATGCTAGGATTTGAACTTGAAATGCCTTCCCTTTTGCTCCTTGTTTATGCAGAAAATCAAGAGAGAAAAAGAAGAAGAGAATGCTAGTTGAGAGAAAAGTGTTCTTACAAAAATGTAAGTTGTGGTGATGCACTCTATGTGTGTATTGTATGTTCAATACATCACCCCATGTGCAATATGTAGAACAAAATTACTTCAAGGCACATGGGGGGGGGGCGGCCCCAAGGGAGTGCAACAACCAATTTTGTTGCAAAATTTTATAAACCATAACTTGTACATTTTGTATATAAAATGTAACATAACTTGTTACATATCTTATGTAACATATTACATATTATATACAACACACATAAATGTTTATTTTACCAAATAAACATATTCACATTTCTCTCAAAATAAATCATCCATATAATTTATTTACATAGCTCAAGTGCAAGTATTTAGAAAACCACTTTCTAAATGTTTCAAGTATTGATATTTATTTAAAGACCATATCATATAAATAAATATCAAGTGTTTGTCTAGCTTGTTATTGGGTATGACCCGACTTGGATCATCACGTACTAGCCATGTCAATTTAATATGTGTCTTGGGCAGACGAATTCCAACACTTGCTACCACACATGAAAGAAGAAATTCACTTACAGAGTACTCCACCAACAATCGAACAAAGAACAATCAACGGAAGACTTATACCAGATCTTGACAAAGGATTTCAGAGACAGAAACCCTATTTAGACGAATCAAGACAAATACCCAACAAACCCTAATTTTGAGAAATTAGGGTTTTCTTCGAACTTAGGGTTTCAAAAAATTGAAACCAGATCTATATGAAGAAGGCAACCAGAAAACAAACCCACAGATTTAATCGAACCCGATCTGAAACAATCAAACCCTAATCGATCTAAACCTATCTCTCTGATACCATCTTAAGAAATCAAACACCAAATATATGAAGAAATAACACTAGCTTCGTATTAATCAATCCTAATCTATTACAAAATAACCTCACTACAATAACACACACACTCAAAGTTTATTGAATAAGAACAGATCAAAATACACACAATAATACAGAATGAACAAATAATAACCCTAATCGTAATCTATTTATATAAACTAGAAAAGTTACAAAATAGCCCCTACACTTCTTTTCTTCTTCAGTACCTGCATAAGAATATATAAAATAACAAACTAAACCTTACCTTTATTACCTTTTGACAAAGTAAGTCCTTAGCCTTTTAACCTGCACTTAATAAAAGATTTTAAAGTATAAAATCTTAATATTTCATAATTGTATTACTTATTTTAACAGAGCCTATGATTTTGAGATCGAGATCGAGTACTTGAGATTGAGAGTTTGAGATCGAGATTATTCCCATCCGGTTAAGGCTTCCACTCCGGTGGATCTAAACCATATTTTTCATTCTTGGGCCGGAGGTCCCTCCACTTCGGTGGATCTGGAAGCAACCTCTCTACCTTTGTGTAGGGGTAAGGTCTGTCTACATCGTACCTCCCCCGTACCCCGGATTATGCCGGGATTGTACATTGGATCTTGTACTGGAGGCAAAACTGAGGATTTCCTTGCTGCTGCCAAAGTTTTTCTAGCTTCAGTAAGATTTTCTACAGTATCTATCTTTATATTTTATGCTGCATTTGATTTTACCATTTCAACCACTTTTTCTCATTTTGGCGGGTCCTTGTCGGTCCATCACTGTTTATGCTCCCATGTTATGTGAACCATTGGTATAACTTGCAGGGTCAGAAAGTCAAAGTACCCACATTCCTTGTTCCTGCTACTCAGAAGGTTTGTGATATCATGCCCACTACTATAAGATGGTGAAAATTGTCCCACTTTAGCAAATGTATGTTGTATGCTAATTCTATAATTCCGTAGGTATGGATGGATGTATATACCCTCCCGGTGCCAGGATCTGGCGGCAAAACCTGTTCTCAGATATTTGAAGCTGCTGGCTGTGATACTCCTGCAAGTCCTAGTTGTGGTGCCTGTTTGGGTGGTCCAAAGGATACCTATGCACGCCTTAACGAACCTCAGGCCAGTATTCTTTTTCCTGTACTCTCATATTCTTTTTTTCACTAGAGGATCATACAGTTTGACTTTTGAGGTCAAGCACTACTATATAGCATAAAACTGATAAAAGCTTGTTAAGTTTTAAGAACATTACTTATATGATTATATGATAGTGCTCATAGGAAGTGTTAGTATTTTGGGTTTGCTTAACAAGTTCAAACAGTAGACTGGTATTAGAGCAATCACAGTGGGCTCGTTCCCACATTCGTCCATCAATGGAGGACGAGTGCACACCACTAGGTGTCACTCGTCCATGGTTCGTTTTCGCGTCATCCGTTCCCACAGAGACGAGTAAAATGTTGGGTTTTTTTTTTAATTGGTGTATGAAATTCGAATTTATAAACGTTGGCTCTTCAAACGGTCATATTGACCTCTTCATCATGCATGCAACGGTCATATGACCTTCTTCTCCAACTTAAACTTCAATATATATATACATATGTATATACACAGCCTGCATATATATCTATCTCTATACTAAATTTCTCCAAAACAACACCCATTATTACCATACAAAATGTCTAGGAACTTTAGCAACCAACGGGGTGACGACTTCTTTAACGCGGCGCTTAACTACTCGCCCATCAACTCGTCCGCTCCATCTCAAGTATCTCACACCTCACCATCCACACCACAATATCCACCCTACATACCATCACCAAACGATTATCAATACCAACAATGGCTACACTTTCAACAATGGGTATCCCAACAACAACACCCCTCAACCCAACCGCCACCGCAAGTCGCGGTCCAACCACCACCAGCCGCACCACAGCCACCACCAATCGATATACCCGAGCCTTCCAACCCAAAAAGGAAAGTAAAACGAATGGCCAATCGCAAAAAGGGAGCTGCAGTCGACCCACCGCTTGAGTCGAAGAAAGCTTGGACCGAGTTGGAGATGAAGATTTTGACCGAGTGTTGGCTCGATGCGTCTGAGGATCCAGATTTAGGTAATGATCGAACGGGTGATAATTTCTGGAACACGGTGATTGAGAACTACAATGCACAAGTGGAATATCAAAGAAACAAGAATCAAATGACGTCGAAATGGAGGAAGATTCGAGCCCAAGTTGCCAAGTTCAATGCCATTTATTCCAAGTACGATGATAACCGAATTAGCGGAGAAAACGACACCCAAGTGATGGAAGAGGCGCGGGCCGCCTACAAAGAGGAAGTTGGGGCCGCGTTTAACATGTATGATTGTTGGTTACTTTTGAAGGACAAGCCGTTGATTCTCGCGCCTTCCGCTGTGGATGTTTTGGGTCGTAACATGAAAAACAGAAGACCGGGAGTTTTGGAGGTTGACACTGATGAGGATGTTCCCGCCTATGCACCCGTCGATCTTGGAACCGGAAATGAACTCTTCGGGCCCGACCCGTATGCGCGTCCAGCTAAAGCAAAGACTCCCCGCACTTCCGCCTCTTCCGATGCAGGTTCAGCTCGCTCATCAGCATCAGACATCGCAGCACGACTAGAGAGGCATTGTAGCACCCGACAGGAGATTATGGAGTCCCAGAAGGAGTCACTAGCTTGGATCCGCGAGGAAGAAACGAAGAGGACGATGTATTCGGCACTTTCTTTCATGGGCACGACCGAGTTGGACGAGGAGGAGAAGAGGTTCATCAAGGACGCGAAGAAGAAGCTGATGGCAGAGTATACACCGATCATCCGAGGTCCCGGCGGTGTTTAGTTGGTTTTTTAGATGGTTTAATATGTTGTTTTAATTATTATTATGTACCGGACAATTTCATTTTAATTTTCTAGTTTAATGTGTGTTGTAATTTTTTTTCTAAGTTTTTTTATATTTTTTTTATTTTTATGAATGAAGTATGTTTTTTTATAATTAATTGAATGGTTTTTCTAAGTTTTTTTATATATATATATTGTATTTTTAAATTTTAAAATAAATAAATGTGGGTCCTAGACTAGTTCTGGCATTGTGGGTGTTTTGGGGGATTAGTCCTTGGTTAGTCCTTGGGCTGATGTGGAGCTGATGTGGTGCTGACAGGGACTAGTCCTTGGAGGATGAGTGTCTCCCACTGTGAGTGCTCTTAATGGGCCGACCAGACCTTTTAGATCACCTGTTTTGACCGGTGAACCAACCTGACCATTGCAACCTCTAGTCAAAAGTGCAATTAATATATTTGAAAGTTATAAAGAATAACACATTGTTAATGATGGCAGGTCTGTGTCTCAACCACAAATAGGAACTTCCCTGGTCGAATGGGTAACAAAGATGGTCAGATCTATCTAGCATCTCCTTACACGGCTGCAGCTTCTGCCTTGACTGGTTTCGTAACTGATCCGAGAGACTTTTTGCATTGAGTTAAACACTTTTTTTGCTCATTCGGTGACACAACCTTGTTGTATGGTGTGATAACTACAAAAGTACCTTCTGTTTTATGTTAGTTTTACATCATGTTTCTGAAATAAGGTCCTATTAAAGTGTAATGCACATTCTGTTTATGTTAGTTTTGGTGGTTAATTACCGAGTATTTTTTGTTTTTGAAGCATGTTTATTACCGATCCTTGAACATCATCAAACCTTTCAAGTTGGGTGAGGAACTATAATAAGGTTACGACAACAAAAGAACCCAAAAAGAATCGAATGGACAAAAAAGAACAGCAAAAACCAGAGAGTGAACCAAAATAAGGTAAACATATAGTAAAGCGGCAATTATCAAACAAAAGCTTCAAACTTTTCTAGTCTGTGGTGTGATTATTTGGGTGTTCTTCATCTTCTTAGTGCGAGAAGCTTGCTTTTTGGCTTCTGATTCTTTTCTTGATATCTCGGTGCTGCATGTAGAAACGGGTCAATGTCATTTTAGGATTTATAGTGGAAACATGAGTGAGAAGTTAACTTAGATTGCAAATGTACCAAGTCCATTGGCATCTGAAGTTTTCATGATTCTTAGCCTTTTCACAGTGCCCAGAAACATCCTGTAAGCAAGACGAATGACAGATCTAGAAACATAGAAATAGGGGTGTTTATCCATGTTTATCCTTCTGTCTTTCAAAAAAAAAAAAACAACTAAGATGGTACATGGAATTAAGGTCCTCATTTATTTTAATTTTTCCTTTTATATTACAATTATAATTATCTAATTGAGGTAAACTAATTATATTTTTTAAACGAATCGCCAAACAAACACCCAATTAAATGAACAAAGTTAAATTTCATTACATTTAGTTCATTATTCATGTATATTTTTGTGTATACAGTGGCGGATCTAGGAATGAAAATCACGTGTGTCTAAATTTAATTAATTTGGGTAAAAAAATTTTTTCCCCGTATTCAATAACGGGTCGGGTTTTCACAAAACATCATATATATCAAAATGAAATTCTTTCGCAAAGAGAGTTTTTTCACAAAGTATCTATTAACATTTAAGAAAATTTCATTACATACCCCTGGGGTATGTCATATTATTAAGTTTCGCCCCTCTCGTTTTTTTATCATTACATACCCCTATGGTGATTTTTCGTATCATTACATACCCCCATCTTAACGGACGTTTGTGAGTCTCCGTTAACCCTCTCACGTGCATACCACGTGAGGGTATTTTAGTCTTTTTATTATTAAAAAGACTAAAATACCCTCACGTGGTATGCACGTGAGAGGGTTAACGGAGACTCACAAACGTCCGTTAAGATGGGGGGTATGTAATGATACGAAAAATCACCATAGGGGTATGTAATGATAAAAAAAACGAGAGGGGCGAAACTTAATAATATGACATACCCTAAGGGTATGTAATGAAATTTTCTCTAATTTATGAAATTCTTTAAGATTTCATAATTCTACCTTGTCATATCGTTAACTCAACTTCTATTTCAACCACTATCTTAAATACGAAAAGATAGTTTTTATTATTGTACGATGTTTACTATAAAAATTGATTACTAGTAAATCTTGTTTGGTTCTTCCTTCCTTTCACAACCACTCTTAAATCTTGCAAAATTAGTTGTTGGGTTATTATTATTATACGATAGGACTACTCGAAAAAATCTTCTGATAAGTTTAGTGTTTTAAATATTAGAGATTTTAAATGAGAAATGAAAGAAGAGTGACTAAAACTCTCAAAGTTTAGCAGGTATGCTACTAATGAACCATTAAGATTAGAAGAAGAGCCTATGTGTTTTTTGAAATTGTTTTATCTTATAACTAACTGATATAGGAATAGAAGAATATGTATATCTAATTATAATTTATTTACTTCAGATGATTCAAAAGACTTGCTTTATAATTTACCTAGGTCCGCATCCTTGAATAACATGTGTCCAATTATAATTTTCTATATGTTTGCTAAAGAAATTTCCGATCTAACGTTGGTCCGTGGACCTAGTTTATACCACATAGATTTAATCCCGTGTTAAACACGGGTGGAATAAAGAAAAAATTTGATTTTTTTTTTTTTACACACTTGTATAGAAGAAATAACCATGTTTTATAACTTAAATGGCAGCTTTTTTTCAGAGACACATCAAGATTTTTATTGCTTATGAAGGCAACTGTTCAAAACCTCAAAAAAATATAGTATACAACAGTGAAATTGATAAATGGTCACTTACTTGCAAATTGACAGCTTCACACCGCTGAAAAGAAATCAACACTACTCATAATCGAAATCAAGAACCATGAACTGTCCTAAATAGGAGGTGGGCATGGTGGGTCAAGTTATATTAATAGATATATATATACACGTATATAACATATATTATATATATATATATATATACATATATTATATAGATATATATATATGTATTCATGTGCAAATCATTATTTTGGTGCAAACGAAGGAACAGCTAACATCCGTTGGATCAATATGGATCAATGGTCAAGATCAAATCAAAATTAACACTGGAAGGGCATTTAGGTCATTAAGCATATTCATATATAAACGGCTCAAACACACCTTCTTCTAACAAAACACATAGTAAAACACACACAAACACACACACCTCCGGAAACTCACCGGAAACTCACCGGAAAACCGAAACACACACACATCGCCGGAAACTCACCGGAAACGATCGGAAAAACGTTTTTGTAGTCAAAATCGTTCGCAATCAATGAACGCAGTAACAAATTGATAGTAACACTACATCAAACAACAAAAAGATGACGAAAATTGAAACCCTAATAATTGAAAACCTAATCGGAAAATCAATTTCGCCGGAAATTGAAGCAATAAGTAGCAGCCGCTCGCCGTTAATTGACATGAACAGTAATTAAATAGTCGTAAAACGTTTTGAATCCTCACGCCGTATCTCCGGCGAACTCTACCGGTTAACCGTAAATTTGAAAGCTTCTCCACGCGCCGCATATCATCCTCCTGTTCGTGTATCAAGTAATTTTCTGTATATATTTCTATATGTATATTACTACCAGTTTACATTTAGGTTTAAGCTATATCCTTATATGTAAACACATATATGTATATGTTTATACACACACACACACACACTTAGTATTCAAAATTATCTGTCATAATTTACTTGTGATGATATTTAGACTGTGTCATGTGTGTGTGTATGTGCGCAGATAGCCGTATTGAATGCTTATAGGGGTGACCGAAATGTATGTAAATCTAGATCCATTGTGTAGTCAGGTGAAATGATATGATTCTTTTACACTGTGTTAAAGCTCGGATTTAATGTTGTTTATTGTTTTGTTTGATTTTGAAGTTAGGTTCGAAAAATTTCTTTAATGGTTTAGATCGGAACTTATATTTTGTGAAGATGAGAAATGATTTTGTGAGATCGGAACGATTCTTTAATGGTTTATTAATGCTCAGGTTTAGATCTGTTTGTATGTATGTATATGGTTTATGTATGCGAGTTGTTTTATTCCGACATTCAGATTTAAGTCTTAATTGGCATGAACGGAATATATGTCAGCTCTAATAAATAATGTATTCGAGGTTCACTGGATATATCTTCTCATGAACATAGTGTTTTAATAAAAGGCCACCTTTGAACGAACTTGACCATTTGGAGCTAGTGTCTAGGTATCTCGCTTGACCAAGGAGTAAAGATGATTTTCTTTTTCACTTTATGGAGCCAATCAGCTCCGACTCTCCGAGCCAAGATTCTCAATTGGCGATAGCGGCATAGTAACTGTTGGGGGAAAATTTGTTCTTTTTTGTATATTTGTTGTTCAACAATGTTAGGGCTGTAGATATAAGTGGATAAAGCTTATTATTATAGCTTATTGATTAAGCTTATAATATACCACTACAAGCTTATTTATATAGTATTCTACACTCTTCTTACTTTGTAATTATGTTTGTCCTGCCGATGGATAGGACATGTCGGTGATTCTTTATTTGTTGGATGGCAAATAATTCTCAGTATCCTGCCAGGTAGTTTATATAACTTATATACTCTCTTATGGTTTACAATGCATACCCGTTTCTTATTTTTGCGACTGTATTTTAATTTTACGGCCACATTGGCCACCTATTTCTTCTGTGGGGCCTCTCCAAAGGCCAGTTCCAATGCATGTACGTGCTTTTCAATTTATTTATATAGATTCTTCATAATGTTCTGACCTGTCTCACTGTCTGTTCAAATGCTGGAATTCATGTAGTTCTGCCCAGTAGGTCCTTCACAACAACCACCTCCATATATGCCTATGATGTTCCAACAGTTTTTAACAGTAGGGAAACCAAATATGATGTCCCAACCTATACGACACTACCTCCAGACCTGGACTACCGGCACTTGGCATAGTGTCGCCTTCTTCAACGCCACCTGCACCCCAAGCTTTTGTAGTGACTGATGGTCAACCTAGTGTCTATCACCACAGCCCTAACATGTGGTTCCAACACCTAATGGTTATATGCCCGGTCAGAGTGGCACGCATGTTGCTCACTTGCTCCTCCGCCTTCATACAATGTATGATTACTGAAAGTGAACTGCTATTAAGTTGGAAATTTGTGGAATCAATTTCATTCGTTGTTCATATTAAAATATTTTTAGCAGCTAACACGTCAACAACTGCACAAGTACATGGAAATGCGGAAGCAGCTAGCCAGTACCAACCACTCTCCCAGTATGAACTAGTGATTCCAGTTTATTGTTTGGTTGTTACTCTTTTATATATCGTACAATTCTTTAATTAGTTATTACATATGTATGCTGATTTATTAGGTGACAACTGATTTATCAAGGAAGAGGACAAGGGAAAGGCACCCTCAAATTAGCCGATTCGGTGGATTCACTTGCTTGAGGTAGTAGCAAGTCTATTATCTCTTAAAGTCTATGATCTTTCAGTAACAAAAGGTTGTGGGCCCAAGTCCGAAAGAGACTAAATCTTTATTAAGGATAATTATGGAACATGCTCTTATATGTTTTCAGCTTTTGTATATTATTATAGCATCTGATCTTAAGTTTTGGCCTTGGGATTTTTTTTCATTCATATGATATGTTTTAATAGCGCATACTATTTTGCAGCTATGCACTTGTTCACTTGGAAATTAAAAACCAGGGGGAGGATGCATTTAAGCATGAGATATATGGAAATGTCATAATTTTAGAGCGCAGAATAACTGAATCAGCCAGTACTAGTGTTCTGAAAGATCATCAAGGTATTTTTGTTTACTTTCTTTGTTTTTCGTTGGATATGGATATCATATCTATGAATATTGCAGCTATACGCGAACACGTGAAACTCATGTGTAACTGATAATATGCCGTTGACTCAACGAGTCCACTTTAATTCTGGGAAATTATAGCAAGATGATTGTGTATTTTATGATATAGTTTGCCATGTTGTTAGTGAGAGTTTGTAGACCTGTTATCATGAATGCTCGCTCTTTCATATGCTCCAAATTGCTTATAAGTTATATCATTGGTGCATGCATTCTTTACTTTTAGTTACTTTTTCTTTTGACACTGATTTTATTTTTCTACTTTAAAATCTTATCTTTCAGTCTATAAGTTAGAGCAATGTTTATAATTATCTACTATAGACTTAACTTTGGTTTGTGTCATTCCTGTTCACCAAAAGTCAGCGGTTATCAATTGATTTTTTTGCTTAAAAAATTCCTGGATTTCAGTTTCTGGATGTTCAAACTACAGAACTAAAGTAAGAAAGTCCAGTTGAAGCTGAAAGGAAATATATAGGATGGTGTTGAGACCGCCCATAAGAGTGCTGGGCCACAAGTCTAGGCTTAATTTTCTGATAAACCTGGGTGATTTGAATTTACTTTTTTTTTCCAGTTCGGCAATTTTCGGTTGTGTGTCTGTATTAGAGTCTAGACATATCTTCTGACAAATGTTTACTTTATACTGAAACATGTATATATATGATCCGAGTTGGTTTGCACATATTTCTTAACTTTCCTTTTACTTAACACGTGTCATTTAACAGGAAGAAAAGTAGCTACCAGGAGAGAAGACATCCGTGAGCTTGTGGAACATTTTAATGTGGGTATTTTTTGTATTTCACGTTTTTCTGTTGTGATATACACGCATTTGTACTTTACACTCATGTTGGAGCTTTTTTAAGATGCATTACACTTCATACATGATCTAGACCTTTGGAATTCCCATGTGCAGATTGATGTTGAGAATCCTTGTGTAGTAATGAGTCAAGACAAGAGCAGAGAGTTTCTACATTCAGGGAATGACAAAGACAAATTCAAGGTCTGAAGTTAAACAAGCAGTAGCCTTTTTTTGTAAATCCGCCTTTCATTTACACAGTTTTGAACGCAATTATTTTTTCTACTTAAGAGGGTGCGGGCGGGTTGGGTATCAGGCCAAAATAGGTGATTTCTTGGTATTGGTTGAAATAGAACATTTCTTCACCAAGTTTTATTAGGTGACAACTTGTAATGAAATTGCCCCTTTGTGCAACTTGCAAAGTAAATATATATGTTGTTTTAGTCTAGTCAAGATGAAGTAAATGTATGTAGTTGGTTGTCATTTGGTATATGTGTAGTAGTTTTTAAAATTAGTAACAATGTAGTATGTGTATGTATCAGGTAGGTTGTCATTTGGTATGTGTAGTAGGTTGACAGCAGTTTTTTGTCCAGCACTTGGGCTGTTTTGACAGCAGTTTGCTGCTGTTTTTTGCTCAACTAATAGGCTGTTTTGACTACAACTTTTTGCTGTTTTTTTTTGCCCAGCACTCGGTTTGTTTCGACATCATTTTTTTGCTGATTTATCATTGCTATTATAGCTCATTTGTTGTTTCCCGTGCTCTAGTTATGCATTTTCTTGTATCATTATGTGCTTGCTCATTTATTTTTTTATAATTTTCATCAAATTATCATGTAAAGAGGGTTTAAGTGATGAGTTTTTTGATGAATATGATCACCCAAATATACGCCTTCTAGATGGAGTTGAACATGTACAAGATGGTGGTGAAGATAGAGAAGAAGAGGTAGCACAAGAATTGATTCAAAACAATGTAATTTACGAATAATTTACCAGTTATTGTGTAATTGATACTTGGTGCTATTATTGTATTTTTGATATAACGTGAATGTTAAATGACCTTTATCTACCAATTATACATATAGTTTTCATTTTTTGTTTGTATTTTCTTTGATTATTTTCTCTTATTATATACTAAATCATATGATGATTGGGTATAATATATGGTAATTAGAATGTAATAATTGAATCTCTTCGTGATTAAGTCCCAATCCCATGGGGATTATTTGTTTTTGTTCTTCGTAAATTTTTTTAGCCAGTTATGGTTTAAATCTTTTAGTGATTATGTGTCAATCCCATGGGGATTATGTGCCAATCCCATGGGGATATCAGTCATATGGTAATTAGAATGTAATAATTGAATTCTCTTCGTGATTAAGTACCAATCCCATGGGGATTATTTGTTTTTGTTTTTTGTAATTTTTTTAGCCAGTTATGGTTTAAATTTTTTAGTGATTATGTGCCAATCCCATGGGGATTTTTTTTTATTTTTATTTTCTTTTGAACAATAATCTCATGGGGATTAACTGTTAAAATACACAAACAGAGATGTTTTACCCAATTACGGTTAAAATCTCTCAGTGATTAATGGCCAATCCCTTGGTTATTAAGTGTTAAAATACACAAACAGATGTGTTGGTCGTCTTTGTTATTTTCTTAGGGTTTGTAATTGCTTTAAAAACAACTAAACCCTAATGGCTAACCCTACGACTTCAAACCCTAAACCCTAAAGCTTAATTGCTAATCCGAGGGGAAAGCTAGAATCTAAAAAACCTAGAAATTCTAAACCCTAAATGCTAAACCCTAAAATGCTAAAAAGGATGAGGGTTCCCACTCTAGGGTTTATGGTTTGAAGCCCGAGGGTTAGCCTAAAGCTTAATTGCTAATCCGAGGGGAAAGCTAGAATCTAAAAAACCTAGAAATTATAAACCCTAAATGCTAAACCCTAAAATGCTAAAAAGGATGAGGGTTCCCACTCTAGGGTTTATGGTTTGAAGCCCGAGGGTTAGCCTATCGGCTAACCCTCGACCTTCAAACCCTAAACCCTAAAGCTTAATTGCTAATCCGAGGGGAAAGCTAGAATCTAAAAAACCTAGAAATTCTAAACCCTAAATGCTAAACCCTAAACCCTAAAGCTTAATTGCTAATCCGAGGGGAAAGCTAGAATCTAAAAAACCTAGAAATTCTAAACCCTAAATGCTAAACCCTAAAATGCTAAACACTAAAGCTTAATTGCTAATCCGAGGGGAAAGCTAGAATCTAAAAAACCTAGAAATTATAAACCCTAAATGCTAAACCCTAAAATGCTAAACAACTAAACCCTAATGGCTAACCCTACGACTTCAAACCCTAAACCCTAAAGCTTAATTGCTAATCCGAGGGGAAAGCTAGAATCTAAAAAACCTAGAAATTATAAACCCTAAATGCTAAACCCTAAAATGCTAAAAAGGATGAGGGTTCCCACTCTAGGGTTTAGGGTTTGAAGGTCGAGGGTTAGCCTAAAGCTTAATTGCTAATCCGAGGGGAAAGCTAGAATCTAAAAAACCTAGAAATTATAAACCCTAAATGCTAAACCCTAAAATGCTAAAAAGGATGAGGGTTCCCACTCTAGGGTTTATGGTTTGAAGCCCGAGGGTTAGCCTATCGGCTAACCCTCGACCTTCAAACCCTAAACCCTAGAGCGGGTACACGGTAAGCTTTAGGGTTTAGGGTTTGAAGTCGTAGGGTAACGGCTAACCCTACGACTTCAAACCCTAAACCCTAAAGCTTAATTGCTAATCCGAGGGGAAAGCTAGAATCTAAAAAACCTAGAAATTCTAAACCCTAAATGCTAAACCCTAAAATGCTAAAAAGGATGAGGGTTCCCACTCTAGGGTTTATGGTTTGAAGCCCGAGGGTTAGCCTATCGGCTAACCCTCGACCTTCAAACCCTAAACCCTAGAGCGGGTACACGGTACGCTTTAGGGTTTAGGGTTTGAAGTCGTAGGGTTAGCCGGATTAGCAATTAAGCTTTAGGGTTTAGGGTTTGAAATGTAAACCCTACAACTTCAAACCCTAAACCCTAAAGCTTAATTGCTAATCCGAGGGGAAAGCTAGAATCTAAAAAACCTAGAAATTCTAAACCCTAAATGCTAAACCCTAAAATGCTAAAAAGGATGAGGGTTCCCACTCTAGGGTTTATGGTTTGAAGCCCGAAGGTTAGCCTATCGGCTAACCCTCGACCTTCAAACCCTAAACCCTAGAGCGGGATGTAGTAAGGGGACGGATGTATACGGTACGCTTTAGGGTTTAGGGTTTGAAGTCGTAGGGTTAGCCTAACGGTTAACCCTACAACTTCAAACCCTAAACCCTAAAGCTTAATTGCTAATCCGAGGGAAAAACTACATTCTAAAACCCTAAAATCTAAACCCTAAAAACCCTAAACCCTAAAATGCTAAAAAGGATGAAGGTTCCCACTCTAGGGTTTAGCCTAACGGCTAACCCTACAACTTCAAACCCTAAACCCTAAGCTACATTCTAAAAAACCTGGAAAATCTAAACCCTAAATGCTAAACCCTAAAATGCTAAAGCCTACAGGAGGGGGACGGAAAATCTAAACCTTAAATGCTAAACCCTAAAATGCTAAACCAACTTGGATTAAATCCCAATCCCATGGGGATTATTTGTTTTTGTTATTTCTAAATTTTTTAGCCAGTTATGGGTAAAATCTCTTAGTGATTATATGCCAATCCCATGGGGATTATGTGTCAATCCCATGGGGATATCTCTGTGATTAAGTACCAATCCCATGGGGATTATTTGTTTTTGTTCTTTGTAAATCTTTTAGCCAGTTACGGTTTAAATCTCTTAGTGATTATGTGCCAATCCCATGAGGATTATGGGCCAATCCCATGGGGATTATTTGATTTTAATCTTCATAAATTTTTTAGCCAGTTATGGTTAAAATCTCTTAGTGATTATATGCCAATCCCATGGGGATTATGTGTCAATCCCATGGGGATTATGTGCCAATCCCATGGGGATTATGTGTCAATCCCATGGGGATATCTCTGTGATTAAGTACCAATCCCATGGGGATTATTTGTTTTTGTTTTTTGTAAATTTTTTAGCCAGTTACGGTTTAAATCTCTTAGTGATTATGTGTCAATCCCATGGGGATTATGTGCCAGTCCCATGGGGATATCAAATCACATTTATTTATATCTGTTTAACCAGTTAATCCCCATGAGATTGGAACATAATCCCCATGGGATTGGAAGTTAATCACTAAGAGATTTTAACCAATTACTTTATGATGGTACGAATCACTTGGTGATGATACGAATCACTAAATGATTTCAATAGATAATTAGGTATTCTGTAATGTTGAATGATCCAGTAAAATAATAACCAAAGAATAGTTGTACATAGAACAAAACATAACGCTTTTATCATATTTTTCTTTCATAGCTTTATTTCCCGTGTCCTCATCATCATCGGTGCGGTTAGACTTGTGTTTGGTGGAAGGTTTTCATCTGCAATCCAATTGCCAAGACCCAAATAAAATTCTGCCAAGATACATAGTTCAAATTAGCATAAAACTCGTTATAGATTTTATGCTACTTATATAATTGAAAGAAACTTGCAAAAAACATTACATCTGGATCTCATGTCCTAACATACTATACCAAAACACTTAGCCTTGAAAGCTGGGACTCCATCAAGGACCAACAAAATATCTAATTATTAGAATAGTTAAGCATTGATTCCTTATGAACGGAGGTTCACAAGTCTTTATATTCTAATTTTTTTTTTTTTTTTTTTTTTTTTTTTTTTTTTTTTTTTTTTTTTTTTTTTTTTTTTTTTTTTTTTTTTTTTTTTTTTTTTTTTTTTTTTTTTTTTGCTTTGTGGCGAGGAGGGTAGGCGTAGTGGGGTCTCTTTTAGCTTGGAAAGCAAAAGCGTAGGGGGCGGGCGCTCGGTGGGCGTAAGATTAGAAGGGATGAGTGGGGAAGGGTAAGATGACGTTGGGGGAGGGAGCTGGAAGATAAGAAAAAAAAAGGATTGGGGTGGGGGGGGGGACGAAAGGGAAAAAAAAGGTGGCTGGGGGGGCAAGGTCCTTGTTTCTTTTATTCTCTTTTGCCGCCTTCCTTCCTTTTATGTTTTCTTATTTTCTATTATATGTTTTTTATTATTAGAATAGTTAAGCATTGATTCCTTATGAACGGAGGTTCACAAGTCTTTATATTCTAATTACAACAAATACAAATGCTAATAAATCAAGACAACTTTCTGGTAGAAAACTCCTTATAGATTTTATATTCTAAAAAATATTATGCCATAAAATATGATATTATCAAGACAACTTTCCAATTATATGTGACAGTCAAAAAGAATCAGCAAAAAGAGGTTCAAGAATACGTCAATTTCACCATGACATTGAAATGGTGGGTCTTTGATTTATGCAAATCAGAATAGCGATCTTGGTTGGCGGTTTCGGATGAATTCCTGTAGATCAACAATGCATATCACATTACACTGTAACTATGACTAAGAAATTCTGGTAGAATTTGTCAGCTCAACTGAAATTACCACTATCATAAGATAGGTCAAAGACATTTCAAACTGAAAATCATCTAATAAATAACTCCATTAAATAATACAACAAAAAATAAATAACGCAAATCACCAAAAAAGAAACCAATACTTGCAAAAAAAAATTATTGTGTACTCTATGTAAACTAATGCTTGCATCAACATACCTTCAATAAGCACCATACTTCAGTCAAAGAAGATAGCATAAGCTTGACTTGTATCAAAAAGCTGAAAGCATATATATTTAATGCACCAGGTGTCAAGACGATGCTCACTGGCCAATCTACTTTACCAAAGGACTGCCCTTCCATCCCTTGGATAGATAGATAGATAGATAGAGAGGGCAGAGCTTTTGGTTTTTCATGAGGCACAAAATTCTGAAAGACTGTATACTTGCCAGCATATTAGAAAATATGTGAAATATACATTTTCGAGACCATAACATAATTTCTATTGGGGGACAAGAGAAGAAAGTAAGAACAAGGAATGTTAGATGGATATACCAGTTGCAAAACCAGGAAGAGATGTTGTGCTTTCTTCTTTCATGTACATGAACGATCTATCCTTATAATGGTCTCTTTCGCATGAAGACCTCTGAACTGAGAGTTCCAGAAGCACAAATTTAAAACTAATAGAGCAAAAAAAATCATCTATACATATGAAATAGAATATTTTTTTATGTCCTCTGTCACATCATACTGAAATAACGACATCAACTACTCATACTGAGATACCCGAGGGTTAGCCTATCGCACGAAGACCTCTGAACTGAGAGTTCCAGAAGCCCCTAGATTTCAGATATCCTGTTATCTACCTCTGTAGCATACCATTTCTAAAAAGATAAGAAAGACTCAGTATAAGATTATTTATCATCAACCATAAAAAGTATAAAGTCTTCTAAAAGAGAGTGTACATGATGCCAGAGTGACACGATAAACAAGTCTGCCCAGTCTGCTGATTCCATCATATGGTATCACCGCAAAGCCAGCAAATGTTCTTGTAAAGAGAAACCTTCCTCAAGTAGGTTAATTGTCAATTTACTGACATACATATATGATATATCTACCATCATTAAGGATGAAAATGAAGGAAATAACTGTCTTCATTGATGCAAATTAATGTGCTTCAATCACTACTTTGGCATGATATAAAGGTCATAACAAAAAACACACTATTTAAGTAGTCGACTTTGGCATGATATAAAGGTCACACCCAAAACAGTTACAATAGACACATGAGCTAAAACTAGCTATCTTCTCCTTGAATGCTGAGACTAACATCTGAAATTTTGACATTGACATAGAAAAACGTCAAATGAGCTAATAATAAAAATAGTCTAAATAAGTTATCAATAATAACTACGAGTACTTGAAGTTAAGAGCTCATCATATCACCCTCGTCATTTGTTTAATATAAAAACAAAGAACTTCCTTGAATTTCTACTAGAATCAATGTTAATATCAAAAACCAAACTAGGTACTCTATTGAACGGAATGGGAAAGAAATATAGTCCTTACGATATAATTTACTAACTTTGGGTTTGGTTCATGAACTGATGAATCCAGGCCTTTAATCAAGCTAGAAACTCAAAGTTATGTTTTATAGCTTACCATCCATGTTTCTATCTTGACTTTATAATTCATTGGAGAAAGCCTCATTTCCAAGAACTAGCACTCCAATTTTTGATGTGCTTCTGCTAATCCCAACTGTAGATGCAGGATATATAAATAAACTCCATTACATATTTTTCAATCAGCATACAAAGTGTATAATCCAATATTGATAAAAACATACTATAAACTGACCACAACAGAACCAAGGTTTTGGCTGGGCAAGGTGAGGCTCCGGGCCTTATCACGCCAGGCTCTTTTGGACCATGCTTGTGTCACAGTCATCCTATGTAACAAGAAATCAATTAAAGATCATAGAGATATTACAATAATAAATAAAAATTGTAATATGTGCAATATCACAGATTTCATATCCAATATGTGCTTGTGTCACAGGCTCTTTCCCCTTAAAAAAAATTCTTTTGGACCATGCTTGTGTCACAGGCTCTTTCCCCTTAAAAAAATTATATTTCTAAGCATTATCACAGATTTCATATCCAATATGTGCAACTTCCAAGTAATACTGCTCATGAGTATGGATATATAAAGAATCTAGATGTTTAAGCTTGAAAAAAATTACACTAGTTACACTAAAAGAAAACAAGGGTATCTAGTTATGCTACAAAAAAACTAAAAGATAATAATGGTGTACAGAAAATTATATCAAAATCCATGTTCCATGGAAGTATAGAATATTTCAACTACAATACACGAGTATCAAATCAAATGGAGCAATTTTGGTATAAAAAACTGAACCAAACATTAATAATCCAGTTTTGCAGTTCACCTTGGCAACAGTAGTTTCTATTCTTTCGTGCTTCATCACCTACGAGACCATTGTCCTACATATGCAAAACACCATCATCTTTATCTTCTACATACACACACGATATTACCACATGAAAACAGACTATCGCAAACCTGAGCATGGAAATTCGATGTCGAGTGGGACGACTGAGGTTCGTTAACTTAGTCATGACACTCGAAACATAGAACACCTACAAAATTAGCAACACACAGATACATAACGTTTGTTAAGAGGAGTTGTTTCGTCATCGCTACTTTGGTTACTAATACTTCAAACAGTTTGCTAGTAAAATAGTTTGCTAGTAAACTCGTCCAAACACTATGTATTTTGTTTCAAGCATTTCAACAAACACTTTTTATGCACTCTAAATATCTCAATCACTATAACCAAAACAACAATCAATTAAAAAAATTCATCATTTAATTCAAACAATCAACTAAAAAAACGAATCACTTCTTAAGTGTTACTCAAATTAACTCTCAAACAAGCATCAACTATGCATATACACTACAGATTTCAAGAAGTTGAAAGGAAAATCACAGTTGAGAATTAAAATGATAATTACCGAAATCGAAGAACGCTAAGTAAGATGAAATAGATGATAATGACACACGAATCTGATGTTATTGATTGCGAACGTTTTTGACTACAAAAACAGTTTTCCGATCGTTATTTGACGGTTAATCGGTTTTCCAGTGAGTTTCCGGCGGTCTGTGTGTGTTTGTGTGTGTTTTGGTGAGTTTCCGGAGGTCTGTGTGTGTTTCGGTGTGTGTTTTGTGAATCGAGGGTGTGTTTGGGCGGGAGAGAAGAAGCAAGGGTTTTCCGGTGACTTTCCGGCGGAGAAGGATAGAGTGTATGTGTGACTGTGTGTGTTTGTGTGTGTTTGAACGAAAAAGAAAGTGAGTGGGCGGGAGGAGACGCATCAAGGGGGGTTTTTTTTGGCAAAAAGACCAATTTGCCCCTCCGTGTTTTTTTTCTAAAGGATGATCAAATCAGATCTGGGCCGTAGATCACACTAATCTAATGGTCAGAAATTGTGCCTTCATTTTCACTTAAACTTTTGTTTGCAAATGAATAAATCACATATATATATATATATATATAATATATAAAAAAGGATCAGATCTATAAGTTATAAAAGTCGGATGAAAGAAGGTCAGACATCGTCATGGCTGCAAACAACGGTTGCATAATCAAATACCATCCGGGTTGCCCCGCCAAGATAAAGGACGAATCACACCCATCTACCCAAACATCAAGATGCTCGAATTACAAAACAATCCACGCAAATATTTATAATATCATCATAACCCATCTTTCAATAGCCATCATCTCATCATTATCATCCTTGAAAAATAATCCGATCCACATATATATAACACAATCACTGACACACGCAAACATATACCTATAACATCAAACACAAATTTGAAAACCCTAATTTTTATAATAGCATTCATTATATCATTTGAAGGGAAAAATTATTTAAAAAATCTGAAAAGGAAAGAAACATTCAAAGATTGATGAAAGGATTTAATATGTGTTAAGAAGATAAAGAGATTTGACTAAATTCAAATCTTGAATTTTTGAAAAATTGAGCTGCTTTTCAAAAGATGTCAAAGAAGGAAGAAAGAGAAAATAGAAAAGATGTCAGGAATAAAGAAAGAAAGAGAGTGTTGGAGAGAGGGAATAGAAAGAGTCTTAGAAGCCTCTACTTTTCTATACGTATATACAATTTTCTATACGATATAAATCAAATACACACCAATTTCATCATCCAATGACCTCAAAAACTGACGTGGCCTATCTATCTATTTGACAGCCATGTTTTTGTTACATCAGCACAACTCCTCCTCTAGTAGAGGAGGAGATAGAGTAAAAACAGTTGTAAAAGTTGAAGTGTATGATTACATATTATAAAATCAAAAGGACCCCAGCAACATCAGCAAAATATCAACACCACCACCAAACTAAAACACAAACACCCCAAAAACAATGACTATTTCATCGATGGCGGCTTCATCTGCAATATCTTCCCCATTTCTTACCCAGGTCACATATAAATTTCAAATCTTTTTTGATGTTTTCATTTTCTTGATTCATTTCCCTTTTTTTTTGTACAGAAAGATGCAGGAGCAGCTGGGGGTGGAGTGTCACCATTTGTGGGTCAAGTTTCAAAGTCAGTTAAAATCTCTCACAACAAAATTTCAAAAAAGATTGTAGCAGTTGTAGCACCACAAAGAATTTGCAAGAAACCCTCCACTCACTGGCTTAGGTTGTTCACAATTTTCTTTTTCCTTTTCTTTATTATTGTTATTATTTTATAATTACTAAGTTTTGCTATTGAAATCTATTAGTATGATTATTTGTAAGTGATTAAGCTGTTTGAATAAGCAACTTATTCTGTCAAAAATAAAAGAAAAAACATCAAACAACTTATTCAAATCAGCTTATTTGAGAAGGCAATAAGCAGTATGAATAAGCACTTCTCAACATCTTTTTTTTGTTATGGATTCATGAATCATTGCAAACTTGACTTAGATTTGGAATGTATCTAAACATTCGCGCTAAGTGTGATTCACAATTTTTGTTTTATTTCAATATGATGTAAATGTTTTGGTGTCATAAGTATGCTGAAGAAAATTAACTGCGAGTTTTTGGTAAGTTATGGACAATTTATGCATGTTGAATGATTTTGTTTATGAATTTATTTAGCATCATAAAGTTAAGAACTTGCAAATGAACTGTGAGCTGTGTGTGAATTTTTGCTACATCTTATGATGTGATGAATATAGCATGTGGCAGATCGGGTGATTTAAACTGAAATTTGTTTCTTTTAGGTAAAAACTGGGATGACAATGACAGAAAAGATCTTTTCAAGGGCTTCTGAGAAACCCCAGTTAAGCCCTGGTGAAAATGTTTGGGTCAATGTTGATGTCTTGATGACACATGATGTATGTGGACCAGGTGCTATTGGAATCTTCAAGAAAGAATTCGGAAATGATGCCAAGGTACCTAATTTAGTCATCATTGCTGCTAGATTTGAATAATGAATACTGAACACCTATATTCCAAAAAGACTAGAAACTTCGAAAGCAATGCGTCGCCCTTTAGGTTGAACAGGTTGTTACCAGTGACAACAAAGCTTTGCAAATACAGTTATGTTATGCTTCCTTAGTGGATCTTATTTACCCATTTTACATATTTGTTGCTTGGGTTCTAAGTAGTTAAAGACAGGGATTTCGGTGTTTCGTTCAAGGACCGATATCGGTGGGATATGGAATTTCGGTGGGATTTCGGTAATTTTAATAATATGCAATATGTCTATATATATACTAATGCTTAATACTTGATAGAAATATCAAAAGTCAAACTTAAAAGTGTCAATATTTGATAGATTAGTGAATACTTGCAAAAATTAGTGTTTTAAGTTGTTTAAGTTTGGACCCAAAAAAAAACACTAAACCGAAATCCCACCAAAATTTGGACCAAAATCAGTGGGATTTCGGAATTTTGACCTAAATTTGACCGAAAATTTCGTTGACCTAAATGTTGACCAGAATTTGGACTGGGATACCGTTAGTGATACGATCAAGACTATTATTATTATTAATATTATTATTATTAGGTATTAATATTAGGAAAGTCTTATTATTATTATTTTATTTATTTAGTTAGCTTGTTAACCAAGCTATAGGATTAGTATAAATAGAATATTAGGGTTGTAACTTTATTATGGGTGAAATATATTGGTAATTTGGTTATTAATTAGGAGAGTTGATCGATCTCTCGAATATCGATTATCTATCTCAGTTTTATATCGATACAACCATTTGGTTCGTATCAATTGGTATCAGAGCTATCGATCTTGCAACCTGTGGTGCGTTTTTTCTTTAATTAAAAAAAATTCACTGTTCACGTACTGATGCTCTGATACCATTGATGAAGAGAATTCCAGAATTTAGAGAGAAAGAGAGAAGATTTGGGATTAAAATCAATATCTGATTAAAATGGTATAATATGGATGGCTTATATAGCCTTTGACTACTTTGAATATTCAGACGACAAGAATAACCGCCTCCCTATTTTCACTATCGACCCCTATACTTTCTAATATGACACTTACAACCCTTTTATTTATTTTACACGTAACAATACATCCCCCTTATGAGATTTTTGTCCTCAAAAATCAAATCTGGCACCTGAACATCTTCAATGAACTCCCACGAAGCTTCTTCAACTGGCAGACCCCTCCAATGAACCAAGACCTTCACTGTGTCTTGCCCTTATGTTTCACCATCTGCCTATCAATGATAGCCCTTGGATATAATAATGCTTGTGGGTTAGATGGTAAAGGAATTATCTGAGTAATAGGCCCCTGAGCTTTCTTCAGCAATGAGACATGAAAAGTATGGTGAACTTGAGCAGTTTCTGGTAATTTCAACTTGTAAGCCACTTTCCCTATCTTCTTCTCAATCATGAAAGGACCAAAGTATTTTGGTGACAACTTCCTGTTATGATGACCCTTCAAAGAATGCTGTGCAAATGGATGCAACTTCACAAATACCCAATCTCCTTCCTCAAATTCTTTTTCAGTTCTATGTATATCAGCCATCTGTTTCATCCTGTTTCTGGTACTCTCCAAATTGGCCTTTAACTTATGAATCATGACTTCTCTTTGCTGATGTGTATCTTCCACTGCAGCTATCATAGTATCCCCATGTATATAAGGAATATGAATATTAGGCTTCACCCCATAGAGAGCTTCATGTGGTGTCATCTTTATTGCTGAATGCCATGAAGTGTTGTACCACCACTGAGCCAATGGCAACCATTTAAGCCATTGTAAAGGATCATCCATACACATATTTCTCAAATATGCTTGCAAACATCTATTCAACACCTCTGTCTGCCCATCAGTTTGAGGATGGTAAGCTGATGACATGGTCAAATCTACTCCCTGCAACCTCATAAACTCCTTCCAAAATTGACTGAGAAAGATTGGATCCCTGTCACTGACAATAGTGGATGGGCATCCATGAAGCTTAAAAATATTATCCATAAACACTTGAGCAATGGTGGCTGCTGTATAAGGATGGCTCAATGGAATGAAGTGCCATACTTAGTAAGTCTGTCCACTATCACAAATACAGTATCTTTTCCCTTCACCTTTGGAAAACCAGATACAAAATCCATTGAAATGTCACTAAAAATGGTTTGTGGAACTGGTAAGGGTTGCAGCAACCCAGGAGAAGGTACATTATCTGTTTTTGCCCTTTGACAAGTTGAGCAATCCTTCACAAACTTTTGTACATACTTATGACATCCTTTCCAATAAAACAGTCCCTTCAATCTTGCCAATGTAGGAGTGACTCCAGAATGGCCTCCCACAGCAGAAGAATGACAATAATCAATAATGTCATTTCTTAACTGCAAATCTTTGGCAATTAAAATCTTATTTTTCCTTCTTAAAACCTTTCCATCCCAAGTTCTATGAGGTATTAATTCTCCTTGTCCCAGCCTGCCAATTAGTGATTGTATAGCTTCATCTTCTTGCCAAGACTTCTGAATTCTATCCGAGAGTAAACTATTAATAGCACTCACCCCCATTTCCATAACAGTCATGCTTGGGACCCTTGAAAGGGCATCTGCAGCTACATTTTCTACACCCTGTTTGTAGCTAATCTCATAATCATAGCCCAGCAGTTTAGACAACCACTTCTGCTGCAAAGGGGTTACAATTTTCTGCTCCAAAAGATATTTAAGGCTTCTATGATCAGTCTTAATCATAAAATGAGAGTTTGCAAGGTAATGATGCCACTGCTTTACTGAAAAAATGATAGCCAGAAGCTCCTTTTCATACACTGACCACTCCTGTTGCCTATTAGAAAGAGCTTTACTAATATAAGCCAAAGGATGTCCCTCTTGCATAAGAACTGCTCCCATTCCAGTGGCTGAAGCATCAGTTTCAATGGTGAACATCTTATTGAAATCTGGTAATTTGAGCACTGGTGGTGAACTAAGGGCCTGCTTGAGCTTCTCAAAAGCAAACTGAGCTTCAGGGCTCCATTTGAATCCATCCTTCCTCAAAAGATCAGTCAGTGGTTTGGCTATTATCCCAAAAGATTTTACAAATCTTCTATAATACCCTGCCAGTCCTAGAAAACCCCTCAACTGCTTAATATTGACTGGAATTGGCCAATCCTGAATGGCTTTAACCTTCATTGGGTCTGTGGATACCCCCTCCTTATTAATAATATGTCCTAAATACTCCACTTTATTACCTCCAAAAGAACACTTGGACTGTTTAGCTTTCAAAGAATTAGCCCTCATAATTTCTAACACCATCTCCAAATCTTGTAAATGTTGATCCCAACTCCCACTGTATACCAATATATCATCAAAGAAAACCAGTGTGCACTTCCTTAAAACTTCTTTGAAAGTATGATTCATCAATGATTGGAAGGTAGCTGGGGCATTAGTAAGCCCAAAAGGAAGCACCAGAAATTCGTAATGTCCTTGATGAGTTTTGAAGGCAGTCTTGTAAATGTCTTCTTCACTCATTCTAATCTGGTGATAACCTGATCTAAGATCCAATTTAGAAAAGACCTCTGCCCCTTGCAATTCATCCAATAAATCTTCAATAAGGGGAATTGGAAACACATCCTTAACAGTTGCCTCATTCAACCTTCTATAGTCAATACACATTCTCCAACTCCCATCTTTCTTCTTAACTAGTACTATTTCTAATTACCCTGACTCCAATAATTCATCAGTCATTTTCTCAATTATATCCTTCTGCAACTTTGGATACCTATAGGGTTTCAAATTCAACTCCTTAGTCCCTTCCTTAAGATGTATCTTATGATCTACAGGTCTAACAGGAGGTAAACCTTTAGGAACCTCAAAAATGTCAGCAAATTTACCCAACAATGCTGTCAAATCTCCACTGGATGATGCATCAGGCTGCTGACCTTCCACCACTGGTTGATAAAGAGATTGTTCTTTACCAGAATTGTGTATAGCAAACAGTTGTGCCTGAGCTACAGGACCTTGAGCTGCCACCAAGGATGTCATCTTCTCTATAGAACAGATGCTCATGCCTTGATGTTGTGCCCCTTTCAACTCACACTCCTTACCACACCAATTAAATTTCATAATAAGCTCCTTAAAATTCCACACAATATTGCCCAATGGTGCTAACCACTGCACTCCTAACACCATATCATAATTTGTAAGATCAATCACTAGCATATCATCTTTAAATGAATTGCCCTGCATACTCCAACTGAATTGTCTACAGATTGTAGCACAATCCATGCTATTTCCATCAGCCACAGTGACCAGAACACTTGGCACATGAGTGATAGCACTTTTCAACTTCTCTGCTACCCTTTACTCAAAAAATTATGAGTAGAGCCACTGTCAATGAGTATATGCAGCCTTCTAGTCCCAATTGTGCCAATGATTTGCATAGTATGATAAGAAGGAATCCCTAAAATAGCATTGAGAGATATTTGGGGGGCTCCTGCTACTGTCAACATCTCTGGCTCCATAGCCACCATCTCCTCACATTCTTCACAGTCATCTTCAACTTCTACCAAGAACAACTGCATTTTTCCCTTACACACCTTGTTATGGCCAGCCACAAATTTCTCATTACAATAGAAACACTCTCCCTTAGCTCTTTTCTCTTCCATAAACCTATTTGTCACCCTAGTAGGGGCTGCAGGGTTCTTAGGAGGTGCTGGAAGAGGTAACAATGGTTGTTTGGCCACACTAGTGAGGGTATTGGTTCTAGGATACTCCTGTAACTAGATGAAGTATTATACCCCAAACCTTTGCCTAGTGCCTGATTGGCCTGATTTTGCATCTTAGCTAAGGAATAGGTATCTCTTAATGTTTTAGGCCTAAACATTCTCACAACACATTTAATCTCAGGCTTAAGGCCTTCTACAAACAAGCTAATTGCATATTCTTCACATATAGAGACCTTATTAAGCAAAGCATCAAAAGAGTCACAATAAGGATCGAGATCACCTGTTTGTTGCAAAGCTTTTAATGCTCCCATAGCATCCTCTATCATAGTCTGAGCAAACCTTGCTGTAATTGATCTAGCATACTCATTCCATTCTATCTCATCAATAGTCTTCCCACTGGACTTCATATATGCCAAATGCCAAGACAAAGCCCTGCCTTCCATATGTATAGCAGCATATCGCACCTTCTTATATTCAGGAGTATTATCTATGGTGAAAAAATGATCACACCGATAGTTCCAGCCTTCCACATCATCACCTTCAAATTTAGGAAAATCAAGCTTTGCTAGGCGGTGTGTTTGGCTACGCTCATCTTCTCCTTGAACAATCAGTGATTCTGCTTCTCAAATGATGAAACAGTTTCTGAAGATCCGCCATGATGCTGTCAAGCATAATAGTTGCGAGTAGTCATTTGATGAAATTAGGTCAAATTTTTTTCAGATTTGAAGTGGATAATTGTTGAATTGAAGAATTTGTAAAGGAATTGAAGTGGATTTATGATGAATTTAAGAAATTATGAAGAATTTTGCGAAAAATTAGGGTTTTTTCTGGATTTTTTTTTTTTTTTTTTTTTTATATAAAAGGATAGGTCACCGGAAGAATGAATCTCGCCGGAGAAGATGAACGGAAATCAAGAGCTCGCCGGAGAAGGAAGCGATGGCTCTGATACCATTGATGAAGAGAATTCCAGAATTTAGAGAGAAAGAGAGAAGATTTGGGATTAAAATCAATATCTGATTAAAATGGTATAATATGGATGGCTTATATAGCCTTTGACTACTTTGAATATTCAGACGACAAGAATAACCGCCTCCCTATTTTCACTATCGACCCCTATACTTTCTAATATGACACTTACAACCCTTTTATTTATTTTACACGTAACAATACTGTTCCCGCACTGTTCATCGTTGCTGTTCATCCAGAAAAAAAATCCTAATGGCGAGTATGGAGGATTTCAATAGGAGACTCGAGGAATACATGGAACGGAGTGCAAGGCAACACAATGAGATCATGAGGTTATTAGGGGAGCTAGCGGTTTCGAGGGGCCTCAATGTGTCTGATTGGCCTTCATCAGCAGCAATAACACCAACCGCTACCACCACAACTCCACCAAAAACAACCCCTACTTCTATTCTACCAAAAACAGTTCCGTTGGTATCTACCTTCATATCCGTTTCAGCCCTACCACCAACAGTTCCCGCAAAAGTCAGCCCAAAACAAATATCAGCAAATCCACCAAAACCAGCCCCAATTTCCCCGCAAACCGTGCCATCATTACCACCAAAAACTATTCCTACTCCACCAAAACCGTTGATGTCTACCTTCAAAACAACAATCACTAAGGCAACTAAGGCCTTCGATCCAAAACGTGATACAAAAACAGAACATAATTCCCTTTTAATGTCTACCATCTGCTGGTCACATGTGACAAAAACAACTACAACTTTTGACCCAAAACTAGTTGCAACAGATGTGGTTTTTGAGAATCAGAAACAAGAGTTCTCAGTGAAGAAATTTGGTTGCCAAGCCGTCGGAAGAGAAGTTCTTCGAATAAGGATATGGGATCCGGGAATCATTTGAAGCAATCTTTGAAGCCACACCTTGAGGACAAGGTGTGTTTTGCGGCGGGGAGTAATGATACGATCAAGACTATTATTATTATTAATATTATTATTAGGTATTAATATTAGGAAAGTGTTATTATTATTATTATTTATTTAGTTAGCTTGTTAACCAAGCTATAGGATTAGTATAAATAGAATATTAGGGTTGTAACTTTATTATGGGTGAAATATATTGGTAATTTGGTTATTAATTAGGAGAGTTGATCGATCTCTCGAATATCGATTATCTATCTCAGTTTTATATCGATACAACCATTTGGTTCGTATCAGCTTTTCACCCTGATGCCTCTTTAGCAGCGTCTTGGGTTAGTTTGTTTTGTTGATTATCTATTCTGATCCCATATGATCATGTGGTTATTGTTTTAGGTTTGGGACCGTGAAAAGGTTGTCATCATACCTGACCACTATATATTTACAGCTGATGAAAGAGCAAATAGAAATGTCGATATCATAAGGGATTTCTCACATGAGCAAAAAATCAAGTATTTTTATGATATCAAAGATCTTAGCAACTTTAAGGTACTGTTTTGTCTTTTTTTGATTACTGCTGAGTGTCTTGATATTTTTTTTTTTAAGTTTTATATCTTGCAAAAGATATGTCGGCCGGATGTTAAACTGGAACTGATTATTTTTCAGGCTAATCCTGATTACAAAGGTGTATGCCATGTTGCTCTGGCACAAGAAGGTCATTGCAGACCTGGAGAGGTACTCCCAATTCAATTTATTCAATCTTAAAGTTAGGTTTCAATGTGGCAAAAGCAACCCATTGGTACAAAATCATTCCATTCGGGTCAGATTTTTTTGGTAATAGGTCCGGGTAAAATAGTTTAAGTAATCAAACAGGTTTAAAGTTATATACTTAATTCAAACTCTTCCGACCTCCTGTATATATTGAATATAATAGATAGGTGATTGCAATTCAAATGCTTCTGACCTCCTATAAATATATATTTATATATAAAGTACAGTAAGAAGTGGGCAAAACCGTAGTGCCAAGTCAACCGAATCCGGCCTGATTCATGTTGACCAGTACCAAAAACTACCTGTTTCAGTCTGAACTCTAAGGCCCTGTTACCACATCAGTTTGTTTTGCAACCTCTAAAGTTACTGTATAAATATGTATGCTGATTTGCATGCACATAATTTTTACCTTTAGGTCTTGCTTGGTACGGATTCTCACACATGTACTGCTGGAGCATTTGGCCAGTTTGCTACAGGAATTGGAAATACCGATTGTGGCTTTGTTTTAGGAACTGGAAAACTTTTGCTCAAGGTTTGAAATGCATGTCTAAAATAAATCAAATCTATCTGAACAATTGGGATTTTTATAACTACTATTTACGCTTCTCAACTCAAGAGAAAGTGATATGATTACGTTCCTCTAATCATTCCTATAAAAGTGATTACCAAGATAATTGTAAAAGTTACCAAACTAATAAAGCAACTACCCATGACTTTTATCAACTAGTTATCTGACTACAAAATTATCTGTCACCTTGATTTACATTTACAGGTACCTCCAACTTTAAGATTTGTATTAGATGGAGAAATGCCAGATTATCTTCTTGCAAAGGATCTGATTTTACAAGTAAGTTTGATTACCGGATGATCAAGTATTCTGTATAGCAAAATTGTGTTTTGTGTGTAACAATAACAAAAAACTATGTTGTAAATGGTTGGCTGATTATGGTTTATTCCATAGTATGAATATACTTTGACTTGTTTCACTGATAATATTCACATTATAGATAATTGGGGAAATATCTGTATCTGGTGCAACATATAAAGCAATGGAGTTTGTTGGTTCCACTATTGAAAGTCTTACGGTTAGTGTACTTCTTCCTTCTTTTTCACTTTATATATTTCTTCGAATTATGCAAGCCAATTTATTGACATGCATGCTCATTACCTGCGATGGCTAAAATGGGGTTAAATTAAAAAAGTATCAAATTGGGTCTTACTTGTTCTTCGAATAAACATGAGAGTTGTCTAGAATGGTGAAGGACCATACTGGTCAAAGTTCTCCATTGTTAATTTTAAAGAATTCGATTATCAGCTCAGTAGTACAGATTTTAAAACAGAATAGCCACATTAATTGTAAAACCTAAGAAAAAGTGTGGGTCTATAGATTTTCAAACCTAACACACACACCAATTATTTTCACAGATGTCGATTGCATGTTACTTGGAACAAAAAATGGTTGACCATCTATCAAATACCTGATGTAATCTATAGTAAACACAAATAAAGATATCTTTTAGACCAACACCAAAGGTTATTAGGTGGTAGACAACTGAACATTGTTCTTATTAAAGAGAAACCGTTGCAGTTTTTATGAGATGGGATGAACAAGTCTGTTGCATTTACAGATGTATCAATTTTCAAGTTTATTTTCATCTGTGTTTTATAGATGGAAGAAAGAATGACGTTATGCAACATGGTTGTTGAAGCTGGGGGGAAGAACGGCATCATTCCAGCTGATGCTACGACGTTTAAGTACCTAGAGGTTCGTTTCATTACACACTCTGTAAAATCATTTGAATTGCCGTCTTCTGGTTGTAGGGTTTGGAAACTGATTATCTGATATTGCAACTTGAAATCTTTATAATCAAATTTTAGTGTTTGGGATTCTGATTACAAGTCAAATGATCGATTCCAGATTTGCACCTTATCTTCTGCTGGCTGAATTCAGAAAGAAAAACTTGATTTATTCAAGTAGTACAAAGATTACTTACACACGCTTACCCACATGTATATTATTATTATAAATATTAATAATGTTCAAGATTACAAGTAGAATATATATACAATAATTTCTAAAAGTTGTTAACCATAGCTTATAAAAAGTAAACTTTTTAGTTGACAAACAGTCTTGATATGAATACTTCCACAATATGTTCAAAATGATCGTGCTACTCTTTTTATTAAGGCTAATTATTGAACTTCCACTCGTTGCCTATAGTATTTATCTTTCAGACTGCATGCTATTGCTAATTTGCTATTGTGTGCACAAATGACTTAAAATGACTATATTACCCTTAATATTCTAAAAAACTTTTTATTATCTTATTCTATTCTAATTTTACGTTTGGAAACTAAACCCTTCCACCAAATGTAACAGGAGTTTTGGGAACTTAAATGTTAGGAACATGTTGCACAGTGGAAGTAATTAACAAGAAAATAAAGAACACGAGAATATAACGTGGTATCTCACACAATGTGTGGAAACTAATCCGCAACTGCAACTAGGGATTTTCATTATGCTCAGTACAATGTATATATATATATATATATATATATAATAGTCTCGGGTTTCCTGCTTGGTGATAAAGGAAACGCGAATTCAGCAGCCCTAAACATCTTAACAAACCGTGGCTCTGAATACCACTTGTTAGGAACTAGGATTGCACAGCGGAAGCAAAACAGAAAATAAAGAAGAACACGAGAATTAACGTGGTATCTCACACAAAGTGTGTGAACTAATCCACGGCTGCAACTAGGGATTTTATTAAGCTCAATATGACACAGAATTACAATGAAATAGACCAGTATATATAGGAGAACAACTAGGGTTTAAAACTTGGTGAACAAGGAAACCTAATAAGGCCCCTAAACACTTAAACTAAACTGGCCCTAAGGCCAAAACTGGCCCAAAAGGCCTTCACGTCCAACAATCTCCCACTTGAAGGCCTTGCGAAAATCTTCAGCCCGCCATTCAAGCAAACAATATCCCGGTCAAAACAGTAATCCCAAAACACATGGAACAGAAGAACAGGTCCAGCTCAACGAACAAACCAAACTTCAAACCATAGCACACCTAGTTGCAGCGGACCCCCACTTATTAAACAGAAGGCCCCGTTGGAGCCTCAGATGGCCCCAACACGGTCTTAGCAGACCTCAGCTTCACATCCTCAATCCCATCTGACTCCCACAAAGTAGATTCAGGACTTCTCAGAGGAACACTCTCCAATGACGGTAACTTCTCAGGAGAGATTTCATTCGGATCCCTAGTCTTTTGAACCCAACGTAGATTCCCTAACTGTGTCGAGCTACTCCCACTGTCACGAAACTCCCGTACACGTTCAGACTTCCGAATACGCTCAAGCAGATTACCTGGAGTCCCGGAGTTCTTTACCGTCGACTGAACTCGTTTAACTACCGAATCAGCGAGCCCAACTTTGGCGTTCGTCTTAACAGGGGTGGTCACTTCCCCAGACGGAACAGGCACAAGATACAACGAACTTTTCTTGAAACCCCTAGCAATAACTCGATGTTTCTCGAACACCGTCCACTTTCCTCCACCAAACTTCACATCAAAACCCTGATCATCCAATTGCCCAACAGAGATTAAACTTGTTTTGAGCTCTGGAACGACCCTCACGTTAAGCAAAGTCCAGGTAGTACCGAAAGAAGTATCCAAGACAACATTACCTATGCCAGTCACATCAAGAACCTTACCGTTTCCAAGCCTAACCTTGCCAAAATTGACTTTTTTAACATCCTGCATGCAATCAGCACTGTGGGCATGAAAAAGGCGGTTTTGAGGCGAGGCGTACAGAAATCGCATATGAGGCGGCGCCTCAGGGGTGTCTGCTGGTACGTACGCCTCTGGTAGATGAGGCGGTGTAGAAGCGGTTGAGGCGGTTAATCGGTCTGAGGCGGTTGTTTTTGAAACCCAGTTCTTCCTCTTCTGATCTCATGGCAAGGACTGAAGTATGTTTCTCTTGTTCAATTAAACTATCTGCTTTGTGGTGGTAGCCAGCCATAGTGGTCTCCGGTGGTAGTGGCGGCCGGACTGTCACAAGAAGAAAGAAAGGGGACGAAGGAAAGAGAGTAGAAAAGTAGAGGGGGATACTGTTGGTAGAAGAAGAAGAGAAAAGATAGGGGAGAGAGAAAATTTCGACATACTAGATTAATATTTGAAGGCTTTTGTTCTTGTTTTCTTTATCTAAACATAAATTAGATCAGCTTCTAGTAGAAGTCATTTTGTGTTTCAAAGAGATATTGAGAAAGATTAGAAGCAACTAATAATTAATAGTGGATGATTGTTTTGTCAAAACATGGGATTTTGGAGTAGGTGCTGGAAAAATGGTGTTGTCGGAGTTGGTCATCGGGAAAAATGAAAAATGTTATAGCTTCCATTTTGTTGAGTTTGAGTTACCGTTGTTAATGATTGTTTACCCGATGACGGCCGATGTTTGCATAAAGAATTTGATATCCGTTCTTTAAACAATGTTGGACCGTTGGAGTTTATTGCCTTAAAAATTATTGGGATTTTGGATTTCAAGTGCAAAGATGGGGGATCAAATTTCATTGGTTGGGAAGGGGAAAGGGGCATTTGGAATGGGGGAAGAAGAGTTGGGGAATTGTTTCTTTATTGAAAAATTAAATTAAAATAAAATGAGAGTATTAAGGGTAATATTAGTCGTTTTAGTCATCTTATACAAACAATAGAATGGAATATAAGGATGAATGCATACGATATGAAGTTTGAAAGATGGATGCATACCATATGAAACCAAGGAAAGTTCAATGAAAATTAAATGATTAGCCCTTTTTATTAGTAGTTCACTGATTAATCGGAATTTTTGAAACTCCCAGAAAGCTATTTATCTGACTATCGCAGTTTCAAAAAACAGAACCACAGTAAAAATTTATCACCTGCAGCAGGTGTTACAACAATCTATGATTCTGATATATAAATAACATAATCAGCTTGAAAACAAACATCCACTCATTCCAATAATCTCCGTCTACTTTACATATGCTAAGATTTGTATCTTGCACAGGACAAAACATCCGTGCCTTATGAACCAGTCTACAGCGACGGTGAAGCAAGGTGACGATCTACGTTGTCCCCGATTTCTATCTAATTTACAAAATTTTCATTTATAAGTAGCATGATGATTGCTTGCTAAAAATTTGTGAGTTCACATTATGTGCTTTTGTTTTTGTGTTTCAGGTATCTTTCCGAGTACAGAATCGACGTCTCCAAACTGGAGCCACTGGTGGCAAAGGTTTGATTTCTTTCTGGTTCATTTACTTGTGAATGGATCAATTTGGCTTATGTGTCAATGTCTCAGACTGGTCAAATAGTAAACTGTTAAAATTTAAAATCTTAAGAGGGAACAGGTCACTTGGGTTGGGTCAAACCTATTGAAAGTCATCCAAAATGTTTTGTATTGCACTGAACCTTCTATAGTTAATGTATTCAAAAGATTAGATTATTATTGAAATAGTCAAATCTCTTTAATCAATTTTGACACACTAGTTTATAGAAAGTAAATAAAGTTGGACAAAAATGTGTTTGGGTCGACCTGACGCAACCCAAACTAAATATTTACTTGTATCGACCCTTTCATTTTGCCATCTCTAACGTATGTAAATGCTTAGAACTATTCTCTTCAGATTCATGTAATATTAAATATCTAAGTTTTTATGCTTTTGCAGCCTCATACCGTGCTTTAGCAAGGGAATGTAAAGATGTCAAAATAGACAGGGTGTATATTGGATCTTGTACTGGAGGCAAAACTGAGGATTTCCTTGCTGCTGCCAAAGTTTTTCTAGCTTCAGTAAGATTTTTACAATATCTATCTTTATATTTTATGCTGCATTTGATTTTACCATTTCACCTACCCTTCTTCATTATAGCGGGTCCTTGTCAGTCCATCATTGTTTATGCTATCATGTTATGTAAACCGTTGATATAACGTGCAGGGTGAGAAAGTCAAAGTACCCACGTTCCTTGTTCCTGCTACTAAAAAGGTTTGCAATATTATGCCCACTACTATAAGATGGTGAAAATTGTGCCACTTTAGCAAACTGTATGTTGTATTCTAACACTTTAATTTCGTAGGTATGGATGGATGTATATACCCTTCCGCTGCCAGGATCTGGCGGTAAAACATGTTCTCAGATATTTGAAGCCGCTGGCTGTGATACTCCTGCAAGCCCTAGTTGTGGTGCCTGTTTGGGTGGTCCAAAGGATACTTATGCACGCCTTCACGAACCTCAGGCCAGTATTCTTTTTCCCGTACTCTCATTTTCTTGTTCGGCAAAACATTACTTTTTAACATAAAATTAAAAATTGTTAAAAGCTTGTTAAGTTTTAAGAATGTTTTCATAATCATATCAACTTATATGGTTAATGATACTGCTCATAGGAAGTGTTTAGTGTTTTAAGGTCAAAACTTGAAGGGGAAATATTGGCCCAAATGGTCGAAACTTGATCATTTTGGAAAGCTGGCTAAAAACCAACTGTGCTGAGCCATAGAGACTTTTTTGTTGTCTTTTTTCTTTTAACTATATATTAAACGGAACAACTAAATACACAAGAACTAAACCTTTGAAATAGCAAGCCTAATATTTTGGAATAGAACATTTCAGGAGAGTTTGTAAGCCTTTAATTTTCTATTCTTACATTGCCATCATAGTCGGTTTAATACCCTTCTGCAACAGTTTATACCTAAATTTGTAATTAGCATATTAATGGGCCGACCAGACCATCTTTTAGATGACCTGTTTTGACCCGTGAACCAACCTGACTATTGCCACTTCTAGTCAAAAGTGCAAATAGTATATTTGTATTTATTAAGCATAACACATTGTAAATGATGGCAGGTCTGTGTCTCGACCACAAATAGGAACTTCCCTGGTCGAATGGGTAACAAAGATGGTCAGATCTATCTAGCATCTCCTTACACTGCTGCAGCTTCTGCCTTGACTGGTTTCGTAACTGATCCAAGAGACTTTATGCATTGACTTAAACACTAATTTTGTTCCAGATGTTTATGTTTGTTTTATATCATAATTCTGAAATAAAAACTGATAAAATTGTGATGCACAGATGTTTATGTAGTTTGCTGATATTAACGAAATTAAAACGGTAATTAACATGCATGCATGCGTTTTAAATTAGTGACTTGTACGGATTCACCCAGACAAAGTTAATGTAATCGGGCATATAATGAATTGTGAACGTACAGGGAATATAATGAAAATTTATTAAGATAAAACAATGAGGGGATAACTCGGAAGGCCATGCCGGGTTCAATTAGCTACGCATATAGTGAAAGTAATGTACAAAAAGGGAAAAAGAGGGCAAAATACGGGAACGAAAAAAGGGAGTAGATATCATACTTTCCAAACGAGGGGAACTCTGTTCAGGTTTCATTTATTAAAAATTCATCTAAGTGGCCGGTGAATATAAAATAATTTTTTGGTGCTAATTACTAATCAATTAGAAAACCCTAAGTAAATCGATTCAATTGGAAACCCGAACCCTAATTAAAATTGATATAACAAAGAAAGAAGAAAATCTTACCAGCATACGCCTCACACCAACCATCACGCTCCATTATTGCCTTGCCTTTCGGGATATTTGATGGTAAATAACTTAATAAAACTATAGTAATACAAGGATTTCGTTTTTAAGCCTTTTCTTTTTAAGATCGTGTTCTCTAAAATTTGATGGTAAATAACTTAATAAAACTAAATTATATTAGAAGTTATTATCATACAGAGTTTCCGACATAAGCAAATTATAATTCAACAAAATAGACTCCGATACATCACAAACAAAGTTTACTTGCCTAATACAGTCTTGGTAACAACATAGATCCCATACAATTGGGGTTTGAAATGTGGCGAACCCGAGGCTTCTTATACACCCGTGTTTCATTGCGGCTTATGGATCCATTTCCATGCCTTCAGAATCGTCATACACCTGTGTTTCATTTTCAGCACCTGAATACGGATCCATTATCCTGCGCTTCTTTGAAAGTAGTGTTTCATTTTCAGCTTCTGAATTCCCGTGCTTCGCTGGAAGTTGTGCTTCATGTTCCACATCATCAGAATCTGAATTCCCGTGCTTCACTGGAAGTTTTGTTTCATATTTCATATCATCAGAATAAGAATCATAATCAATATGTTCTCCTTTTCCATCCAGTTTTTTATCCTGCAAATGGACATGTGCTGGTTTAAAATTTAAGCTCAAAATAATACATTAAAATAAATTTCTCATGCGGCAAAGTATATTGAAGGCTAAACTCACGAGCATACTAACAATCTTCTTATATGCATCCTTAATATCAGCAAGAGTGGGACCATACATGAAAAAGCCTTCCAGGAGTGATTCCTCACCGGAAATTTCGCGTTCAATTACCTGTATGATCAGAATGTTAGTCACATGTGAAAACAGTTGAACATATTATTCTACCACCACACTATCGCCGCCGCCACCATCGCTACCGCGGGCATGCATCTAGTGTTTATAGAATACATGTAGAGTGTATAACTTTCAAAGGTAAAGTAATGCAATTGTACATTTCCGCAAAGTAAAATGAATCTCCAGCACTTTAACCCATACAAAAAAGCAAGAAAACTTACCCAAAAGAGAAATGGGTGGCAAAGCAATCAAGGTGTATGTACTTCTAGTGCTTATATCAGAATATTAGGTTTTAACTGTTAGAAAACAGTTTTTGTAAATGAAATTTAATGCAACCGGAATATAAAACTGAAGTGGTGGTGACATTTAAAAACTCGGCCTCACAGGTTTTGGGCCATTCGTTGAACCTAAGCCTTGTTTAACCAGCATATTACCCAACATGCCCTCTTTGCTGCCATCAATCAAGATTGTGAGATGAGGAGCAGTAACAAACCTGTAGCGAAGTTTTGGTCACCTGTTGAAGTTTTAAGAGTTCGCTCTGTTTAGTTTCCAGCAAAATTCGAACCTATATATACACAAACGGAAACAAAAAATAATTAGAGGACAAATAAAGTAACAACTTAAGGCTATATGTCCACGTAAGTTTGTTTTTTCTACCTTGGAATCATTAAGGTGCAGTCGACAAATATGAACCTCCAATGGAATAAAAGCCTTTGGTTCAGATGTATTATATTTCTGCATAAAGTAAGGCATAATTGAAGGGTTACAAACCAACTAACATTATGATTCAAACATGAATTCAGAATCACAAAAGAATAAACTTTTGAGTTGGTATTGGTACAAGAACCCATCCAAACCAATTTCAGGTTTTAAAGAAACTTCAAAATAGCCCAATTAAAAAAGTCAAACCGTACCAACGTAAACCAAGCTGAGACATCTTTAAAAGCCTTTAGAACTTGCTCCACAGTACCATAAAATGCCAGAACTTTTAATTGGACTTTCCTGGAAAATGCATTAGAAATAATCGCAACTGTAGCCCCTGTGGATTTGTTGAGGGAATGTAGCCTATAATTGTCATGCCCACAAACTAAGAGAACCTATATTTATTAATGGATGCAAAATATTTATTAAAAAAAGAAAAAAAAAAAAAAAGAAAGAATAATAATAATAATAACAATAACAATACAAATGAATCAAGGTTAAGAATGGTAAATATATATATCAATCGCAAAGAAATTAAGAAAAATAAAACTTGGTACGTACATCCGAATCACGGATCATGTGTTTCTCCACCGCCAGCTTTGGGTTACCGATAGCGTGCCTATCACCTGGAATGAAATTGATGTGATGGACAACAAAGGGAAAAGTGATTTTGCAGAATTAGGGTTAGTTTGGTAAAAATAACATGCATGAATTTTAAATTAGTGACTTGTATTCACCCGGACAAAGTTAATCTAATCGGGCATATAATGAATTGTGAACAGGGAAAATAATGAAAATTTATTAAGATAAAACAAAGAGGGATAACTCGGAAGGCCATGCCGGGTTCAATTAGCTACGCATATAGTGAAAGTAATGTACAAAAAGGGAAAAAGAGGGCAAAATACGGGAACAAAAAAGGGAGTAGATATCATATTCTCCAAAAGGAGGGAACTCCGTTCAGGTTTCATGAATTAAAAGTATCAAGTTTTAAACTTCTAAATTGAGAGCCTTCAAGTGTCGTGGACCGCCACGTGAATGGCTGATCCATCTCCTCCCTTGCAGCCCCTTTAGTTTTTCTTTTGCATTTTTAAAATATAACAGTGAAATTAAGCATATCTGGATCTATTGTCGACCCATTGAGACATCCGGTAGGTTATCCAAAGTCAAAATAAAAATAAAATAAAATAAAAACACACACACACAACAGGTTATCTGGCATATGAATGAGGTTGAGGTTGGGGTTGATATTGAAGAAGCCAATCTTAAAATATAATCAATTTGTTGTTCGATGAAGAACAATTTAAATTGTTGAATAAAATTAGATGGGTTTTTCTAAGCAGAATCCGTATATAGTTTGAAGCTAATTTCAAATTAATGGGTTACCTGGGCATGTCCCAAAACAATTCTACCAATCAAAAAATTCGTCTAATTGGCCGGTGAATATAAAATAAATTTTTGGTGGTAATCAATAATCAATTAGGAAACCCTAATTCTAAGAAAACGCGCCCTTAGGAAACCCTAATTAAATCGATTCAATTGGAATAACAAAGAAGCACCTCTAATTGGAGACCCGATACCCTAACTAAAATTGATATAACAAAGAAAGAAGAAAATCTTACCAGCATACGCCTCACACCAACCATCACACTCCCGCTCCATTATTGCCTTGCCTTTCGGGATATGATCGACAGCGACCAACTTTACAAACACTGTTATACCATAGGGTCCTCGTGGTTTGTTAATTTTGCAACGCTAGTCCCTATCTTGATTTTTTAGCAACGATGATCCCTGAAGACCGTCCATTCCTAACGGATCCCTTAATAAGTGTCGTGTGAGTAGCACTTGAAGGGTATTATTGTCCTTCCACCTACACAAACCTAGGGGTGTTCAAAACTATCCATATCCAAACCCTTTCCGAAAAGTTAGATACCCGTAATTTTGGATTCAAATTCCATTAGTGATTTTTGAAATGTTTCATATATGATGATGATGATGATGATGATGATGATGATGATGATGATGATGATGATGATGATGATGATGATGATGATGATGATGATGATGACGATGATGATGATGATGATGATGATGATGATGATGATGATGATGATGATGATGATGATGATGATGATGATGATGATGATGATGATGATGATGATGATGATGATGATGATGATGATGATGATGATGATGATGATGATGATGATGATGATGATGATGATGATGATGATGATGATGATGATGATGATGATGATGATGATGATGATGATGATGATGATGATGATGATGATGATGATGATGATGATGATGATGATGATGATGATGATGATGATGATGATGATGATGATGATGATGATGATGATGATGATGATGATGATGATGATGATGATGATGATGATGATGATGATGATGATGATGATGATGATGATGATGATGATGATGATGATGATGATGATGATGATGATGATGATGATGATGATGATGATGATGATGATGATGATGATGATGATGATGATGATGATGATGATGATGATGATGATGATGATGATGATGATGATGATGATGATGATGATGATGATGATGATGATGATGATGATGATGATGATGATGATGATGATGATGATGATGATGATGATGATGATGATGATGATGATGATGATGATGATGATGATGATGATGATGATGATGATGATGATGATGATGATGATGATGATGATGATGATGATGATGATGATGATGATGATGATGATGATGATGATGATGATGATGATGATGATGATGATGATGATGATGATGATGATGATGATGATGATGATGATGATGATGATGATGATGATGATGATGATGATGATGATGATGATGATGATGATGATGATGATGATGATGATGATGATGATGATGATGATGATGATGATGATGATGATGATGATGATGATGATGATGATGATGATGATGATGATGATGATGATGATGATGATGATGATGATGATGATGATGATGATGATGATGATGATGATGATGATGATGATGATGATGATGATGATGATGATGATGATGATGATGATGATGATGATGATGATGATGATGATGATGATGATGATGATGATGATGATGATGATGATGATGATGATGATGATGATGATGATGATGATGATGATGATGATGATGATGATGATGATGATGATGATGATGATGATGATGATGATGATGATGATGATGATGATGATGATGATGATGATGATGATGATGATGATGATGATGATGATGATGATGATGATGATGATGATGATGATGATGATGATGATGATGATGATGATGATGATGATGATGATGATGATGATGATGATATGTGTATAGATATAGATATACAAATATATTGTTAATGTTAATGTGGTAATGTTAATGTTCATATATGATGATGATGATTGTATGTTATTGTTATTGTTAATGTTTTGTCTTAGTTTCGCATTAAAAAGCTATGAAACTGGTTGTTTGAACATATAGCTGAAATTTGGTTGGTGATGATGATGATGATGATTGTATGTTATTGTTATTGTTATTGTAGGTTTAGATTTAGAAAAAAAATGAGTTTTGATCTGAAAAAGTGAATGAGAAAGGAGGAGAAAGTGTTTTAGAGGTGAAAAGGACTAAAATACCCTCATGTGCGCTGCACATGAGGGGGTTGACGGCGGGGTACAAACGGACGTTTGAGGCAGGGGTATGTAATGACACAAAAATCCACCATATGGGTATCTAATGATAAAAAAAAACCATAGGGGTGAAACTTTTGTATCAAGTGTATTTAGGCGGGAACACCTTAATCCCGGGTACCGCATTTGGTACCATATAGACAGGCCACACAACCTATATCCCAGAAAAGTTCCTCCCCCGAGTATCCACACCCCCATTGAGGATCGAACCCTCGCCTATCAGTTTTTGTATCAAGGAAAGGGGAATGTGGACCCGGCTTCAAAGGAAGTGGCTGGCCACTGGGCTATCAACCCAGGGGTGAAACTTAATAATATGGCAAACCACAGGGGTATGTAATGAAATTTTCTCTAGTTTTTTTTAGTTAACTTTCAATATTTTTTTTTAAATTCAAAAATATCCGAAAATGTCAAAAAAATATCGAAAAAAATTAGTTTTGGAGGGATATCCAAGTTTTGACTATCCGAATTTCATGAAAATGAAACGCTTGGTTGAGACGCCATCTTACCAGTTACAAGGTAATCTAATACGTACATCCTTACACGATGAGTCTGGCTAGAATTTTCCATTGTTTTTTATATATACAAGAGTGCATGCTCGTGCGTTGCACGTCTAGTGTGGCTATCTTAGCAAAAGATAGTTACGACATGTATTTTGTCCTGCTTGTTGTATACTTTGATTCAAAGTCATTGTATTAAGTACAAAGCATTGTTATATTCAGTGAAATAATACCTGGGTTGAGTCCAAAGATGTAATACCTGCAATTTGTAAGCAGAATTATTGTTAACGAATGAACTGAATGAAAGAAATGAAGGTAAGTAAGTAATAAACGAAATTGGTATCTATGATTAATTGGTGAATATGAAATGATTAGTGGTAGTTATTTAATTATTGACATTAATATATCAATTAAGATGGAGAATGGCAAGAGTTTGTAACCGATGAAGTTATTGAAAGAAATTTCTGTATATATATGCACGTACCTTTCATAGTTTAGTATTGTGAGTGTGTGTTCCAATTTACTTAAGTAGTTCGTCATGGACTCATGGCTGAATTGAGGCTATGGCCGTGCGATGCACGGCTACGAAAATTTGCTTGTTTTTGTAGTTACCGTGGTGTAGTTGAAGTTGGAGGGTCCATATGGTCACGATAGGTTTTAAGTTAGGTTGTGAAAAGATTATGAGGACCCTCGTTTTGTTGTGTGAGGTGCGTTAAATCAGTTGACACAAAAGCAAGGTACGGGAAACATTGTATATGATGTAAGCATGTAAACTTGGGGGTTCTAAATGTAAGAATGGTGGTTCCAAATAATATACACAACTTACTAATTAATGCAATTCACAGCCACAATCAACAAATACAAATGAGCATATAAAAATCAATCCGTCCTAAAACCAGCATCTATGACCTCATCACACTCCTAAATACTTACAATGCGGGAACCACATAGCTATCAATAACCATAGTTGATGATGAACTCGATAGGTAAAACTCGTCTGCAACATCTCTGTGTAGAATTCATTTCTCAAATTTTATAACAAAGTACCTATATTATTAACTTTATAACCAATTGTTGTTTAGTAACTCATACCCGAAGAAATCCCTTTCCTGAATACATCAATGGGCTGGTTGTTAAGTCCCCGTACAGTTAAATAATTCAAGTGTTGATCACCCCTATACATTAGTTTGCCGGTGATGAATCCTATAACAGCAAAATTCTCTCATAGTCACAAATCCATACACCCATTGTGTTATACTTACACTGTAGCTAATATTAGTTTTTTGATGCAAGATGACAACATTTTCAGGACGTTTATTGCAGGTTTGTTTGTTTGTAGTGAACTTCATCTTAACATGCGCTCCACCTCCGGTTCCAACAACCATAGGTATGTTTTTCACTGTGAAAGGTTGTAAATTGTTACAAAAATGCGATGAGTAGCGACACTTTGGAAAGCAACACCAAAAACTATATCGAAATTTATATATATATGATGTTGTAGGCAATCCAACCTTCTTTAAGCCAAACACTTTCATGTGCGATACATTGTGCAAGATGCAGTGATATGATAACAAATATAATTAAAAAGGATGGAGATAAACGCGTTCAAGACCACATATATAAAAATAGGGAAAAGACAAAAAAATTATGGTTTTGGAAACCAACAAAATTAACAAAGTCTTGTAACTTGGGTCAAAGGTAAGATATGAGAACATTGACTAAACATACCTGTTATAACATATTCGTTTTCGCACGCATAAGATGTAAGTTTCAAAGAACACGAAGGCATATCCCTTGCCATCATGCTCCCCTGTCTCCGAATCCGAAACCTCAACATAGCTGAAATGAGTCGATGGGGGAAAACATATGTTACAACTAACTCATATAATCCACTTTCCTATCTTATATATGCCACTTACATTCACTGTAACTTTTCATCTGATTTTTTCTTTTCATAGAGAAGATAGTGGTGCAATCCTCTTGAATGGCCTGGATGAGGATGCTTGACCTCCCACATTGCTTTCCATTTTGCTTGTCAAAGCCAGCTCCAATTCATCTACACCAACTTCAGGTGTGATAACCTGGGCACAGTTGAAGCTCTCATACTCTCCGTATTGGTAGTATGTGTGGCGTTTGATCTCAAATGTGAGGTTGTTGTCCACCAAATGATATAATCGTTCATTTTTATGTAATTTTGGACAGTTTAAAGTTTCCTATTCCCTATCATAAACAGGCCCGCTCAAATCCTTCATACCATTACTCTCATTGATGGGTGTCAAATTGGCCACGTCGGTTTCTTCTGATGAATTAATAAGGTTGACAGGTTTGGTTATATAAGCAGACCGATCTTGAAAAAGACCGAATGTAATACCTAATCTGAAGCAGAGGTCCCGCATTGTAATAGGCTTGATTCCGCTGATTGAACCATGCAAGGAATCAAAGGAAACCACTCACTTACCTATTGCATGTTCACCCGTAAAGCAACATCGAGTTTGTGCCTTGCAACCGGTATGCATCAACTGGACGGCTATATACACTACCTCGTTATACCTTCTAAGGCCTTTCAAGGATGGCTTCTCTGTCTATCCCTAATCGTTTTAATGTGTTCTCACATTGGGCAACAACCTGTTGAAGAATTGAAGCACATATTATTCTCAATACAGAATAATTATTACCTGCACTAATGAAAATCACACATGTCGATAGCTAATGACCCTTCTCATATCTTCGATTTTGACACCATTGTTAGGTAGCACGAATGGCGGATAGCAAGTTGCCCTTCCCCAACAATGTGCAGCCTGTGATGAAATAAAGCCAAGTCAAATGGTTACAAATATTTGATAATTGAAAAAAAAAATGAAAGATATAATAATTGCAAAAATATTTAAAAATCATTGTTGATACTTCTAAAACTGGTCTACAGGTATTTCTCAAGCCTTAGTGTCGTGTCTACTAAAGCATCAATCCAAGGCATTAGCCCATCCATATTTGTTTCATCATATCCCAGATAGTCAGTTTTTGGGGCTCCGACAAAATCCTCTTTGATCTGTTACCGACCCACAACTTCGAATTTCAATTACAAATATAATCAAATTCTTTACAGGGAAAATTTTGACCCACTTGACCCATTCAGATTTCACATTGTAACCAATATATGAGACTTTACCCATTTGACCCGATAAAGTAAGTATATAACCCAAATTCAGACGAAAATGGGGTAGTTGTAAACGTTAGTAGAAAAACAAATGAAATAGGTCAAATATCCTTTTATTCATTATGCATGATTTGCTACAACATATATGTTGGAACATACAACTGCCGATTAACTTACATACTATAACAAAAAGAATACAACGTAAATTTAGTGGACCAAAATATCAAAATTTGAGGGTGCGAGAGGAAACCAATAAGGGCAGTTGTTTATGACACATGCCATCTTTACAAAAGAAACATTTGTATTAGCAAAGTTCAAAGGATATTTCTCTGCGTGGAGCTCATACCTCAATACCTTATGCTCGGTCCTTTTTACAGTTCCCTGAAATATTGAAGAATGTCATTACTATAGTAGTATTGTAGATAATAGGTTAAAGCACCTATGTTACAGCATGGAAATGGACAATTGAATAAATGGTTAATAAGGTCTAATCGTACTCTTTGATTTCTTCTTCTGGATAGTGTGAATACATACTCACTTGTTGCGAGGTGGAAGCTTTGTATGGTAGTTCTTTTTCCACCTAATAAAAAAACTCCATGAACCCTATCTGTGATAAGGTATTTATTAGCTTTGTCATTCTCATATAGACTCTATATGACCAGATACATAGTTATTCATTTTATATACCTGATTAATTGCTCACCTTCTAGTGTTTTTGAATTGTGTATTTGATTTAATACATCCACACCCTTGTTGCATTGAGAGTATGCTTAATTTGGTGGGTTAATATCTATCATTTAAACCAAACCCATTAACCGAAGAACTAATTTAACAATTAAAATTTATTACATGATTCCCACACCCATCAACCAACTTACACACATGCAAAACATTTTAAGTGGAACAAAATGTCCAGGAAGGCAGCAATACAAAATGCCTAGAATTGGCAATTAGCAGCTCCTCTGGCCATTGTACCAAAGCATATAAGGAGTAATTTCAACATTTTTCTTCATAAGAGCTGCCAAAGTTAAGAGATTAAACAAATCCAGCAACGTTGTGTAGAAAATTACAAAACATACACATCTAAATCCCAGCTCTTCTGGGCTACTTTCGACCCATCTTGCTCATTTCTTTTTATGCTAAATTTTGATGCTTTTAAAGTATTAGCCCAAAAACGTTTGGGTTTTGAGTAGGATGGTGCTTGGCATGGGTTTAGGAGTATGGTTGATCTATCAAGGAACAATTATTTTCCTAAATGATTCAAGAAAGGAACCAACCACCAAACGACTCTAGGTTGCATTTGCAGCTTCTAATTGCTTTTTTGGTTCCTCCTGTGAGTGGATGTTATAACTTTCTTATTCGTCATCCAAATTATCAAAGCATGTAGCCTAGATTATAAGCAATAAAAGAAGGATTATACTATTGTAGAGGTGCGTTTGGGTTTTCTTGAACTTAAATGGAGTCATTAAAGAGTTCATCTTAAAAGGAAATAGTGAACTAAGTCAATAATCGCCAAAAGTATAATCTTAATACATAAACTCAGATTATTTATATAATCTTAATATTATATTTAATATATCAACTATTTAAAAAAATCATAAGCATGAAAAAAAAAGTTTGAGGGTAATCTGAACTCTTTGCCCAATATAACCATTCTACCCATTTGCCACTTCTACGCAGTTGCAATGATGGAATGGAGAAAAACATTTATAAGTACACGATGTGCATAAGCTGAACAAATATGAAACATTTTAAAGCTGACTTTCTTACTTGAGCACAAATTTTATACAACTAACTCTATAGAAAGCTGAACAAATATGAAGTGTAGTATTAGAAACTAACCAGAAAATGATTTAGCAGATTAGGATGAACTCTTAAACTCTTACTCAGTACCACATGAAGTGCATCTTTCCATAAGGAAGTTCCATCCAATTTTGACAGCTTTTTCCTTGGTATTCAGGAGCAAAGGTAGAGGTCATCAATGTTACGTGATTTAACAATAGTCAAAAATTTGACATGCTTTATATAAGTTGATTAATTGTAAAGCGTCACTCAGGCCGAGCCCTGTTGCATCCTTGCTGTTTCGTAGTCTATGTAAAAATCAAAAAGTGGCAAAAGTAAAGTAAAAGGATTTAAACAACTGGTTTTATATGAGGTGCTTGAAGTTAATAAGAGCATAACCTAATGGGGGGGCCTTATTTGGATGGAACACGAAGATTTTCCTTCCAGAATTTAATGTCATCATATTAACCAAATTTATTCTAGGAAAAAAATTCAGTCATAGTAAACCCACAGTCATTCACCCCTTCAGGTACCTTATCCCAAACAACTCTCTAACACCCGCTTTTTCAGCAGGTTGTAGCGTAGCAGTGAAATACTTTTAACTGTTAAAGGAAACAAAACCTGTTAAAGGAAACACAAAAGTATGTAATCATGTCTGTACATATACAACTTAATTTTATGACCATCCCAGATCCCATCTCTATATAGGAAATCTGTAAGTCGCCAAGGAACTCGTCATAATATAGACACATGCATGTTCTAATAACGACAGATTCTGGATACGAATCATATTCTTAACCGCCTAATTCGCTATAGATACCACAGCTCACCATTCCCTTGGGACATGTACCAACAAAATAAATTACCTATTTCTGCCCTTTACCAACACAGCCAATTTGTAAACCTTAACGTGTCTATAACCCCAAAAATTACAGCATATCTGCACAATTATTACAATCATAACATATAAGCTAGGATTTTACCTCCATTCTCCGTCAATCTAACTTATATTTGGTGCGTCTTTTAAAGCTGGAAGAGGGACCAAACCATATTCTGTAATTTTCAAAGCTTCATATTCGACGCTAAGATACATAAATATACATAAAAAAGTGAAACACAACAGATATATGATAGAAACATACAACTCAATGAATTGCCACTTCAAATAAAATATGACAATCGATGATTCTTACTTGGTCGGTTATTTCCAATCTCATATAATTCACACCAACTGCCTCTGCTTCTTTGCTTAAACAGGTTCAACGTATATCAAGAATGTTTTAGCTCCAAACAATTCGATCTCACATGTAATTTCCCTCTTCTTGGTAATCCTTTCGAACTTCTCTTTTGAAGTCTTGGGATTCCTTAACACCCTCACCTTTAAATATTTGGGTACCTGTTTAAATCGACATCAGATTTATGAGTGATTAAAGATGCAACCTTGAAGTTAATTAAGCTTGAAATTTTCACATATATAATCAAGGTTTAGTTGCATAAAAAGGTAATACATGTTCGTCAAACTTCTCAAAAGAGACACCCAAGTAGTTGAGCGCCTCCGACCCTCTTTCTCCAAGACGCTCAATCAGAAATGGAAGATTTGACCTGGGCTTTATCTTTACTTCTAGCAATGACGCCTGGCATCCATACATATAATGTTTTTCAGGAAATAGTTTTAACACTGAAGAAAAAAGCCAAATTACTAACAATAAGATATTACTTGCCCGGCCGCTCCAGTAACCCTGGCATGTAGAGATTCTGAACGTTCTTGAAATCTGCTGCGGATATGTCATTGAATTTACCCTCAAAGTACCTACAACAATATTCAGCCTATGTGTTGCTACCACATGTTAATAATATTCAAAAAAAATTAAATATAAAAAACAGATGGTATATATGGTACCTCGCGAGCAATTTTATGGCCGTTGATCCGTGTGTTTTCTGCAATAAAAAAAGATATGATGATCATTTACACTCGAAACATATATATAAGAATATAAGATACCTTCATTACATCTGAATGTGTCGCAATGTGGACAATTCTAGCACCAGAAAGTTTTGGAAATTCTTCATCTTGAAACTGTTCACAATTGTTCCATGGAGTTCGGTCTACATAAGATTGATGACCGGCACTTAAACTTCTCATGGCAGAAGCCTTAGAAATATTTCCTTCAAGAAAAGTGTACCAAGTAACACAAACAATTGATGAGCTGGTTTATCGGCCAACAATTGAAGATCATCTAGAGAATTTTTGTAGTGAGAAGCAGCAAATAAGGCCATCATTCTCTGAATACATGCAGAGAGTGTGTGTGTGAGAGAGAGAGAATAAGTAAGCAGCACTACACATAAATGAGTACATATATTAGACCAAACATGACATAGTTTATACTAGAGGGTGCTCATTGTAAATGTTTCTATTATATATTCATGTACTCCTCATGATCGTATAATCAATAATAAAAATCAATCTCTGGTTTAACTTGGTATCTAGAGCCAGAAAACTTCCTCCCACCCTAACCCTAACCAGCCGCCAAAAACCGGCCTTTCTCTCTTATACTACATCAATGGCTCTTCTCGTTCCCTTCTCCACCCAAGATAAAACTTCTCACAACTCACACAAGTTTGCCTTCACCCTCAAACCAAAAAATTATGGTAATTGGAAAACAATGATCCAACCCTTTCTCATCACGAACAACATGTTCGGTTATATAGACGGAAAAATTCCGTGCCCACCACCCACCATCGTGACTGAAGCCTCTGGATCCGGCGACAGCGCTGTTCCGGCAAGCACCCGTACAAACCCTAATTATACCACATGGATTGCAAACGATGCTCACATCCGCATGCTTCTTATCTCCACTATTTCTGAAGAATCCTTTCATCACATCAAAGGCGATACATCTCGTGAAATCTGGGACAACCTTGCACGTGCACATGCCCCGCAAACTCAGTCTCGTGAATATACACTTAAAACAAAGCTCCTGAAACTTGAGATGAAAGGAGATGAAACGCCAACGGCGTATCTTGCTCGTGCTCAGGAATATGCAACGGATCTGTTAAATATTGGTAAACCATTCTCGGATGAAGATCTTGTTATGTTAGTAATCTCTGGACTCCGAGATGAGTATAATGGTTTAAAATCAAACATTCTTGGTCGTCCAACCCCAATCACCTTTGATGAGTTACCCGCACTGATTATATGATCACAAAGAATCACCCCACCACCACTTCCCATGCTTATACCGCCACCACTACTACACCTTCCACACTTCAAACCGGTATATTACCCACCCCTCCCATACCACTTCCCATGCTTATACCGCCACCACTACTACACCCTCCACACTTCAAACCGGTATATTACCCACCCCTCCCATCGGTGCTACCACTGCTCCCAACAGCCTCCTAGCCCTTCAACAACTAGCGGCTCAACATGGCTACAACCTAACCCCGTCGACTCCATCTCAAGCAAACTATGCCTCTCGCAACAATAGAGGTCGTGGATCGTTTTACAGGGGTCGCGGACGCAACAGCAGCCCTAGACCTCCCACTCGGGGTCGTGGTCAGTTTGATTGGGCTACCAATACCAATACAGTTCATGGCACGTGCAATATATGTGGGATATGACATATTCCATTAGAGTGTCCATATCGGGATCAAACTCTCACACGCGGTCGCCCCACCGCTCACTATGCTACCAACTATGCTGATTACAGATCTACTGCTTCAACATCTTGGAACCCAGACACAGGCGCAACTCATCATGCAACCCCAGATTTGGCAAGTTTAGGCACATCTGAACCCTATCATGGCGATGATCACCTTCACGTTGGCAATGGTACAGGTTTACCCATTCTTCACATTGGTTCCACACACATTCACTCACCACATAAAACATTTAACCTATCTAATATTCTGCATGTTCCACGTATCAAACAAAATCTCTTATCTGTTCAAAAATTCTGTCTCGAAAATAATGTGTTCTTTGAATTTCACCCCTTCTTCTTTTCTGTGAAGGACATATCTACACGCACTACCCTCCTTACGGGTCCAAGTAAAGATGGTCTCTACTCTCTTGTTCTTCCTCAACTTCAGTCAATCAACAAACATGCTTTTTCTGCCACGCGTGCTCCAGCAACAGTGTGGCATCATCGCTTAGGCCATCCTCATCAGCGCACCTTATCCACTATGCTGTCAAAATATTTACTTCCTGTTTCAAATAGACATTTTGATTCAATTTGTGTTGCTTGTCAAATGGGAAATCCTCTAAACTCTCGTTGAATAATACTGTTCCCCGTAGTAATAATGTGTTGGATTTGATTTTTTGTGATGTTTGGGGTCCCGCACCCACCTTATCGTGTGATGGTTATCGTTATTTTCTACTCTGTGTTGATCACCACTCAAAATTTATATGGTTTTTCCCACTGAAGCAAAAATCAGATGTCTTTCAAGTATTCAAACAGTTTGTTCTAATGGTTGAAAGACAATTTCAAACAAAATTGAAACAAGTTTAATCTGAGTGGGGTGGCGAATTCCGCAATCTATCAACCTTCTTCCAAACCTTAGGCATTGTTCATCGACGTTCTTGTCCTCATACAAGCGAACAAAATGGCACCGTTGAACGCCGACACCGCCACGTAGTTGAAACGGGCTTATCTCTTCTCGCTCACTCTGCTGTCCCCCAACGGTACTGGCACTTTGCCTTTGAGACAGCTGTCTATTTGATAAATCGGATGCCATCTCGATCCCTCTCTAACAGGTCCCCATTCCAAATCCTTCATAAACGCACCCCGGACTACTCATTTTTACGAATATTCGGGTGCCAATGCTTCCCATATCTTCGACCTTACAATCCACACAAAATGGATTTTCGCTCCACACCGTGCGTCTTTCTCGGGTACAGTCCTGATCATCACGGTTATCGATGTCTTGACACATCATCTGATCGTGTTTATGTTGCTCGACACGTTCGTTTCAATGAACACATCCTTCCATTTCAAGACACAAAACCAGCACCCGTCATCTCTTCTCCCACAGAACCATACTCCACCTTCATACCGTCCCCCACCCTACCTCACTCCCCACTCAACACCCAATCCCCACCCACGTCGCCCGTTCCCACATCGCCTCCACCTACATTTCCGATAAATGACTCTTCTACATCCGCCCCACCATCACCTCCACCACCCCCCCAAACTCGTACCCGCCCACCCAACCTTAGACAAAATCCAAAACAAACAGTTCGCTTTGACCCATCCGCCAACATTGCCACAACCACACCACCCTCCACCGAACCTACAACCTTTACCATTGCTAACAAATCGCCTGAATGGCGTCAAGCCATGGCAGAAGAATACTCTGCACTTGTCACCAACGGCACTTGGTCACTTGTCCCACCTGTTTCTGGAACTAATATTGTTGATTGTAAGTGGATTTACAGGATAAAAAGAGACAAGACAGGTGCTAACTCTCGCTACAAAGCCCGTTTAGTAGCAAAAGGATTCACTCAAGAACATGGCATTGATTACCATGAAACATTCAGTCCAGTGGTGAAACCCACCACAATTCGGGTAGTTTTGTCTCTTGCTGTCACTCACAAGTGGTCCCTACGTCAATTAGATTTCAAAAACGCCTTCCTTCATGGCGATCTTCAAGAAACAATTTATTTACGCCAACCGCAAGGCTTTGTTGACAAGACTCATCCGCATTATGTATGCAAACTTCACAAATCTCTATACGGTCTGAAACAAGCACCTCGGGCGTGGTTTGCAAAATTATCTACTGCCCTATTAAAGTTGGGTTTTGCTGGGTCAAGAATTGATCCGTCTCTTTTTATCTACAACTCTCGGGGCACAGTTGTCTATTTTCTGGTTTATGTGGATGACATAATAGTCATCGGCAACAACTCGACAGCTATCGATTGTGTTGTTTCTCATCTTAGTACAGAGCTCGCTTTAAAATATTTGGGCGAGCTTGATTTTTTCTTGGGGTTAGAAATCGTTAAAGATGGCAATGACATCATTCTCTCCCAGCAAAAGTACATCCTTGAGCTTCTACAACGCGCCGGCCTATCAAATGCCAAACCGGTTCCCACGCCGATGAGTACCGGGTCACCTCTCTCGTTGCAAGACAGTGCCATGCTCTCTGATCCAGTAAAATATAGACAAGTTGTAGGTGCTTTACAGTATCTTACTCTTTCTCGACCCGACATCACTTTTGCAGTAAATCGGGTGTGTCAATTTATGCACGCCCCCACTGAAAATCACTGGATTGCTGTTAAACGCATACTGCGGTACTTACTAGGCACCTCCAGTTATGGACTTCACATACAACATAAATCTGGATCCACTTTACATGCTTTCACTGACACATGCTGGACAGATTAAAGCCTTTTCTGATGCCGATTGGGCAGGTTGCCCAATTGACCGCCGATCAACCGGAGGATTTGCCATTTATCTGGGTTCTAACCTGGTCTCGTGGTCTGCACGTAAACAGCGCACAGTTTCTCGATCCTCAACAGAATCTGAATATAAAGCATTGGCTGATACGGTTGCTGAAATTACTTGGCTTGAATCACTGTTACGTGAGCTTGGGGTATTTCCGTCGTCTGTTCCTACACTTTGGTGTGACAACTTAGGTGCCACCTATCTCTCGGCTAATCCAGTAGTTCATGCCTGTACGAAGCACGTAGAAGTAGATTTCCACTTTGTCCGAGAAAAGGTTGCCCAGGGGAGACTACAAGTACAATTTATTTCCACTCATGACCAGATAGCCGACGTCTTCACCAAGCCACTGTCAGCAGATCGTTTTGCGTTTTTACGTTCCAAGCTGAAGGTCATTTCCCGGCCTTAGCTTGCGGGGGAATATTAGACCAAACATGACATAGTTAATACTAGAGGGTGCTCATTGTAAATGTTTCTATTATATATTCATGTACTCCTCATGATCGTATAATCAATAATAAAAATCAATCTCTGGTTTAACTACATATATACAACTAACAACAATAATCAAATGAGAAAAGTGTATCTCGGTTAACATGATAAAGACCACACTTACTGGGAGAGGAAACCTATCAGAACAAATAACAGAATATTGGTGAATATAAGTAGCTTAAGTTATCTCATAAGGTTTTTCAAGACTTATCCGATCTGTTGATTTTAGGGATGGAATTTGCTATGTTGAGACAGAGTAAACTGTTAAGTCCAGATTCAACTGGATCACCATGTGCATATAGCTTCACTCCACTCTCTTACTTGCCAAATCAATAGCAAAAAAAAAAAAAAAAAAAAAAAAAAAAACAGTGGCTAATTTAGTTTTATCAAACACTTGGGTTGCATAACATGAATCGGTTTCTTAATGAGAATAAAAGAGATGTAAATCACTCTGGATTCACCTTTAGCATAATCTGCAAACAGCCAGTGAGACTGCACATTAAAAACTACAATAATACAATCCAAAAATCTAATAGTCTTTCTAACAACACATTGAATGAATATACTGAACAGAAACTAAATTTAACCAATATTCTTAATCAATTCTCAAATTGATTAATTAGATCAAATCAATCTAAATTGATTTGATAACTAATTATTATTATCAACTAATCTCCACTGCTAATCAGGTGAGATTCACACAACTAAAATGTTATGTGTTCTATTACAATCAACCTCAATTGATGAAAGAAAATAGAATACAGAATATGAATATTGAGAGAGAATATACGAAAAGGGTGAAAGTGTTATGAACCCTAATGGTTCATAACCAGGTATATATATCAAAGCAAAATAGAGTATTGACACTCTTAGTCCTCTTCTTTCTTCTATTTTCTCCTTCAGTCCTTGTGTAACTTTTCTAAGTAGCTTTAGTCCTCAAGCTTCCAAACTCACACCTTTAGTCCTTAAAGACCTGCACATGTTCTAATCATGCCATAAGTACAAAATAACCAAGATAAGAATAAGATTAATTCTTTTAACATCCCCCCTTAATCTTATTCTCTATCTTCAGAACTTACAGATTTAGCAAACAAGTTAATAAGACTCATTTTTTCACACAAAACATCATGAGACTTTGTATCCAATCCCTTTGTAAAGATATCAACTATATTATCAGCTGCATCTATTTTCTCAGTCTTAATGACCCCTGCAAGTATCTTTTCCCTCATAAAATGAAGGTCAATTTCTAAATGTTTTGTTCTTTCATGGAAAACTGGATTGGAAGCAATCTTAATTGCAGATTTGTTATCACAAAACACTTTTACAGGAAGTACATTTGAAATTTGTAAGTCTTGCAAAAATTTTACAATCCAAATTACTTCACATGTAACAGAAGCCATAGCCCTATATTCCCCTTCAGTAGAGGATTTTGAAATAGTGTTTTGTTTCTTACTTTTCCAGGATACTAAAGAATCACATAGAAGCTTCATTAGATAAATGCACATTAGGATCAAGAGGAACATGAACAGGTTTTCCAGCTAACAAACCAAAGTCATACAACAAATCTAAACAATATTTTCATTATCAACATCTTGATTTAAATGAACATTCTGATCATGATTTCCCTCAGAATTATTATCAACTAATCTCCACTGCTAATCAGGTGAGATTCACACAACTAAAATGTTATGTGTTCTATTACAATCAACCTCAATTGATGAAAGAAAATAGAATACAGAATATGAATATTGAGAGAGAATATACGAAAAGGGTGAAAGTGTTATGAACCCTAATGGTTCATAACCAGGTATATATATCAAAGCAAAATAGAGTATTGACACTCTTAGTCCTCTTCTTTCTTCTATTTTCTCCTTCAGTCCTTGTGTAACTTTTCTAAGTAGCTTTAGTCCTCAAGCTTCCAAACTCACACCTTTAGTCCTTAAAGACCTGCACATGTTCTAATCATGCCATAAGTACAAAATAACCAAGATAAGAATAAGATTAATTCTTTTAACATCCCCCCTTAATCTTATTCTCTATCTTCAGAACTTACAGATTTAGCAAACAAGTTAATAAGACTCATTTTTTCACACAAAACATCATGAGACTTTGTATCCAATCCCTTTGTAAAGATATCAACTATATTATCAGCTGCATCTATTTTCTCAGTCTTAATGACCCCTGCAAGTATTTTTCCCTCATAAAATGAAGGTCAATTTCTAAATGTTTTGTTCTTTCATGGAAAACTGGATTGGAAGCAATCTTAATTGCAGATTTGTTATCACAAAACACTTTTACAGGAAGTACATTTGAAATTTGTAAGTCTTGCAAAAATTTTACAATCCAAATTACTTCACATGTAACAGAAGCCATAGCCCTATATTCCCCTTCAGTAGAGGATTTTGAAATAGTGTTTTGTTTCTTACTTTTCCAGGATACTAAAGAATCACAAAAGAAAACACAATAACCTGTAACAGATCTCCTGCTTGAAATACACTTTGCCCAGTCTGAATCAACATAAGCTTCTAATGACATACTAGAACTTTTAGAGATAAGAATACCTTTTCCAGGAGCACCTTTCAAATATTTCAGAACTCTCATAGCAACCTTAAGATGAGACTTGAGAGGTTTATGCATAAACTGACTTAAGCAATGAATAGTATATGCAATATCTGGTCTAGTATGAGTTAGGTAAATAAGTTTACCAATTAACTTTTGATACTCAGTAATATTATCTAAAATAGGATCATCAATAGAAGCTTCATTAGATAAATGCACATTAGGATCAAGAGGAACATGAACAGGTTTTCCAGCTAACAAACCAAAGTCATACAACAAATCTAAACAATATTTTCTTAAAACACAAACCATTTTTAGTCTCAACTACTTCAATGCCAAGGAAATATTTCAATATTCCTAAATCTTTTATTTGAAATTGAGTTTTCAAATATTCTTTGAACTTAAGAATTTCAGAATTGTCATTACCAGTCACAATTATATCATCAACATATACTAACAAAGCAATGAACACACCATTATTACTTTTGGTAAACAAAGAATAGTCACTTTTACTTTGAACAAATCCATTTTTAATTAAAGCTTCAGACAGTTTTGCATTCCACTGTCTATGAGCTTGTTTAAGCCCATATAAAGATTTTTTCAACTTGCAAACTCTAGAATCATTAGGATCACAAAAACCTTCCGGAGGATCCATATAGACATCTTCATGTAAATCCCCATAAAGAAAAGCATTATTAATGTCAAGTTGATATAAACTCCAACTATTTTGAACAGCTAAAGTAAACACCTAACAGTAACAATCTTAACCACAGGAGAAAAGGTCTCATCAAAGTCTACACCCTCCTTTTGACTATAACCTTTAGCCACAAGTCTAGCCTTATACCTTTCAATCTCTCCATTAGATTTGTATTTTATTTTGTAAATCCATTTACATCCTATGGGTTTTCTATCTTTAGGTAATTCAGTTAATTCCCAAGTATTATTCCTATAAAGAGCTTCAATCTCTTTATTCATAGCATCAACCCAAACAGAATGTTTGCAAGCATTATTATACCTTTGAGGTTCAGTGCTTTCGTTAAGTTCAGAAATAAAAGAAACACAATTGGCAGTTAAAGCATTATAACAAACAAAGTTCTCCAACCCATATTTGATACTACTATTAACAACAAAGTCTTTATATTTATTTGGAAAAATAGAAGTTCTTTCAGACCTTCTTAAAGGCTGACCACTATTTATGTTTTGATTTTCAAAAACATTAACAATATTTTGATTATCAACATCTTGATTTAAATGAACATTCTGATCATGATTTCCCTCAGAATTATTATCACTATTATCCTCAAGTGTTGTTGTACTCTCTGTCTCACTGGTAATATTACTAGGAATACTGCCAGAGTGAGATGAGGTACTACCATCACTATTAGGATTATTGCCACCATCTCTCTCTTCATCATTGGGAAGATTAGGATATTCATTATCATCAAAAAAATTAAGTTGTTCAGTATTAGTAGATTTAAACACAGATTTATCATTTTTAAAAGGAAAAACATGTTCAAAAAAATTTACATCTCTTGAAACAAAAACAGTTTTATCATCAACAGACAAGAGTTTATAACCTTTTTTTGAAGAAGAATATCCTATCATAACACATTTGGTAGTTCTACTTGAAAACTTATCAAAATTATTAAGATTTTTTGAAAAACACAAACAACCAAATGACTTAAGATGAGAGAGATTAGGAGTGTGGCCAAATATTAACTCATAAGGGGACTTTCCATTAAGCACAGAGGAAGGCAATCTGTTAATCAAATAGGTAGCAGTTAGAACACATTCAGTCCACAAATTAAGAGGGATACCCCCCTGAAACATAAGAGCTCTAGCTACATTTAACAAATGCCTATGTTTTCTTTCCACAATGCCATTTTGTTGAGGTGTATACACATTAGAGGATTGATGAATAATACCATTTGTTTCAACAAATGTATTAAAAGCTTGATTGATAAACTCAGTACCATTATCACTTCTCAAAGTTTTAATGGTTTGATTAAACTGAATTTTAATCATATTAAAGAAAACAATAACATTATCTAAAACTTCATCTTTGGATTTTAAAACATAAGCCCAAACAGCCCTTATGTAGTCATCAACTATAGTAAGGAAATACCTAAACCCTCCTCTTCCAGTAACCCTATATGGACCCCATACATCTAAATGTACAAGTTGACCAAGAAAAGTAGACTTGTGTTCACTAACAGGAAAAGGATTTCTAGTTTGTTTAGCTTGTTGACAAACATCACACACAGTATCTTCATTCTGTTTAAGATTAAATACAGGATTAAGACTAGTTAAAACATTTTCTGCAGGATGACCTAATCTACAATGCCATGTAAATTTAGACACATTACAAGTAATTTGCCTAGGAATACCTTGCATACACTCTACAATGTAATATAGACCACCACTCTGTTTACCAGTTCCTAGAACTGTCATTGCATTCAAATCCTGTTTCATAATATAACACAACTTTTCATCAAAGGCAACAAGTAATTTACTATGTTTAGCAACCTTATGTACAGAAAGAAGACTGACACAGTATTCATGTACAACTAAAACATCATATAAGGTTTAGTATTCAGTCAATTGAAGATTTCCAATTTTCTTAATGTAAGCAAAAGTTCCATTTGGATGTGACACTTTAATCTTTAAACTGGAAACATCAATAACATCAACAAGATTCTCTTCAGTAAAAGTAATGTGATTATTAGCACCAGAATCTGAAATCCAGCCATTTTTAATACCTTTTGATTTAATTTTAGTATTTGAACAAAAAAACTTTTTAAAGTTAGAATTGAAAATCTTACTGTTATTAAAAAACACACCTGCCATATTGGCATTCAAACTGGAAGATGATTCAGAGTTTTCTTTAATCAAAGAGACAATCCTTGACAACTGTTCTTCTCTAAAAGTAGGAGAAGGAGTAGAAACAGTAGCAGATACATTACTAGAAAACTTTTTGTTACCATTCTGAAATCCCATATTCCTTTTCTTACCAAAATCAGGAGGATAGCCAATTAGTTTAAAACATTTGTCAATTGAGTGTCCATTAAAACCACAATGTTCACAAACCACTGCAGAAGAACTTTAGAATTACTTTGAGAAGAATTTCCTTTATTTTTTGAAAAATTATTTGCAGAAGGAAAATTCTTATTATTATTATTAACTTTAGAAACAAAGCAGAAGTTTGTGATTTTTGATTAGAAGAAGTTAAACCTTTATGTGACTCATCTCTAGAAAGAATAGAATAAGCAGTTTTAAGATCAGGAATGGGATCTTTAGTCAAAATATTACTTCTCACATTCATATACATATCATCAAGTCCCATAAGAAACTGCATAAGCTTTAACAACTGAGTATGTTTAGAAAAATCTTGAGCAGCATGACAAGTACACCTAGGTAACTGGACTAAAGCATCAATTTGTTTCCACAAAGCATTCAGTTTATGATAGTAATCAGACAAAGGCATACCATTTTGACATAGAGAATTAATCTTATGATGCAAATTAAAAATAACAGAACCATCAATTTTATCATAAGTTTCTTTTAATTCCTTCCAAACTAAACTAGCTTTTCTGCTAAAGATTTGTCCCAAATATAACTCTTCATCAATTGAATTTAGAATCCAAGACATAACAACTGCATTACACCTATCCCATTGTTTACCAAGTACTTCATCCACATTAGATCTTCTACAAGTTCCATCTATAAAACCTACTTTATTTTTAGCTTCCAAAGCAAGTAACATAGCACAACTCCAGACTTGATAATTTTCAGTACCTTTAAGTTTTATAGACACAATAGAAAGAGTACTTGAATCATTAGGATGCAAATGTAAAGGACTTCCTAAATCCAATTTACTAATTTTAGTGACATTATTATCACTTATATCAGATTCTTCATATTCATACTCATAACCATGATTAACATTATCATCATCCATTGCAAACAGATTAATCACACAATCAACCAAATAGCAAGTTAATCTCAATTAACATAACAAGTTAATTCAATTAACAGTCACAAAGCAATAAATCAATTAAACCATAAAAAAACAAAAACAAAAAAAATATATATATATTTGAAAATATCTTTCTCTCACAAACGTGCCAGGGACAGGATTCCACACCTCTCAAGGAGATAGGTCAAGTTTAACACGAATGTTTTTACGAGAGATAAGAGGGAAAAAATATTTTGATAAATAACTTTTAATAAAAGAGGAAGAAGGATGCAAACAGTGCTTTTGGATGAATCAGCGGAAGACGAGATCTACTTTTCAATCGATTCACTTAGTCGATTGAACAAGCAGAAAAGAAGATCTAGATTTCAATCGATTCGCTTAGTCGATTGAAGAACTAGATCAAGAAGATTTCAGATCTGAACCAGAAAACCCTAATTTATTATTATTATTGAATTTATTAAAATTGATTTAGGGTTTTGAAATCTCAACCAGAAATATCACCAGATCTAAACACCAAATCTTCAGAGAATGAAGATAGCACCGAAAATCGCCCAAATATCCACACAGAAACCCGATCCCTAATTTTCTAAAAAATTAGTGTTTTCTTCGATCGAAACGAACGAACAAATCAAAACGGTGATCGAAAGATCATACGCCGCTCTGATACCATGAACAGATAAATTTAACCAATATTCTTAATCAATTCTCAAATTGATTAATTAGATCAAATCAATCTAAATTGATTTGATAACTAATTATTATTATCAACTAATCTCCACTGCTAATCAGGTGAGATTCACACAACTAAAATGTTATGTGTTCTATTACAATCAACCTCAATTGATGAAAGAAAATAGAATACAGAATATGAATATTGAGAGAGAATACACGAAAAGGGTGAAAGTGTTATGAACCCTATATATCAAAGCAAAATAGAGTATTGACACTCTTAGTCCTCTTCTTTCTTCTATTTTCTCCTTCAGTCCTTGTGTAACTTTTCTAAGTAGCTTTAGTCCTCAAGCTTCCAAACTCACATCTTTAGTCCTTAAAGACCTGCACATGTTCTAATCATGCCATAAGTACAAAATAACCAAGATAAGAATAAGATTAATTCTTTTAACATATACATGCATTATGTATGTATAGCAAATGAGAACAGGGAGCAAAGACAGAAGAAGCACCTGTGATGGAGTCGAGAGGCCCTGCAAAAGCACCGATGATTAGAAACTAAGAGGATGAAGGGTCTTTTTAGTATATATGTTTAAGAACAAATGTGGGTGTACGTATCACCATATAATGAATAGCAGAATTCGTAGCAAGTTTAAAACTGCCATCCTTATACAGTACATTGTGTCACAAAAACTCTGAATTAAATACGAATCCTTTACTTTGGATCAGCATCTATATATATATACATAACAAAGAATCAAGCAAGAGTAATAGCAAAATCATGAATGAGGGCCATAAATTTCCTCATAAATTTCATGATAAAATTTGTATTATATTAACAGATATATGAATAGATATATATATATACTTTATTATCCACATTTACTAATAGGTAACTCATCGGTCTTCATTAACAAAAACAAATAAGAATTACATTCGACATTAAATTCAACATATCATTAACTAATAACCTTAACTCAAAAACCTTTCTATCACCCTAATTTATCAAAAAATCGGTTATAAGTCTTGCACAATGCATGAGGAACACCATGCATATATTACATGTATTACATTACATGCGAAATTGATAAAGAAAAACATTACCCTCATTAATGAAATCCTTCATTAACATCATAAAGAGAAGTGCCAAAAAACCTTCATGGCTTCAACTTTATATGTATATATATATATATATATATATATATATATATTATTATAATATGTAGTGCCATGAAGGTTCTTTGGCAACCTAATTGTGGAAATACCAATTTAGTCACAATGGTACACTGATTATAACATACAATATGCTTAAGAAATTTATAGATAACATCATCAAACCTTTCAAGTTGCGTGAGGAACTATAATAAGGCTACGACAACAAAAGAACTCAAAAAGAATCGGATGGACAAAAAAGAACAGCAAAAACCAGAGAGTGAACCAAAATAAGGTAAACATATAGTAAAGCGGCAATTATCAAACAAAAGCTTCAAACTTCTCTAGTCTGTGGTGTATTTTTTGGGTGTTCTTCATCTTCTTAGTGCGAGAAACTTGCTTTTAGGCTTCTGATTCTTTTCTTGATATCTTGGGGCTGCATGTAGAAACGGGTCAATGTCATTTTAGGATTTATAGTGGAAACATGAGTGAGAAGTTAACTTAGATTGCAAATGTACCAAGTCCATTGGCATCTGAAGTTTTCATGATTCTTAGCCTTTTCACAGTGCCCAGAAACATCCTGTAAGCAAGGACAGAGTAATTGAGGTCAATTATTTTCTCTTTTTCAAACATTTAGTCAATTTGAACTCTCTTTTAAGGTCAAAGGTTGACAATATTAGAATAACTAGTCTAGTACCCGCGCGATGCAGCGGCATTATTCACAATGCACAAAATGTCCTGACGACAATAATTTACGAAATGATATCCGTTTTCCAACTAACCAGAATTTGCGTTGGATGTTTTAAAGCGTCAAAGTAGTCACACTGGTACTTGGTCAATGTTAAGTTTTTCTTAACAATTGATAACCCATAATTGCTAAGTTAATGATTGATAAGTTACAAATAGCAAACTTTAAGTGTGAAGAAACACATGATCCCAAGAAGGCATTTTTGACAAAGAAAGAATAAGTATGTATTGATCCATACGTAAAATTGAACCGACTTGGCAAAGTTGCATTGATTCATAAATCCTTAACACATATAATCTAGAAAACATAAGATATAACAAATAATTAAAAGACAAAACAAATGTACAAATATTCAAAAATATACAATAGATGTAATAGTGTACAGATATTTTCAAATTCGAGATTAATGAAATACAAAACAAATGTACAAACGTTTCTATTACAAAAAAATCACTAAATGAAGATACACATGTTATATACTTTGTTTCCATACTCTTCAAAATCATTGGTGACAAACCCATCTATCTCCTTTTGTTGATTGATCTTCAACATCTGCACTAATGTAAATATTTTAACAGTGAACATATGATCGCCAAAAAGTAAAACATAATTTTGCTAACTGAAAACGACCTAGGCATCATCTTGAGCTGATAAAGAGGTCTCACATGAGTCTTAATATACATGAGCATCACCAAGAACATGAACAAAATCAGCGGGAACAGGATCTGCCGATGTGTTACAATATAACATATGTAAAATTGTATGCTACATAAAGATCAAGTATAATAAGATGATTAAACAACTATGCAAACTTGTAAGAGTCTTGTTCATTGGTAAACCGTAGATGGCAATATGGTTGTTAGTTAACTTCTGGTGTATGTTGTCCACCAAGACTATCATTGTCAACGTACTTCTTGATTAATGACAAATAGTTGGGAGTTTCGACACATTTACCTTTGTTCATGGATGTAGTGATAAGCGTGGTTGTGAGCAACTGCAATGCAAACACCGACCCCTGGTGGCAGTAAAGACATAACTGTCCCTAGTACTGCATAATTAATCATACAAAGGGGCAAAGACCATTTAAGTTCCTAGAAAACGAAGAAAAAAAAAGAGTAAGAAAGACAAAGCTGAAGACAACTATAAACGTGAATAAAAGATACAGGAACCCCAAACATAAGCTTGAATCTATTCATGGTGCCACACAGGGTCTACAACTAAAGATACATGTACAATAAAAGCCCTTCAACCATGGTCAGATAATATTGTTGATAAAAAATCATTTACAATAAAAGCAACATGTGCTAGGGCCATAAGTATACAACCTGATAAAAACACAGGTAACGACATTCAAAAGTAACTTGTGTTTTGGGGACATGTATACAACCTGAGTAAGATCCGGTGTTGCTGCTTAGTTCCATATTTCATCCGAATGCATTGTTGCTGCAATGACCAATACCAATGCAAAAAAAGGAGCCGGACATGATGTTATAGAATCCAGTTAAGCATATCACCATTTCAAAATTAAGACTCATCTTGAGGAGCTTATGTGAAAAGAATCACACAACCATGCTTAACTACCAAATATGCAACAGAGTAAACTACATCCTACGTATGTCCTTATACTTCCAAATACTATTTAATATCATTCCTTCAAACCTAAACCCTTAAACACAAAACACACCTCTCGAATCACACAAATGACTAACTATGCCTCACAAACAACAGAAGTCGGTGGTCACTCACCAGTAACCACAACGTACGTACCATTAAGCTTGAACTTGCTTGCTTGACCCCTGAAAATTCAATGAAACAACCTTAAGCAACACCACCCCGAAAAGTTGAAAACCTGTGACCCAAAAAACACTTGGATCCCAATCATCATTCATCAACCAACCAAACACATAACCACATTATATAAATAGAACCGAAGTATGGACAAAACAAATAATTGATAACATATTGTGAATCAACACTTTAAATAATCAAAAATTGCTTCATTTGCTAAAAAATTTACAAATCCTCATCCATAACAAAATGTCGACCCATTACCATGGCCACCCATTTTAATTTCCTTTATTTTTGATCATGAATTACTCAATTCTACTAAAGATACTTAAAAAGTCAGGAAATCTTACCACATTGCAATAAACAAAGTTGTTATTTCTGAGAATGTAGATATTAGAGAACCGAATACCCAAAACTGTAAAACATGACTGAAAATGGTAAAAGATGTCAGAAGTGTTGATCAAGATATTATCGAAAAAGGTGAAAAAAGTCACTTAACACACCATAAACGCACAGGAAAGAGCAAGTTCTCATCTTCACAACCAGTTTGGCATAGATTCATGTATATTAGAAAACATATTTTTTAAAATATTTAAAAATAATATATGGATGTTAAAAAAAACGTAACATGAACTAAAAAAAAGTAGGTGGAGAAGGTAGAACTTCAAAACTTGATTTATCAATTAAAAATATATAGAATCTTGTTTGATGTTATATCCAGTCTATTCATCTAGAAAACGTTGTATTTAGAAAGATATTGAAAAGATAATATACATTCATCATAAAGAACCTGACATAAAAATACAATCTTTAGATCAACATTTTGAAATAGACGACAGGGGCGGAGCATCGAAGAGACGCAAAATAAAAAGAAAAGAAAAGATGAAATAGGAGATAACTAATTACAATGAAAAAAGAAAAGAAGATTACCAGTGATTGATCAGAGACGACGCCGTTGGTGGTTTTTGGAGCCGGCAGTGTAGGTGATTGATGGCGGCAAGATGGATAGAGAGAGGAAAGGGTTGTTACTTGTTGTTAGGGTTTTAGGGGTAATACTCGGCGGCGGACGGCGGCTGTAAACCGGAGCAGAAGAGAAAGAGAAGAGAGCGGGATCTGTTTATGGGGGTACCGGAGCAGATCTGCAGAAGATAAGGGGGAAGATGTATGTATGTGATGTATGTGTACCGGTGGTGATGAGGGGGAAGATAGGGGGTACCGGTGGTGATGTATGTGTGTGTTGTGAGGGAGGCGGGGGATTATTTGTATGGAAGGGTAAGTTTGGAATTATGGAGATAAGGTAAGGGTATTTTAGGGTTAAAAAAAGTGCTGAAAGTGTTTGCTTTATAAGGGGTAGTAGATAGTAGATACCTCCATGGAACATCACCCACAAGCATGCAGTCTCCTTCTCTATCTTCATATGTTAGCACAAACTCAGAAGATCCATCCAAAAGCCGAGAGCGATTTCCTTGACCTGAATTAAACAATCATAGAGAATATCAGCATATATATTTAAAGATCTTCATGTTTTTAGTGACCCAGAAGAAAAGGGGTTCATCAACTTATGTTTATGTTCTTCTCTGCCACGTCAAACATGAAAACTGTAGCTAAAATAAACTCAACAATAGCTTAAAAGAAACAGGGTCAAAAGGCGTGAAAGTTGTCCTATAAAGTATTTTTTATACAGAGAACATCTTAAATGACTATATTGACTTTTATAATTTTAGTACTTATAATTCTCTTAACCGGGCCAACCCAAAACGACCCCTGTATAAACTTCCCATTACGTGACCCACCCAGTTTGCCCCTCTAGGTTTAAACACCAGAGATAATGCACTTACGGAGAGAACTGCCACTTGTGGATACTTTCACAGACATAACTTCAAGAGCATGAGCTAAAGTTTCATAGCCAGTGCCGGCCTGATAATAATGTTGGGTAAGGCCCACCAGCTACTGAGGCCCCCAAAACTTCAGTATATTAACTTAAGCTATGACCATACGGATGTTTTTTTAAGGTTTATAGATTAATAGTTAATCTATAAAAAAAATAACCGTTTCTAATATTTGTGAACATGAACCTCACTCTTTTCTTGAAAATCAAAGTTCCATTACTCATCTAGAGAAATTCAAAGAGTGGTTGTCGGCTTACTAAGATTCTGGCATTCAAGTTTATAAAAAGTATTTTGATTATTCCCATATGAATCATAGCAATCATGAGCATTCAAATCAACTTTCCTTCCAATTGGTAACCCATCCATATTCACCTTCACGAAACCAGAATGCCCTGTTTCTTTAGTAGCAGTTTCGTCGTTTTCATTTTCATGGCAAACATTTTTCTTTTCTTTGACGAATCGTTCCCACCCACGTACTCCCTTTTCTTCTTCATTCTTGGAAAATTTTGCTTGGTTGACCAAACTGTTCATCCTATACGTCTTCACGGGTGGCCATCCCACGACCTGACTGCTTAAAAAAAACCTCAACATCAATCAATTTTCAAGCTCAAAAACAATCCAAAATACATATTTTTTTGATACATGACAAAGCCCATGATCTGAATTATATATAAAACAAGTTCCAAATTGAAAATAACCATTTTTACGTTCTAAGGGCTGGTCAGTAGGGACCGATAACGGATTAGTTATCCATTTTTATGTTCTGAAACCAACCTTTCTTGGTTCAAATTAGCTTAAGGTTTCTTGATGCATGACAATAAATGCATATGGTACAATCTTTTAATACACTGAAGCCAAAATAAAAATCATTAAAGTAACTTGAATTCCACTGATCTTTCTTGTTATAGAACAATAAATGTATGTGGTACAACCCTTAAATGCAAAGAAACCAAACTAAGAATCCCGTAAACCAAGTCCTGGTTTAAAAAAGAACCATTTTTTTTCCATTTTCTAAAGAAGAAACCTTTCTATGGTTCAAATCAGTTTCAGGCTTTAAAAGAAACCTGAAGCAGGAATCATTCTTGGTACAACAATAAATGCATGTGGTACAAGCCTTTAATGCAGTAAAACCAAACCAAAGAACCTAAAAAGCATAGTTTTTGTGTGTATTTTTGATGTTCTAAAGACAAATCTTTTCTTGTTTCAAATTAGCTTAAGCTTTCAAAGGGACCTAAAGCAGTCATAGTTTTTGTATATATGTATAGATGCATATAATTATGGGTTCTCTCTCTTCTCTCTCCAACCTCCCCCTCTCCCTCCCCTTAACGGTAACAAATTTCTAGATCTAAGATCTGAATTTGTGATCCGGAGAGTGGGATTGAGATTGAGATTGAGATTGAGAGTTTGAGATTGAGATTATACCCATCCGGTTAAGGCTTCCACTACGGTGGATCTAACCATATTTTTCACTTTTGGGCCGGAGGTCCCTTCCACCTCGGTGGATCTGGAAGCAGCCTCCCTACCGTTGAGTAGGGGTAAGGTCTGTCTACATCTTACCTCCCCCATAGCCCGGCTTATGTCGGGATTGGGTACCTTGTTGTTGTTGTTGTTGTATAGATGCATATAATTGCAAGATGACCCACGACGCCGAACAGCCTTGGAATGCTGACGCCGCCGCGAACAGCTCGGTAGAGTTGCCAAGCAAAGTCCGGCAAGGCCGAGCACCATACAGGGCTCTTATATGCAGTGAAACTTAACTATGAATCATGAAAAGCAAATTTCATTTTTAAAAACAAACATATTTTTTTCTTTCAGATTTTAAAGTACCCTCAATCAGTGTTTGTTTTGTTCCCTAGTATACAAAAATTGTACAACCCCTAAAAATTATCTTAACCAAGCAATCTTCTCATTAATTAATTAAACATTAATTAGTATATTTTTTTTAATATCTATAGTATATAATATACATACAACTATATACTACATGTGATAGAGTGATACAACTTCAAGAAACAAACTATAAATCATGTAAATATAGTTCCATTTCCGAAAAAAAAAAGTTTTTTTAGGGAATCCTTTACCTCAAGCAGCCATCCTTTTTCTTTTTTTTTCTTGTTATGTAACAATAAATGCAAGCAGGGGCGGATCCACAGTGTAGTAAGGTAGGTCCTAGGAACCACCTTAGATCTGAAATTTTTTTACGAGTCAATGAATCATATTTATTAGGAACTACCTTAGACATATACCAGGAACCACCTTAGACCATCGAATTACTTTTATTTAATCAGACAGTTTAGAAAGAAAAAAAAGGGGTTTTAACTGTGCTTTAATGGAGTTTCTGAAAGTATAGTGGAATTAAAATGAAGACGATGATGTACTCGTATTTATTAACAATTCATCATATTTTATATTTGTGACCCTTTATTATTGAGTAGAGTCCCATTTAGACCTTTGGAGTACGAGTATTTCTATTTTGTGCTCGTTTCAAAGAAAAGGGGGTAGGGAGTACAAGTATTTACTTTTGTTAATGTATTTATATTTTTCTTATTAATAAATTGGCTTTTTCATATAACTAAAATATTAAATATTTTTATTTGTATCATCAATGTTAATACAGTATTATTTAGGGGTTTCATTTATTCACAAAATATTTTGTTATTATTATTCCTTATTTTGAGAGATTATGATGTAAGTTTCTAATTCATTGCATATTTTTATTCTAAGTTTTGTATAAATCAATGTTTTTTACAAAATTCATTTTTTATTGTTTGAGAACCTTTTTTTTAGCTTGGATATTATTTATTACTCAATTTTAAATAATGACTTATTTAACTAAATAAAAAGTATTTATAAATTTCAACATAACATTATATTTTGAGAAAAATTATATTATATTATTATTAAGTTAGATTGTCTCTTATTTTCTGTAACAAGTGTATCCAGATATAGATGGTGTTCGTGTTGACCTGACCCGGGCCAAATAATACACACTTTTTCGATTTAGATATTGCCATGTATTTTTAAATTTTTCATCAATTTTTAAAATTTTCTATAAGTTTTTAACATTTTGACCCTTTTTTATTTATTTTTCACGGATTTTTAACTTTGCCTTCTTTGAAAAGTTTTTTTGGTACCACCTCTGTCAGGACCTACCTTGCTCGAAATCCTGGATCCGCCATTGAATGCAAGTAACACAAAACCATAAGACTATCTCTAATGGGGTGTCTTTAGGCGCCCTTAGATGCCCTTAGATATCCTTTGCCGTTGAAGCTTGTCCAAAACTAAAGATTTTTTGAAGGACGCTCTTACCTAAGGACATGCCCTTACTTGTCCTTACCTAATATATTTTTGTTTTTAGTTGGAGATAAAAAGATATTTAAAGATATGTAAGGATGTTTGTATGGTTGGAGATAAAATTATAGGATTTAAGGATTTATAAGGATGTATAAGGATTTGTAAGAATATGATGTGACAGCTCAAGAACGCCTAAGGACGTCCTTAGCGAGATAGCCTAAATGCAATAAAACCATACTAGGAATCAACTTGGACCCCTACCCAAACAAACAAAAACATAACAAACTATACCATATCAAAAAGGATTATATTAAAAAATTAAAATAAAAAAAAACTTGAGTAAAGCTAAACATAGTTCTTCTAACCACGCAGAAAATATTGTACACAAAAAAAAAAACCTCTTCTAGAAAATAATGATTAATCATCATGTACAACATTTATTTGCATATTAACCATAGCCCAAAAAGAAAATAAGTAAACAAAAGAATAAAAAGAGGGACAGAAAATGAACCTGAGAGGACCATTGGAAGAAGGGTCATAAGCAGCAGAAGTAAGACTTAGACCAAGTCCAAGTTCAAGTTGTTGTTCATCTTCATAATCTTGACCACTTAGCCTAAAATTAGTGTCCATTTCAACAAACAAAAGATACAAGAAGAAATATAGGTTGGTGTTGGATAAACAAAGTAGTAGTAGACAAAAGAAGAGGGAGGGAGAATATGTGGAAATGGGAATTGTTTTTTTATTTATTTTTCACGGATTTTTAACTTTGCCTTCTTTGAAAAGTTTTTTTGGTACCACCTCTGTCAGGACCTACCTTGCTCGAAATCCTGGATCCGCCATTGAATGCAAGTAACACAAAACCATAAGACTATCTCTAATGGGGTGTCTTTAGGCGCCCTTAGATGCCCTTAGATATCCTTTGCCGTTGAAGCTTGTCCAAAACTAAAGATTTTTTGAAGGACGCTCTTACCTAAGGACATGCCCTTACTTGTCCTTACCTAATATATTTTTGTTTTTAGTTGGAGATAAAAAGATATTAAGGATTTATAAGGTGTATAAGGATTGTAAGAATATGATGTGACAGCTCAAGAACGCCTAAGGACGTCCTTAGCGAGATAGCCTAAATGCAATAAAACCATACTAGGAATCAACTTGGACCCCTACCCAAACAAACAAAAACATAACAAACTATACCATATCAAAAAGGATTATATTAAAAAATTAAAATAAAAAAAAACTTGAGTAAAGCTAAACATAGTTCTTCTAACCACGCAGAAAATATTGTACACAAAAAAAAAAACCTCTTCTAGAAAATAATGATTAATCATCATGTACAACATTTATTTGCATATTAACCATAGCCCAAAAAGAAAATAAGTAAACAAAAGAATAAAAAGAGGGACAGAAAATGAACCTGAGAGGACCATTGGAAGAAGGGTCATAAGCAGCAGAAGTAAGACTTAGACCAAGTCCAAGTTCAAGTTGTTGTTCATCTTCATAATCTTGACCACTTAGCCTAAAATTAGTGTCCATTTCAACAAACAAAAGATACAAGAAGAAATATAGGTTGGTGTTGGATAAACAAAGTAGTAGTAGACAAAAGAGGGAGGAAGAATATGTGGAAATGGGAATTGTTTTTTTTTTGTTTTAAGAAAAAAAGTGGAAAAATGGGATGATTATTAATGTTTTCAAGTGAGAAAAGAAAAGTGGGTGTCACCTAAGAGGAAACAAAGCAAGAGTGTTGTGGTTATAGCCATGGAGATGGGGCCCATTTTTGTCTGCTGATAATGCGCCTTGCTATTTACCACTTGCCTTTTCATTATGATGTTTTTTACTAGTAATACACTTGTCGACATCGACTATGATTCTTTTAACAAAGCTATCATGTTTCAAGTATAAAATTTGTTACAGCAGAGCTGATTGAATGTATTTTGGATTGTTGTTTCGAGTTTCGACTATTATTTGCACATAGTTATTTTTAAACTACTTAATTCCAAACAACCTTTAAAACATGTTTTGATATCACCATGTATAAAACGACTAAAGAATGTAAGTGTAATACTAAATTCTCTAATCTAGTGTCTTTGCTACGTCATCAGAACCTTGTATTGATATCTAACATCACTATTCCAAAACGTGAGTAATCTTTAACAGTGTCTTTGTTTCTTTTACACACACAGTTGGAACAAAAATGTACCATTCGTTAACAAAAATATAGGACTTCGTAGCAGTCAACAATCATCAAAGAAAATAATGAATCTCACTAAACTTATCTATATAAATCGACCAACATGAAGAAAATCATTGTACAACATTCAAGCAAATAGTCAACATTAGGATTTGATGAGCTCCAAACTAATCAATATGAAATCGACTAAACATCTTAAGATATGTAAAGTAGCAAATTGGAAATCATTACCAATTTTAATGCCAAAAATTCAAAAACAAATAAGCCTAATTTTTGAGGAACAACTTAGTTGACTTGTATATTGAATATTAAAGATCTTATAGAAGAAAACGGCCAAAACAGCCACACAAAAAAAAAATTAGATGCAACAACTCGAACCAAGGAGCTCCGTCCACAAAGTCATGCTTTGATTTAATTTCCTACATCTATTATTTATATAAATTATGGGGTGTTACTGTTCATCAACTATTACTGTTCATCAGTGCATTTGACTTAATATAGGGTATATAATACTTCATACTCGTATATGCTTTGGGTAGGGGTTTACGGGATTCTCTCAAGTTGGCTAACATGATCATGTTAGCCAAATCTTGTCTTTAGATTAAAATCAAGGGACATCTTAAATCTTGATCATTGATTTCAATTTAAAGGTCAAGATGTTTCCAACTTGATCAATTAAGTAGGAAACAACTTGAGGAAATCTCTTCCCAATGTATTGAAGGGTAAAGTCTCTATCTTTATAAACAAAATAAATAAAGAAAAGATAAATTTGGACGTTTGGTGGAGAAAAGCCCGATAAAATGAATTGCAATAGATAAATGAAATTAAGAGAATTGAAATTCATTGTTAAGTTAGATGAATTTTACCCTTTGGTAAAAACAAAAAAAATGTGTTTTCTTTAACAACGAATTAGTAGTTAGTAGTTAGCAGTTATCATTCAAGACATCACAGTGACTTTCAATTGGGCAGTTACGGAACTCGAGACGCATGGCTGTAATGAAACTCATGAATCTCGAAAACACCCCATAATCCATTCTTACAATTGTAAAAAGTAAGATTCGAATCCTGGTGAATTTCCTCAAGGTAATAAATGATAAAGAAATCAACTCTTATGTTTGGTAAAAAAAAAAAACAAAGAAATGACTACGAACAATAATAATTACTATAATGAAACTAGTATCATGTGTTATTCTTCACGGTTATTTAATAAGAAAATTAACAAAATTGAAATTAAAAAATAACGTTTATCCACATCACAAATATTATGGGCAGTATAGTAAGGGGTTTTCGGAAGCTTTCAAAAGCTTAAAAGTCCCATATTTTAATATAAGTTATTTTAAAATAATAGTTCTGTTTGGATATGAAGTTAAGATAAAAATGATTCAGCTATAAGTCTTTAAAATAAGGGTGTTCCTACTTACACACCGGCAACTATTCATTTACACACCGCTCATACGGTCCGTTTAATGTAGTTCTCCCCGTTTTGGTGATGAAAACGGCCCGTATGAAGTAAAACTGGATAAAAAACGGTGTGTAAATAAGTCTGAATTTTTGCACTGACATGTCAGAGAATGACACGTCATAATCAACAAAATGGTGTATATGATTTAAAACGGGGAGTTTCATATAAAAACAAGAGATAAGTAATTTTTTATATATAAATGAGTCAAATACATAAAGTTCCCCTGTATTTTCAGGGAATTATCACTTACCATCCCTCTTTGTTAAGATTTTGTATTATCCATATGCTGTAAAACGGGGTATTTTAATTAGTTGAAAACCTTATTATAATTTTTTATAACGAAAGTTATAATAACATTGTATAAGCTAATAATACGGTGAAATCAAAATTTAGTTTTTCCCCTCTAATCTTCTTAATAATGTACGAAATCGTTGATATGAGCGTGTAGATGATACAAAGCTTATTATAAGTTTTTTAAAAAAAAAACAAAAAAAATGTGTTTTCTTTAATAACGAATTAGTAGTTAGTAGTTAGCAGTTATCATTCAAGACATCACAGTGACTTTCAATTGGGCAGTTACGGAACTCGAGACGCATGGCTGTAATGAAACTCATGAATCTCGAAAACACCCCATAATCCATTCTTACAATTGTAAAAAGTAAGATTCGAATCCTGGTGAATTTCCTCAAGGTAATAAATGATAAAGAAATCAACTCTTATGTTTGGTAAAAAAAAAAAACAAAGAAAATGTTTTTCTTTAATAACGAATTAGTAGTTAGTAGTTAGTAGTTACAGTTATCATTCAAGACATCACAGTGACTTTCAATTGGGCAGTTACGGAACTCGAGACGCATGGCTGTAATGAAACTCATGAATCTCGAAAACACCCCATAATCCATTCTTACAATTGTAAAAAGTAAGATTCGAATCCTGGTGAATTTCCTCAAGGTAATAAATGATAAAGAAATCAACTCTTATGTTTGGTAAAAAAAAAAAACAAAGAAATGACTACGAACAATAATAATTACTATAATGAAACTAGTATCATGTGTTATTCTTCACGGTTATTTAATAAGAAAATTAACAAAATTGAAATTAAAAAATAACGTTTATCCACATCACAAATATTATGGGCAGTATAGTAAGGGGTTTTCGGAAGCTTTCAAAAGCTTAAAAGTCCAGAATTTTAAATATAAGTTATTTTAAAATAATAGTTCTGTTTGGATATGAAGTTAAGATAAAAATGATTCAGCTATAAGTCTTTAAAATAAGGGTGTTCCTACTTACACACCGGCAACTATTCATTTACACACCGCTCATACGGTCCGTTTAATGTAGTTCTCCCCGTTTTGGTGATGAAAACGGCCCGTATGAAGTAAAACTGGATAAAAAACGGTGTGTAAATAAGTCTGAATTTTTGCACTGACATGTCAGAGAATGACACGTCATAATCAACAAAATGGTGTATATGATTTAAAACGGGGAGTTTCATATAAAAACAAGAGATAAGTAATTTTTTATATATAAATGAGTCAAATACATAAAGTTCCCCTGTATTTTCAGGGAATTATCACTTACCATCCCTCTTTGTTAAGATTTTGTATTATCCATCCTTACTATACTAAAAGTGTAACACAACCGTCACCCTTTTTAACTCCGTTTAATTCTCCATCAATAGGTGTCTTGTATTATCCATATGCTGTAAAACGGGGTATTTTAATTAGTTGAAAACCTTATTATAATTTTTTATAACGAAAGTTATAATAACATTGTATAAGCTAATAATACGGTGAAATCAAAATTTAGTTTTTCCCCTCTAATCTTCTTAATAATGTACGAAATCGTTGATATGAGCGTGTAGATGATACAAAGCTTATTATAAGTTTTTAAAAAATTTAATAATTGTAAAGTACTTGATATGTTAACATAAAAATCTCTTTGTATTAACTGATACGTTTATTATATAAGTTTATTATAAGTTTTTTAAAAAAATTTAATAATTGTAAAGTACTTGATATGTTAACATAAAAAACTCTTTCTAATCTCACGGTATAAGGTATTAACCTCCTGATAATCCCCTGTATTAACTGATACGTTTGACATTATGAATGTATACCTTAAATGAATTTTGTCGCATTTCACATTTTCACCTATGGGAAATAACTTGTTAACACAATTATTTTCCAAACACAAAAACACAACCATAAATAATAAACCAAACACAGATTAGACGGGCCATTAAAACACAAAATATTACATAATACACACATCATTATAGTAACTAGCCATTAAAACATAAAATATTACATAATACACACATCGTCATAGTTCCTAGCCATTAAAACATAAAATATTACATAATACACACATCGTCATAGTTCCAAAAAGTACGCATAACACATCATAATAAATCACAATAAAAGTCCTAAAAAGTACGCATAACATCAAATACATCGCAGTCCATCATCAGGACTCTCTGGTGGGGTAGTAAAATCAGGACTCAGTGGAGCAATAGGCCCTATCGAGTGAAAGACGAGCACATACAACCCATTTGGCCCATGAGATATCAAACGATATGGATCTTTTGAATTTACATACATATATCCATATATACATACACACGACTCACATGAGATATGAAACGAGTATGTAGGCCCAATAGGCCCATTCGATTGAAAGACGAGCACATACAACCCATTTGGCCCATGAGATATCAAACGATATGGATCTTTTGAATTTACATACATATATCCATATATACATACACACGACTCACATGAGATATGAAACGAGTATGTAGGCCCAATAGGCCCATTCGAGTGAAAGACGAGCACATACAACCCATTTGGCCCATGAGATATCAAACGATATGGATCTTTTGAATTTACATACATATATCCATATATACATACACACGACTCACATGAGATATGAAACGAGTATGTAGGCCCAATAGGCCCATTCGATTGAAAGACAAGCACATATAATCCATTTGACCCGTTTATACAAATGATGAACATAATTTGGCCCACTAGGCCATTCGAGTGAAAGACGAGCACATACAACCCATTTGGCCCATGAGATATCAAACGATATGGATCTTTTGAATTTACATACATATATCCATATATACATACACACGACTCACATGAGATATGAAACGAGTATGTAGGCCCAATAGGCCATTCGATTGAAAGACGAGCACATATAATCCATTTGACCCGTTTATACAAATGATGAACATAATTTGGCCCACTAGGCCCATTCGAGTGAAAGACGAGCACATACAACCCATTTGGCCCATGAGATATCAAACGATATGGATCTTTTGAATTTACATACATATATCCATATATACATACACACGACTCACATGAGATATGAAACGAGTATGTAGGCCCAATAGGCCCATTCGATTGAAAGACGAGCACATATAATCCATTTGACCCGTTTATACAAATGATGAACATAATTTGGCCCACTAGGCCCATTCGAGTGAAAGACGAGCACATACAACCCATTTGGCCCATGAGATATCAAACGATATGGATCTTTTGAATTTACATACATATATCCATATATACATACACACGACTCACATGAGATATGAAACGAGTATGTAGGCCCAATAGGCCATTCGATTGAAAGACGAGCACATATAATCCATTTGACCCGTTTATACAAATGATGAACATAATTTGGCCCACTAGGCCCATTCGAGTGAAAGACGAGCACATACAACCCATTTGGCCCATGAGATATCAAACGATATGGATCTTTTGAATTTACATACTGAAAGGACCAAACTCGACTCGACCATTTTATAAGAACTTTTTTTTTTTAAAGAATGTACTCAATTATAAATCTCGCCAAATACATTTACCAAAACCCTTTGTAAAAGACAAAGCACAAAAATTAGAAATTTCGGCATGACCTTTTCGTAAAATCGACATCATAAACCTGTTACGGATAATGAGTTTTCAAAAGACATTTAATCATAAGAATTACATTACTATTACAAAATGACTCATTATAAATAACTAAAAACCTCTTGACTCCAACACTTTACATAAAAATAACTTTACCAAAATGACATATCACGAGCCAAGATTAAGAGGGTCACTACGGGTTCTAGCCACAATACCATTATACCGCGAATATGATATGCTTCAAGCTTTACAATTCAACTTCAATCTTTATATTACTTAGCTTTGTTTCCATATCCGGGACAACCTATAAAAAGGGTAAACAACTAAAAGGTAAGCAAAGCTTAGTGAATAATCTTGCATACGTTTATACACACGAAGGAGGGCAACGCACAAAGGACTATTACATGTAGCCTATGGCACCGTCGTACCATATCTACATGCTCACATTTGTACTTTAACGCATTACATGGATCCATATAAGCAAATGATTACAATCTCAATCAAATATAAACATAAACACTGCCCACATGGGCTATGGCCACTACTTAGGCCCGTAATCAAATAGAGCCCCTACTTAGGCTTAACGCCAAATCGATTACCATACACGGAATCCACCATCATATGGTAATCGACCCGACATACATACAAGGATATGCAAGAATACTCACCTCCTCCGCGACAACCAAAATCAACAATCAACAAGACCGCAAGTACACAATACGTATGCTTCAACCTAGCAATGATTCACAAGTACATAGAATATCATCAATCACATACTAGGCCACCTAGCCACAATCAATAACATCTTAGCACCAAACCCATCTTTTATAGTCTCACATTGTTCTTAGTTTGATTATAAAACATGAATCTCTTATATCATTATTATATGGCCAAACTCACTTTCATACAAAAAGTATCATTTTCATATTCGACCAAGCTGACTTCAAACAAGCATAACTTGAGTTCTACTCAATATTTTCAGGTGATTCCAGTGGTCAAATTTAGAAGACACGTATATCTACATTTTATCTTTAGTAACCAACATGTGAATTGTCCTTCAAAAGTGACTTCTGCTCGTTTTAAAAACCAATACTGTTGCTGTTCTCGCTGACAAAACAGATTTGACCCTACTGACTTCAAATAATCATAACTTGAGTTATACACCATATTTTTACCTCATTCCAGTGGCCACTTCAATTTAACACATATAGCTACATTTTATCTTCAGTGACCAACACAATATTTGACCCGTATAAGTGTGTTTTACCCGTTTCAAAAACAGACACATAATCATTCTTGCTGAAAGATCAGCATGACTCTACTGAATTCAAAAATTCATAACTAGAGTTCTACTCCATTTTTTTATCCCATTCTAGTGGCCACTTCAATATGACACTTAAACCTACATTTTCTTTTTAGGAATCAACAAGTGAATTGTCTTTTACAGAAGTGTTTAACTCGTTGCAAAATCAGTGACATAACCAGTCAAATTTTGTTCTCACTAACAATCATCAAACTTCCATGCAATCCAACTAGAAACCCCTAATTTGCTTAAATTTTAAGAACCCTAACTTGTATTGAAGCAATTAACTCATTTAAATAAAAACCCCTAATTTCCCAAATATAATTGGTTGCATGAACCCTAATTCTTAAAGAAATTAAAAATTAGGTCAAAGAAATTAATACCTTAAAGAAAGGAGTTAGAAACAAGGGTTGGGAACACAAAATCCTCTTCCTTCTTTCTTGAAATTTTCGACCACCACACTCTCCCAAATCTTCACTTTAAATTTCTTAGATAATAGAAGATTATTATTCTTGTTGATGTAGAGAATTCTTAATTGAAATGAAAGATTGAAATTAGATTGAATGAGATTGAGAAGGTTTAGAAAAGAAAGAAAACAAGAATGGTGGAAGGAAGGAGATGAGAGGTTGGCACTCTCATGTGATGCCACGATATCATCCATAATTTGTGGTATTTTTGTCCGCTATTCGTTAAAGTTCCAACTAAATTAATCCCGTATCTAAAATAAAAATAATAGGAAACTAATTTAATGTCAAAACTATAATAAAGATTAATTTT
>CM067171.1:33726787-33859928 GCA_034093135.1 Erigeron breviscapus
TTTAGAATTCCATTGTCTAGGTGCTTGTTTTAGACCATACAAAGATTTATTCAACTTACAAACCAGATTCTCATTGTCATTAAAATACCCTTCAGGAAGTTTCATATAAACTTATTCATTCAAGTCACCATATAAGAAGGCATTATTAACATCTAATTGATATAAAGGCCAGTTCATAGATACAACAATAGTAAGCAAGCATCTAACAGTCACCATTTTCACCACAGGACTAAATGTTTCATCAAAATCAATACCAGCTTTTTGCTATAACCTTTAGCTACAAGTCTAGCTTTGTATCTTTCAATCTCTCCATTAGATTTATATTTTATCTTATATATCCATTTACAACCAATAGGTTCTCTACCATGAGGAAGACTAGTTAATTCCCAAGTAGTGTTCCCATTTAAAGTTTCCATCTCTTCATTCATGACATTAACCCAATTAAAATCAGTAGAAGCTTCTTTATAACAAGTATGTTCAATACTTTTGTTCAAATTAGTAGAGAAACAGTTAATATCATAAGGAAGATGAGAATAATTAACAACTTTGTTTAAAGGATATTTAACTTTTCCTTCTAACTGAAAATCTTTTAATCTTTTAGAAAGAGTTATATTCCTTTGAGACCTTCTAAGATTATCTTGATATCCCTCAGAGTTTGTATTTTCATTCATGTTATCAAGAGTAGTTGCAGACTCATCAAGTCTGGTAGCCACATTAGGACTGCCAGAAAATGAATCACTATCATTGGTAGTCATAGGACTGCCAGTAGGATCATTTTGAGTTGCCACATTTGGGCTGCCAGAACAAGATGGACTACCATCAACCCAAGACTCATGTTGCTTGTCTTACTCTTCATCATTGGGACCAGAATTCATGACATTCTCCTCATCAAAGTGATCAAAAAAATTAGTTTGATCTATATTATAAAATTCTTCTTTCTTTTCAGAAACCATTTTAAATGGAAAAATATTTTCATAAAAATGAACATCTCTTGAATAGATAAAATTCTTATTTTCCAAACTATAAAGTTTATAACCTTTCTTAGAATTTGAATAGCCAACAAAAACACACTTTTCAGCTCTTACAGAAAACTTATCATTATTATTCAGAATAGTAGAAAAACATAAACAACCAAAAACCTTTAAATGTTTTAGAGTAGGTTCAAAACCAAAAATCATTTCATAAGGAGTTTTGCCATGAAGAACAGAGGAAGGAGTTCTATTAATCAAATAAGTAGCAGTTAACACAGGTTCACACCATAAAGACAAAGGAATTCCCCCCTGAATAAGTAGCAGTTAACATCAGAGTCGCGCAGCGGAAGCGTGGTGGGCCCATAACCCACATGTCACAAGATCGGAACTTGTTTCTGATACCATGAACGAATTCACCAATAAAGAAGATTCTCACACAAATCCCCAACAAAATATAGGAAGAATTATTATGAAGTGGTATTATGATTTATATATATATAGATATACGAATTATATAGAGAGAAAGATACAGAGAGAATAATGATCAAATCGATACAAGATATAAAAAACTGAAACCCTAATTGTGAGAAAGAGAGATTATACAGGGAGTCAAACTTCCATCTTGAACCTTCAAGTCTTCTAATAAGCCTTTAGCACCCTCTACTTTCCATTGTCCAGAAATAGCCCTTGAGTTCCATAATGAGTCCAACTTTAGTCCTGCACATTCTCAACATACATTATAAGTATAAAACACAACATTTTAAGGTAATGAACTTATTTATTTGGAACAACTTTTTTAATATATCCTGAAACTGAGGTGTCATTCTCTGACATGTCAGTGCAAAAATTCAGACTTATTTACACACCGTTTTTTACCCCGTTTTACTTCATACGGGGCGTTTTCAACACTAAAACGGGGAGTACTACATAAAACGGGGCGTATGAGCGGTGTGTAAATTAAAATTTAATTATATATATTGTTGGTAGAGCATAGAGAAAAAAATATAATTATGTTTGATCTAGACCATTGAAATTCAACACAAAATAAATCTAAACCATTAAAAATGAAAGTCAACTTTAGATATTATACATGGTAACTCATTTATGTTATTTACTATACACTTTTTAAATCATGGTAACCTTTTAATACCTATTAAGTTATTGTAGCTAATTACTGATTCTTTTGAAATCTACGAAATATCTAAATAATATAGTGAAATGGTGTTGAATATAAAACAAAGATGGTTACAACATGATGTGATCGATACAATGGTTTGGGCCTTTCCTTTTCCCGACTATCGGGTTGGAGTTCTCCATCCAATCAGCTATTGTAATTACATCGTGAACAAAGTACTAATCTATTTGTTATTTTTTTTCCAACTTTTTAAAACGTTGTGTATCAAATTTTGTGACATACTTATTCCAAAACATGTCACATTTGAGCTATAAGTGTCATCGTAACAACTATTTCAAACATAACAACATAAATAGTTAAATATTTCTGTCCTTTAAATAAAACAAATCATAAGATATATAACAGTTAATACTTTTAAGTCAAAAATTTCAACTTGGAACTGACCTGGGTCGACCTGATAATACATGGGTTGACATGTCAAATGGTTAGGTTTTTGGTCAAGTGGATTTAATGTTAATGTTTACAAGTAGGTTATTTTTAGGTCAAGTGGGTTGGTGACTTGTCAGGTCAATTAGTTGGTTTGCTGGTTTACAGGTCGAATGAGTTGGTTGGTTTTTGGTCAATCGGGTTAAATGGGTTCCTTTTAGTTTAAACAAGCTTTTTTACCCGCACTTTGCCGCGAAGGACGCTAATTATCATATTTAACATTATTAATGTATAAATAAAAATAAGTTGGTTAGTTGGTTATCTGCGAGAGATACAACTTCTGCAGCCTAAAGATATATACTCATAACACATTAAAAATTTACATAGTTATGTAAAGTGAAAAATAAATGCAAAACCGTTATAAAACAAAAAGCGAAAAAAAGTTAAAAAAAACCTAAAAACGAAAAAAAAATAAAAATTAACAGTACGCTACAGTACTGATACAGTACTTGCTACAGTACGAAAAGTATTGCTACAGTACGTAACAGTACTGCTACAGTGCCACTTCTCATGCTTTCGGGGGTTGTAAGTTGTGCTTTGGCAGTTGTACTTTTAGCTACAGGAAATCCCTCTCACATAGCAACTTTGCTTTTTAGTATATATATATAATATAATGTGTCATTTCTTTTATCGGTTTTATATTGCTTAGTACATTCATATAGGGATGAGCATATGATCCGAAAACCCGTGACCCGACCCTAACCCGCCGAACCGACCGCCCGAAGGATAACAGGCGGGTCACGGGTTTGATTTTGGTGCTCCGTCGGGTTTCGGGCCGCCGGGTCACCCGGGTTTTACAAGTGAAGAACAAAAAGCCCTTTAAACCTGAGAACCGGACCGAACCCGCCCAAAGGGATAACGGACTGGGTTGGTCTGGGTTTAGACTCGTGCACATGCCTACATTCATATTCGATTTTATTAGTTTATTTTTTTTAATCATATAGTTTTACGACATATATTTATAGAGAACTTTGAGTTTAAATTTTTTTCAATCATATAGTTGACGAGTTATCGTGTCGAGATTTCGTAACCTAACCTAGCTTTTTCGGGTCAGTTTCAAGTTGAATTTCGCGTAATGTCAAGTATTGAAAACCATATATATCAAATCGATTCTATATATGTTATACCAAAAAATGTACAAGATTCGTTATCTTAACATTGTGCCCGATTTCATAAAAAACTTCATTTTGATATATTATAACATGTTGTATAAGTTTACTTGGTAACCCGGTCACCGACCGGGTATTAATCTAGTTATATATATATATGGCCCATGGAGCTAAGAGAAAATATTATGAATTTGCTTTAATCTTCACCCTCCAAATTAAATCAACATTTAATCTCAACCATTGAAAATAAAAGACACAATTTAGGAAGGAATGTGTTATATTAAAAATTTACAACATGTATTAAATAAGAATGATATTCATGAGAATTAAAAAACAAGAATGAGGCGAATATTCCAATTACACGTTGTTGATGCAATTCTGCTAAATTTATAAAGTTGAAGTTCAAATTAAATTTGGAAATGCTATTAAAATCCTACAAAGTTAACAATCTTAAGTACTTTGGAAGTCAAAGTACAAATTTCATCAAGTGTTTAAGTTTGTTGTAGGTTAAGTTTGTTGGTATGTGAAGCTCTTTGGTTGATTAAGTTTGTCGGGGAAATTTTTTAAAAAAGGTCTAACTTTTTTAAGTCCGACAAATTGTAATAAGAATGTCATTATTTCGGTTCATACCGAATACATCATTCATTCAAGGGTTTCGCTACATGAAGCTCTAAATTCTTTCGTCAAGGTGCATTAAATAATTATACACTTGTCATAAAATTAAGCAAGCTATATGTATTATTTCATGCCATAATATGTGAAAGCATCACTCTATGTATGAAATGTTCATTGTGCAAGTACATAATTTTGAACAAATAGAAGTTTTTATAGGGCCTTATAATGAATTATGGGTTTTTTTAACAAATTAATAAATAGTTTTTATATTACAATTGAATATTAAAAAAAATATGTGATACGGACATTACGAAATGAAATCTTTGTTCATAACATGACAATTAAAAGTAGTTTCACCATTTTGATTGGATTATTCTTTTATTATAAAAATGGGTAATTATGACATCCATTGAAACGAATTAGACAAATTTGATAAAATCCCTTCCTGTAAAACAAATTTATTTTAAAAGATAATTATTAAGAAAAATGCACGCTAAATTTTAAAAAATATACATTTAGTTAAAACCTAAGAGTAATAATCAAATAAATGCTTCCAAAATTTGGTATACTTTGTTTTCCCCATATAAATATCAACTGTAAAAACTCCATGCTAATTAAAGATCTTTTTTGTTATTTACGTATATATAAATATTGTTATCATAGCTAGAGAAAATTATCTAATGGGTAATTTAAAGACACTATTAAAAAAATGTTTGCGTTATTTAATAAAGTGTTGCATTATCTTACAAAAGTGTTACATTATCTAAAAAAAGTGAACCCGAACTAATATCAAAAACGGGGTGCAAATTACAACCCAAACTTGCCAACCCGAATACATCCACCAACCCTAAAAAAATCAGGTTGACGGGTTAAGTTGGTTGGTGGTTTGATTTCATGTCATATGGATTGGTGGGTTAGTAGGTTTGCGGGTTCATGTCAAACTGGTTATGAGTTGTCAGGTGTGGAGGGGAAACGGTTTGGTGGATAGACATTATAAAAACAATTACAAAAAATTAAAATATTTTTGGGTTGACGGAATAAATAGGTCGACATGTTAACCCAAAAGTCAACCCGACCAAATAAATAGGTTGACGGAATAGCGGGCCGAGATTTCACAACTTAACTTGGTGTTTTTCGGGTCGACTTCAAATCGGATTTTGGATTGGGTTAAGTATTGACATGCTTAATATATATCAAATCTCACTTTATATATGAAACTAGTTTTTGAACCCGGGCGTTGCCCCGGGAAACATAACGATACGTAAAACTTGCAATGTGTATAAGTTCGGTGATATATGCGTAAAGATAAACGTACATTACAAAAACGTATCATAAAATTAAAAAATTACAACACGGAGAATAAAAAGTGGTTCAAAAGACTATTTAAAAATAATACTACATCATAGAGTTATGTGATTACCGGGTCATTGGTCATGCAAATATCAGTTGTTTTTAATTTAGAAGAACCCTTAAAAATTCCAAAAATTAATTAATATACTAATCAATGAATAAAGAATAAATGAAAGGTGAACGTTAAGGAAAAGTATTAACAAAAAAGAAAAAAAGTAAAAAAAAAAAATCAAACAGGCAGTCTTATAGGTAGATATGGTTATTAGTCGTGGATTAAGTGAACGTTGACTAAGGATAACAAATATTAGTTTTTTTTATTATGTAAAACACTCTGTGTAAAAAAGATTACCAATGAATATACTACCAAATGAATAAAAAATAAAAAAGAATCAACGTTAGATAAAAGCATGACAAAAAGGGGGAAAATCAAGTATGCACGCTTAGATCCGGATATGCAGCGACCTGTTAGTCATGATAATTAAAAAGCGAATTTAAAAAGAAAAAAGCAAGCAGGCTGGCAGGCTGCTGGGCAAAATTTCGGGAAACATAACGATACGTAAAATTAACGTGTATAAGTTAAGTGGTACATATATCTATATCTATATCTATATACATATAAAGTTAAAGGCCTAAGAAGGATTAGCCCCTCTCTTTATGATGTAAATTAAAGATTTCATTAATGAGGTTAATGCTTAATAGGTATATATTATAGAATGGTAAATATATGCATACATCGATGGGTTAAATGAGTTGTATTAAATATTAATGTTGAGAAAAGTGTATGTGGAACGGCTTTGGGAGTGTAAGAGTTACATCTATCTTTCATAACTCACTGATTAGATATTTGCATTCATTCATCATGTCAACCAGTTTCAGGAACATGAGAAGTCGGTCATTGCTTAATCTTTATAACTCATGTGCTTATTGTCTTTCTCAATTTATCCTCTTCATTACCTTCTCACACACTAACAATTATTTTGATTATGATTCCTCTTCGATTCTTAATTTCAAGCATCAACAACTTCTTGCAAAATCCTCAATTTAGGTGCACTCTCTTTTTATTCCTTTTTTTTAATTTACTTATTTTTATTTGTTTGTTATTTTTTTTTTTTTTTTTTTTTTTTTTTTTTTTTTTTTTGTTTGTTTTTTTTTGAATATGTTACTATTGTTTTATTGATTTTTTTTTTTAGGATTGAAAGGAATCAAACATTATTCCTTGAGGTTTGTGTTTTATTTGGATTGAATCTAATTAGGATATGTTATTGGAACTCCATTTCTATCTATATCTATGTTAATCAATATAAATATCCGATTGTAGTTTTTATTTTGTTTTCGATATCTCAGTTGATTCTCATGCAATTCTTATTTTGGACTTCCCATGTGATGCATATTTTCATGTGATTGTGAACAGAAAGGAATGGAATTATTGGCTGCTACTCTTCTTCACGTAGGGTAGATTGAAAATTATTGTATCATGTTAGTTCAACTATTAGTATCTTCCATCTTGGTTTTATATTGAATCTTTTACTCATAATTAATTTTCTCAATTAATTTTCCCCCCCATACTATTAGAATCCCTTTATTGATCTTTGAATACTCATCACTTGATTACGGGTTCTTCTGATCAATCTTTGAATTTGATCATTTACTTGAAATTGAAATCAAGGATCTCTCACGTTTCTTTATTTCAATGTTTTTTGGACAATAAAACTGATATGCAAATTATGCTTGCTTTTTTCCCAGTTCATTACAGTTGTGAACAAGAATAAGGTTGGCAAGAGTGGCGGTATCTCTCTCGATGCATTATCTAAGGCTAAAGCAACTTTACTCGGGCAAAAAGAGATTGCGGAAAAGATGAAGAAGATCCATGTGGTAAGTTATCAACTTCTATATTTCTCATTTATGTTGTATCCTTCATCTTTACACATTTTGCCATAGTTTTATTTGTATCTTTACATTTATGGTGGATATTAAGTATTGATTATTAGCGTGTTGCAGTTAAACAAAGGCTCCATCCAATGCAGGGATATTTCCCACCCTTCCTCAACCTGTAACTGGTACTGGTGCCACTACTTTCATGCAGCCACTTGGTAGTAGTGTGCCCCAACTTGCACGACTTACTGTCCTAAGGTTGAAGCTGTAAAATGTGCACAAGAGCTTGCTGCCAAGATGGGCTTTAGACAGGACCCAGAGTTTGCTCCACTTATAAACATGTTCCCTGGACAGTTGCCACCAGATGTCACTCTTCAACCCAAGCCTGCTAAGACACTTTTTCTTCGTTTTGGATGCGTTGGGAAGGGAAGTAGATGAACATGGGAACGTGGTGAATATAGCAAAGCCGAACAGTCTGAGTACTCTTAAGGTCAGTTCCTTTCTGCATGTTTTTATTAGTTTTGACCCACTTATTATGAATGAGACCATTTGGCTTTTGTTGTATTTCAAACGGGCCAAGGCGGTAAATGCTAAAATTCTAATCAGTATGGGAACAGTTCAGAGCTTTTTTTTTTTTGGCTGACAAAGGGTCACACCCAATACCGCTATGGACTAACGAATCTGGAAAGAAAAATAAAATAGGCTGAGCCAGACACAGATGGGGTGTATGCTTAAATAACTCTGATGCCTAATTGAGATGTAACTCTGATATTGACTAATGAATCTGTAATGCTATTCAGGCTAAACCTACACCAATGGAATATTTGCAGAGATGGCCCTTTTTCCTGATCATGAGGTGAGCATATTAAGTTAAATGTTTACGATTATCCCTTAATAAATTATGTTGTACTCCCTTCCGAACCTCTGGTCTCTTATACTCACGTCCTTTAATATCGCAGCAAAGTGGGGTTATATTCCCAAATTTTTTATTCTGGAACCTCTTGCTTGCATGGCTCAGTAGTTGTGCAAAAAGTTGACCACATCTAAGACAAACAATAAGGGTGGATTATCTCGGCACACAATTGACTGTTAACCTCCTCTGGTAAGTTTGGCTTTTATGGGCCGGAATCTATCTTTAGTTCTTCCCTCCATGCTACTACCAATGAGTTTCGTGGTCAGGATATGTCTCAGCAGCCATCCTGGCAAGAAGTAGTTGTCTTTGATCTTGATCTTCAGGACAATGAATGGCATTTTGGTCATGTAAGTTACAAGCCCTGCATTTGTAAGCTAATATAGGATTTGGGGATCTAATTGTTGTTTTCTTGCTGGTCATGTAGGAGAAAATGATAAGACTCAGACAGTCAATTATGTTCCATGATACTTTAAGCTTCGTATGAACTGTACCTGGTCCAACTCAACACCTATGTGCATAATGTAACTACTTATCCACCCAATCTATAAGATGTACATGTTTTAGTAATACTCATCAGACTAATAAGTGTACATGTTTTAGTAATACTCATCAGACTAATAAGTGTACATGATTAGTATATCTATTCAGAATAGATATATCTGTTAAGTGATTGCATTAACTTAAGTTCATATCCTTCTACTTTGTAAGGATAAATGGAACTTTGGGCCTGTTAAACCGTAGTTCCAATATCCTATAAATTTTAGGTTTATTTGGCCTTTCGCATGTTGTATAGCATCTTCTTTGTTCCACATTAGTCATTGAGGTTCTGAACACATGCTTTCTAATGAGGTATTGCAACAGATATCTATATAGCAATCATGAGATGGCAACACATGTGTAAGACTTTTTAACAGCCGAGTGACTCCTACATTTGGTAGGAACTTGAGGTAAAATACCAAGAAAGTACTAATAAAATCAAACCTTTATTTTAGAAATATTCACGTCTTATAATTGGTCTTATGGCACTTTGTTCTTCACTTCTTTGTGTGGTTCTTGACGCGGTATAAGTTCAAGTTATGATATTTGACATAACTATTTCCATGATATTATGTTGCTTTTTCAGGTTACCGTCAATTCGTCATCTATGCCTCAAACGTTGAACAGTGAATTGGCTGATTGTAACACCCAAAGCCAAGGCTCAGAATATCACGGAAATCATATAGCACAAGGTGGGATTAATGTAGAACATGAACTAAATGCAAATAAAGGATTAAGTAAATCCATACAGTAAGATAACCAAGTATCAAAATACATAAAGAGCAAGTCATCATCAAAGATTACAACAGAACATCAAAAGATGGCTAATGGTTCTAAACACAATGCAAAAGAAGGCAAATGGGTCCTTGATCCATATAAGTCCAAGTCCGGGTTCAACAGCAAGCAAACAATCAAACTCCACGTCCTGGATTAACCTGGTAACCTGAAAAGTGTACTAAGCATAGTCAACACAAGGTTGGTGAGTTCGTAGTAATAGATCACAAGGAACCATCGTCAACAATCACAATATGTATAAGGGGAAATAAGAAGTGCCTTACAAGTAGCCTCTACAAGGCACAAAGTCAACCAAGATAGGTAGACTGATAGTAAACCTCGTCACATAACAAGCCAATAATATATCAACAAGAATGAGGAATGCGTGACACAATTTTGCATAAGTAATATCAACATCAATGAGTATGCAAAGCAATAAGGATGCATAAAGTATATGTGCATGCGGCATGATCAAGCAATGCATGAGTGTATATCATGTGTCTCTCAACAATCATGTACGAATCAATCCATCGTGTTCTTATATCTATTAATTTGCTAACAACAAATCAAACAATAAGACAAATGGTGACTTAAACCAATTCAACTCATCAATCTACCAATTCATTAGTCATCACACATCAACTAAACAACACTATACGTACATACACTTCTGTCCTAATTTAACCAATCATATCTCAATCATGTACGAATCAATCCATCGTGTTCTTATATCTATTAATTTGCTAACAACAAATCAAACAATAAGACAAATGGTGACTTAAACCAATTCAACTCATCAATCTACCAATTCATTAGTCATCACACATCAACTAAACAACACTATACGTACATACACTTCTGTCCTAATTTAACCAATCATATCTCAATCATGTACGAATCAATCCATCGTGTTCTTATATCTATTAATTTGCTAACAACAAATCAAACAATAAGACAAATGGTGACTTAAACCAATTCAACTCATCAATCTACCAATTCATTAGTCATCACACATCAACTAAACAACACTATACGTACATACACTTAGGAGGATTCTACTTTCTTCGAGTCCCAGATGCTTATATATAGGGTCACCCGCAGCCTTCCCACCACATCTAAAACTCTTTGAAAGTAAAATCGACTTCCATGTATGTACTTCTATCCTAATAAATTACCATATCACAATCACATTCGTAAACCATCACACAATCAATCAAAACTATCTATCAATCGACAATCACTCAGAAATTAACTAGACAGTCAATCAAATCAACCAAACAATCCAACAAACACGTATATGTACACTTTTCAGCCCGAATTTCTATTAAGTAGGGAGCTAAGAAACTCACCTGAAATGAGCAATAAATTCCCAAGTCGAAAGAAAGTAGAATCAATGTCCACGATAGCTGAAACCTATCATACACGTAACACATTAATCCTAAAGCATCTCAAGAGGTAAGGTCCTGTCAACATTGACCTAATATTACTATAAAAGCTTTATTATGTCCAATTTATAAGGCTTTGATCCAACCGAGGTGGAATCGTTACGTTTTGTTTCACAATGACTAGTCGGGACTTGACCACTGTTGTTTAATCGATACCTTTGGTATGTTAAAATTTTGTTTTGGACTCAGAGACCTATACCATTAGAAACTAGACTCATTTACGGTTCCCGGGCCGCTGGAATCGTCAAAAACGGACTTACGGTTTAAAAGTTACGGACGTTTGAAAATAACTTTTATGCAGTTTATCACGGCACGAGAAATTGACTTCGCGGCGCGATATTTTGACATCCCGTCGCCATATTTTGATCTGCATTCGAAATTCTTGTAAACCTGAAGCCTCACGACGCGACTAAGGGACCTCACGGCGCGATTTTACCCAGATCAGTAAGAAACCAAGCCCAAACACGACCCTAAAACCCTCCTAAACCAATTTTAACTCTAGAAATCGACCAAGGGACCTTTCCAACTCGTTTTTGGACCTAAATATACATATATACACATAATCAAACCCAACCCACTTCATGGTTTCAACCCATAACTTCAAAATCACTTCCAAATCATTTCAACCCTAACCAAAACCCTAATTTGACCCAAATTCCATTTTGAGTCGATTTAGAACCTGTGAATGTACGAAATGACTAGAAACAAGTAAACAAACATAAATAGATTCAAATGGGATGAATTTGACTTACCAAAACTTCCTTCCCGAGCTAGAACCCGAATTATGGCAAAATGGATAAAAATGCTTGAACTAAGAAACTAAATCCTTTGCTAGACGATAATGAGATGAAGACGATGATGATTCTCGAGTTAAACCAAATCCAAAACGCCAAATATTGCAAGAGAAGGAAGAACTAAAGAGGTTGGATGGTCTTGTTTACTTAGAGAGAAAAGAGTTGTGTGGTGAAATAATGAGATAAGGAAAGGAAATGGGTCATAAAGGGGCTGGTGGGTTGTGGATGACCCACGGGCCGACCCGTTTCCTTCTCAAGCCAAATTACAAAACGTTAGGCATTTAAACACCGATTAAAACATATTATCGACCCGACGAACATACCACATTGTCATTTAATCACAAAACGACCCAAATATTTCATTAACTTAAATTGTTAGTCAAATTGCACTTAAAGTCAAGCGGTCAAAACTCACGGATGTTACATTATTCCCCCGTCAAAAGAATTTCGTCCCGAAATTCAACAAAACACTAATTACTAAATAAATGCGGATACTTAGTCTTCATATGATCCTCTCGCTTCCAAGTGAACTCGGCTCCACGTCTAGCATTCCATCTAACCTTAACAATCGTGTAGCGCTTATTCTTGAGCTTCTTGACTTGACGGTCCAAGATCTCTACCGGCTCTTCAACAAAATTAAGCTTCGAATCTACTCTAATCTCGTCCATGGGCACATGATGTGTAGGGTCCACCAAACACTTGCGTAGGTTGCAAATATGAAACACATCATGTACACCGCTAAGCTCTTGTAGTAATTCCAATCGATAAGCAACTTTTCCAACCCGTTCGAGGATCTTGGAAGGGCAAATATACCTCGGCCCGAGTTTGCCTCGCTTCACGAATCGGATGACGCCTTTCCACGGTGATACTTTCAAAAGTACAAAATCACCCACTTCAAACTCTAACGGTCTCCGCCTCACATCGGCATACTTCTTTCGTAGCATGCGAGCTAGTTGGACTATTCTCTTAGCTTGAGAAGTTGTTCTTGTCATTCCAATTACTATTCCTGGCCCGCTACTTTGGTTTTCTTCGATTCTTGGCTCATCCAGTGGAGAGTAACACCTCTACTACCTAATGCTTTGGTTAGTGACATTCGAATACTCGCGTAACAACCGTCATTGCACAAGATTTCCGCCATGGTCATAAGCACATTTTCTTCACATGTGATCAAGTCTCAAGTCGGTTTGAGTACCTGTTGCTCATTGGATGGCTCCCTGAATTGGAGTTAAGCGACTTTCTTTATCTGAAATGATAGAAATCGAATCTTTGTGCACCTACGCCATTTCTTCTACATACTAATGTGCCAAGTTGTCAGATTTTACCGGTTTCGTCGTATCGTGACCACTTCTTGTCGTCGGCGACTTCATGGTGAAATCCATTACAATTTGTTTTCCTTCGAATCTCTTTCCCGGTCTTTCACTACGAGCTTATTCGCATCTCAGAAGTCTATAAGGGTTTTGACTACGCGCGTGATGTTAGGAAGTTAAGCATATACGAAATTTAAGTTATCGAGATGGGACAAGCCCGGTAAGTCGTCCGGAAAAGCCTCGGGAGACTCAAGATTAACAGAGACGACGTTAGTTTTCAGATTCTTGAGACGGTAGCTCTACGGACGCTTGAGTTTGAAGACTTACATGGGACCCTAAGAACCTTACCGTTACACAAAGACGTTTTTTTAGTTAACTCTTTACCACTACCACTAACCGTATTTATCACCGTCATCCAATCCATACTTGCAAAAATTTTCAATGTTCCAAATTTCCAGGAGCATAGGGCTAATGAAGAGCTTAATATCATTTAAAGTCAACCATCATTACCAGGTAATTCAACTAGACCTATCTAGCACATCACAAACCATTTAAAGGATCGAGATCCAGATCTAAGCCTACGGATGTTTGTTAATGAAGGAAGTCTAGTAAGAGAAAGTAAGACTATAACCGGTCCTAGAATCGAATAACATTGAGTTGTAGTGGTCGAGGAGAAAGGAAAGTACCTATCCCGCTTCCGGGTCATTGCAGGCTTCATTAGCATCTCCCGCCAAGGTTCGTCCTCGAGGTTGCACCTGACGGCTTGGTTCGTCGTGGTCTTGGGTAGGAATGGAAACTTGAAGTTGATTATGAGAAGTCGCTACTTGGGCTTGTGGTTCGATCCATCTTGAACAAGCATTTCTATAGTGGTCGGGGCTACCACACACAAGACAAACACCCTGTTGGCTCCGAGGGTGGTTGGATTGGGGATAAATGATTTGAAGAGGTGTTACATTCAATGGTGCCGCTTTCGGTGCTCTAAAATTCCTAGCTACGTGCCCACGCCGATTACAATTGAGGCAGGCCCCACATTGGGTATTAGTGGGATGATGCTTGTTACAATTGTTGCAAAAAGGATGAGGTCCCACATAAGGCCTCCTCGCCAGTCCCATCGCCGCCCTGAATCTACCCTTATTATGACCATTGGGGTCAAACCTACTCGCCTTCCTTGCCTCACTAGATTCTCCAATTCCTTTCCTTTTCAATGAGGCTTTACTTAAGCATCTCCCGCCAAGGTTCGTCCTCGAGGTTGCACCTGACGGCTTGGTTCGTCGTGGTCTTGGGTAGGAATGGAAACTTGAAGTTGATTATGAGAAGTCGCTACTTGGGCTTGTGGTTCGATCCATCTTGAACAAGCATTTCTATAGTGGTCGGGGCTACCACACACAAGACAAACACCCTGTTGGCTCCGAGGGTGGTTGGATTGGGGATAAATGATTTGAAGAGGTGTTACATTCAATGGTGCCGCTTTCGGTGCTCTAAAATTCCTAGCTACGTGCCCACGCCGATTACAATTAAAGCAAATCCCACATTGGTTAGTGGGAGAGTGGTGAAGATTACACCTTCCACATAAGGGGTGAGGTCCCAAGTAAGTTTTCCTTGCCGGCTCCGCCACTTCAACTTGTTGTCCAACCCATTGCGGACAATTATTTCCGTAGTGTGTACGACTACCACATTCAAAACACTCGCCTCTTTGTTGATTACCTTGAGGAGGGACGGCTCGAACAGGAGTCACGTTCATTGGGTCCGTTCTCGGAGCTCTACAATCTCTTGTCAAATGTCCAGGTCGATTACAATTGAGGCAGGCCCCACATTGGGTATTAGTGGGATGATGCTTGTTACAATTGTTGCAAAAAGGATGAGGTCCCACATAAGGCCTCCTCGCCAGTCCCATCGCCGCCCTGAATCTACCCTTATTATGACCATTGGGGTCAAACCTACTCGCCTTCCTTGCCTCACTAGATTCTCCAATTCTTTTCCTTTTCAATGAGGCTTTACTTAACATCTCCTCATCGCCCATATTTACTCTAGCTTCACGGGTTTCATTGCTTCTTTGGAGACTTGACGTGACTTGGGCTACGATAGTAGGTATGACGTTTGCCACTGCTTGGGCAATCACGGTTGCCAAATCCGGCTCATCGCTATGGCTAGTCGCATTCCTTCTTGGTCCCACCATTTTCTACGAGGTAAGTAATGCGTTGACCCGAAAGTTAGCCTCACAATGCTCCCATATTAGTCACACAAGTAGCTAATGCTCTCATACCGATATAACATACTCATTTCATATCATTAAGCTAAGGCAAGAGTGCTAGAATCCTATGGGATTGTTACTTATCATATTATCATGTCAAGTTCACTACAATTGTTTATCGTTAATTCAAGTAATCATGTCAATACATCATACCATCAAACAATTAACACAAATGGTTCAAGTATAATCTGGATTCGATATGCTCTCTAGTCATTGACCAGGTATGTATACAGGGTGTACCAATGGCTAACCCTCCACCCAATCAACTTCCATTAAGCATATCGGTTCCTTATTATACTCTAAGCCATGCATGCGCAATCCATGATGTCATTAACTTGTTATAATGTTGGGCGACCATAAAAGACTTGATCGGGTTCTTTTAGGGTTGCCACAACATTATACTAAGTTAATACCATAACTTCATTTTGCTCTAAAGCATCCAACTAACATCAATCAGTAACAACAATCCATATCAATGACAATCAAATTCAATCAATGCACACATTAACCACATTGTACCCATTCCACATTCATCACGTGAATTCAAGCCATCACATAAGTGGTCTTAACTACGAACTCACAATATACACTTTCTAGGGTTCACAGAATTCACGTTGCACACAAATTTCCTAACCATGCATGCTATATGAAGAGTTTTAACTTAAGCCGTAGTCTAGGTCAAACCGCCTAATTCTCTACGACCACGCATGGGCCACCATTCTGTAACACCCCAAGCCAAGGCTCAGAATATCACGGAAATCATATAGCACAAGGTGGGATTAATGTAGAACATGAACTAAATGCAAATAAAGGATTAAGTAAATCCATACAGTAAGATAACCAAGTATCAAAATACATAAAGAGCAAGTCATCATCAAAGATTACAACAGAACATCAAAAGATGGCTAATGGTTCTAAACACAATGCAAAAGAAGGCAAATGGGTCCTTGATCCATATAAGTCCAAGTCCGGGTTCAACAGCAAGCAAACAATCAAACTCCACGTCCTGGATTAACCTGGTAACCTGAAAAGTGTACTAAGCATAGTCAACACAAGGTTGGTGAGTTCGTAGTAATAGATCACAAGGAACCATCGTCAACAATCACAATATGTATAAGGGGAAATAAGAAGTGCCTTACAAGTAGCCTCTACAAGGCACAAAGTCAACCAAGATAGGTAGACTGATAGTAAACCTCGTCACATAACAAGCCAATAATATATCAACAAGAATGAGGAATGTGTGACACAATTTTGCATAAGTAATATCAACATCAATGAGTATGCAAAGCAATAAGGATGCATAAAGTATATGTGCATGCGGCATGATCAAGCAATGCATGAATGTATATCATGTGTCTCTCAACAATCATCAAAAGTGCACAAGTTCCCCGGGGAGCGAACGGCCTCGCACACGTTTCCCATAGAAAAGGGGTGCGTACGTTCCCGCTCACGTTTCCCATAGATTGGTGGTCCGTACGTCTCATCAATATCCATATCATTACATATGCATGTTTAAGTTCCCCGGGGAGCGAACGGCCTCGCAGACGTTTCCCATAGAAAAGGGGTGCGTACGTTCCCGCTCATGTTTCCCATAGATTGGGGGTGCGTGCGTCTCATTCACAAGTCCATCATTCGTCAAACCATCAAACCAACCAAAATGGTACGTACATACACTTCTGTCCTAATTTAACCAATCATATCTCAATCATGTACGAATCAATCCATCGTGTTCTTATATCTATTAATTTGCTAACAACAAATCAAACAATAAGACAAATGGTGACTTAAACCAATTCAACTCATCAATCTACCAATTCATTAGTCATCACACATCAACTAAACAACACTATACGTACATACACTTAGGAGGATTCTACTTTCTTCGAGTCCCAGATGCTTATATATAGGGTCACCCGCAGACTTCCCACCACATCTAAAACTCTTTGAAAGTAAAATCGACTTCCATGTATGTACTTCTATCCAAATAAATTACCATATCACAATCACATTCGTAAACCATCACACAATCAATCAAAACTATCTATCAATCGACAATCACTCAGAAATTAACAGACAGTCAATCAAATCAACCAAACAATCCAACAAACACGTATATGTACACTTTTCAGCCCGAATCTCTATTGAGTAGGGAGCTACGAAACTCACCTGAAATGAGCAATAAATTCCCAAGTCGAAAGAAAGTAGAATCAATGTCCACGATAGCTGAAACCTATCATACACGTAACACATTAATCCTAAAGCATCTCAAGAGGTAAGGTCCTATCAACATTGACCTAATATTACTATAAAAGCTTTATTATGTCCAATTTATAAGGCTTTGATCCAACCGAGGTGGAATCATTACGTTTTGTTTCACAATGACTAGTCGGGACTTGACCACTGTTGTTTAATCGATACCTTTGGTATGTTAAAATTTTGTTTTGGACTCAGAGACCTATACCATTAGAAACTAGACTCATTTACGGTTCCCGGGCCACTGGAATCGTCAAAAACGGACTTACGGTTTAAAAGTTACGGACGTTTGAAAATAAGTTTTATGCAGTTTATCACGGCACGAGAAATTGACTTCGCGGCGCGATATTTTGACATCTCGTCGCGATATTTTTATCTGCATTCGAAATTCTTGTAAACCTGAAGCCTCACGACGCGACTAAGGGACCTCACGGCGCGATTTTACCCAGATCAGTAAGAAACCAAGCCCAAACACGACCCTAAAACCCTCCTAAACCAATTTTAACTCTAGAAATCGACCAAGGGACCTTTCCAACTCGTTTTTGGACCTAAATATACATATATACACATAATCAAACCCAACCCACTTCATGGTTTCAACCCATAACTTCAAAATCACTTCCAAATCATTTCAACCCTAACCAAAACCCTAATTTGACCCAAATTCCATTTTGAGTCGATTTAGAACCTGTGAATGTACGAAATGACTAGAAACAAGTAAACAAACATAAATAGATTCAAATGGGATGAATTTGACTTACCAAAACTTCCTTCCCGAGCTAGAACCCGAATTATGGCAAAATGGGTAAAAATGCTTGAACTAAGAAACTAAATCCTTTGCTAGACGATAATGAGATGAAGACGATGATGATTCTCGAGTTAAACCAAATCCAAAACGCCAAATATTGCAAGAGAAGGAAGAACTAAAGAGGTTGGATGGTCTTGTTTACTTAGAGAGAAAAGAGAAGAGAGAAAAGAGTTGTGTGGTGAAATAATGAGATAAGGAAAGGAAATGGGTCATAAAGGGGCTGGTGGGTCGTGGATGACCCACGGGCCGACCCGTTTCCTTCTCAAGCCAAATTACAAAACGTTAGGCATTTAAACACCGATTAAAACATATTATCGACCCGACGAACATACCACATTGTCATTTAATCACAAAACGACCCAAATATTTCATTAACTTAAATTGTTAGTCAAATTGCACTTAAAGTCAAGCGGTCAAAACTCACGGATGTTACACTGATGGTCGTTTATGAAGAGCTATTTAAGCAACGGGCCTGCCACTGAGTTCCATGAAAAGGTAAGTTCCTTTTGCTTTTGTTACTGTACTCAAGATTCTTGATCCTTCACACCAATACCCCGTCTCTATAATAGATTGAAGCACCAGCGGATCCAATACCCCGTCTCTATAATAGATTGAAGCACCAGCGGATCCAACAACACACCTATCTAGGTTGGTATATGATCACAACCGGGTTCATGTGGTTTGGGGGAACGAGTATTATGCTTATTACCCTGTCGATCAAGTACTGAACTCCAAGAACATGTTTTGGTTAGAAGAAGTTATGAATGTCGTGCCGGCTCACCCTAGGCCACTTACTCTGTTGGTTTAGCTAACTTCCAAACCATACTCAGGGATAGTCTTTGCTCTAAGGTAAGCAATATCCAATTAAAATAGATTTAACCTCGGGTTTTATATTATCTATCAACTTTGGTGGTTACTGTTAGGTCCAGATTTACTGGACTCGCTCCAGACTCGACTACTGGAGCTTACTGAAGATCTGTCCAGAAACTGACCTACTCCAGACTTGGAATCTGGAGTCCCTCTGAAGATTCGTCCAGAAATAATGGAAGACCAGTGAGCAAATACTTGTATAGGAAATCTGGAGTATTCTCCAGATTAGCTCACTGGACTTCACCCCAGTCCAGATCTACTCTACTGAAGACGTTCTCACTGAAGTCAAAGACTGAAGTCAGAATAAAGAAGACTTACAAATGGCGGAGTCCACTGGAAGTCTTACCAGATCTGCACACTGGAGGATTGTCAATGTTCTAGACCTTACAAGTCTGAACACTGATATCGAGGATTTGACTTTAGCCTTTACACACTTTCCAAAGAACAATCCACTTGTTCTTTACCAAAGAATATACGTGTGTAAAGGTGGTTGGTTAAAAGAATAAAGTCATATTGATGTGACTTTATCCTTGTACCTTTAACCAATGCATTTAATGTTCTTGTCGGTTCATTAAATGCATGCAACCATATTTGTACGGCACAAAATTCACTGGTGAATTTTGTTGCCTATAAATACAAAGTCATTTCTTTGAGAAAATTACTTTTTAGCAAATTGGTGAACTTGCTTAAATACTCTCGATCTAAACAGTTATACTTCACAACTCTAAGTATATCGATCAAAGGAGTTTATTTAGCAAGTATAGATCACTTGTAATTCAAAGATTGTTTAGATACTTACATACGTGTAATATCTAGGTTCCGCAACGATCTTGTATTTTGTTTATACATCTATAAAGAAAATACACTTGAAAACTACATTTGTGTTCCACCATTTATTTACTTGTTTAAATATTGCTTACGTCATTTATTACTTTGTTTATATTCTTGCATATTTATATTGAAGTAATACTAGTCCGATTCTAGTTCATACTTGTCTTGTTATTTTACATTCGTGGGTTAAACCATCGTGTGAGGGACTTTACAATTGGTATCAGAGACAGGTTAATATATTTACCTAGATCTGTTTCGCGATGGCAATCCCAGAAAATCAACAAGAAACTCATGAAACTAATTTTAATGAACCACCCCCTGGAAATAACAATCCACCACCTCCTCCTCCTCCTGCTTTTCCACATGTGCATGTGCATTACTCGAATAATCCTGTTCCTAAATTCAATGGGAGCAGTGATGAATTTGGTACGTGGAAAGCTAGGATAATATTGCATGTTACTGGTATTGAAAGGAATATGATGAAAATCTTAAACGAAGGACCCTATGTGCCAAGACTTCCTATCAATGTACTTCTTGACCCTACAGGATCAAGAAGTGGGAGGGAAAAGAGAGAGGAACACTGGTCCGAAGAGGAGAAAAGATTGGTAAATCTTGATACACTTCTTAAAAATATGATCCTCGGGGCTGTTCCAGAAACTCTTATTCCCACACTAGTCCTCTATCCCAGTGCCAAAAGCATGTGGGATGAACTAGTGAACCAGCATGAGGGAGGTGATGATACTGTTGTTACCAGAAAAGTCTCCTTAAACAAAAAGTATGAGTCATTTTTTGCTCTCCCCAATGAGTCCCTTACTGGTACTTACACCAGATTTATGAGTATCATAAACCAGTTAAGAGGACTAGGGGTAGAAAAAGACAAGGATATACTTTTGGAGAAATTTTGTGATATTCTTCCAACAAAATGGTCTCACATGATTCTGGTCTTAAGGCAAGGAAAAACCTTGCATTCCCATACTTTGTCAACATTGTATGGAGCCTTCAGATTCACTTAAGAAAATCAAGCCCAGAGGATTGAGGCAGAAAAAGATTCTTTTAATCATGCTTCCAGTAGTTCCACAGTGGTCACTAACACTGTACCACCTTGTGCGGCATTAATATCTTCTGAGAATGTATTTTCTATGAAGAAGATGATGTCTGAACTAATGGATTCTGGAGTCTGTAATGATATCTCTCCAGACTGTCATGAAACTGACAGTGATGACCTGGTTGCAATGATGGCCAAAACGTTTAACCGTTTTAAGGCCAGAGCAAATAGGCCCACTGGACAACATGCACCCAGTTCTTCCATTGACAAGACCAATCTGACATGCTTTAAGTGTGGCAGAAAAGGTCATTTCATGAAAGAGTGCACGTCCAGTCAGTTTGTCTCTCAGTCTGGTCCAACTGCTTCTTATAACAAGCCTGATGATAGCTATAAGTTGAAATACAAAAAGCTTAAGGCTCAAATTGCTCTCTTGTCTAAACAGATGGAAGACAATAACAAATGCATGATAGCAACCACTGAAGAAGCATGGGTTCCCTCTGATGATTCATCAGTCGATGAAGAAGAGGAAAGAGATTGTTGTTTTATGGCTCTGGCAGATCAAGAGCATCTGGTGAAGGATGATGTCACATAGTTTTGAAGGCCATTTTCTAAAACTAGCCAAATGCCCGCGCGGTGCGGCGGTGAAATAGTGGGGTGATCGATCATAGGGGTGATAGTTCATAGGAGGTGATAGGTCATAGAGTGTGATAGCCAAATGCCTTAGCCGTACGGGTTCCGACTTCGGATTTAAAAATTCGCCGAAAGTATATCGAATGACATCTCTAATGAAAGAGCATGAAATTTTAAGAACACCCATATAATTTTTATAATTTATCGATGTACGGTTTTTGAGATAAAAGATTTTGAATGAATTAGAGAATAAAATGATTTATGGAGGAGAGAGAAAAAAATGAGTGGTTGAGATTTGAGGAAAGAGAAAAAAATGAGTGGTTAAAATTTAAGGGTATTATAGGAATGTTAGGTTATGATATTCAAACTAATGATAAAAGAGTGGGGTAAATTAGGTAGTTCAAGTTCTTTTTTGAGAAAAAAAAAAGGGGTAAATGCTTTATATAGTAGTATAGATATAGATTAATGTATTTTTTCACTCCATCGCCACACACACATACAGTTCAAACCAAACCATCATCTTCACCGTTAACGAAAGGTCTGCCATGAGTGCATTGTTTTTCCTTCCGTCACAACTGAAAATGATTCATGATATTACGGTCCACCGTTCACAATATCGTATTAATTACCATTCTCTCTCTTTTAACAATCTCTTCCTTTACACTCTTTTCTTGAGAATATAACTTCCATATGTCATATTGGTTCTCTGATCATACCTGTTATTTCTCACAACAAAACTAAACTCTTTCTTTGTTTCCTCTAAAGCGAGGCTGTTTAGAGGAAGGGGGCAAGTAGCTACATCCGGTAAACCGTCAACAGGTAGTACTACCATCTCAACCACAATCATCCGTTTTTGAGACGACTGCGATGTTCGATTCCGTCAACCACCAACCGGAAACCAGATTCTTTGGGTAGAATGACTTTTTTTTTTTGTCCAAGTTACATAAATAGCTTTCTTTTTTAGATTTGTTTTGTTTGGTTGTTTTTATTTGGGCAAAATCTCATGATAGTAACTCTAGTTAAGGCGACTGGGCTGCCGGAGTTAGCAAGTTTACACCCGCAGTGGAGTTGTTTTCGTCTTCCATGGTGATTTGGATATTTGCGTTATATATATAAAGATACTTCAAGCGAAAAAGAAATGGTGTCAAGAACAAATCAATTATATACAAAGCGAAAAAGTACACTGTAGATAAGAAAGCCTTGAAATTTAAAATCTCATGATAGTAACTCTAGTTAAGGCGACTGGGCTGCCGGAGTTAGCAAGTTTACACCCGCAGTGGAGTTGTTTTCGTCTTCCATGGTGATTTGGATATTTGCGTTATATATATAAAGATACTTCAAGCGAAAAAGAAATGGTGTCAAGAACAAATCAATTATATACAAATTTTGTGGAAAAAAAGCTAAAAGTGAAAAAATACACTGTAGATAAGAAAGGCTTGAAATGTTATAAATTAAATTAAATAATAACTAATTCCAAAAAGTAGGGGTGGGTTGCTGGGTGTTTTAGGTCAAAAGGGTCATGGGTTGGCAAGTGGCGGTTAAATAAAGGATGGGTCAACCCGAACCAAACCTGAAAAAAATCAGGTTAGTGGGTTGGCGGATTGACGGGTCGAGATTTCACAACCCTAACCTAATTTTTTTCGGGTTGGGTCGAGATTGACAGCCCTACCAAAAAGTTTATTTCTTGCAATGTGTAAATGTGCGATACATGTATAAATTTATTTCATAATCCGGTCAACGATTATTATATATTTATGGCTCTCAGAGCCGAGAGAAAAAAATAATTCTAATCTTTAATCTTGACCATCTAAATTAATAACCAAAATAAATCTGAACCGTTTAAACTAACACTGGTTTATATCATTAAACTTCTTTGACATCTAAACTTCCTATATGTTCTTTCCGGTCTTCAACATATGTTTGCGCCACCCATCTCCATCTATTTGCGCCACCACCACGGCACCACACCCCCTCTTTCCCATCGATATTTCTGTATATTATTTATTGTTCGTTTTGTTTTACTTTTTATTATCTATATAAGTTTTATTGTTTTTGTTGAATCGTAATTACCAAAAATCTCATTGTGATACAACCGTTTTTTTTTCTTCTAATTTCTGAATGTATTGCAGGTGCAAGAAAGAAGATCGACTCTATGATTTTGTGCTACATTCAAGTTAGTGATTAATTTGAATTTTTATATTTGCATATATTGATATTGATTATATATTGATGAATGATGATATAGTGTTTTTCAAGAAAAAATCTTTTTGTATTGTTTGATAATGTAATTAGTGTGTTTTTGCTTGCTTTAGAAAAGTATCAACATGTGTATGATTTAAACAAACAAAAATGGATGAAAATGTGTCACCATTTTAATTGTGGACATCTGTGATGCCATAATGTTGGCAGGGACATATTCTCAAACAATATGAGGCTTTAATCAAACCTTCTTTAGCTTTTGTTCTTAATAGTTTGATATCTCATCTTTTGCTTAATCAAACCTTCTTAATATGATGATGTTCTTAAATTTAGGGAGCGTCTATTGGGACACCCACCAATTCGGCATAAACACCCGTATTAGACCCGTTTAGTACCAGACGCGCGTATGCCGCAATTGACTATTTTTCATTCGTTCCGTTTTAAACAATACGCTAGATATACGGGTGTTTAGATTGTAAAAGGAATGACACCTCATACCTGCACATATGTCAGAAGAATGTGACGTGTAATTCTCTCGATTTCGATGCAAAATAGATACGGAGCGTATACTTAAAAACGGCACGTATTATATTAAAAAAAATTAAATGGGCTTGGCTGAGCCCAAGAAGTCAGGTAAATAGTTGGGCTGGGTTGCAAATCAAAATTGAAAAAAAAACACTATACGATTAATATGTAATACACTAATACATGAATATATAGTAATCTCTAAATATATAAAATATAAATACATACGTACGTACGTACTTAAATGTCATGAATCTCTCTATATAACTAAGAGAGGATATAAAATATCTTATGTGTCACCTTTATCTAGCTTACAATTAGGATTTTTGCTCATTTGTGAATTGTTAGATTAATAGGCATTATTTAAGTGTGTATATTTATCTCATTTAATCCTACATGGAATGCTTAGTTAGCAAATTTAAATAAATAAATAATTTACATATTAAAAAAATAATATACGTCTATTACGAGTATATCTAAACATATTGTGATAACCTTTGGTATTGTTTTTTAATTCAATATCATATCTAATCTTTACCATTTAAAGATTGACATATAATTTATATGTATGTTTTGATTTCTTCTTTCTTTACAACCCTGTTACTAGATTGGACAAAAACACAACTAATCTTTAAGTTTTGGTTTCTCCATCCACTTATTCATGGTATTGTATTACTATACATATATACTAGATTATTTCCCGTATAAACTTTTTAAAATAAATAACCTAAAAATCCATTTAATCATTAGAGGAAGACATGTGCAAAAATCAAAGAGTGGAACTAACAAGGAGAATTAGTCGAATCCACATGTCACCATCTTATAGTTTTTGAAGAATTTTTAGACTAACTTTTAAAATGATATATCATTTTTCTTTTTTTATATATGTCAACCATCGTTTTTAAGTAATATTACTTAAAATATAATTATAATTAGTTTAACTATATTACTCGTGCATCGCACGGGACATAATCTAGTATATATATACGTACATTATTAGTTTCGATAAATGAGGTGCAAAAATAAATTTCATTATTACATTATTAATGTTTATAAGTATTGAAAAAAATCAAAAATCAGTTATTTACACTTCAAAAATGACTCCTATTGGTCAAAAATCAGTTCAAAAATGACTCCTAGGCAACCCCAAGTATACGACATAAAAACATTTCTATTGAAAAATTATCTCAAAAGAAACTATTCATCAAATTAGTATACTCAAACAACCCATAAAGCAAGCCATTAAATATCAACACTTCTCAAGTTAATACTTAATGACACCTGAAGCAAAACTCAACAGAGCATGAACCAAATTAATATAGCAGAGCTGCGAGGCTACTCCAAATCAGCAAAAATATGGTTGAATATCCCAGTTTTTGTACTCATTGGTAACTATATACATTGGCAGTATGCCTAACTTTCTATCCCACTAGTCTCCTTCTCATACGCTCACTCATACACTAAACCAAAGTTTCCAAATCTCTTTCCTCGCATCTAAACAGCATATTAGCTAATGGTGTCTGGGCCTTGCGTCTGCCACTGGGCCGAAGTAAATGCTGTTGACTTTGATGTCTTGCCGAGTTGGTAACAGTCTCACATACTACCTATATATACATTCCCAAAGAAAATTATCATACAATTATGAAATTAGGTAATCGTTGAACATCCCACATTCCCACTTAGCTAAAGACCCGTCGATAACAAAAATATAGGTTATGTTTTTCTACTCGTTAATAACCTTGGCAGTATGCCTAATTGACCCGAATTTAATGTTATTGTTAACTTGTTATTGAGGTGATCGACAAGGTCTGTTTTACATCAATAGAAACCATTACCTATACATTATTTAGATAATGTCTATACAGTCATTAAAACACATTCATTAGATCCGTAAAAACCAAAATGTATCCACTAAAACCATTAATTACCATACAGTCATACACATTAAACCCAAAATGTATCCATACAAACGATAAACATGCCACATGACAACAAACCAAACCGTATCCAGACACGCCTTATTTAAAGGGCCGCCCAAGGGCTCTCATTTGACTTTGAAATAAGGCCAAGTGAATCGCTGATCCAGTGCAACTGATCAGAAAGTGTTGACGCCAGCGTGGACATGGATGTTATTTGCTGTTCCATACTGGTAACCCGTGCTGTAAGGTCGGCCAACTGTTGTTGAGTGTGAAGGTTCAGGCGCACCACCTGATAGAGGCCACATGAAATTAAATTAAACTAGTTTTACAGCCGGCCGTTGGCCAGGGATTACAATAATGCCGGTCATTCATTTTAATATGTCAACCGTTCCCTTCGGACTAAAAAACACATCGTTAAACAACACAAAGTAAATCTTTAAACACAACTTTGGTGACGAAAATAAAAATTTGCAACCTTTCTTGAAAGATAATAATAACAAGATTGGACGGTAAAAAAATTAGACTTTAATGGGAAAAATTATACTATAGATTAGGGTCAAATTGGTGAAAAATACCTGATAAGAACGTTGGCGCTCCTCCACCTCCGGGTCGACGTCTCCATCAACCACCTGCTGAGTTTGCACCGGCCGATTCACATGTGCTGGCACGTCCAACGGCTCCACCACCCCATCCCAAGGTTCGTCCAGCTCAACGATCAATGTAGGAGACTGGTTAATCCTCTGCACCATCTTCATCGAATACATAGTCTTCATGCTGAGCTCAAGGGGGCTGACCGGGTGACTGCGGAGATTTACAAGGTTGCCAGACAGCATCAGCCTGCGTGCAATCCGCGTTACCATGTGCCCGCAAACTATACCCCCTCCCTTCTTCCTACATCAACCACAGATGAATTAATGACTTGAAGATATACAAAGTATATCTACAGAAGAAATCTCAGATTGCAAAGTGAATGCTACTTACAAGATCACAAGACAAAGCACCAAGATGAAAGGAGCATTACTAAAGTTTTGTTATATAGTAATAAGATGTAATTAAAGTTGAAGATTAGATTAGGAATGTAAATATATAAGAGTTAGAGGACTAAATTTGTCAAGATATAAAGTTAGTTAGCAGGGGAGGCCTAGACGGTGTGCAAAATTTTAGATCTAAATCTAAGTTTGTGTTCCTAAGTTTGAGATCGAGCTGAGATTGAGAGTTTGAGATCGACCATGCAACTCCACCATTTTGTCTACCTCAAGCAACTAAAGTCTCTAGCATGCAAGGCTTGGGCATCCATCTACTCAAGTCTTACAGGAAATATCTTCTATAGATAATATCTCTCCAGATGTTACTAGTATAAAATATAGTGTTTGTCCACTGTCCAAACAACACTTACTTCCTTTTCCTTCTAGTACTTCACATGCTTCTACTTTGTTTGAACTTGTTCATGCTGATGTATGGGGACCATATAGGCATCCCATTATCAATAAATGTAGATATTTTCTCACTATTGTTGATGACCATTCCAGAGCCACATGGGTATATCTCATCCCCAACAAATGTCATGTCTTATCTACTCTAAAAATCTTCCATTCTTATGTGGTAAACCAGTTCAGCACAACCAATTAAAACACTCAGAACTGACGATGGTTCAGAATTTACCAACTCTGACTTACAAAATTTTCTCCAAAATCATGGCATAATTCACCAAACTTCATTTCCTTATACCCCACAGCAAAATGCCAGGATTGAAAGGAAACATAAACACCTACTAGAGGTTGCCAGATCAATTCAAATTCAAGCAAACTTTCATGTCCAACTTTGGGGTTATTCAATCCTAGCTGCTACCTATCTAATCAACAGACTTCCTAGCAGTGTTCTCAACTTTAAAACACCATATGAAATTCTTTACAAAGAATCACCAACTCTATCTCACTTAAAAGTCATTGGATGCAAATGCTTTGCTTCAACTCATAAACCTGACAAATTTGCTACAAGAGCCATCCCTTGTGTTTTACTTGGCTACCCACAAAACCAGAAAGGTTATCTCTTGTATAATCTTGAAACCAAGACCTCTTTTGTCAGTAGACATGTAACATTTCATGAACATGAATTTCCTTTAAAAATCCTGAACTCCACCTTGCAAATTTACTTCTTCTACTGAAATCTTCTTTCCTCCTCCAAATATTACTCCCAACATCTCTTCCACTGATTCTCCAAATCCTACACCATTCATCTCTAATCCCTCCTCTCCTCCTCTAATCACTTCTAATTCTCTACCTTCTACACCATCACCACCACCACCACCACCTCAACCCACAAGACAGTCTAACAGACCTAAACAACTCTCCACCAAGCTCAAAGATTATTCTTATTCCCTTCCCTCTTTTTCTGCAAATTCTCTTCATTCCAAGTATTCTCTATCTAACTATATTAACTATTCTAATCTCTCTTCAATTTCTCTCCACTTCATCAATTCCATTGACTCCACTACTGAACCTCATTCTTATCTTCAAGCTTCCAAGGATCCTAAATGGGTAGATGCTATGACTACTGAGATTAATGCTTTAGAAAAGAATAATACATGGTCATTAGTCACCTTACCAACGGGTAAACAACCAATTGGCTGCAAATGGGTTTATAGAATTAAGCATAGATCTGATGGCACCATTGAAAGATACAAAGCCAGACTACTGGCTCAAGGATTTACTCAGCAAGAGGGCATGGATTACAAAGAAACCTTTGCACCTGTTGCAAAGATGGTCACTGTAAGAACTCTGTTGGCACTTGGCAGTGGCAATAACAAAAGATTGGATAATTGAACTAGATGTCAACAATGCTTTCATACATGGTGATCTCCATGAAGAGGTTTACATGGCTGTTCCCAAGGGTTATCAACACCACCTCCCACCTAATACTGTCTGCAAACTCAACAAATCCTTATATGGCTTAAAACAGGCAAACAGACAGTGGTTCACCAAGCTTACCACCTTTCTCACCTCACTTGGTTTCATTCAAAGTTTTGCAGACCCTTCTCTATTCACATACAATTCAGGTTCAGCATTTCTTGCCCTACTAGTATATGTGGATGACATCTTAATCAGTGGTACCTCTCAATCTCTTATTGACTCTGTCAAATCCCAACTGCACAATAAGTTTAGTAACAAAACTCTTGGTCCTTTACACTATTATTAGGGCATTGAGTTTCTAAGAAACTCCACTGGCATGGCTATGTGTCAAAGGAAATATGCAATTGATCTTATCAAAAATTGTCTGCCACAACTGGTGACCCCCTACCTGACTAACAGCATCTACAATGGTAATAAGTCATTAGAGCTTTTTTGGTGTCCCTATAGCAGGACCCGTTATAAAACACTCTCATTGTCTAAAATTTAAATATTTGTACAAATAGAGGGTCGTTCCCTCAACCAACAAAAGCTACCAAGAGAGAACAAAGTGACAGGTGTAGGATCAGGCCCCAATTACACACTCACAAACTATATATATATATATGTATATGTAAAATATATTAAGAGAACACGAATAAACTGAACTTGCATAACTTTCTGGAAAATGAAGTTACAGAACTAGTACTAGCCTACATACTACTTATAATAGTAAAACAAAACTACCAAATGCATAAAATAAAACTGCTTCCTAGCCCACGTTTACCCTTGTGTCATTCTTCCATCTTCTCCTCAAAACATGGACCACTTCTCCACATGCTTTTTAACTTCTAGTCATGTCTTGCAATACCATTCGTCCATTCCTAACTCCTAACTTTATAATATGACTAGAAATAACTTGCTAAATACTAACAATATTAAACATACTAAACTTAATCTACTTACTTAATTAAACATGCTACTGATTAAACCCACTTAAATCAAGATTAACCCAACAACAGGGACGCAGACACCCCAATGTACGAGTCCATATAATGTATAAAAATATTATAAAATACGAGTAATATATATTCGATGCATAAGTACTGAATGTAAGCACTACAAACAAAAAGCCAAAACTATTCAGATCGGGGTTTCACACGTAACAATTCAATAACCCCAGGATTTGGCACATTAGTAATATCATCAATAAAGTAACTATGATAACTAGCCAGCTTTATAACGGCTTGGTCTAAAGATTCTTTAGCCTCCGTATACTCTGGGGAACCTTCAGCGTGCATCACGGAGCATACCCCCACCTTCTTGGAAGCTTTCACAACAGACTCAAGCAGGCCTAAAACCAACGGACCGGTAGCAAGAGTCTCACAGACATATGGGATAACCCTATCAATGAGACCCCGAACCTTTTCACGAAGTTCCTCATTCTCTAAATCTTTCTGAAGCAGTTCATCATGACGCCTTCCCAACCCAGTACGAAGAGCCTTCGAAACAACATCTTGCTCCGCCAAACGTTTCTCAAGGTCTGCAATCCTATCAAATAAGCCATCAACAACGATTTGCGATTCCTTCAACATATCCTGAGAATACTCATACTCTCTACACAAACCATGCACAAGAAGATTCTTTACACCTTTTTGATCTTCCATCGCCATCTCCTCCTCCATATAAACGCGAGCAGTAGACCCAGAAAAAGAAATCGGTAACGCACCCAAAGATTTCTTTCCCTTCTTAGCAGCAGCAGTTTCATCAGGACAATCGGGAACAGAAACTTGCATAGAGGATGACCCGATATCAGGAACCTTCCTTTTAGAAGACATGACCCTAACAATTAAAAAGAAGAAAGAAAAAAAAAAGAAGAAGAAGAAAAGGGAGGGAGGACCCACGTAAGTGATTGGAGAAACGACGGTTGAGAACAATATATGACGGCTCTGTATTGAAAAGAAATACAGTATAATATATATACTGCAACCCCCAAACCCTAACCGTCGATATGTAGCCTCGAGATTAGTGCCTGACGCCGAATGACAACTTGACTTTTGACATCCAAGAAATTTTCAAAATAACCGCTCGCAAAAATATCAAAAAGACGCGTTTTGTCCAAAGCAACGATTTTTGAAACGTCACATAAATAAAATCAAAAGCTGCATAGTTAAATTAAATAATAATGGATGTTTAAAAATACACAAGCATAGAACTGTATCGAATGATGAAGGTATGAATATCAGAAAAAATTTATATTGTCAAAATTTGTTTATTTAATATCAGTGGTTTTTATTTTTTTTATATACGAGTAGTTTGTAATCTATTTGTTTTGTTTATGACTTTTATTTTTATAATATATTTTTTAGTTTAAGAATTCTAAAAATGAATACCCAAAAAGTGTTTGTAATCTATTATATCGTTTATAAAACTGAGTTGAGATTGATCTTTTAATGAATAAGTTATTATTAATCAAAGATTTTTGACACTATAAAACATCAATTGAAATAAAATTAATAGCTAATGACTCAATAGGTCTGTCAATGGATGGATATGGATTGGATCATGATCTGATCCATTAGTGATCCACCTTAAATGTATCATGATCCGATCCGTGATCCAACATCATGGATCTAGATCCGATCCATATCCAAATAATTTTAGAAGAAAATCGCGATAATAGCCAAATTTCGCTACGGCGGTCGATCCATTTAATTATTTAATATTTTATTACTAAAAGTTATCCATTATATATATATGCAGATGTCAAATTCTTGAATACAAACTCAATATTATCTCACTTGTACATCCTGCATCATAACTTCTACACCATTCTAACAAGAAAAACATCAAACTCCTGTCAATTTGCTTGCTTCTGACGTGTGTATATATAATACATATATATATCAATGGCGTCATAACAGTATAAGATATCTGCAGATCGACATATATGTGTTCTGCTACTACACTTTTTGGTCTCCTTTATCTCGTTCCACCTCATTTATAGTTGAAATATATATATGAAAATGGCCCATTAACAAAATGAAAACGAGCCCAAAGAAATAAAAAGTGGCCCGTTACTATTCTTTGATCGCAAATCGATGGCTTTGTTTTTAAAATATACACTAACGAGGTTCGTCACCCGGGCGATGCCCCGAGAGACATTACATATATTGTGTAAGGTTACGTTAGTTGTTCGAAAAATAACTTATGTTCACATCTATAATATGTAATGTCGTTGTTCATAAACGACATGTACCTTTGAGGTTGGTCGAACCTCGTAGCCAAATACGACTCGTAAACAAATAAATTAGGCGACCGGTAGACAATACTAATTTGAAACAAATACTACATCTTCCTACTCCCGTTAGAGAAATAGACCTGATTTAGTAAAATTTTGTATATCTCGCTAGACACTCAAATAGCTTTTAACAATTGTTAACGACCATTAAACAAAGGGACGTTACTCCTAGTTAGAGAAAAGGACCAGATGTACAACATTTTTTTCAACTCCAGTTAAACACACAAAGAAAATCTAACAATTTTTTTTTTTTTTTGAAAGTTATCTAACAATTGTTAATGATTATTAACGATAGGGACCGTTGTTGCAAAAGTTTTAACAATAGGGTGAATATTGTGAAAAAAGTTAAAAGAATAAAAAAAATGTTGCACGTATTTCCGTACTTCCCTAGTATATAGTAAGGTTTTAGGTAAAATAAAACGAGTATTAAAGTAAAACAAATAAAACAATAGGTTTCTCTTCACTAAAATCATCGTGCATCATAAAAATCATCGTGCATCAATTGCTTCGTGAATCTTCGTGCATCAATTTAACTATGATCTAAAGGTCAAGATCTTGTCCTATTTGTTTTACTTTAATACTTGTTTTACAATATCTAACCTCTACTATATATCACAATTATACAAGTTTTTGAAACCAATATGGTTGGATCAGAGGTCATGGGTTCGGATCCTCATCCCATGCAAAGGTTGGAGGGCCTTTTCTTACCATTTGGTGTTCACACGAAAGAACACCAATACCGTACAATGTTGGGATTCCCCATATCCCTTATGCACGATAAAGGAGGAAAGAATCCTCTGGGATTCTTAGGTCGGAAACATGGGGAAACCCAAAGAGGCTTGACTACTCCTCCAATACCCTAAAAATTCACATCTCAACGATAAGTGTCCAATAAAAAACCTATCTCTCCAATGAAAAAAGCAGCCTCTCTACCTTTGGTAGGGGTAAGGCTGTCTACATATCAACCTCCCCCATACACCGTCAAAGACGGTATTGGGACCCAAAACCCGTGGAAGACGGCATTGGGAGTTACTTTTTACGAGTAATAACTTATTTATACTAAAATAGTCATTCTTCAACCTCTCATTGGAGATACCCAAAACAATCGTAAATCATAAACACTTTGAATTTTGATATATGGATTTGAAACATTACCGCTTATGAATTTTGGAGAAGTATAGCGCGAGCCAATGCACCAGATTGCAGGGGATCTTTAGCAGCAGACACCTTAGAAAATACAAGTCCTTGTTACTCACCCACTCCCCTCCCAGGTGACGTCCTGATAGGGTCTTCGAGTTCAAGCGGTGGAAGTACCGGTATAGAGGGTCCCTGTTTCAAAGGATGATGTATGACCTATGAAGTTGGCATATATACAAAAAAAAATTAACACAGATTCAAATAAAGAATACGGAGTAAAAGCCACACGTACTTGATACGCCGTGACCTCCTGGTAGTTCCGCCACCGGGAGCTATAATAGGCCAAAAGCTCGAAACATCCACTACATCCATGTCGAGTGGACCCGCTACGAACTTTGGGTCTATCAACTCAGAAGCAGTGTAAAGACCAGTCAAAATGGCGAAATCATCAATATCCATCCTCTTAGTTTCCCCGAACATGCGAAACTCTATTTGATCCGCTGGTAACCACGGGCGATAAGCAAATGTGCAAAGGAACTCAACCGTGAGCTCTCTGTATGCTGGTTCGCTCTAAAGTAAGGGAAAAAATAAGTGTTAGTACATTATCATATGAAAGTGTGGAATGTATTTCTTTAAAAAAAAACCTGAAAGTACAAACGAGCCCACGGGGTATCGTTCCCAACGATTTCCCTAGCCCTCTGTTTTAGCCCGACTTCCCCTAGTGCTCCATAATCGATACAACCTCCCGGCTCCAACTGACATTCTTTCAGACGCTCAAAACGCTTGTGGGATTCGGACCCGTCAGGAAACTTAGTATGAACGTATTCAAGAAGCTGGAGGTCCGATTTGGTAGATGGAAAAAAGGGTTTTCTACTTTTTTGTTGTAGAGGTGGCGAATCATGATCCTCTGAATCTGTATACTCCTCGTTCGACATCTTAAAACAAAATAAGAAATGAATTAAAAAATATAATAACAAAAGTACTAAATGCATCAATATCATTCATTCATAAAAAAAAGGAGTCGGTAACAAATATAAAAAAGACTTAACTCCATTCCACCGCCGAACCCATGACAAACAAGCAAATAAGATAACCATGATTTATTAATTTTAATAGATATATATGGATCAAAGTTATGGATATACATAAACATAACGAGAGAGAAGAAATATCGTAAATGGTTGTATACGGATGATTCTGCCGTGAAATGGAATGCAGGAACGGGGTGTGACTTGTGAGACGTGGGGGAAATGACCCATGGGTAGGGCCGGTTCATTACCCATTTTATAGACACGAAACTGACGCTTTTACCCCTCACGTGAGTAACACGTGATTGACGAATGCTTTCAAAATTGCACGTTTTGCACCATACTGGCCGAATTGATTAAAACTCGCCGGAAAAAGAAATAATCGCCAGTATAATTCTAAACGGCCGTAAAATAAAACTAATATTGATCATTCTTTTACAAAATATACCAATTTCAACACGATCTAGCGCATTAATTAAAAATATTATCTGACGCTTCTGATCTAATCTAATCCGATATCTCCAATGGTCGGGTAATCAAAATCATTTTTAATTTTTAAAAAAATTGTTTGAATAGGTTTTTATCATTGGAGAAACATTACTCAACCTTTTGATGATATACTTTTTTTCTGACATTACTCACCCTCACTTTTATATTCACTTCATTTAATTAAACACTGTTCTTATCAGATCTAGATCTAGATCAGATCTAGATCTTGAGATAACAGACAAAAGATAGACCAACATTTACCTCTTTTTTTTAAGGAAAAGTTAGGTGGGCCCAAAAATATAACAAAATAGACAGAATGCCCATTCCGGCCGAAAAGAGAAGAAACCGAGTCTCGATCTCAGATCTAGATCTGAAGAGAAGAGACAAAAGAAAGACCGACAGTTACCTCTTTCGTTTGTAATTCAAAGTTAGGTGGGCCCGAAAAATAGAATAATAAAGACAGAATGCCCATTCCGGCCTAGAACTATTACCATTTGAAAAAATATTCTTGACGGCAAGTTAAACCTAAGCCGAAAGAGAAGAAACCAGGTCTTCGATCTCAGATCCAGGTCTGGAGTCAAGAGAATAAAATCCAGCAAACCTAAACATGCTACTTTCAACACAATGTAGAGCACAAATTATGAGTCCAAATATAGATGATTAACTAAACCCGACTGGCAAGTACAACTTATCTTGATGGACAAGTTAAGTTTACGATCCAGATATGGATAATAAGAAACAATTGACTTAAAGTAAAATGCAAGAACTAAATGGCAGAAACTATATAAAGATATATATAAGTATAATCAAGTATGTAGCATTGAGACACGTTGTTTTCTTTCTAATGTATTTGATTTATTGATATATAAACAAATACAAGGATTGTTGCGGAACAAAGATAAACACCCAAGTGTATGTATCTAAACAATCCTGAAAAACAAGTGATCTAAATAACTTGGAAATACTCGTAAGTTTACTTAGAGTATATCTCACAAGTTGCAATGCTAAAGTTTCAAGCCGTTTGCAAGTTGTGAGAAGACTTTGTATTTATAGACCAAGTTCATGATGACATGGACAAGATCGTATAAAAGTGGTTGTGAGCATTTAAGGAATTAAACCTAATTCCTTACATGCTTGTACTAGGAAGAGTATATAAGTCAGTTGATGTGACTTATAGTACTATGTTCCAAACCAATACTTTTACCTTGTACCTTTTATTAATAGATAAATCTATTAACTGGGTAAAGGTATGTAAAGTAAAAAGTCTTCCTCGTAATCAGTGTAAAGTGTTGTAAATACTTTACACTGAGATGCTTCAGTCTTCGATCTGGCAGAATCACTCTTTGCTCGCTTCTGAGATGATTCTCTTCTTCATACTTCAGTCTTTGACTTCAGAATGAATGCTTCAGATTTGTCTTGATCTGAACTGAAGTGAAGCTTCAGTGAGGGAATTCTGAGATGGCTCAGAATTCTGTACAAACGTTTTCATTGAACTTCAAGCTATTTCTGAACAAATTATACTTGGTCGATTTCCGACCTAACACAAATTCCCAGCAAACCTAAATCTAATGTAACAAAATCTGACGATTCCTATATAATCTAATCGAAAATAAGGCAGATTCAACATGCAATTTTCGACACTCGGAAAAATCAGAGAAGAATATATACCTTTGTGATAATTCCGGAAAGATATGATATAAGGGGGAGAGGGGATTCGTAAAGATATATACGTGCGTAAATGAGAAAAGGCAGCTTATATAGCTAGGTTAAGTGATAAATCCAATAGTTAATTGCAGGATTCGTCCCTGTTGTTTGTTAAATTTCGCGGTTTACATACCTCCTTAAAAATTCTAGCGAAATTGGTCCAAACCCAAGCGTTTTGTTGCGTGTTTCATCCCTGAAACGGATTCCATCCAATTTGTTCCGTTCATACGCATCATTGTTAAGTCCCAACTCAATAGATGGTACTACCTGAAGACACCTCTATGTCGATGGTGGGTTTACTTTGCAATATAAACACTGAACTAGAGACGACCAGTTGCAGTGAGTGTATACCAAGTTCTTGATAAAGATTACTTATTAAGGTGACAATAAGTAAATGACAATGCAATAAGTAAATACTTGTAAAGTAAATTGGTGAGACAATATGTATTTTTCAAGTGTAATTTATTTATTAACTTTAAATAAATTACAAGGTTGTTGCGGAACCAAGATAATACAAGTATGTAAATATCCTAACAACCTATGAAATACAATTGATCTAATACTTGGAAATTCTCATACAATCGAAACACTTAAAGTTGTGAAATGTTCCTTTTAGCGATTGAGAGAATATTGCACAAGTTCACCAAGAATATTGCAGGTTTGCAAAGTTATTTTCTTGTTGTGCAATGACTTCTATTTATAGGCAAAGTTGACATTGGGATGTCAACTTTGGCCGTACAAATATGGTTGAGAACATTTAAGGAATAGCATTTAATTCCTTAAAATGCTGTGTAAAGTTACAGAATAAAGTAACTTTACTCAACCTGCTTATGTACCTTTTGTACTTTATACATAGATAAATCCTTTTATCCGTGTAATAGCACATAAAGCATAAAAGTCTTTTCCTCGTAATCAGTGTAAAGCTTTGTAAATACTTTACACTGATGGTCTCCAGTTTGTATCTGAGTAGAATGTCAACTGGGCTTCGCTGCCATTGTCATTCTCTATCTTCCACTTGTTGTCTTCGACTTCAACTGGAATGATTCTTCATCTGGTCAGATCTCAACTGAAGGAAGTCTTCAGTTGCGTTAACTGTACGTTGCAACTGGACTTCAATATATTTCTGGACAAATCTTCTTAGTCTCCAGGTGCAACTGGAGACTGGCCAGTTTCAGCGAAACTGGTCCTAACAAATTCCCCCTATTTGTCCTGAAATATTGCCAAGTCTTTTTCAGTTCTTGTATCTGTACAAGTATGAACTGGAAAGACTTGTTCGATCAAATCTATCTAAGTTTTCCAAGGCATTTTTATAGATCAATAAATGCCTTGGGTTTTTCTTTTGAGTTTGTTAGATTTAATCTATTATCTACCTTGTGGTTACAAACTGGTAACTTCATTTATACAAGGAAATGAAATTACATAAGTTACAGAATGTAAATAAAATTACAAGTAGATAAACTGAAAAGAGAACTTAATCAGATGGCCCTTCGCCAGTTCTCCTTCTCTTTGACACTGAAGAGATAGGTTGTGAGTCTTCAGGATCAATATTCAACTTCAGCTCCAGATTCTCTTTGTGTTGAATCTTGCCCTTCAAGAAGTTGACCTATGCTTTCTCAAACCTATTCTTTTGTGCCTTTGCTTCCAAAAAGTTCACCATTTCCACCCATTCAGAGAACCCATATTGCATCACACCAGGATTGTCAGTTTTGACTAGTGGCCCTAGCATAACTGACTTCAACATGAAAGTACTTGGTGCCTGGCTTGATTGTACAAAAACACCATTGATTGCCCCACTGTGCTTTCTGGTTGCCATGATCTGGGAATAATAGTTTATGGCTTCAGATTCATTTGAGATTTTAATAGTCCCAGCTCCAGCAGCCTGCACAGCAACCTTGATGTCATCATTTGAGATTTCGCCAGTTGGTTCAATGAAGGTTCTAAGGTCAGCATCTCTATGCAGTGGTTTTCTTGGTTGAGGGTTCCTTCTTGGTGGATTCAATACCCTTTTCACAACCTTCTTAACATTTTCAATTCTTTTCATAATCCCACTGGCCCGATTCTCTCTTGCCTTCTCCACTGATATGTTCAAATTTCTGGCATCATGCTCAGCTTCATCATCAGGATAGTGTTTGTCAAGTTCAATATCAAGCATTTCTTTCAACATGCCCACTATCCTGTCATCATTCTTAATCCTGGCATATTCCTCCTTGGTGATTCCCAAAAGATGAGCATCACTCATATCAAGCAATTTGATCTGTGCAAGATGTGCTCTGGCTTCAGCTTGGGGGGCGGGGGGGAGCGGCGGCGGTGCGGGAAGGGCAGACATGAAAATCAAAAAGAAAAACCAAATATCCAAAATACAATAAATAACCTCCATTTCAAAACATTTAAAAAACCAAACTCTTTGCCGCTCCTCCCATCCCCCTACTAATCGAAACCTACCACCCCCCACCAAAACCAAAAGTGCCAAGTCTAGCCAATCTTTTGCTATCACTTTCTGAAACTGGAGGAAGCCTATCCAGATTGCCAGTTTCCAACATAGGTACATCAGTGGCCGGCTGGGCAGATACATCAGATGCTAAACCTTTGCCTTTTCAACATTCCCCCTATCAATCTTACATCTCAGTTCAACCCTTTGCTCACCATTCAGTACTGGCAGCCACTACCATTTCTCAACCAGTTTGACTTCCAGATGGAGTACTTTCAGGACTGCACTTCTTTCCCCCTTGGCAGCATCTAGACCTGCCCGAATGACTTCCCAGTCTGAATAGCTAGATGGCAACCGGTCAAGAGGCTGCCATGATTGCATGTCCTTGCATTCTTTAAATATTGTGCACATCATCCTGAAAGATCTCCACAGGTGGTTGGTCTCTTTAGACTGGGTCAGAACATTTGCTGCAACTTGTTGCTGACCAGTCTTCAGTTCATTCAAAGTCTTAGAATCTTCATCCAGACCAGAAACCACCTTTTCCTTAACCTCTTCATCCTTTTTCTTCAAATTTTCTACTTCAGTTGTCAGCTTGTCAATAGACTGAGTGTGATGTTGATACCTGGGTGTTTAAAGTGTCTATGCTGCCCCTCAACTGGTTGATCTCATTAGTGAGTGGGGCCAGATCAACCTGAGGAGTGGCCAGCTTGGTGATCTCAGCTATCACCTTTTCAATCAATTGAGTTTCCCTTGCACCCAGTGTATCATCAATTCTCTGACCAACTGAAGTCATCAACTGCTGCCCAAGCTCAGTCACATTTAGGCCAGGTTTTTCAACCAATTCCTTAACCTGCCTTTCAATTTCCTTCAAATCAACTTCTGATTGTCTAACAGTATTACCCAGCAAGTTGGAGATTGAAGTAGTGACTTTGGACTGAGTAAGGTCGAAGGCTTCCTTTAGAGAAGTGGCCAGATTGTTACAGCCTTCAACCAGCTCATTGAGCTTCTTGAATACCAGATCCTCATTTTCAGCAAACTTATTTATCCCCAGATCAACAACCTTAGAATTTGTAGTGGTGTCCTTGTTGTATCTGGAGAGAGACTTGGCATTTTTATCAATTGCCTTCTGAACATCCTCCACCCTATGAATAAGGTTTTGGATGTCGGTTTGGAAGGAGGCAAATTGAGTGTCCAGTGACGGAGGAGAACGTGTCACTGGACCAGCAGCAGCTACCACTGGAGTAACTGGAGAGGCAAATTGAGAGAAGCCTCCCAGTTGACATTCCAGTAGTTGAAGAAATAGTAGGAGTGGTGGTAGAAGAAAGGACTGGAAATTCAAATTGTTGGACATGCTGAGAATGCTCAGGTGTGTCCAACGGCGGCGGTGGTGGTGGCATTTCTCGAAGGAGTGAGAATTGCCCAGATGGTGATGGTGCCATACGTCTGTTTCCAGACATATAGTTATAAGTGGGAAAAGGAATATTTGTAGGCTCATTTTCTTGATAGGTAAAATTGAAATTGAAGCATCTGGAGGCGAGACATGAGATGAAGGGTTTTGATCTTGTACAGAAGAATCAAAAATCTCAATGTCTGATGCAGTACCTTCAGAATCCGAAGATTCAATAAGGATTTCCTCGTCATTAACACTCATGTCCAGATCCATGAATGTAACTGAGGGCTGACCAGATTGGTCAGTCTCCAGATGACCTTCTCCAGTTTCCTGGAAGGTTGCATCTGTTGGAGGATCAGTTACCGAGGTAACTTCACCAGGGATAGAGGTCACTGGGGTTGCCTCAGTTACAATTGCTCTATCCACAATCATAACATCATCAGCCGTAGAGTTTGGAACCTCAGTCTCCAGCTGTGACTGGCCAGAGACGTCGTCAGTTCGTGTAAGAGAAGTGTCAGAAGATAGGCCGTGGACACTTTGTGCAGACTCAAACTCTAATCTGGGTTGGGGTAGCCCAGTAATATCTTCACCACCCTCTCCTACAGAAAATTCGAGGGTGGCTGCTTGCGTTTCCCATTTGACTATCTCCAGTTTCCTGTTGGGAGGAAACTGAAGGGCTGGCTGGTTTCTACTGTCAGTGGCAAGTGCTGATGTATTCCTAGGACGACGTGTTCTTGTTGCCTTTGGAACTCCTGAAAGACCTGTTGGGAGGTCTCCAGGGTAAATGGTTGTGGGGACAGACACGCTGGAGCTGGAGGGGTTAGACTGTTGCCCGGGTTCAGCAATGGTCACAATTCCAGCAGACGAACTGGTGGGTCCCTCATTGTTTTGAGGCCCGCCCAGTTGTCTTTCCGACTCACCTTGGACTGGTGCATCGGTTTTAGAGAATGCCAGCAACATTCTACGAGGGATCTCAACCTCCCCATCGACAGATGTTAGGGAGTCAAGATTCCTCAACAACTCTGGGACATTGTACAGTGATTGAGTATTATTATATTCTTCACTGCCCAGAAGTTGTAGGAAACAGAGTGACAAATACCTGGAGAAGGGGATGCATTGTCCCCTGGAGCCCTTCAGTTTGATAACCAGGCTTCTGAATAAAATATCGGCAAAGTCCACTCTGAGTCCATTCCACAAGCAGTAAGCCATCTCTGCTTGTGTGGAGTTGATCTGGTCCAATCCACCAGAACTCCCACCCATGCTTTCCACAAGGTGAATGAAGAAGTACCTCCAGGATGGTGTAAGGCCCTTCATTGTCATAGCACCTTTGATTTTCAATACCCCATTTTCCAAACACTCCTTGTTTCCCATATCAAGGAGTACTTGGCGAAAATTGATGTTTTGGGATATCACAACTGGAGACTCACCCTGTCTCCAGTAGTTGAGGTGTAAAGCATCCCTCAACGTTTCTGCTGTCATGGTACACTCGACTGATCCATCTTTAAGGGTGAAAGAGATAGATGAACAGTCTTCTGAAATTTTGCTGTGTACCAAAACTCACACAAGTACTCATGGTACATCTTGTGTGGGTTGAGGGAAAAAGACTCGCCGAGGGGAGAATCACGAAGAAAGGATTGGATTCTCCCGATTAAGGTATCGGCGGCTTGAGTCCCTCTCAAACTGGCCATGGGGTTGTTTGGATTCAATTTAATTGAAGTGGAATTTGATGGGGCACCACTGGCTCGTTTGACATTTGTTGATGGATTATAAGGGACTGTAAGCAGATTTACATCCCTACTTCTTGATTTAGGTGCCATTTTCTGAAAGATTTGAATATGAAACTGAAGATTTGGGAATTAGGGTTTTTGATTTATGAAGCAGAGAATTTGATGATGATTGGAAGTAAATGAGAGAATGTGAAAAGAAAGTAAATGTGTTTCGGAGTAAATAAGGGGTATTTATAATGAAATCATGATCCCAATGAAATACCAAGAATTATATTTTATTATCAAAAATCAATTTTGTAGATATTTTTACAAAAGTAATTTGAATTTTGAACTAAAAATTTAATTCTCCGTGTCAGCATTAAATGCTACGACGGCTTAACTTCTCCACGCGCCCACTAATTTTCATATTCCCAATAAAAAGTGTTGTCTTTTACAAAAATGACTTTAAACACGTCATATGACGATATTGAGTGGGTTAAAACACTCAAGTACCTTCACGTGTCACAAAAATTGACCAAGTATTTCCAACGTTATGAAAATCTGGTTGACCACCAGTTTTTAAGACAAGACTGAACATGTACACTGGAGGATTAGTCCAGTGCCAGTTTCCAACTGGAGAGTTCTCCAGTTGCCATTTTCAAACAAAAAAAATTTTGGTAAGAAAATTTATTTTGAGTCTTTCCCCCTAAAATGATGATCCAGAAATCGATTAGTGCCAGGATAGTTTCACAAAGGCGTTCGATAGCCTGGCGAGCAAAGATTATCTGGACCTCCTCAACTGGAGAACTTCATCAGTGTCACTGACGTTCATAACAAAATCTCCAGTTTTAAGGATTTAACATTCCCAGTTCGCTGATGAGATGTTTAAAAGTTTTCTCACCAAGAGGTTTTGTAAAAACATCAGCGAGCTGTTTGTCAGTGGGGATGAAATGAATTTCAATGTCTCCTTTCATAACATGATCACGAATAAAATGATACCTGATGTCAATATGCTTTGTCTTGGAGTGCATCACTGGGTTGTGATATATAGCAATTGCACTGGTGTTGTCACAAAAGATTGGGGTCCTTGTATACTTTTGACCATAATCTAGTAACTGGTTCTTGATCCAGAGAATCTGGGCACAACAACTGGCCACAGAAATGTACTCTGCCTCAGCAGTGGACATAGAGACTGACGTCTGCTTCTTGCTGGTCCAACTTACCAGTTTTCCTCCAACGAAATGACAACCACCAGTTGTTGATTTTCTATCTATCTTACAACCTGCATGATCTGAATCTGAATAACCCATTAGATCTAACCCTGAGCCTTTGGGGTACCAAAGACCAAGGCTAGGACACCCTTTCAGGTATCTGAAGATGCGCTTAACAGCGTGCAAATGTGATTCTTTTGGGTTAGCCTGAAATCTGGCACATAGACATGTTGTAAACATTATATCTGGTCGACTGGCAGTTAAATACATCAGTGAACCAACCATACCACGATATTCAGTGGTGTTCACTGGTTTGTCAGTTGGGTCAGAGTCCAAATTTAAAGGTGCTGCAATAGGTGTGTTTTTCGATGGGATTGAATCATATTTGTATTTTCTTAACAAATCTCTGACATACTTTTCTTGGTTTATAAAAATTCCATTTTCAGTTTGCTTAATCTGAAGACCCAAGAAAAATGTTAATTCACCCATTAAACTCATCTCATACTCAGATGACATGATTTTAGAAAACCTTTTACACATTGCATCATCAGTTGAACCAAATATAATGTGTTAGGTCCAGATTTAGTCCAGACTTACTGGACTGGCTCCAGACTGGACTACTGGAACCTTATTTAGGTTTGTTAAGAAAACTTGTTTTGCTGGTCTCGCTCCAGACCCGACTACTGGAGCCTCACTGAAGATCTGACCAGAAAACGTTTCTCTACTGGACCTACTCCAGACTTGGAATCTGGAGTCCCTCTGAAGATTTGTCCAGAAATAATTGAAGACTAGTGAGCATTTACTTGTACAGGTAATCTGGAGCATTCTCCAGATTAGCTCACTGAAGACTTCACCCCAGTCCAGATCTACTCTACTGAAGACATTCTGACTGAAGTCAAAGACTGAAGTCTGAAGGAAGAAGACTTAACAAATGGCGGAGTCCACTGGAAAGTCTTACCAGATCTGCACACTGGAGGATTGTTAGTGTTCTAGATCCTGCAAGTCTGAACACTAATATCGAGGATTGACTTTTGCCTTTAACACACTTTCCAAAGAACAATCCACTTGTTCTTTAACAAAGTATACGTGTGTTAAGGTGGTTGGATAATAGGATACACTTGCACTTGATGTGACTTTATCCTTATTCCTTATCCAATACATTTAATGTTCTTGTCGGATCATTAAATGTATGCCAACCATATTTGTACGGCACAAATTCACTGGTGAATTTGTTGCCTATAAATACAAAGTCATTTCCTTGATAAAAATACTTTTAAGCATTCCTTTTGCATTTAAGTGAATTTGTCCAAATACTCTCGATCTTAAACAGGGATACTTCACAACTTTAAGTATCTCGATCCCAAAGAGTTATTTGACAAACATAGATCATATTGTAACTCATAGGTTGTTAGGATACTCACTTAATTGTGTTATCTTGATTCCGCAACAACCTTGTATTTTATTTAAACATCAATAAATGAAATACCCATGAAACATACATAATGGTCCACTTTATTTGTTTATTGCTTTAAGTCTTGTATTACTTTGTTTATATATCTTGCATCTTTATTTACAAGTAATACTAGTCCATATCTAGTGATTATTAGACTTGTTGTATTTTACACTTTCTATTGGTTAACCATCTCGTTAATTAAGGGACTCACATTTGGTATCAGAGCAGAAGGCTAATCATTGCCTAGATCTGTTCTTGATGGCTAACCAAGAAAATACACAAGGTTTTAGTCTTGGTCCCGATCCTAATGTAAATATGCATGATCAAAATGAACCACAAAACGTTAATAACACTAATCCTCCACCTCCTCCTCCTACTCCTGCTTCTCCACACGTGCATGTGCACTACTCGAATAATCCTGTTCCTAAATTCAGTGGGAACAGTGATGAATTTGGTACGTGGAAGGCTAGGATGGTTTTGCATGTCACTGGTATTGAGAGGAACATGATGAAGATCTTAAACGAAGGTCCTTATGTACCTACATCACCTCTCAATCCACTTCTTGATCCTTCTGGATCTAGAAGGGGAAGGGAAAAGAGGGAGGAACATTGGTCAGAAGAGGAGAGGAGATTGGTGAATCTTGACACCCTCCTTAAAAACATGATCCTCGGGGCCGTTCCAGAAACCCTAATTCCCACACTAGTTCTTTTTCCTAGTGCCAAAACCATGTGGGATGAGCTTCTTAACCAACATGAAGGAGGAGATGACACCATTGTCACCAGAAAGGTCTCCTTAAACAAGAGGTATGAGTCATTTTTTGCTCAACCTAACGAGTCTCTCACTGGTACTTACACCAGATTTATGAGTATCATAAACCAATTGAGAGGTCTTGGGGTTGAGAAGGACAAGGATATACTTCTGGAGAAATTTTGTGACATTCTACCCACCAAATGGTCTCACATGATACTTGTTTTACGACAAGGTAAACTCTGCACACACACACTCTCTCAACTCTATATGGAGCCTTCAGGTACACTGAAGAAAATCAAGCTCAGAGAGTGGTTGCAGAACAAGATGCTTTTAACCATGCCTCCAGTACTCCTAAAGTGGTTAGTTATTCTGAACCACCAAGTACAGCACTGATATCTTCTGAGAATGTATTTTCTATGAAGAAGATGGTGTCTGAACTTATGGATTCTGGAGAGTCCAGTCAAATCTCTCCAGACTGTTGTGATGAAACTGAAGATGATGACCTTATTGCAATGATTGCTAAAACGTTTAACCGTTTCAAAGCAAGAGCAAATAAGCCATCTGGACAATTTGCATCCAGTTCTTCCACTGACAAGACCAATTTGACATGCTTTAAGTGTGGCAAAAAGGGTCATTTCATGAAAGAGTGCAGGTCCAACCAGTTTGCATCCAAGCCTGGTCCATTCTCTTCTAATAATAAGCCTGATGATAGCTATAAATTGAAATATAAAAAGCTTAAGGCCCAAATTGCTCTCATGGCACAACAAATGGAAACAAATAATAAGTGCATGATTGCTACAACTGAAGAGAAGTGGGTTCCTTCTGATGACTCATCTGTTGATGAAGAAGAAGAAAGAGATTGCTGTTACATGGCTCTGGAAGTTGATGAGCACCTGGTGAAGGAAGATGTCACATCTGGACGATGGGTGGACATAGTTATTAAAAAGGTTAGTGATTATGATAATGCAACTGACCAAGAACTAAAATTGGACATTGCTGAAGCTTTAAATTCTGATTTGATTTTTGTAGAAACTGTTAGATCTGATTGTGTAAATGGTCTAGAAACAGATTCTTCTGAAATAAATGCTTTAAAATCAAAATTAAAAGAGCTTCAAGACATTGAACTGGCATTTCAAGCCCAGGTTCTGGTAACTGAACAATTGATTCAAGAAAAGCAAGATCTTGAGATCATTCTAGAGAAAGAAAAACTGGTAATAAAGTCATGGCTAGAAACTAAAAAGCCATATGATGCTTCAGTTAAACAATTTCCTGCTCAAAAACGTGCATATTTAGATGGAAATACTAATGTTGCATCATTAATACCAGTAATCGATCGATTACCAGAGGTGTTAAGGCCCACAACTGTTTATGATATGCCTGTAACACCCAAGACCAATTTAGACCCAGTTCAATCCCCAGAGGTTAAGACTGGAGCTGTCCAGATGACTGCTCCAGTTAAAAAGGTGAAGCAGAATAGACCTTTACCTCAGACCAATCCCTTACCAAAGCCTTTGACTGGAAAGGCTAAGGTATCATCTGAAGAAAATATTTTGTCCAGGATAGAGAGCCAGATTCAAATTCTGACTCGTCAATCACAAAGTTTTAATGCAAGATTAAACTTTCTTGAGGGTACTTCATCTGGCCCTAGACAAAATACAAAACCTTTTTCAAAGAAAGACAAATTTATTTCTCCAGTTGAGAAAAATGAAAAGGTTTTAAAACCATCAACCCCAGTGGTCTTCTCTTCTAAGACCACTATTGAACAAAGTGAACTAGACCAGATTGCCCCAGGGACCTATAAGGGAGGGTCCAGTGAACCCATCAGTCGATGGGTTCCCAAATCTAACTGATCAATATCTGGTGTATGTGTAGGGCGATCGAAAGAAGCTTATCTGGTATCTTGACAGTGCAGCTGGCAGGACGATGACCGGATGTAAGACCCTACTGGAGGAGTTCACCATTTCTGATGGACCCTCCATCACGTTTGGAAATGATGGTTGTGGGAAGACTGAGGGATATGGTGTTCTGAACAATGGACAAGTCAAGTTCAGACGAGTTGCATTTGTGAATGGTTTGAAATATAACTTGATCAGTGTAAGTCAACTGTGTGACGATGGCTATCAAGTCTTATTCAATGTTGCTCAGGGCATCGTATTCAACAAGGACTGGAAGGTAGTGTTGATTGCTCCCAGAAAAGGGAATGTGTACGTGATGGATATGGAAAGCTCTCCTTCAGAGCAGTGTTTCTATACTCAAGCTGATGAAGACACAAACTGGTTATGGCACAAAAGGTTATCCCATTTAAACTTCAAAAACATTAACAAGTTGTCCAGAAAACAACTTGCAGATGGGATACCTTCAGTCTCCTTCAAAAAGGAAAGACCATGTCCAGGATGTGAGATGGGTAAGCAAAAGCGTACCAGTTTCAAGACCAGACAGAATTTCAGCATTACTGAACCTCTTCACATGCTTCATATGGACCTTTTTGGTCCAGTGAACGTTCAGACTCGTGCTGGTAAAAGATACACCCTGGTGATCATAGATGAGTTCTCCAGATATTGTTGGGTGATCTTTCTGAGGTCCAAAAGTGAAGCTGCTGCTGAAATCATCAGTCTTATCAAGCAAATTGAGCTCAAGTACAGTCGAAAAGTGTGTCAGTTAAGAAGTGACAATGGAACAGAATTCCAGAATGCAACTCTGGAGTCATTCTGTACTGACACTGGCATCTCCCAGAACTTCTCTTCAGCCCGCTCTCCAGAGCAAAATGGAGTTGTGGAAAGGAAAAATCGAACGCTGATAGAAGCTGCCAGGAGTATGCTTGCTGAATCTGGACTGTCTACCAGTTTCTGGGCGGAAGCAATTGCAACTGCTTGCCACACCCAGAATCGATCAGTGTACATTAAAAGACACAAAAAGACAGCCTATGAAGTCTTAAGAAATAGAAAACCAAACATTGGTTATTTTCACGTTTTTGGATGTCCAGTTTACATCCTGAACGACTCCAGTCAGCTAGGCAAATTTGATGCCAAAGCTGATGAAGGGTATTTCTTAGGCTATTCAGCCATTCGCAAGGCCTTCAGAGTCTATAACAAGAGACTGGAGAAGGTCCATGAGTCAATTCATGTAACATTTGATGAATCAAATGCCTCAATCAACAAGAAGCCAGTCCCTGACACTCCCCCAGTAACACCAATTGTCTTTTGTGAATCTGATCCTATAAACGACAAATTTGAAGATTCACCAGACACAGTTTCCAGTCATCCTGATCTGGAACCTGTTCAGAAAAAGAAACTCTCCAGTAGTACTCCATTCTATCCCTCTATTATTTTCAAACTACCCTCTGAAATTAATATTGGTTCAGATGTGCGTACTACTCCAGTATCAGTGTCAGTTGAGAATTTACCAGAAATGTCTTCTGGTGAAGAATTTCATACTGAACCAGTACTTCAGGAAATGCCTTCAAATGAAGAATTTCATGATGCAAATCGTGATTTAAATGACTCAGATGAAGATACTGAAGTAATTTGGCAAGACCCTCCTCCAGAATCAACTTCAGAGGAGACTCAACTGAATTCTTGCACTGATATTGTTGTCAGTAACAATCCTGGTCAGTACTCCAGGAAATGCCTTCAAATGAAGAATTTCATGATGCAAATCGTGATTTAAATGACTCAGATGAAGATACTGAAGTAATTTGGCAAGACCCTCCTCCAGAATCAACTTCAGAGGAGACTCAACTGAATTCTTGCACTGATATTGTTGTCAGTAACAATCCTGGTCAGTACTCCAGATGGACAAAAGCTCACCCTATTGATCAGATCTTAGGTGACTCCAGTCGTGGTGTTCAGACCAGAAGAGCCTCCAGTAATCAATGCTTATACGTCAGTTTTCTATCTTTGATAGAACCTAAGAAGATTGACGAGGCTCTGGAAGATCCAAACTGGGTGACTGCTATGCAAGAAGAGCTTCACCAGTTTGAAAGGAACAAAGTATGGTATCTGGTTCCTTTCCCAGTTGGAAAGAAAGAACCAATTGGAACAAGATGGGTCTTCAGAAACAAAGTAGATGAAGATGGCCACGTAATAAGAAACAAGGCCAGACTGGTAGCACAAGGCTACTGCCAGTCAGATGTCGACTTTGATGAATCTTTTGCTCCAGTGGCTAGACTTGAAGCGATCAGAATTTTCTTAGCATTCGCTGCTAATCACCAGTTCAAGGTCTACCAGATGGACGTAAAGAGTGCTTTCTTGAATGGGAAGCTTGAAGAAGAAGTTTACGTCAGACAACCTCCAGGTTTCGTTGATGACAAGCATCCACATTGGGTATATCGTCTGGACAAAGCGCTATATGGCCTCAGACAAGCCCCACGTGCCTGGTATGATACTCTGACTAAACATTTGTTGAAAAATGGTTTTAAACGAGGTGCAATTGACAATACCTTGTTCATTCTTCATGAGAAAGGTAATCTGTTAATGGTACAAATTTATGTTGATGATATAATTTTTGGGTCTACTGATGAAAACATGTGCAAGAAATTTTCTAAAATCATGTCCACTGAATATGAAATGAGTTTGATGGGTGAATTAACATATTTTCTTGGACTCCAGATTAAACAAAACAAAGATGGAATTTTTATTAATCAGGAAAAATATGTTAGAGATCTTTTAAAGAAATTCGATATGAATTCTTCACCATCTAAACCAACTCCAATTTCTGCACCACTGACACTGGACTCGGATCCAGATGGCAAACCAGTGAACACCACTGTCTATAGAGGCATGGTTGGTTCACTGATGTATTTAACGGCCAGTAGACCAGATATTATGTTTTCAACATGTTTATGTGCCAGATATCAGTCTAATCCAAAGGAATCTCATATGCTCGCTGTAAAGCGCATACTGAAGTACCTTAAAGGTGTCCCCAGTCTAGGTCTTTGGTACCCCAAAGGCTCAGGCATGGATCTAATGGGTTATTCAGATTCAGATCATGCAGGTTGTAAGATAGATAGGAAATCCACAACTGGTGGATGTCATTTCCTAGGTGGCAAACTGGTCAGCTGGACCAGTAAGAAGCAAACTTCAGTTTCATTATCCACTGCTGAAGCTGAATACGTGTCTGCAGCCAGTTGTTGTGCTCAGATACTCTGGATGAAGAACCAGTTGCTTGATTATGGTATTAAATATTCAAAAACTCCTATCTTTTGTGATAATACCAGTGCCATCGCTATCTCCAACAATCCAGTCATGCACTCCAGAACCAAACACATCGATCTAAGGTACCATTTCATTCGCGATCATATTATGAAAAACAACATTGAACTCCATTTTATTCCCACTGACAAACAACTCGCTGACATTTTTACTAAACCACTGGATGTAAAAACTTTTGAATATCTTGTTGGTGAGTTGGGAATGTTAAACCCTTAAATCTGGAACCTTGGTATTGAACGCCATTGTGTACTACTAAGGATCTTTGATTTAAAGATTCAAAAATTTATTTCTGGATCAACATTCCAGGGAAGACTTGAAAAATATTTTCTCTTAAAAATGTTTAAGTTCAGGGTGAATTAATTTTCTCACTGGACAAATTCTTCAGAAAATATTACTGGTGCTTTGTAAATATGTCCCTCTCACTGGTAACTGGACAGGTTGAAGTGCGTGTTTGAGTTGACTTATGTCTTCTTGTAAATGTGTCCCTCTCATTTGTCTGTATTAGTTGACGTGCAAGTTTGAGGTTTCCAGTCTTTCAAAAATTGGTTTTCACTGGTACTTTACTGGAGTGTCCCTCCAGTGTACCATCAGTACATGTTCACTGGACTAATCCACCAGTGATACTGGACGGTCCTGTCAACCTCCAGATGCACTGAAATATGTCATAATATTTTCAAAATACTTGATCTTTGTATGTGCCACGTAAGCAAACTTTTTCAAAGATATTTATCTTATAAATCCTACGTGGCATGTAAGTTTTTCAAAACAATGATGGTCTTTTTACTTTGGGAAAACAAAAAGTACAAGTTGTTACTGTTTTGTGGGCTGTAAACCGTCATGCATTTATGTGTGATGTGATGTAATTAATGCGGATCTCAATACACAATCAAAAATTGTATTTGATAATTTCAAATTAATCGTTTGAGTTCCACATTCTCAATCCTATATATACCCACTTTCACTTTCAATTTCATTTACTTCGAACATTTACTCCCAAATCTTCAAATTCCTTCATTCAATTCTTCATTCATTTTCCAATCATAATACTCGCATATTAACTTCAAATTCATTAAATTCTTCATTCATTTTCCAATCATAATACTCGCATATTAACTTCAAATTCATTAAATTCTTCATAAACCTTAAATATTCATTTTCATCTTCATCTATAATCAAATGGCACCAAGAAATCTTTTATCTACCGAATATGCTCCGGTCGAAGATGTTGTTAGACCGAGACATATTTCTCTTGATGCAAAAGCCATTCGTATCAATATGAATAACTGGATGGCAAAACTTTCCAGTGTTCATACAGCTCAGTCTATCATTGGGAGATTGAATACGTTCTTTCTCTCATGCCCTCTGTATGGTGCATTAACCCTTAATCCAGGGAAAATGTACCATGACTACTTATGTGAGTTCTGGTACTCCGCGTTTTACAACGAAGAAACTTCATCAATTTCTTACACTCTAAAGGGAGGTACCAGACCGTTAGGTTTCTCAGTGAGTTTGCTCAGGTCTGTTCTTCAGTTAAATTATCATGACCAGAATGAGCAGCCCATGGAACTACCAACAGGCATTAATTTCAGAGAAGTGTGCAGAGTGATGGGGCACACCGAAATTGTTGATGAAAATGGTCAGTTATTGAGAAAAGGAACAATCTATATGAGTAGACTTACAGATTCGTGGAGATTTTTCTTCACTCATTTGGTAGAGTGTCTTGGAGGTAGTTCTGGAGGACTAGATCAGATAAATCAAACACAACTCCAGATTGCCTATTGTTTATGGTTTGGGATAAGGGTGGATTTTGCTCAGATCCTATTTAATGATTTGGTGGATCGACTGAAGGCAAAGGGGAGAAAACCCCATGTTCCTTATATTCGTTTTCTTTCCCTGATGTTCAAGAATGGTCTAGGAGACCAATATGATGTTAATACTACTCATTTTACTATGAGTGAGTTTTTAAGAGATCTGAACAATTTACAATCAAGAGATGGTGAGGTAGATATTCCTCAGTCCATGCTCTCGTTCCAAAGACTGGAAGAGAATGTGGCGCCAGTACAAGTGGTTGAAAGTCCTGGTGATGAACAAGAGGTGCAGGTTGTAGAGATGGTACAACCTATAAGTCAAGTGGCTCCAGAAAGTTCAAGTCTAGCACCTGTTGAACTTTCCAGACGACCAAGATCTCATAGGCGTCTGATGAGGGGAGGAGTCCAGGTAAACCCATCAACTCATCCTGGTGATACAATAAATATTGATGGTTCTCCTATCTTTGAAGAAAATATTGAATCTCTTGTACAAACTGAACAGAGAGTGGACACTGAAGTCCAGGCTGTGGTACAAGAAGATATTTCTGAAGTTGTTGAGCAGGTTGAAGCATCTGGTGAGCAAGAGGCTCCACTGGATTTAAATGTTGAGGTTGGTGAACAAGTAGAGACTGGTGAACAGTCTGGTGAACAATTTGATGTTGGGAATATTCCAGAATGGGATGATGTTGACTCCCCCATGTCTGAGGGATTTGATGTAAGTTTAAACTTTCTGGGTGAAGATGTAGAAGAAGAAGAACAAACTGAAGATGTTGACAATGAAACATCTAGGAAGTTACAACAACAGTGTATCATGATAGAAATTTTCAAGACAAACCAGAAAAATGAACTGCTGGCCCATCATAGGGATATGGCTACAATGGGTACTCTGGACTCCTACAACGCTGGCAGGTTAGGCGTAAATATTGAAGTTTTTAAAAGGATGAAGGAGGATCCCAGAGTTCAACAATGTCTTGATGCACTGAATGATGTACATATACGCTCGTTCTATGCAGAGGAAGAACAGGTATATGATTCCTTGATTTATGGTGTAACCATTCCAGAGCTTATCAGACAAAGAAAGGAGGAGCTGGTAAGCCTCCAGAAGAAAATAAGAAGAAATGCTGGTGCTCTGGAACTGGAATACAGGAAGAGAATGACTGGTCTACCCAAGCTTACTGCCAAGCAACTGAAGGCAAAGGGGAGAAAACCCCATGTTCCTTATATTCGTTTTCTTTCCCTGATGTTCAAGAATGGTCTAGGAGACCAATATGATGTTAATACTACTCATTTTACTATGAGTGAGTTTTTAAGAGATCTGAACAATTTACAATCAAGAGATGGTGAGGTAGATATTCCTCAGTCCATGCTCTCGTTCCAAAGACTGGAAGAGAATGTGGCGCCAGTACAAGTGGTTGAAAGTCCTGGTGATGAACAAGAGGTGCAGGTTGTAGAGATGGTACAACCTATAAGTCAAGTGGCTCCAGAAAGTTCAAGTCTAGCACCTGTTGAACTTTCCAGACGACCAAGATCTCATAGGCGTCTGATGAGGGGAGGAGTCCAGGTAAACCCATCAACTCATCCTGGTGATACAATTAATATTGATGGATCTCCTATCTTTGAAGAAAATATTGAATCTCTTGTACAAACTGAACAGAGAGTGGACACTGAAGTCCAGGCTGTGGTACAAGAAGATATTTCTGAAGTTGTTGAGCAGGTTGAAGCATCTGGTGAGCAAGAGGCTCCACTGGATTTAAATGTTGAGGTTGGTGAACAAGTAGAGACTGGTGAACAGTCTGGTGAACAATTTGATGTTGGGAATATTCCAGAATGGGATGATGTTGACTCCCCCATGTCTGAGGGATTTGATGTAAGTTTAAACTTTCTGGGTGAAGATGTAGAAGAAGAAGAACAAACTGAAGATGTTGACAATGAAACATCTAGGAAGTTACAACAACAGTGTATCATGATAGAAATTTTCAAGACAAACCAGAAAAATGAACTGCTGGCCCATCATAGGGATATGGCTACAATGGGTACTCTGGACTCCTACAACGCTGGCAGGTTAGGCGTAAATATTGAAGTTTTTAAAAGGATGAAGGAGGATCCCAGAGTTCAACAATGTCTTGATGCACTGAATGATGTACATATACGCTCGTTCTATGCAGAGGAAGAACAGGTATATGATTCCTTGATTTATGGTGTAACCATTCCAGAGCTTATCAGACAAAGAAAGGAGGAGCTGGTAAGCCTCCAGAAGAAAATAAGAAGAAATGCTGGTGCTCTGGAACTGGAATACAGAAAGAGAATGACTGGTCTACCCAAGCTTACTGCCAAGCAACTGAAGGCAATTAAAGATGGTGATGTTAGCACCTTTATTCCACTGGATACAACTCTGAAGATCAATAGACAAGAACACCAGTCCACTGAAGGACAACAGAGTGGTGTATCCAGGGAAACTGAAGATATGGTTCAGTTGGCTAAGCAAAAGGCTAAGTTTGAAGAAATGATGACGTTCAGGGCCAATGCAAGAAAGATAATTAATGCTGAAATCACACTGGCTGAACATCATCAAGGTATGACCAGGTTTAATGTAAAGTTGACCAGAGAAGGTAACTTTACTGATGAAAGAAAAGATACTTCAGTCCAAGCATTTGGATGGACTGAACTAAAGGAGATTGGAATGACTTTCAAAGGCAAGACTGATCTCTCTCCAGACGTGAAGGCTTTTATGAAAAGAATTGAGAAAGTCTGGAAGAGAATTCAACAAATGGAAGCTGTGTTGGGTCTGAGACCACCAGTGTCTGTTCCATCATCTCCATCTCCTAAGAGGAAGGCCACTGAAGATGCACCAGGGCATTCATCGAGAAGAAGGGCCTGAACTCTTACCATTGTACTTGTTGTAATTATTTGTTTATGAAAGTTATAATTATTTTCCTTTTTGATGAAAGTAATAATAGTTGCAAGTTTTTATTTTTACAAGTAGAATGACCAGATTTAGTCTAAGTTAGAACTTAAAAGATGAAACTGAAAACACTCATGATCTATAAAGTGTTTTCCAGTAACTTAGATTAGACTTAAATGTGTATCTTAAGTCTGAAAAATACTTGCATTATTTCTAAACAAATAGGGGGAATTTGTTAGGTCCAGATTTAGTCCAGACTTACTGGACTGGCTCCAGACTGGACTACTGGAACCTTATTTAGGTTTGTTAAGAAAACTTGTTTTGCTGGTCTCGCTCCAGACCCGACTACTGGAGCCTCACTGAAGATCTAACCAGAAAACGTTTCTCTACTGGACCTACTCCAGACTTGGAATCTGGAGTCCCTCTGAAGATTTGTCCAGAAATAATTGAAGACTAGTGAGCATTTACTTGTACAGGTAATCTGGAGCATTCTCCAGATTAGCTCACTGAAGACTTCACCCCAGTCCAGATCTACTCTACTGAAGACATTCTGACTGAAGTCAAAGACTGAAGTCTGAAGGAAGAAGACTTAACAAATGGCGGAGTCCACTGGAAAGTCTTACCAGATCTGCACACTGGAGGATTGTTAGTGTTCTAGATCCTGCAAGTCTGAACACTAATATCGAGGATTGACTTTTGCCTTTAACACACTTTCCAAAGAACAATCCACTTGTTCTTTAACAAAGTATACGTGTGTTAAGGTGGTTGGATAATAGGATACACTTGCACTTGATGTGACTTTATCCTTATTCCTTATCCAATACATTTAATGTTCTTGTCGGATCATTAAATGTATGCCAACCATATTTGTACGGCACAAATTCACTGGTGAATTTGTTGCCTATAAATACAAAGTCATTTCCTTGATAAAATACTTTTAAGCATTCCTTTTGCATTTAAGTGAATTTGTCCAAATACTCTCGATCTTAAACAGGGATACTTCACAACTTTAAGTATCTCGATCCCAAAGAGTTATTTGACAAACATAGATCATATTGTAACTCATAGGTTGTTAGGATACTCACTTAATTGTGTTATCTTGATTCCGCAACAACCTTGTATTTTATTTAAACATCAATAAATGAAATACCCATGAAACATACATAATGGTCCACTTTATTTGTTTATTGCTTTAAGTCTTCTATTACTTTGTTTATATATCTTGCATCTTTATTTACAAGTAATACTAGTCCATATCTAGTGATTATTAGACTTGTTGTATTTTACACTTTCTATTGGTTAACCATCTCGTTAATTAAGGGACTCACATAATGTCATCAACATAAATTTGTACCAATAAGATATTACCTTTTTCTTTCAAGATAAATAAGGTATTATCTATTTCACCTCTTTGAAAGCCATTTTTAAGAAGATGTTTAGTTAAAGTATCATACCAGGCTCTTGGGGCTTGTCGAAGACCATACAAAGCTTTGTTCAGTCTGTATACCCAGTGAGGATGCTTCTCATTGATGAAGCCTGGAGTCTGCTTAACATACACTTCTTCTTCCAATGTTCTATTAAGGAACACACTTTTGACATCCATCTGGAAGACTTTGAACTGCAGATGGGCTGCATAAGCCAGAAATATTCTGATGGCTTTAAGTCTTGCAACTGGAGCAAAAGTTTCATCAAAGTCAACGCCCTCTGCTTGACAATAACCCTGGGCAACTAATCTGGCTTTGTTTCTGACAACATTGCCATCTTCATCCATCTTGTTTCGGTAGACCCATCTTGTACCAATAGGTTCTTTCTTTAACCCAGGTGGACAAGGAACAAGTTCCCACACATTATTCCTTTCAAACTGGATGAGCTCTTCTTGCATAGCTTCCACCCAGCTTGGGTCTGCCATAGCCTTGTCAATCTTCTTCGGTTCAATTAGTGATAAGAAGGTGACATTTAAGCATTGCTCACTGGTGGCTCTTCTAGTCTGAACCCCACTACTTGGATCTCCAACAATCTGTTCAATTGGATGTGCTCGAGTCCATCTAGTGTATTGACTAGGCTGGTGTAAAACAATATCAGTGCAAGTCACCTGGCGATCTTCTTTAGTTGCAGCAGCTTCTGGAGGAGGATCAGTCCAAACTACTTCTATATCCTCATCAGAGTCAATGAGGTCACGATTTGCATCATGAAATTCTTCATTAAAAGGCATTTCTTGAAGAACCGGAGAAGTTGGAGTTTGAACTGGTGCTGATATTGGAGTGGCACGTACATCAGATCCAATCACCAATTTCTGTGGTAAGTTGAAACTGATGGAGGGATAAAATGAAGTGTCACTGGTGGTGCTCTTCTTCTTAACTGGTTCCAGTTGAGTAGAACTGGAAACATCTTTTGGTGAAACAACTGACTGATGAACTTGGTCAGTTTCACCAAAATTAATTGGAACGACTGGAGAAATATCAAGGCTTGGTCTCTTGTTGATTGCATCAGTTGATTCGTCGAATGTGACATGAATTGTCTCATGAACCTTTTGGAGTCTATAATTATAAACTCTAAAGGCCTTTCGAATATCTGAATATCCTAAAAATACACCTTCATCAGCTTTTGCATCAAACTTTCCAAGCTGACTGGAATCATTTAAAATATAAACTGGACAACCAAATACATGAAAATATCCAATATTTGGTTTCCGATTCCTGAGTACTTCATAGGCAGTCTTCTTATGTCTCTTGATGTAGACAGACCGGTTTTGGGTGTGACAAGCAGTTGCAACTGCTTTAGCCCAGAAACTGGTGGGAAGACCTGATTCAGATAGCATGCTTCTGGCCGCTTCTATCAGTGTGCGATTCTTTCTTTCCACAACTCCATTCTACTCTGGAGAGTGTGCTGATGAGAAGTTTTGAGAGATGCCAGTGTCATTGCAAAATGTTTCAAGTACCTTATTTTGAAATTCAGTACCATTATCACTTCGCAACTGATAGACTTTTCGAGTATACTTGAGTTCAATTCTTTTGATGAGAGAGATGATTTCAGCAGGTGCATCACTTTTGGATCTGAGGAATACCACCCAACAATATCTGGTGAATTCATCGACCACAACTAGAGTGTACTTCTTTCCAGCTCTAGTTTGAACATTCACTGGACCAAAGAGATCCATATGAAGCAAGTGAAGAGGTTCAGTGATGCTAAAGTTTTGCCTTGTTTTGAAACTGGCCCTTTTCTGCTTGCCCATCTGACACCCTGGACATGGCTTTTCTTTATTGAAAGAAATCTGAGGTATCCCATCAACCAGTTGTTTGCGAGACAACTTGTTAATATTTTTGAAATTAAGATGGGATAATCTTTTATGCCATAGCCAGTTGGTGTCCTCATCAGTCTTGGTATAGAAGCACTGCTCTTTTGGAGCTGGTTCCATATCCATGATGTACACATTTCCTTTTCTTGGTGCAACCATCACCACTTTCCAATCCTTGTTAAATATGGTGCCTTGAGCAATATCGAACAAAACTCTATAGCCATCATCACAAAGTTGGCTTACACTGATCAGGTTATATTTCAAACCATTCACAAATGCAACTCTTTTGAATTCGACCTGTCCGTTATTGAGCACACCATATCCTTCAGTCTTTCCATTTTGATCATTACCAAACGTCACTGCCGATCCATCTTGGACAGTGAACTCTTCAAGCAGGGGCTTACATCCGGTCATAGTCCGGCCAGCAGCGCTGTCCAGATACCAGATATTCTTCTTTTGATCGCCCTGCACACCCACAAAAATCATTAGTTATTTTTGTGAACCCATCTTTTCTTGATGGGTTCAGTGGACTTCACTTCAGAAGTCTCAGTTGATTGTTGTGGGGTTAAACTGAAGACTACATCTGGATCCTTTTCACCAGATCCAGGTGCAGGAGTAAAAACAATGGTACTTGATACTTACTCCCCTTTTTCTTATCAGATTTTGTTCCAGATGGAACATTCTTTTGTTTTGGTTTTGAGGGGGTTTTAATATTTTGTTTTTCAACTGGAGGTGATGAACCTCCTTCCAGATTTTTAATTCTGGCAGTACAACTCTGAACCTGTCTAGACAAAAGTTGGAGTTGACTTTCCAGTTTGGACAAAATATTGTTTTCATCAGGCTGCTGAACCTTGGACCTTGGTTCAGCTGGAGTTTTGGTCTTTTGAGTCCTTAGACTTTTGAGGTAAAGGCTTGTTACCAGAAGCCTTTTTAACTGGAGCTCTAGCCTGATTGGCTCCAGGTTTAACCTCAATGGGGGTGGTCTCAATGGGTTCAGTTTCAACAGCTTCAGGTTGATCATAAGGAGTTTCAACCCTGAGAGCTGGAGGCAATGCATGAAGATCTGGTATGAGAGCTGCCATTTCAAGATCTCCAGATTTCCATGTATTTTTCTGGGCATCAATTGTTCTAGAAAATGCATCATAATTCTTTCCAGATGCTTTTACCCATGACTTGATAATCATTTGTTCTTTTTCAAGATCAGATTTTAATTTCTGATTTTCAAGTTCAAAAGCCTCAATTTTCAAAACTGACTCCTTGAGAGCCAACTGGACACTTTGTAAATCATTTAATTGTGGTTTGACATTGTTCAGTTCAGTTAAGATAGTATCCAGATATCTTTCACTGATACGTCCTACGGTGTATCAATATACCAAAGTATATTGAACACAGAACAGTTGTAGAGGGGGGTGAATACAACTTTTCACAATCTTTACAAACTTTTAACACAAAACGTTTTAAGATTCAGATAAAGAAATTTAAGCAAGTAAGTAAAGTGCAGGAATCATTAAAACAGTAAAGCAGTAAAACATTCTTGAACACAGATTGTTATTTTCAAATGTAATCCTTTATTAAGAAATAATCTATACAAAGAATTACAGGGTTGTTGCGGAATAAAGATAGCCTATAGATATCTAAACAACCCTATGAAATGACAAACAACAATCAATAAGTTTCAGCTCAAGAGAATCAGCCCAAGCTGATTTCGTACAGACTAAGCTGTGTGTAAGAGCAGAGAAACTTGTGTGAAGAATGATTCTCAGGAAAATGCCACACATATGCAATCCATGAATGAGTCTTTTATAGGCACAAGCGCTCATTCATTAGGTGTCCGTTGCAGCTACGTGTTCTTCAATCAGTGGTAGATGAGGGAATAATCAATCGTGCCTCTTCATGGTACTTGTGGTCCCCCACGTACTGACGCACATTCTTTCATCTACCAATAGGAGTATGGACACGCATATGTAAACAACCACCAACCTGGATACTAGGAATCTTCCTAGTCACGTCATTTGTCCTTATCTTCAATCCAGGTTGTTATCTTCACTTGATTGTCAGACACAGATTGGGCCGTTTGTCAAGGCACCAATCTGCCTAAGTGTTTCCAAGCTGACTGCTAATCCCAAGCTATCTTCCACTAACATCTTGGTCTTCTATCTTCAATCCTCCTCTTCGACTTGGACTGAATGCTAATACAATTTGATGCAGCTTGAATAACACTTGCTTCCATAAGATATTACAATTACAAGTATGAAGCGTGATCTGGGTCAGAGACAGATCGTAAGCTGTATCAGCTTAGTCTGACCCAGATCAGAGTATAAGAACCAAAAGATTACTAAGTGTTTATAGGTCAGATTTGTCATCATTAAATTTACAATCAACAATCTCCCCCTATTTGATGATGACAAAACCCAACTACACTTCTAACTATCAGCTTACAAAGAATCAAATGAAAATATGACTAACAGCTTGTGACCCTTTGAATCTTTTGGGTTCTTTTCAATCTGATATGAAGTTTTAACAAGACAACTGAATTTGTACAAATACTTGTATATATTGAGAAATACAACGTATTACAATAAGACTTTTATTCCCCAATCAACTCTACAGTTTCTTGTTTAACTTCAAAAGATGGAGCAATTCGTCACATCTACTTGTCTATCTAACCTTCATTTATAAGGAACTGCTCATACCCATTACCTTGTTCACTGAATGTAACACAAAATCTGTACAAGGTAAAAAGGTGCATAGTTGGTACCTCTTTCAGCTCAGCAGTCCTTTGGAATACAAGTTGCCCTCTTGCATCCACAAAATACATACCATGTTCAGGTTCAGTAATGTGCATTCCACTTCTTGCATTTTCCACACCAGCAGGAAGAGACAGATTGAGATGACTTAGAATTCTGTCTAGAGCATCAGGAGATAATAGCCCAAGAAACTCTGAAGGGTTCAAGTTTCTGAGGAAGTCTGTGTGATCACCTTCAGGAGCTATGAGCCTAACATTTCTTTTCCTCTTCTTCTTGAGTGGCTCTTCTGACTCATCTTCATCATCCAAATCATATGCTTTTGGTCTTGGAAGGCCAGTGATATCAATCTTGTATTTTACAATTGCAGCAAACTTTTTCTCAATGGCTTCCAAGACAGTCTCTCTATGAATTCCAGGCATACTAGTGATGATATCATGCAATTCAACCCACTCTGTGTAACCTAGATCAAGCAGTTTGTCAAGATCACGGGTTTCCCAGTTGGTTTCATAACCTCTCCTTGTAAGCCTTATGCTGGAATGCTTTTTCCTTTTCGCCTTTTCAGTAGAACCTGGTGGATTGGTTCTGGATGACTTCTATAATGGATCTTTTCAGTGACTTGTCTTTTCTCCAAAGCATCCAACCAATTATGGGCTTTCACACTTTCTTTCACATCTTTTACTTTCTGTGATGGTGTAGAATGAACCACCATTTTCTTCTTTCCTTTTCCTTTGCTCACAACTTTCTTCTTAGAACCAATGGCTGCAAGATCTTCTTCATCTTCTTTATTCAATTATTCTTGAACAGCCTTGGCAATTTCAGAATCAGACTTAGTTGCAGCAATTCTTTCTCTTTCTAGTCTGTCCTCCTTAATCATCTTATATGCCACCTCAACTGTTACCCCAAGCTGTGGAGCAGTTTGAGTTGCAAGCTCCCAATCCTTTTCTTTCTCAGTTAAGATCTTCACACCACTTGACCCAGCTTCTATTGTTCTTTTCTTGATCATGAACTGGGACAGAGTGGCTGTGTTTTCACTAGATGAAGATTCATCAATTTGCACTTTGGGAGCTGGGTCAGCTTGAGTTGGCACAGCTTGCACAGGAACAGCTTGGGAGGACTTTCTTTTCTTTTCAACTTTCTTATCTTTTTCAACACCAACTTCCTTCCTTATATCTCCCATTACATCATTAACAGTCTCCCCCTTGGTTGTATCACTCTCCTTCTTAGTTTCTTCATTCAATTTTCCAACAGTTTCACCACCAGACTCAGATTCTGGTCTTTTTATCTCTTCCACATCTTCCTTCTCACTTTCCACCCTTGAACCATGCACAACCAATCTTCTATCTTTTTGTGCTTCCTCAGCTCTAGCCTTTTCCTGTCTCACTTTCAATCTTTCAAGGTATTCTTCAATCTCCTTGTCAACCTGAGCTTGTTGTCTTTCTCTTTCCAGCTCTATTTTAGCTTCACTCATTGCACTCCTTTTTCTTTTAGTAGCATTCTTCTCCCCCTTTTTGTCATCATCAGCAGGGAAAGAGCTCACTGGAGTTGCAAAGAGGCCTTTGAGTTCTTGGTTGATCAAGTCGACTTTGATATTTGTAAGACAGCAGGCTCTTCTCAGTTCAACATAATCCTCATGGAGGAGTTTGATCTTGGATTTAACACCCTTAGAAGCTTTAATCAGATCATTTTTGAAGTCAGCTTGTGACTTATTTGAAGATCGAAGTTCTATGGTGACTTCCCTTTTAAACTTGGTTGCAGCATTTTCAATCTGACCCAGAGTACTCTTGTTCCATTCATTCTCTACATTTACTGCTTTTGTAAGACTGTCAAGAGACTCTGTTAGGACAGTTCACCTGGAACTGGTCAGTCACCAGTTCACACTGACCAGTCACCAGTTGCATCTGGTGACCCAGTAAACTGGTGACCAAGATGATTTGTCGAGAAATATATTGAAGTCCAGTTGCACCGTACAGTTAACGCAACTGAAGACTTCCTCCAGTTGAGAACTGACCAAGTTGAAGAAGCATTCCAGTTGAAGTCGAAGACAACAAATGGAAGAAAGAGAATGGCAATGGCAGCGAAGCCCAGTTGGCATTCTAGTCAGTTACAAACTGGAGATCATCAGTGGAAAGCCCTTACAAAGCTTTACACTGATTACGAGGAATTGACTTGTATGCTTTGTGTACCTTTACCCGGATAATAAGCCTTATCTTATTATTTAAGTATTAAAAGGTACATAAAGGTGGTTATGTAAAGTCACTTTAACATGCGACTTTACAGTGCTTTTTAAGGAATTAAATGCTATTCCTTAAATGCTCCCAACCACATTTGTACGGCTAAAGTTAACATCCCAATGTTAACTTTGCCTATAAATACAAGTCATTGCACAACCAAGAATTTAAGTTACTTCACAAAAACGAATAACTTCACACTTTGCAAACCTGCAATATTCTTGGTGAACTTGTGCAATATTCTCTCAATCGCTAAAAGGAACATTTCACTACTTTAAGTGTTTCGATTGTTGAAGAGAAATTCCGAGTATAGATCAATTGTATTTCATAGGTTGTTAGGATATTTACATTCGTGTATTATCTTGGTTCCGCATCAACCTTGTAATTTGTTTAATATCAATAAATAAATTACACATTGAAAACTACATATTGCCTCATCAAGATTGTTTACAAGTTATTTGTATTATTGCATTGTTCTTTACTTATTGTCTTTTATATAAGTAATCTATCTAGAACTTGGTATATACCTCTGCAACTGGTCGTCTCCAGTTCAGCAAGTATATTGCAAAGTAACTCCACCATCGACATAGAGGTGTCTTCAGTAGTACCATCTAACAAGTTGGGACTTACAAGTGGTATCAGAGCAGAAGGCTAATAAACTTGCCTAGATCTGCAAAGATGAACACTACTGAAGGTGGAGATGGTTCTGGTTCAGGTGAAAACCCATCGAACACTAATGCACAACCTTTTCAAAATGTTAACACCAACCCTCCTCCTCCTACTGCCCCAAACCATGTCCATGTACATTACTCTAACACTCCTGTTCCAAAATTTGATGGAAACAATGAGACATTCGGTACATGGAAGGCTAGAATGCTTTTGCATTTTGGTGGGATTGAAAGGTATATGTTGAAAATCCTTAAGGATGGACCATATATACCTATGTCCATTGGGGTCAGTCCTCTTCTTGATCCAACTGGAAGAAGAGGTTCTAGGGAAAAGCCAGAAGACCATTGGTCTGATGAGGATCGCAGACTGGTGGACTTGGACACCAGACTGAAAAACATGATCCTTGGGGCTGTCCCTGAAGACCTAATTCCAACACTTGTGTTGTTTCCCAGTGCCAAGTCTATGTGGGATGAATTAGTGATTCAATTTGAAGGAGGTGATGACACAATTGTCACCAGAAAAGTTGCTTTGAACAAGAAGTATGAATCCTTCTTTGCCTTGCCCAATGAAAGTCTAACTGGTACATATACCAGATTTTCTAGCCTCATCAATCAGTTGAGAGGTTTGGGTGTAGAGAAGGATAAGGATATTCTTCTTGAGAAGTTTTGTGATATTCTTCCTTCCAAATGGGAAAACATGGTTCTTGTCTTGAGACAAGGTAAAACCTTGCACACTCACACTCTTGCATCGCTCTATGGAGCCTTCAGATTCACTGAAGATAATAATGCTGCAAGACTTGTGGCTGAGCAAGATGCCATGAACCATGCCCAGAGTCCCAAGGTTGCTAATGCAATTGAGCGACCTTGTGCTGCTTTAATGTCTGCTGAGAGTGTCCAGGTACACTCGATGAAGGAGATGTTGAACAGTTTCTTAAACTCTGGACTGACCACTGAAAACAGTGATGGTTATGATGAAACTGACGATGATGATCTGGTCGCCATGATTGCTAAAACCTTTAATAGGTTTAAACATAAATCTAAAAGATTTAATGGCCCCAACAATGCTTCCAGCTCCAGCTCTCTGGATAAGACCAATCTTACATGCTATAAGTGTGGCAAGAAGGGTCATTTTATGAAGGAATGCAGATCTAGTCAGTTGAATAACCAAACTGGCCCCTCTGTCCCTAATTTCAATCGGCCTGATGATAGCTACAAAGCTAAATACAAGAAGCTTAAGGCCCAGATTGCCCTCCTGTCCATGCAAAAGGAAAAGGATCAGTGCTTAATGGCACAAACTGAGGGAAAATGGGAGTACTCTGATGACTTATCTGATGATGAAGAAGAGGAAAGGGACATGTGTTTCATGGCCTTGGAAGATCAACAATAGCAGCATGTGGTGAAAGAAGATGTCATCTCTGGAAGATGGGTGGACATCATACTGAAAAAGGTATGTGATTATGATCACCAGGTTGACCCTGAATTAAAACTGGACCTGGCTGAATCATTAAGTGGTGATTTGGCATTTGTGGAAACTGTTAGAGCTGATAGTGAAAGATATCTTGACACTATCTTAATTGAACTGAACAATGTCAAACCACAACTGAATGATTTGCAAAGTGTCCAGTTGGCTCTCAAGGAGTCAGTTTTAAAGATTGAGGCTTTAGAACTTGATAATCAAAAACTATCTTATGATTTTGAAAAAGCTCAAAAGATTATCAAGTCATGGGTAAAAGCATCTGGCAAAAACTATGATGCATTTTCAAGAACTATCGATGCCCAGAAAAATGCAAGGAAATCTGAAGATCTGGAGATGGCAGCTCTTATACCAGATCTTCATGCATTGCCTCCAGCTCTCCAGGTTGAAACACCTTATGATCAACCTGAAGCTGTTGAAACTGAAACCAATGAGACCACCCCCTTTGAGGTCAAAACTGGAGCCAATCAGGCTAAAGCTTCAGTCAAAAAGGCCACTGGTAACAAGCCTTTACCTCAAAAGTCTAAAGAGCCCAAGACCCGACAGACTAAAGCACCAGTTGAACCAAGTCCAAGGTTCAACTGCCTGATCAAAATAATATTTTGGTTAATCTGGAAAGACAACTCCAACTTTTGTCTCGGCAGGTTCAGAGTTGTACTGCCCGGATTAACAATCTGGAAGGAGGTTCACCACCTCCAGTTTTAAAACAAAATGTTAAACCCTCCCTTTCTAAACCTAAACTAAAGAATGTTCCTTCTGGAACAAAATCTGGTAAAGATAAAGGGAGTAAGTATCAAATACCAATTGTTTTTACTCCTGCACCTGGAGCTGGTGATAATGCTCCAGATGTAGCCTCCAGTTCAACACCTCAACAATCAACTGTGGCTTCTGTAGAGAAGTCCAGTGGACCCATCAAGAAAAGATGGGTTCACAAAAAGAACTAATAATTTTTGTGTGTGTGTAGGGCGATCGAAAGAAAAATATCTGGTATCTGGACAGCGCTGCTGGCCGGACTATGACCGGATGTAAGCCCCTACTGGAAGAGTTCACTGTCCGAGATGGACCGACAGTGACTTTTGGTAACGATCAATCTGGAAAGACTGAAGGATATGGTGTGCTCAATAATGGACAAGTCGAATTCAAAAGAGTTGCATTTGTGAATGGTTTGAAATATAACTTGATCAGTGTAAGCCAACTTTGCGATGATGGCTTCAGAGTATTGTTCGATATTGCACAAGGCACCATATTTAACAAGGATTGGAAAGTGGTGATGATTGCACCAAGAAAAGGGAATGTGTACATCATGGATATGGAACCTGCTCCAAAAGAGCAATGTTTCTATACCAAAGCTGATGAGGACACCAACTGGCTATGGCATAAAAGGTTATCCCGCCTTAATTTCAAGAACATTAACAAGTTGTCTCGCAAACAACTGGTTGATGGGATACCCCAGATTTCCTTCAATAAGGAAAAGCCATGTCCAGGGTGTGAGATGGGTAAGCAGAAGAGAGCCAGTTTTAAAAACTAGGCAAAATTTTAGCATCACTGAACCTCTTCACATGCTTCATATGGATCTTTTTGATCCAGTGAATGTTCAAACTAGAGCTGGAAAGAAATACACTCTAGTTGTGGTTGATGAATTCACCAGATATTGCTGGGTGGTATTCATCAGATCCAAAAGTGATGCACCTGCTGAAATCATCTCGCTTATCAAAAGAATTGAGCTCAAGTACACTCGAAAAGTTTGTCAGTTGCGAAGTGATAATGGTACTGAATTCCAAAATAAGGTACTTGAAACATTTTGCACTGACACTGGCATCTCTCAAAACTTCTCATCAGTTCACTCTCCAGAGCAAAATGGAGTTGTTGAAAGAAAGAATCATACACTGATAGAAGCGGCCAGAAGCATGCTATCTGAATCTGGTCTTCCCACCAGTTTTTGGGCTGAGGCAGTTGCAACTGCTTGTCACACCCAAAACCGGTCAGTCTACATCAAGAGACATAAGAAGACTGCCTACGAAGTACTCAGGAATCATAAACCAAATATTGGATATTTCCATGTATTTGGTTGTCCAGTTTATATACTGAACGATTCCAGTCAGCTTGGAAAGTTTGATGCAAAAGCTGATGAAGGGGTATTTTTTGGCTATTCAGATATTCGAAAGGCCTTTAGAGTTTATAATTATAGACTCCAAAAGGTGCATGAGACAATTCATGTCACATTTGATGAATCAACTGAAGCAATCAACAAGAGACCAAGCCTTGATATTTCTCCAGTCATTCCAATCAACTTTGGTGAAACTGACCAAGTTCATCGGTCAGTTGTTTCACCAGAGAATGCTTCCAGTTACAACAAACTGGAACCAGTCAAGAAGAAGAAAAGCACCAGTGACACATCATTTTATCCCTCCATCAACTTTAACTTACCACAAGAATTGGTGATTGGATCAGATGTACGTGCCACTCCAATATCAGCACCAGTTCAAGCACCTACTTCTCCAGTTACTCATGAAATACCTTCAACTGAGGAATTTCATGATGCAAATCGAGACCTCATTGACTCTGATGAGGATGTAGAAGTTGTTTGGACTGATCCTTCTCCAGAAGCTGCTGCAACTGAAGAAGATCACCAGGTGACTTGCACTGATATTGTAGTTCACCAGCCTAGTCAATACACTAGATGGACTAAAGCCCACCCAATTGAACAAATTGTGGGTGATCCAACTAGTGGGGTTCAGACTAGAAGAGCCACCAGTGAGCAATGCTTAAACGTCACCTTCTTATCTTTAATTGAACCAAAGAAGATTGACGAGGCTATGGCAGACCCAAGCTGGGTGGAAGCTATGCAAGAAGAGCTCCTCCAGTTTGAAAGGAACAATGTTTGGGAGCTTGTTCCTTGTCCACCAGGGTTAAAGAAAGAACCTATTGGTACCAGATGGGTCTACCGAAACAAAATGGATGAAGATGGACATGTTGTAAGAAACAAGGCCAGACTAGTTGCCCAGGGTTATTGTCAAGCAGAGGGCGTTGACTTTGATGAAACTTTTGCTCCAGTTGCAAGACTTGAAGCCATAAGAATATCTTGGCTTATGCAGCCCATCTGCAGTTCAAGGTCTTCCAGATGGATGTCAAAAGTGCGTTCCTTAATGGAACATTGGAAGAAGAAGTTTATGTTAAGCAGACTCCAGGTTTCATCGATGAGAAGCATCCTCATTGGGTTTATAGACTGAACAAAGCATTGTATGGTCTAAGACAAGCCCCAAGAGCCTGGTATGATACTTTAACTAAACATCTTCTAAAAATGGCTTTCAAAGAGGTGCAATAGATAATACCTTATTTATCTTGAAAGAAAGAGGTAATATCTTATTGGTACAAATTTATGTTGATGACATTATTTTTGGTTCAACTTATGATGCAATGTGTAAAAAGTTTTCTAAAATCATGTCATCTGAGTATGAGATGAGTTTAATGGGTGAATTAACATTTTTCTTAGGTCTTCAGATTAAGCAAACTGAAAATGGAATTTTCATAAACCAAGGAAAATATGTCAGAGATTTGTTAAGAAAATACAAATATGATTCAATCCCATCGAAAAAACACACCTATTGCAGCACCATTGAATTTGGACTCTGACCCAACTGGCAAACCAGTTAACATAACTGACTATAGAGGTATGGTTGGTTCACTGATGTACTTAACTGCCATTCGACCAGATATAATGTTTGCAACATGTTTATGTGCCAGGTTTCAGGCTAACCTAAAGAATCACATTTGCACGCTGTAAAGCGTATCTTTAGATACCTGAAAGGGTGTCCTAATCTTGGTCTTTGGTACCCAAAGGCTCAGGATTAGATCTAATGGGTTATTCAGATTCTGATCATGCAGGTTGTAAGATTGATAGAAAATCCACAACTGGTGGTTGTCATTTCCTTGGAGGAAAACTGGTAAGTTGGACCAGCAAGAAGCAGACTTCAGTCTCTATGTCCACTTCTGAGGCAGAGTACATTTCTGCGGCCAGTTGTTGTGCCCAGATTCTCTGGATCAAGAACCAGTTACTAGATTATGGTCAGAAGTATACCAAGACCCCAATCTTTTGTGACAACACCAGTGCAATTGCTATTTCTCACAACCCAGTGATGCACTCCAAAACAAAGCATATTGATATCAGGTATCATTTCATTCGAGATCATGTTATGAAAGGTGATATTGAAATTCATTTCATCCCACTGACAAACAGTTAGCTGATGTTTTTACTAAACCTCTCGATGAGAAAACCTTTAAACATCTCATCAGCGAACTGGGAATGTTAAACCCTTAACTGGAGCTTTCTTTGTTATTGAACGCGTCAGTGACACTGATGAAGTTCTCCAGTTGAGGAGGTCCAGATAATCTTTGCTCGCCAGGCTATCGAACGCCTTTGTGATACTATCTTGGCACTAATTGATTACTGGATCATCATTTTAGGGGGAAAGACTCAAAATAAATTTCTGACTAAAATTCGTTTTTGTTTGAAAATGCAACTGGAGAACTCTTCAGTTGGAAACTGGTACTGAACTGATCCTCCAGTTACCAGGTTCAGTCTTTGTCTAAATTTTTATAACGTTACAAATACTTGGTCAATATGTGTGACACGTGATGATACTCGAGTGTTTTAAACCACTTGATATCGTGATCTGACGTGTTTGAAACCATTTTAGTACTTGACAACTGTTTGTATTGGGAAAACAAAAAGTGAGTGGGGTCATGGGTAAAGTAAGCCGTCGTAGCATTTAATACTGACATGGTAACATTTAATGCTTACATGGAAAGTTATATTTTTATTTCAAAACTCAAACTCTTTTTTGTCAAAATATCTTCAAAATTGATTTGGTTTAATAAAATATAATTCTTGGTTTTACATTGGGATCTTGAATCCCCTTATAAATACCCTTATTTACTCCGAAACTCATTTACTTTTCTTTCTCTTACATTCCTTCATTTACTTCCAATCATCAACATTGCTTCATTCTTCTCTTTGCTTCACAAATCAAAAACCCTAAATCCTAAATTTCATTTTCATTCTATGGCTCCTAGATCATCTCGTTCAAGAGATGTAAATCTCTTGACTGTTCCATATAATCCCTCACCAGATGTCTCACAGGCACCTGGTGCTCCGAGTAGTGCTGCCATAAAACTAAATCCAAATAATCCTATGGCCAGCCTACGAGGATCTCAAGGGTCCGATACCCTTATTGGTAGAATTCAAAAGTTTTTAAAGAATTCTCCAATAGGACCTCATTCTCTCTAAACCCACGTAAGTTGTTTCACAACTACTTATGTGAGTTTTGGTACACTGCCGTTCTTTCTTCCGATTGTTCCTCCATCAGTTTCACTTTAAAGGATGGAACAATCCAGTGTACCTTGTCAGCTGATACATTGAGGGATGCCTTACGCCTCAATTACTGGAGAGAGGGTGAATCTCCAGTCGTCTTGCCCCTAAATATAAACTTTCGCCAAGTACTCCTGGAAATGGGACACAGGGAGTGTTTGGAGAATGGGGTGTTGAAGACTAAAGGTGCGATGACCATGAAGGGCCTTACACCTTCATGGAGGTATTTTTTCATCCACCTGGTGGAGAGCATGGGTGGGAGTTCTGGTGGACTTGACCAGATCAACTCCTCACAAGCAGAGATGGCTTATTGCTTGTGGAACGGTTTGAGAGTGGACTTTGCAGATATTCTGTATAGAAGCCTGGTGCAAAAGCTGAAGGGCACAAGGGGTGTTTGTATTCCCTTTTCAAGGTTCATCTCACTCTGTTTTAAGCAAATTCTGGGCAGGGAAGCATATAATGGTACAGATTCTCCGTACACTGCTCCAGATATGCTTAGGAATCTAGACTCACTGGTATCTGAAGCTGGTGAGGTTGAAATTCCTGAATGAATGCAACTGGCATTCGCTTCAACTGATGCACCTCTTGTAGGTGAGTCAGAAAGGCAACTGGGCGGGCCTCAAAATAATGAGGGACCCTCCAGTGTGTCTAATGTTGTGGTTGAGGATAGAGCAACCATAACTGAAGCAACACCAATCTCATCTATCCCTGGTGAAGATACTTCGGTATCTGATCCTCCAACAGATGCACCCATCCAGGAAACTGGGGAAGGTCATCTGAAGACTGTCCAGGTAACTGAACAGCCCTCTGTCACATTCATGGATCTGGACATGAATGTTAATAACGAGGAAATCCTTATAGAATCTTCGGATTCTGAAGGTACTGAAACAGACCAGGAGATTCTTGATGCTTCTGTACAAGCTCAAGACCCTTCATCTCCAGTCTTACCTCCAGACGCATCAATTTCATTTTCACCCCTTCAAGAAAATACGCCTACTGATACATCCTTACCAATATATTCCGCTCCCTTACCAACTGGGCAATTCTCACTTGCTCGAGAAATGCCCCCACCACCGTCGCCGTTGTTCACACCTGAGCTTTCTCAGCATGAACAACACATTGAATTTCCAGTCCTTTCTTCTTCCACCACTCCTTATATATATTCAACTGCTGGTTTGACAACTGGGGAGACTTCTATCAGTTTGCCTCCTCCAGTTGCTCCAGTAGTAACTGCAAGTGGTCCAGTGACACCTTCTCCTTTGTCACTGGACAGTCAAGTTGTCTCCATACAAGCCGATCTCCAAAACCTTCTAACCAGGGTGGAGGAGATTCAGAAGACACTTGACAAGAACACCAAGTCTTTCTCCAGATACCACAAGGACTCTTTGACAAACATCAAGGTGGTCGATCTGGGATAAACAAGTTTTCTTCTAATGAAGACTTGGTGTTTGGAAAGCTTAATGAGTTGGTCACTGGCTGCAACAATCTGGCTGGTACTCTAAAGGAAGCCTTTGACCTAACTCACTCCAAGGTTACCAGTTCAATCTCCAACCTGCTAGGAAATACTGTCAGAACTTCAGAGGTTGATTTGAGAGAGATTGAAAGGCAGGTTAAAGAACTCATTGAATGACCTGGCCTAGATGTAACTGGCCTTGGAGAGCAGTTGGTATCTTCAGTTGGTCAGAAGATAGAGGATACGTTGGGTGCTAGGGAAGCACATTTGATAGAAAAGGTGATGTCTGAGATCACCAAGCTGGCCACTCCCCAGGTTGATCTGGCCCCACTTACCAGTGAGATCAACCAGTTGAGGGGCAGCATTGAAGGTTTGAGCACCCAAGTATCTCTACATACTGAATCATTAAACAAACTGACCAATGAAGTGGAGAATTTGAAGAAGAGGGATGATGATATGAAGGAAAAGGTGGTTGCTGGTATTGATGAAGAATCAAAAATTTGAATGCATTGAAAACTGGTCAAGACAAAGTTGTTGCAAATGTCTTGGCCCAGTCTAATGAAACCAACCACCTTTGGAGGTCCTTCAGGATGATGTGTGGGATATTCAAAGAGTGCAAGGATGTGCAGTCGTGGCAGCCTCTTGACCGGTTGCCATCACACCCCTCTGAATGGGAAGCAATTAGGGCAGGTCTAGATGTTGCCAAGGGGGAAAGAAGTACAGTCCTTGCACCACCAGTTGTACCTAGAAGGGAATTGAGCTTAGCTACCAGTACTGAAGCTGGTGAGCAAACTGGTGGAGATGCTAGTGTAAGGGGGAATGTGTTAGACAAGGGAAAGGGTAAGTATCTGATGAAGCCCAGCCGGCCACTGAAATGCAAATGCTTGAAACTAGTAATGCTGATGTACTGCCTCCAGTTTCAGATAGTGATAGTAGAAGACTGGCCAGACTTGGTGATGACATTAAAGAAAGAAAGAAAATGAAACAAAGGAACCAAGCTGAAGCCAGGGCACATCTCACACAATTGAAATTGCTAGATATGAGTGATGCCAATCTTCTGGGTATCACTAAGGAGGAGTATCTCAGGATTAAGAATGATCCTAGGATAGTTGACCAGTTAAATGAAATGCTAGATGTTGAACTGGAAAGACACTATCATGAGGATGAGGCTGAATTTGATGCCAGAAGCTTGAACATTTCATTGGAGAGGGCTAAGGAGTTAAGGGCCAGTGGGATTCTAAAGAGAATTGCTAATGTGAAGAAGGTTGTGAAGAAAGTGATGAATCCACCAAGGAGAAGTATTCCACAACCAAGAAGACCACTGACCAAAGCTGCAAGGGATGCTGACCTTAGAACATTCGTTGAACCAACTGGCGAGGTCTCAAATGAAGACATTAAGTTCGCTGTACTGGCTGCTGGTGCTGGGAGTATTAAAATCACAAATGAAACTGAAGCAAGAAACTACTACTCCCAGATCATGTCAACCAGAAGACATGGTGGTACTATTACTAATGTCAATGTTACAATTAAGCCAGGCACCAAGGTTTTTCAAGTTGAAGTTAAGTATGCTGGTGGGCCACTAGTGAAAACTGATGATCCTGGTGTGCTACAATTTGGGTTCAGCGAATGGGTCGAGATGGTGAATGTGCTTGATGCGAAGGCACAAAAGAATAGGTTTGAGAAGGCATGGGTAAATTTCTTAAAGGGCAAGATTCAACATAAAGAGAATCTGGAGCAAAGGCTGAATATTGACCCTGAAGACACTCAACCTATTTCTCTAGTGACCAAAAGAAGAAGAACTGGCGAAAGGCCATCTGTTTAAGTTCTTTCTTCAGTTATCTACTTGTAGTTTGTTTTACATTCTGTAACTTGTGTAAATTTCATTCCTTGTATAAATGAAGTTAACAGTTTGTAACCACAAGGTAGATAATAGATTAAAATCTAACAAACCTAAAAGAAAAACCTAAGGTATTTACTGATCTATAAAAATACCTTAGATAACTTAAATAGATTTAAATCGAACAAGTCTCTATAGTTCACACTTGTATAGATACAAGAACTAGAAAAGACTTAGACTATATTTCTAGACAAATAGGGGGAATTTGTTAGGACCAGTTCACCTGGAACTGGCCAGTCACCAGTTCACACTGACCAGTCACCAGTTGCATCTGGTGACCCAGTAAACTGGTGACCAAGATGATTTGTCGAGAAATATATTGAAGTCCAGTTGCACCGTACAGTTAACGCAACTGAAGACTTCCTCCAGTTGAGAACTGACCAAGTTGAAGAAGCATTCCAGTTGAAGTCGAAGACAACAAATGGAAGAAAGAGAATGGCAATGGCAGCGAAGCCCAGTTGGCATTCTAGTCAGTTACAAACTGGAGACCATCAGTGGAAAGCCCTTACAAAGCTTTACACTGATTACGAGGAATTGACTTGTATGCTTTGTGTACCTTTACCCGGATAATAAGCCTTATCTTATTATTTAAGTATTAAAAGGTACATAAAGGTGGTTATGTAAAGTCACTTTAACATGCGACTTTACAGTGCTTTTTAAGGAATTAAATGCTATTCCTTAAATGCTCCCAACCACATTTGTACGGCTAAAGTTAACATCCCAATGTTAACTTTGCCTATAAATACAAGTCATTGCACAACCAAGAATTTAAGTTACTTCACAAAAACGAATAACTTCACACTTTGCAAACCTGCAATATTCTTGGTGAACTTGTGCAATATTCTCTCAATCGCTAAAAGGAACATTTCACTACTTTAAGTGTTTCGATTGTTGAAGAGAAATTCCGAGTATAGATCAATTATATTTCATAGGTTGTTAGGATATTTACATTCGTGTATTATCTTGGTTCCGCATCAACCTTGTAATTTGTTTAATATCAATAAATAAATTACACATTGAAAACTACATATTGTCTCATCAAGATTGTTTACAAGTTATTTGTATTATTGCATTGTTCTTTACTTATTGTCTTTTATATAAGTAATCTATCTAGAACTTGGTATATACCTCTGCAACTGGTCGTCTCCAGTTCAGCAAGTATATTGCAAAGTAACTCCACCATCGACATAGAGGTGTCTTCAGTAGTACCATCTAACAAGTTGGGACTTACAGACTCTGTCAGCTTGCTCTGGTTCTGCTGCATCACATCAACTGCTTTCTTAACATATTCTTCCAATGCAGTCTGATCATGACTCAGCTTGTCCACCTTCTTATCCGTCAAATCCTGATCCTTTTGGATCTTTTCCAAGCATTCGGTTAGCTTTGAGCTCTCAACCTTAGAGGTTGAAATGAACTCAGTGAGCTGACCCACCACATCTGAAAATGAGATTGTGGCAGCTTGGGAAGAACTTGCAGTTGGCTTAAAAGCCACTGACTCTGGAAAGAGCAGCCTGCAATCCTTAATTTCAGGGTCATTGGGCATATTTAGAAGGGGGTGGAGGTTTAAGGAGTTTTGGAACATTTGCTCATGAGAGTGAGTCTCATGAGTGGATCTGTCAGAATTGATGATGAGTTGGTCAGCCTGAGAAAGATAACGTTTAATTCAGGCTGAGGGCCAGTGGGAATGTGTTGATCTTGATTTTGATCAACTCCTCCACTGGCATCTTCCATCAGAGCATCCCTTGAGGATGGATGGGCAAACTCATCATCGAATGAAGAATCACTTCCGGAGATAGTGATCAGATTCTCATTGACATCGTGAGGACCATCAATGGTTCCCTTTGCTGCACAAGGGGCTGACATGACTGCCTTAAAGACAGCCAAGTAACCTGCAGAATCCCTCTGTCCGAGGACAGATGCAGACACAGACTCTGCAGGTGTAATGTTTTGTGCATTTGATTGCCCTTCAACAGAGGTGTGTTGTTGCACCAAAGTATCCTTAGGGAGAATTGAGGCCTGTATCCCTCCTTGTGACATAGAAGGGCATTGGCAGCCTGTGCAGACTCAGAGTGTAAGATAGAAGGAGTCTGATCAGCTTGGGGAGGAGAAGCAGTGTCACCTATGCGTTCGATACTTCTCTCCTTAGGCTGACCATCCTCAGAAATGATGTGCATTGACTCTGACTCACTTTGGATCTGGGCTAGATCCTTTGTTACCCCTTTAATGATATCATCAACCTTTTGGGAGGCTGATGATGGTGAATTCGGTTTTGACACAGTATGACCTTGGGAGGAGGTCTTTCTTTCAATACCTTCACCCTGTTTGGAGGGTTGGATAGCAATGGGTGTTCCCTTTAACTCGTCTACACTCTTTTGGGAGAGTGCAGATGGGCGTGGTGTATTCGGCTTGTCAGCTTGGGTGGCAGGGACAGCTTCGGAACGTTCCTTAGCTTTCCCTGCACCTTGGGGGATCTCAAGAATGGATGAAGCAATATCAACCCCAGAAGCTGACACAGATTTCTTATTAGATCTTTTCTTTTTGGCCTTGAGAGGTACTAAGTCCTCAACAAGGGGTCTTTTAGAGTCGGATTTTGAGCGAGTGGACGAAGGTGTGGCTAGGGAGGCTGATGTTTTGGCCAACCCTTCACCCTCTTTTGTAGGAGTAGAATTTTGAATAGATTCAGAAGAGTTTGAGGTTCAGAAGCATGTGTACCTGGGTCCCCCTGATTAGCAGATTGAGTGTCAGACCCAGATCGCGTCGAAGAAGGGACAGCTTCCCTAAGTGCTTCTTGTTCCTTTTCTCTTTTCCTGCAAAAATCAAGGTAGATCTGCATTGCTCGGGTCAGACCCTGCACAGATACCTTAGGACTATTGAAGATGTTGTTATTTATAGACTTGCATTCCACAGTCTGACCAGTTGCCAGACTGAAATCATTGTCAAGAATCGCCTCAATAATAAGAGCAAGAATCCTACCATAAGGTATGGTAAGACTCTTCTTATTAACGCGATCAACAAGGTCCTTAAAGATTAACGCAGCAAAATCTATTCTGGTCATGGTGACCATTGCATGAAAAATCTGCAATTCTAGGACATTAGGCTGATCAAAGCTGCCTGCCTTTACTTGTAAGGTTTTCAAAATTGTGCTCAATAAGTAGTTCCAAATGCCAGTTAAATGTTTCATTTTAACTACTGAAGCCAATGGACCAGTATATCCAACTTCTTGTAAAACATTTTTGGCTTTAGTATGAGACACAACAACATCATATTCATCATCAGGCATATATGACAACTCAAAAGCAGACCTAAGCCTCTCGTAAGAAATATATACCTTTTTCTTACCGTTGAGGATTGAGCCATAGATTGCAGCATCTCCTTTCTTATTCTGTTTTACAACACAGCTCGCCCAAAATTCACACAGGAGATCTTGAAACACCCAGGCTGGCTTCTCAATCATCACCTTGCCGAAAGGATGATGCCATAAGAAAGCCAAGATCTCATCGTATCCTTTTGCCCAAGAAGGAGGATAGATATTGGCATAAACCAGACTGCCAATCTTGATTTTACCAGTATCAAGATCAGCCGGAACCACTACTACCTTATCTCCCACCACATAAGGAGACAACTTGTTTGTGCTTATTGGAGCTGGGTATCGACTTTCAGATTCAGAACTAGATTGAGAGTCATTAGAATGGATAGAAACAGATGATGATGCCATTTTGAAAATAAATTTTAGAAGAAATTAAATTTAATAAAACAGTAATCAGATTTGAGAGAAAAAAAATTGATTTTAAGAAAATATGAACAAGTGATTTGGGATTTAGGTTAAATGAAAGTTATATACAAAACCCAAAATATCTTATTTGAAAAAGTTGGAGAGAGAAAGATTTTGATTGGAGGATTAACAAGTAGTGGTGGTACTTTTTCAGTAACCGGTAGTGACCACTACACGTGTCACACTCCAATAGGATCAAACAAGTACACTTAATAAAATAATGAAAGTAATAAAACGCACTGAGATATTTAATAACAAAAATAACCACGAAGCTGGGTCAGACTCAGCTTACCCTCTTTCACTCGAAATGCACCAAGTGCAAAAAAGGTAGTCTGGGTCTGACACAGCTTACCCTCAAAAGTTGCTCACTACATTCTACAAATTAAGCATACCTAGCTTACTTATGAGGTAGTTGAACCTTGATTCATCCAATGGCTTTGTGAACAAGTCAGCAAGCTGATTGTCTGTTGGAATGAAGTGGAGCTCAACATCTTCTTTCATTATATGATCCCTGATGAAATGATATCTTATATCAATGTGCTTAGTCCTTGAATGAAGCACATGATTGTTTGAAATTGCTATGGCACTGGTGCTGTCACAAAAGATTGGAGTTTTTGTTGCAGTGACACCATAGTCTTGAAGCTGATATTGCATCTAAAGAATTTGAGAGCAACAACTTCCTGCAGCAACATATTCAGCTTCTGCAGTGGAAATAGAAACTGAATGCTGCTTCTTGCTGGACCAGCTTACAAGTCTATTGACAAGCTCCTGAAGTGCTTTTTCTATCAATCTTACAGCCTGCAAAGTCAGAATCTGAATAGCCAATTAGATCAAATCCTGAGTCTTTGGGATACCAAAGACCCAGATTTGGACTACCTTTAAGGTATCTAAAGATTCTCTTCACAGCTTTAAGATGAGATTCCTTAGGACTAGCTTGATATCTTGCACAAAGGCATGTAGCAAACATAATATCTGGTCTACTAGCAGTTAAGTAAAGTAATGATCCTATCATACCCCTATAAGCTGTGATGTCAACAGATTTCCCATTTTTATCTTCATCCAGCTTATCACCAGTTCCCATAGGAGTTTTCATAGGTGAGCAATCAGTAAAACCAAATTTGTTTAAGAGATCTTTAACATACTTTCCTTGGTTTATGAAAATTCCATTTTTAGTCTGTTTAACTTGTAAACCCAGTAAAATAGTTTAGTTCTCCCATCATGCTCATTTCATACTTTTTAGACATTAATTCAAAAAACTTTTTGCAAAGTCTTTCACTGCTAGACCCAAATATTATATCATCTACATAGATTTGTACAAGCAGAATATCACCATTATACTTTCTCACAAACAAAGTCTTGTCAACATTACCTCTTTTGAAGTTATTAGCCAATAAGAATTTAGACAAAGTATCATACCATGCCCTTGGAGCTTGCTTCAACCCATAGAGAGCCTTGTCAAGCTTGAACACATGGTCAGGAAACTTTGAGTTTTCAAAACCTGGAGGCTGTTCAACATAGACTTCTTCTTCCAATTTTCCATTAAGAAATGCACTCTTCACATCCATTTGATAGACTTTGAAACCCTTGTGAGCAGAGAAGGCCAAGAACATTCTGATTGCCTCTAATCTTGCCACTGGTGCAAAAGTCTCATCATAATCATTTCCATCCTCTTGTCTGTAACCAAGAGCTACCAATCTTGCTTTGTTTCTGGTCACAACTCCCCTTTCATCCATTTTGTTTCTGTAGACCCACTTGGTTCCAATCACAGTCTTGTGATGAGGTCTTGGAACAAGTTCCCAAACCTTGTTTCTTTCAAACTGTGTTAGCTCATCTTGCATTGCATTAACCCAAGAGGGATCTTCCAGAGCTTCATCAACCTCAGTTGGTTCCATCTTGCTCACAAAATTGACAAACATGCAGAAGTTGCCTGTTGCCTTTCTTATTGTTTTCACACCAGAGAGTGGATCACCAATGATTTGGTTAATTGGATGACTCTTTGTCCATCTAGTGACTGGGACAATGGACTGATTCAGATTTGATGGTTCAGCATGATCAGCTTGAGGAATAGGCTGATCAGCTTGGACAGGAATGGAGGAGTCTGAACCAGTTGGAGAGTCATTTAATGGATTCTGAACAATAACTTTAGTAGGAGTAGGATCAGCTTGTGCATCTTTAAAGATTGGAACTTCTTCTTCTTCTTCAATGAGTTGCTCCCCCTGAGTTTGAGCATTATTAGCTCCAATTGGAGGATTAGTTGGAGGCTCATTCTCAGGTACAGCCAGTTCTTCAAAATTGAAGTTTTCATCTTCAGGAGGAGAGCAGTCTGGCTTAGAACAACCTCATCAATGCTTACATTTACAGAGTTCTCAATTGTTTTAGTTCTCTTGTTGAACACTCTGTAGGCCTTCATCATTGTTGCATATCCAAGTAGGATACCTTCATCTGATTTCTCATCAAACTTTCCAAGATGGTCTTTCTGATTCAGAATATAGTAAGGACTTCCAAACATTCTTAGGAAACCAATTTCAGGTTTTCTCCCCCTAAGAAGTTCATATGCAGTCTTCTGATGTCTTTTTACAATGAGGGATCTGTTCTGGGTAAAGCAAGCTGTGTGTACTACTTCAGCCCAGAAATGAGACTTGACATTGTTTTGAGCCATCATGGATCTGGCAGCTTCAATAAGAGTTCTGTTTCTTCTTTCTGCAACACCATTCTGTTGAGGAGTTCTGGCAGCTGAGTAGACTTGTGAAATTCCCTTTTCACTGCAGAATGAATTAAGAGTGATGTTCTTGAATTCAGTGCCATTATCACTTCTTAATTGCCTAACAGGCCTTTTGTAAAGAATTTCAGCTTGCTTGATGAAATGAATAATGCTGTCAGCAGCTTCACTCTTGTGTCTTAGAAAGAAAACCCAGGTGTATCTTGAATACTAATCAACAATTACCAAAGAGTACCTCATTCCAGTGAATGATGGAGTACTGATTGGTCCAAATAAGTCCATATGAAGCAGATCCAAACAATTTTCAATGGTTGAGCATGTCTTAGACTTAAAAGTAGCTTTATGTTTGCTTGCCTTTCTCACAAGCACCACACAGCTTGTCCTTCTCATAATTTATCACTGGAAGCCCAGACACCAACTCTTTCTTACACAGCTTGTTGATGTCTTTGAAATTCATATGAGACAGCCTTTTATGCCACAACCAATTCAGCTCATCTTGAGACTTTGACATGAAGCAGACTTCTCTTGTGACAGTTGGATTTCTCATGTCAAAAGAATACAAAGACTCACCCCTCTTTGCAATAAGAACCACATTGCCTTCCAAATCAAGAACAATTCCCTTATCAGACCTGAATCTCACTTCATAACCAGCATCACACAACTGACTCACACTGATCAAATTGTGCTTCAAACCATTTACATATGAGACTCTTCTGAAAGTAAGAGGACCATTCGAAAGAACACCAAAACCTTCAGTCTTTCCTTGAGAATCATCTCCAAAAGTAACATTAGGACCAGCGCAAATCCTAAAGCTACATAGCAGGGACTTACATCCGGTCATATGCTTGGAACATCCACTGTCCAAGTGCCAGGTATTATCGTTATGACCGCCCTGCAATTATGATAAGAGATTAGTTCATTTTGGGAACCCATCCAAGGATGGGTTCACCAGAGCTGACCTTCTGGTCTGACTCAGATTGGGGAACTAAACACAGAATCTTATCACATTTTGAAACCCATTGTTTCTTGGTCTGTCCTTTACCAGATTCAAAGTTCTTTCTAGCAACATTCAAGGTTTCCTTCTTAACAAAACCTTTGCCTATTCCAGCTTTCTTACATTCAGCTCTCAATTTTCTTTGATCAACAATTTTTGGATCAGACACCTTCTCAAGAAAATTGGTTTTCATTGACACCTTATCAGTTTTGGACTCAACATATTTTATAATCAACTTGTCAGAGTCAGACTTGGTGTTACTTGAAATAGACTCAGATTTTGCTTGTGACTCATTTCCTAGAGAACCAGACTTCTTACTCTTTAAAAGCTTAATTTTCTCTTTTGGAACACTGTGATCTCTATCCTTTCTTTTATTTCTCTTTAAACTATTCTTGTTTGTTTTATTCTTTGAATCTGACACAGATTGGGTGATGGTCAGCTTGGACAAGTCAAGACTTTCTTCAGGTTTTAACTCAACAACCTGATCAGCTTCAGACACAGCTTCAGCAATGGTCTGACCCATAGTTTCAGGATCTTTAAACCCAATACCAAATTTCTGAACCAACTTAATTGGTTTAGAAATAGTCTCTTTGGTTTGGACTTTGGGTGGTGAAGGAGGCTGATAACAAGGCTCCATAGCATATACTTCAGCTATGGCTATGGCCCTATCATAATCACCATCAAAGATAGCTTGGATCTGATGAGGTATTTGTTCATTCACACATTTAGCAACTCTTTTAGAGCTTATACACCATGTTTCAGTAATCTGTTTTACCTTTAGAAACTTTTCTTCTGCAGTTTTAGCTTCTTTAATCAAAATGGAGTTTAATTGCTTTTGAGCTTTAACTTCAGATTCTAGTTTTTCAATGGTGTGACTCTTAGAGCTGTTATCAAGTTTCAAAAGATGTATTTCCTTTTTGAGTTCTTGATTAAAATGTTTTTGCAGTAAAACCTCATCTCCAAGTTTGTTCAGTCTGGACAGCTTCTCATTATCAGACAGATTAGAAAAAGAAGTTACCTCAGGTGGAGTAGTCTGACTGGTGGATGCCTGGTGAGCTGACTCAGATTGCTGTTGTATTTTTACCAGATCTTCAGCAAATCTTTGAGTAGCTTCTTTAGCCATGAAACACTTGGCATCTTTGTACAGCTCATCATCAGATGATGTGGCACTTTCAGCCCAGTCTTTGGCCACCAGACTCTTCTCACTTTTGTTCACCTTCTCAGTCAGCTTAGCTACTTGTGCTTTCAAGGCTTTGTACTTAGTCTTGAGCTTAGAGTATTTTTCACCTCTTCCACCTTTGGCTGGCACAGCTTGAGCAGTTTCTTTGGATCTGCAATCACCAGCCATATGTCCAGTCTTGCCACACTTGTAACAAGTAACCTTGGACATATCAAATGGCTTCTTGGCTTTATCAGCTTGGCCACCTCTTCCTTTTCCTTTAAACTTGTTAAAGGATCTCCTTCTGATCCTTTCAGCCAACATAGCTACTTCATTAGCTAGTTCATCACCATCAGATTCTTCACACTCAGATTCAGCACAAACAGAGTTAGGATTTGACATCACAGGAATATCATCATTAATACAAGGAATGATCTCATTACTAATTGAACTAGGGTATTCAGTCATAGAAGCAACAAGTGCAGCAGCAGGCTGACTATAAGAATCACCCATAGCAATTAGTTTTCAGCCTCTGAACATTCTTGGTTATGAAGCAAACCAAAAAGTCCAGGGAGATCAAGATCATGATAAACAGAACTTAATTTAACAGAAGAAATATAGTTGTTCCATTTAGGTGGTAATGAATCAAGAAATTTGCTCTTTAAAACCTCATTTTTCTTATTAATTCCAACAGCAGCTAAATCATTTACCAAAGCATTAAAGCGGGTATGAGTGTCAGTCAAGGATTCATTTCTCAAAGAGAAAAATCTCTCATACCTCCTGGTCAATGTAGTAATTGTGGATTCCATGGAGGTAGAGCAACCCTCAAACATAACAGTCAAAGTACCCCACATTTTCTTTGCTGTTGAACACATTTTAATTGAATGGTAAAGATCTTTGGGCACAACTTGGACAATGAAATTTCTAGCCTTCACATCCAAGTTTGCCAACCTCCTATCCTCATCCCCCCAATCTGCCTTGTCCTTAACAATAAGATTTGACTGTGGCAGGAATGGTTGGTTGACCTTCCCTGACCACAGCTTCTACCACAATGGTTTGTGTAGGAACATAAGAACCATCCGTAAGGATGTCAGGCATATTGTTATCGATGGATTCAAGGAACAAAGACATTCTACCTTTCCACCCACTGAAATCATCTTTGTCAAACATGGGTGGTCGGGTTGAAGAACCATTATCAATGTAAGATGACATTACGCTTTACTATATAAATGAAAATATGCAAGGATCAAGTCAAGTTAATTCTCAACCACCGCTCTGATACCAATTGATACGTCCCACGGTGTATCAATATACCAAAGTATATTGAACACAGAACAGTTGTAGAGGGGGGTGAATACAACTTTCCACAATCTTTACAAACTCTTAACACAAAACGTTTTAAGATTCAGATAATGAATATCAAGCAAGTTAGTAAAGTGCAGGAATCATTAAAATAGTAAAGCAGTAAAGAAATAAAAACATTCTTGAACACAGATTGTTATTTTCAAATGTAATCCTTTATTAAGAAATAATCTATACAAAGAATTACAGGGTTGTTGCGGAATAAAGATAGCCTATAGATATCTAAACAACCCTATGAAGTGACAAACAACAATCAATTAGTTTCAGCTCAAGAGAATCAGCCCAAGCTGATCTCGTACAAACTAAGCTGTGTGTAAGAGCAGAGAAACTTGTGTGAAGAATGATTCTCAGGAAAATGCCACCCATATGCAATCCATGAATGAGGCTTTTATAGGCACAAGCGCTCCTTCATTAGGTGTCCGTTGCAGCTACGTGTTCTTCAATCAGTGGTTGATGAAGGAATAATCAATCGTGCCTTTCATGGTACTTGTGGTCCCCCACGTACTGACGCACATTCTTCATCTACCAATAGGAGTATGGACACGCATATGTAAAACAACCACCAACCTGGATCCTAGGATTCTTCCTAGTCACGTCATTTGTCCTTAACTTCAATCCAGGTTGTTATCTTCACTTGATTGTCAGACACAGATTGGGCCGTTTGTCAAGGCACCAATCTGCCTAAGTGTTTCCAAGCTGACTGCTAATCCCAAGCTGTCTTCCACTAACAACTTGGTCTTCTATCTTCAATCCTCCTCTTTGACTTGGACTGAATGCTAATATATTGTTGATGCAGCTTGAATAACACTTGCTTCCATAAGATATTACAATTACAAGTATGAAGCGTGATCTGGGTCAGAGACAGATCGTAAGCTGTATCAGCTTAGTCTGACCCAGATCAGAGTATAAGAACCAAAAGATTACTAAGTGTTTATAGGTCAGATTTGTCATCATTAAATTTACAATTAACATTGGGACTCAACACCTTTTGATGTTTAACCCACTAGATTCTCTCACGTCTTTCACGATTACAACGGCTTCCACGACCACCTCTACTTCCTTGATTTCCTTGATCAACCGATTTCTCTTACTCGTCTTGGCGCCCATAATTTATGTTAGCTCTCCATGGTCTATCCATCTTTCCTCGAACACACGTGTTGGATTCCCAAGTTAATCCTCACAATTCACACGAACATTCACAATTAACCGTCACACAATAAACAATTTAAAATTAGACTATTCTAAGTCATTACAAGGACATGTATCTCTACGGGGATATTATCATGGCAATAAACTATGTTATCAACATCTCATTCGCATTCTAACTAATCGCACAATTCCAATGCAACCACAACCGAACTATTCAAATCAACATTCAAGTTCAAATATAACGAGGTAAAGCATCATCGTTTTCATTCGATTCCAAATCAATTCCACGATTTCAAACCATTGCATACAAATATATAAAGGGGTCAAGTCACTAACAAGGCGGGTAAAGCATAGTCCGAATCTTAACTTCAACATTCAGTACATTAAAGGTGTATGTATACAGGGTGTACCAGCGGCTAACCCTCCACACCGTTAATATATTGAATGGACGTCGGGATTCGGTTCCGTTATGCCCTCTAAGTATTGGTCGGGTATGTATACAGGGTGTACCAGCGGCTAACCCTCCACCTAACCAACACTCATCAAGCATACCGGGTTACCTACTATACTTATCCACAATGCGCAATCCACGAGGTCATTAACTTTATATGACATAGGATAACCATAGATTTGTTGATCAGGCGCCTCTAGGGTTACCGAGTGTCATACTCCGTTAATGCCATCATTTCACTTTGCTAAGGTTAAACAATAAAACTATAAGAATATACATCAACGTTTATTCGGCAAGTCACGGTGTATCCCGACACTAACATATACGTCAATCAAGTCATCACATAACAATCAAGTCATCAAGTCATGAAAAACCCTACGAACTCCGTTTAAACAAGTTTTTATGCATCATACAATTCACGTTGCACACAAAATTCCCTATCATGCATGCTAATATGAAATGTGGGTGCAATGGCTATAGGCTAGGTCGATCCACCTAATTCTCTACAACCACGGCTCTGATACCATTCTGTAACACCCCAACAAGGCGGAATCATGGGGTATCACAAGAAAAGCACAGCACGACATGGAAATTATGTAGAGTAAATCTAAATGCATAAAAAGGATCAAGAAATCCATACGAATCATTCAATAAATCAAGTATCCGGATCACACATAAGCATAACTCCTAATCGGGAATGAATCACGGATCCAAGAGGTCCAAGTCTAGCATGATCAAGCAAACAATCATCCAATATGTCTTTGAGCTAACCTGTTCACCTGAAAAGTGTACTAAAACGAGTCAACATAAAGTTGGTGAGTTCGTAGGGACAAGTAATAAAGAAACCAGTGTGTCGGGATATCAACCATTAACGATATACGAGGATTAGAATTCCTAATCACGTTCCAAGGAAAACCCTAAAAGGGATCACGTTAGCACAATATCAATACAATCAACGTTTAACAACAACGATTCATATAACGATTAATAACGTTCAATAACGTAGGCTCAACAACCCATAACGTGGATATAAAGATACCCATAACGTGGATATAGAGATACCCATAACGTGGATATAAAGATACCCATAACGTGGATATAAAGATACCCATAACGTGGATATAAAGATACCCATAACGTGGATTCAACAATCCATAACGTCAATAACGGCACGACTTACATAATGAATAATGCGTCATATAACGGGGCGACTTACATATATTTCAAATGCGTCATATCACGGGGCGACTTACATATATTTCAAATGCGTCATATCACGGGGCGACTTACATATATTTCAAATGCGTCATATAACGGGGCGACTTACATATATTTCAAATGCGTCATATCACGGGGCGACTTACATATATTTCAAATGCGTCATATCACGGGGCGACTTACATATATTTCAAATGCGTCATATCACGGGGCGACTTACATATATTTCAAATGCGTCATATCACGGGGCGACTTACATATATTTCAAATGCGTCATATCACGGGGCGACTTACATATATTTCAAATGCGTCATATCACGTCATCAAACCATCAATCCAACCAAAACTATACGTACATACACTTAGGAGGATTTTACTTTCAACGAGTCCTAGATGCTTATATATAGGGTCACCCGCAGCCTTCCCACCACATCTAAAACCCTTTGGAGGCATAACCGACTTCCATGTATGTACGACTACCCTAAATAATCACAATATCACAATCATATGCGTAAGCCATCAAACAATCATTCAAAACCATCCATAAATCAAACAATCGATCAGACAATCAATAAGCCGTCAATCAATTCAACCAAACAATCAAACAAGCACGTATGTGTACACTTTTCAGCCCGAATCTCAATAGAGTAGGGAGGGTTTACGAAACTCACCTTTGCCTTGTATCGTCTAGTTATAATTGAATTATGAGTATTTGTCGAGCTAAGAACGTCCCGAAATCCTCAATGATCGCGACCTATCATTTTGTTTATGTGACATGCATATTAATATACATATGTATTGTATACGTACTTAGTCACATGATTCATAACTTAATCTTTGTCAATATATGTATACATATATATATATATACATATATATAATTATATATATATATATACTATATATATATATATATATATAATATATATATATATATACATATACATAATCGTCGCCCCTTTCCTTATTTTTTCGATAATAGAGTTGGCTATCTCTGTGGCATCGATTGTACAAGTTCGTGAAGAGGGCTGGACGAGTGGAATGAGGGAGAGCGGCTCGATCGACAAAAAAGAATAGTTTATAAATTTGTTCACTTTCATTCGACTTTAGAAAAATTCGGGTTTTGTAATCTGGACCTTGCACGACTACTATGGCACCAAAATACAATCAAAAGAGTTGAGAAAAGGCCCAAGGAAACAACCCAATTCGGCCCAAAGGGGAAGGACTGGCCCAAACTAGAAAACAGAAACAAAATAAAGAGACTGAACCGATTTTTATATATTTATACTCATATAGATATATATATATGAGAAGCTTTCTTCCTTGTTCACAATTCTGATTAAGTTTCCCCACGCCACCTCTCATTCTCCCAACAGATTACGACTCATACAGAGGCCAGGAGGACCCCACAATGGGTCAGACTCGATGCTAGAAGAAGAAAGGAAGACAGGGAAGGAAATCTGGAAAACTGTTAATCTGCACCACCGTAATTTACGGTGGTGGCAGCGTGTCTTACGGTGGCTAACACTTCAAAAGGCGTAAGGGAAGGCACTTAGGGGCGTAGGGTACGCTAGGCCAGACCAGAACCGGCGTACATTACGGTGGAAACAACCGGAGGTTACGGTGGCTTAAAATTGGTGGTTTTTAGCGTCTGAAGGAGCGTAGGCAGTGTACATATGGCGTAAGGTGAAAATGTAAGATGGAGATCAGCGTAACCTACGCTGGCAAGGGCGTAGGTTACGGCGGCAGTGAACTGGGCGAATTCTGGGCAGATTCAAAGATGGGGAAGAAGGGTTGACTTTTTAGGTCAAACTTTGACCTCGACTTAGAACCCTAATTCGCACGAGGAGGATGATTTGAGGTGGAATTAAACCTGTTTTCGCGTGCAAACAGTCGAGATAGACATGTGCAAACATAACCCTTAATCAAATCGACCCAGAAATCATGAGTTCATGTATTATTTAGTTCTTGACCTAATTTTATGAACATAAAACCCTAATTTCGGTAAATTTGTGTTTTAATCCGAATTTCGACCCGGAAAACGATCCTAGCAAACTAGAAATGTGATTTTGAACATAACCCACTGAAGATTCGACCCATAACATGTTTAAATCCGAAAATTCGATTTTTGACCCATTTAATGAATAAAAACCCTAAATTCGGTTTTGACTTGCAAATTTGACTCAAGTTTAGTTTGGTTTGATTAATAACATGATAATAAACAATAAATGACGATATTGAAACAAGTTACTTACCAATTTCTTTCACCAAGGCTTTAAATCCGAATTTGACCCGTTTGAAGAGTTTACTTGCATTTTGACTTTCCTAATTTAGATATGATGGTGAAATGATGATAATGAAGATGAATTTAATACAATCTAGGTTGAATAACAATTTATGATGTAATGATTTTAGAGAGGGAGAGTAAATGCTCTTAAAATGAATATAGAGAGAGAAGTGGAAGAATTATTGAATGAATGGATGGATAGAAGGGGAGGATAAGGTTGGGTCAAAGAGATGGGTCATGGGTTTGACCCACGGGTGACCCATTTCAGTTCCAAGTAAATTTAAACGTTAATTTACATCACATTATCGATTAACACGTCTATGCAATCTCGACTAACATACCACATGTCATAAAGTCCTCACGAAAAGTTCACTCATATCATTATTCAAGAACAATTTAAAGCAAGTCATACGTTAAGTCAACGGGGCAATTTCCATAAAGTTTCACTAAATCGTGAGATTAGATTATATCTAATCATGTTTAATTATGTTAATTACAAGCCGAAAATCACGAATGTTACACATTTAAAAAAAAGGAATTTTGTAATCTATATATATAGAGCGCAAAAATATTTATTTTTGAATTTTTTTTTTATGTATTTCATTATATTACATCAAATTTAATTATTTTATAGATTAGATTATAAATTGTAAGAAGTATACAAACCAATGGGTTGATAGCCCAGTGGCATCCCAGACCTCCAATGAAGGTTTGTTCCTTGGGCAATCAGGGTTCGAATCCAAGGGGGCGCAAGTTTTACCCCAAATGGCATTCAATGCCGTAGATGATCATGCCATTGTCGGCTTTATAGTGTATAAGAAGTAGGCATGGGCCTAAGGCCCCCATAATAATAAGGCCCCCAATTTGAGTTAGAATAAAATTTTATTGTCTTGTTTTCTTTACATGAAACTTAAGTAATTATTCAAATCATATATTTTTATAGTTAAGGCTCTTTTTATAATAAAAAATAGTAAAAAGTCTACATTCTTTATTGAATATGTAAATAAACATTTCAAAAAATCTAGAAAGTAACATATACATATAAAGATAATTTTTTGTTAGAATTTAAAAAAGGCCCCGAAAATTGGTGTCGCTTTAAGCCACCAAAAAAGTTAAACCGGCACTGCATCCTGCCCGATGGGTGTAGCCACATATGGGGTGAGCAGACTCTGACCAAAATCGAACGTTCAAAAAAAAGAAGTATACAAAAACTTCCATGCAACAAAAGATATTAACTAAATTATAAATTGATAAAATACAAAAGCAAATAAAGATTAAAATTTTGTATGTAGATATGTGGTGTAGTGATTTGTTAGTGTCACGTTAGTTTTTTTTTTCACGATTATCAGTTGATGGAGTCACTTAGTCGGTTATCTTTACTTTGTTTAATATATTTTGTCTTTTATCTTCACGTCCAACCAATCCATCAAATAATAACTGATGGGATTAAGCTTACGGTTCTTTACAGGTCCTATTGGGGTTATTCCAAAAGTATTGTGTCCAATCAATATCATTGCCACGAGTTAAAATTTTTAAGTATGATTATTATCGTTGGGTTAATCCAAAAGACGATGATTATTTCATTAAAGGATTATTTGTGAGATAAATAATCATGTAGTATAAGTTTTACAGAAAAATCACATAATGTAAAATGATAATAGTACTACACTAATGCTAATTAAATTCAGTTTTTGGAACATGTCATAGCAAAATAATGAGAAGATGCCTTGGAGGGCTCCTTGTATGATAATGGTCCATTCTAGTTCGTTGAGGAAATATTAATATTGTTTCTCATTTATGGGTTGTTTGTGGCCCCTGGCCGGGAGACACAAAGTGCAGAAAACAGCTCACACACCCAAATATCAGTGACTACATGATATCCTCGGCCATCACACTAAATTGGGAGACAATTGAATTCTATATATATATATGCTTCCTATTTTTAAGTATATACAGTATATATATGTGTATTGTCAACTCAGTAGGATGTTATTGAGAACCTAAGGATGTGATTAAAGTTGGGTTTGTCAAGAACACCAGGACTAATGTACTAGATCAGTACTGTGATTAATTCTGATAACAAATGTACATTTTTAGCCAACAAATATTGTAAGATAAGAATTTAAAGGACAACCTTCTTTTTTTTTTTTTTAGGCGGACAAATATATTGAATTCAAGGCCACCAGCCGCCACTTTTCAGGAGATCCTGGCCTTCTAGGTTCGAGTTTTATCAAAGACAAATTTGAGATAATTAGGGATTATTAAGTGGTTGAGATTCACCTAGACACTAGTCTTGCTGTGGGATTAGTGGGTATCAAATGGTATATGGAATTAGAGGGTTCCATCCAATTACTTTTTTTTTTAAATATGAATTCAATATAGTATTTTTTTTTTCTTGTCAATCATATAATTGAAAAGCATGAACCTTTATTCATTCCAAATCATATCAAAATGGGATAAAGAATTCAATATGCATGCTACAAATATTCTAACACACACAAGACCAATTACCTATCAAACTGAAACATTAAAAATCTCATACAAAACAATACTCAAATTCAATAGATGCACGTTGAAGGAGCTCGGTTGAATTTGTTATGAATTCACTGGTGTCGTCGCATCAGACATTTTCTACAGCATCCAAAGCCATGATCGTGCTAAGGTTCATTGGTGATATATAGTTGCTTGCACCATTCATAATTTGATGCACGATAAGTCGGTTTGCCTTCTCAGAAGGGTGGAAAGGATCCCAAAATGCGTAGATTTCTCTGTTTGGGCATAAATTCGACATAGGGGTACATAGTCCGATTCCATTATATGGTCCTTGCCCACAACATGCTACCTTAGCCGTAACAAATCCTGCTCAAAATGCAAGTAGAATAGAGTACATATGTTAATAAAATTAAGTTTTATATACTTTCCAATTATTTATTTGAGAATATACTTTTGTTTTTCTAAGTGACGGGTTGCTAGAGTTTGGATACAGGATACATACCATATCTACCAGGGTCTGAGACGAAATCGATACTTGATTGATGAATATTGACACCAATAAAGACAGTCTGCCCGATTTCCTTGTTGAGACTGTCTAGCATGTCTTGGAGTTGGGGGTTGAACAATCCTGATGCTCTTTGCAAGTCTGGCGAGCACTCGCCATTTCTACTGTGTTGTGCCAGTTCTGCTGGCACGCAACCTAACGGGCCTGTGCCCGTTACCAAAACCCTTCGTAACCCCATATCGTAAAGTCTCTGCAATTAAACAAAGATGTTACTTACAACAAAATAACTAGATTCAGTTTGTACATTCTTATACAAATAAACAAAACTAAAAAAAAAACTTTGATGAAAACCTCGATTCGACATGATATATTCAACCTTTTTTTAACAACATACTTATTGAATCAAGACATAGTAAAGTTGGTACAAAATAAAACTTTGACGAAAATGATTATTTGCATAAAATAACAACGAATTTTGCATAAATTTTCAGATTTAAGAATCAAAGAACTATTCAAGATAGCAAACAACTTCCGATTTTTATCAATTATAAAAATAAACTTTTGAATTTTCCCGAATCTAAAAATTTTAAAAATAAGTACAAGCTAGAATCATCCAAAATAGATTCGAACGTTGACATGTGTAAATAGTTTCTACAATTCATATGTAAACCATAAAATTAAAAGTTGCTTTCTATTTGATAATTTTATTCTTATGTTTATATTTGAAAATTCAAGAAAAGTTCGTTATCAAATAACCAAATAAAATTTTCTTTAACTTAGTACAACTAATTAATGACCACACATGGATCGAACTCGTGAAGATAGTAAACTAATAGCATGTATCGTCTTTGTCGAGTCATAACTTCATATTAAATGCTTTTGGTCAATAAAAAAAACCTACTTCTATCTTTAGTAATAAGTACGCTGTCAAAATATACAACTACCTTCACCTTCCCTTCTTTAGAAGTTAATAAATTCCTGTACATATATACTTACACTATACATATTTCACTTTTATCTGTCGCATGGTCTAACATACCACATTCAAGTAAAGTCTATCAAATAAAAATATTCTCAAAATGTGACATTCAAAATACTATGTACTATAGTAAAATACTTATATATATGTATATATATATATATACTCTAAAGTTGATCATAGTATAAGCATACATTTGACTCACCATGTTAGAGAAATGAACTTACCATTAAAATTTTTCTGTACTCGGATACGATGTAAGGAACATAATCGGGAAGGGCAAACTGCCGAGATCGTCCGGAGAAAGGCACCAAAAAATAGTTGTTCACAAAGTCATTGCCTCCCAATGTCATAAGGACTAAAGCTTGGCTTACAAGCCGTTCTGCCTCTTCATGACCGATTATACCACTTAACCTTTGTTTATATTGTTCGAAGTAGTTCATTTGCATCGGTACCCTTATGATGTTTGCCTGTATATAATTTTATATAAAGCACCATTCAGATTTTCAATAAATATGTACGTTTTGTATGGATACAGGAAACGATTATAAATATGTACGTTCTGTATCGCATTTTACATCAGAGTGTTATATATATGAAACACGCAAAAAAAAAAAATATTATCTCATAATTCATACCTTTTCTTTTAGGGAGGTGACATTGGTACCACTAATTTTTATACATCTACCACAAACATGCATTACTGACTTGTATAGTCAGTTATAGAACATGTATATTGTGGTAGATTAATAAAAAACAGTGGTACGTTTATCATTTCCCTTTCTTTTACTTTTACTTAATGTGTTTAAACTACTCGGAAAGCATAATTAAAAAGAAATTACTTGGGCATGTTTTTTTTATAACAAAAAAAAAACATAATAAGCGTGCAATTTAGATACACATTTTTGATATATTGCATATACATTTCGCACATGTAAATGATACTGTTTATTTTTTTAACAATTAAGGGACTGAATTGATAAAGTGATTGAATGAATAAATAATGTTTGTACGAATTAAGTCTGTACAGCTGTTTTTTGGTACTATATATGTCAAAAAAACAAACATTTACATCTGATTAAGTCATGACTTTTTAATTAAGATGCGTAAAGAAATTCAAGGTGGACTCTAGACAGTTACATTTTTTGACAACATCTGTCGAATAGAAAGTATTCCATCTAAAGGTGAAAAACTGAAAATAGGCAAAGAAAATTTCCACAAAAGCAGTTACTTTTAGATCCTTTAACTTTTTAACTTTTTTAAGGCACATGAGTGATTGAGGTTGTCATGTAACCAAAGGTGACATTTGGTCAAAAAACTAGTCTTTTTTTGGCATAGCTTTACTGAAAAGTAAAAAACCATGAGTTGATTAAATATATACAAATCGGGGTTACTTACAAACTGGGCACCAGTATCGTTAAGTATTCCAACTCCAGCAGAAGCAAAATTTGCTCCAACAAGTAACTTTTGACCTGTGAGCTGCGGGCTCAAGTATGGCAATGTTGCTTCTGAACCTATGGCCTCACCTGTTAATTATTTAAATTAATTTATTAACAACCTGAAAAAGGATATAGAAGGCCGAAATACAATTACGTCGCATAAACGTTACATAATACAGACTATTAGTAGTTTTTTTTTTTTCCTCACAAATGAGCTTTTAGTCTAGTGGTCCATGAGGAATGAGAGGCCTTGCTTCTCTAGGAGGTCCAAGTTCAACCATAGGCATTGGTGGTTATTCACCAATTTTGGGTGTTACCTTGCAGTTATTGGGTTGACTTAATGAAATTTGTCGTTAAAAAAAACAAGTTTTTTGTTTCGATAAGATATGGGATAATATTCAACATCACTCTTTATTTTATTCTTTCAACAACAAAGACGATTTGAAACGATGGAAATATAATGAGTAGCGAGAACAAATCACGGTTTGTGTAGTGTGCATACAAAATGCATAATATTCATGTGCTTAAATTTTGTGTTCTTAATTGAGAAAGAATGTAAAGTATACATGGTCCAAAAAGTGTTGACATATATGGAAATTAAGATCTAAATTTAAGAAAACTCCGAGGTTGTCTTTAGATATGATGATTTTGACATTTGTTTAATCAATTTGTTGTCCAAGTTATCAATGATGTAAACTCTCACTATCACAAAATAGGTACCAAAAATAAAGAAATATATAATTATAAATACAATTATACTAGTATAAGTTAAGCAAAACATATCTATCGAAGGTCTTAATATAGCCTATTTACAAACATGAAAACACAAACTTAACTGATAAGGTCAGGAATATTTAGTCCATTAGAGAACCGGCCGGTTGGTCTTCGAGTGGGATAATCGATCCCATATGGTGTATTATCGGCACGAGCAGTTGTAGCCAAGTAATTGTTGTTGCCATTATCGACTAACGAGTCTCCGAACACAAAGAAAGCTCGAGCATCAGCTCGAAGAGCCACATTTGTTAAAATTTCAAAAATGAAAAACAAAAACAATGCAAATGATTTTGAAGTTGTCATTTTAATTATGCAACAAGAATTGTGTAAGTTAGTAAAGTACATATAAAGACTTTGGTTGCTTTATATGTGTGTGATATATATAATGCTGCTGAAAGTAAGAAGGCAATAAGGTCTTTAAATATGCAGCGGGAAGTATGGTGATATATTACAGTAAGTTAAATCAATATGTGGCCAATCCCAACTACACATGGATGTAGTAGTTTTGATGCATTCAATTCAATTACACAATAATTAACTTACACTGTTTTTGCAATAATAAATATTTTTAACATAGAAATTAAAACGTATAGTAAGTGGATAGGTTGGGTCACTAGTTGGTAAATATTTGGGATTCACGAAAAGTAACATATCTGTAACATCCGTGAGTTTTGACCCGTTGACTTTTCGTGTAATATGACTAACAATTTAAGTTAATGAATTATTTGGGTCGTTTTGTGAATTAAATGGCAATGTGTTATATTCGGGTCGATAATATGTTTTGATTGGTGTTTAAATGTCTAACGATTGTAAATTGGCTTGAGAAGAGAAACGGGTCGACCCATGGGCCAAACCCATGACCCATGAGCCTACTAGTGACCCATTCCCTCCTTATCTCTTCATTCACCACATATCTCTTTTCTTCTCTTTTCTCTCTAAGTAAAAGCAAGACCCTCCATCTCTAGTTCTTCATTTTCTCTAGCATCATTTGGTGTTTTGGGTTGGGTTAACTCGGAAATCATTATCATCTTCATCTCATTATCGTCTAGCAAAGGATTTAGTTGCTAAGTGCAAGCATTTTACCCATTTTGACCTAATTTCGGGTTTGAGCTCAAGAAGGAGTTTTGGTAAGTCAAATTCATCCCATCTTCACCTATTTATGGTTATTTATATGTTGTTGGTCGATTTAAAGTATTTACAAGTCTTAAATCGGGTCGAAATGAAATTAGGGTTCAATTAGGGTTTTGGTTTGGGTTGAATGATTTGGAAGTGTTCTTGATGTTTTGGAATGGAAATTTGTAATGGGTTATGTGTATTTATGTTTAATGGCACTTAGTTAAGCTTCAAAATGAGTTTCAAACTCCTACAAATCGTTTTGGTATGGTTTGGGTCGAGTTTTGGTAGTTTTGGCTCGTTTTCTGCACTTAAGAGCTGCTGGTGCAAGTGCAGGAAGTTGTCCCACTGCGGCGCAGTGGAAATGTACTGACCTTTTGCTTCGATTAGCCTCACTGCGGCGCAGTGGAAAAGCACTGACCTTTTGCTTCGATTAGCCTCACTGCGGCGCAGTGGCAAGGCAATGCCTTGACTGCGGCGCAGTGATATAGTTCTGGGAATTTCGCGCGTCAGTTTTCAAACGTTAATAACTTTTGATCCGTAAGTCCAAATAAGTCGTATGACCTATCGTTGGAATCGTAAGAGAGTCTAGTTTCTCATAGTAACCTTCATTTTGTATGAATCTTCGTACATTTCTAAAAATGTCGAGTCAAATTGTTATGTTTCACACTCGGTAATGTTAAGAAAGTAATTGTGGGTTCGTGACTCAACTTAAACCTAAGGAACCAACTTATTTATGATTATAAAGTTGACATTATGATATATGACATGCTTTGATAGGTTGTGAACGCGTGGGGCCCAATACTCGCTATTAATCTTTTATTAACTCGACTTAAGCTTCTTTGCCGATCAAGGTGAGTTCCGTAGCTCCCTACTCATTTGAGATTCGGGCTGAAAAGTGTAAACCTTGCGTGTTTACTTACGTTGTTGATTGATTGATTGATTTGGGTTAAATGTTGGTTTGATGACGGTTTATCACGTTTGAATGACTTGGTTTATGTTTTGTTAAGTATTTCATTATATTAGGATAGACGTACATACATGGAAGTCGGTTATGCCTTCATTGGGTTTTAGATGTGGTGGGAAGGCTGCGGGTGACCCTATATATAAGCATCTGGGGCTCGAAGAATGGATAATCCTCTTAAGTGTATGTACGTATAGTTGGTTTAAATTGTGATTATTGGTTTATGATTGACGAATAATTAATTGTTGGTTCATGACAGACGATTTGTGATTGATGCATATACGATTGATTGAAAGCATGTATACGTAGTACATAATCCCTCGGTTGAGGACTCAAACATCCTAGTGTATAGATGGATACACTTATCCATGAGATGTTGGTGACATGACATCCGAGTATATAGACATATATATCTCGATAATTTTGAGATACAGCCTTGTTCATTGTGATGACAGGCGGGTATCGTTGCATGGGTGACTTGAGTTCACGCATAAGATAGGCATGTTGGCTTATTTATGCATTTGGCACTTGCATTGATACTTTTATCATTTGTACATTCCTGTTACACGCTTACTTACTTTGCGTAATCTTGATTGTTGGACGTTATTGTGTTACTTAGAGGCTCACTGTAAGTCATGTCTAGCCTCTACTCGTACATTGTGATTATTGACGCTGGTTCTTTATGGACCATTACTACGAACTCACCAACCTTGTGTTGACTATGCTTAGTACACTTTTCAGGTAATCAGGTTATCCCCGGGCGTGGAGTTTAGTTGCTTGCTTGCTGTTAAACCCGGGCTTTGGACTTTATGAATCAAGGATTCATCGACCTTCTTTTTTTGCATTATACTTAGGATCGATTTGCCATCTTCGGGATGTTCTTTTGTAAACTTTGATGGTTATTTGCTCCTTATATATTTTGGTACTTGTTTCGTATTGTAATGGATTCACTGAATCTTTATTTGCATTTAGTTCTTGTTCTATTGTAATTCCACCTTGCGCTATATGATTTCCGTGATATTTCGAGCCTCGGCTTAGGGTGTTACAATATCGACATTACTTCTTTTATTTGTATAACAACTACTAGTAAATTGAGTAACATCTACAATATAAAAAAAAACGTTATATCAAGAGCTAACTTCTTAAGCTCCTTTTCACCTATAAAAAGATAAACAAATAACGGGCAACTCAAATCCTTAGTGAGTACAACAAAACATATACATACATTTTGCCATTTTGGTCATTACATCATATGCTTTGGATCCATACCTTCTTACATTACTCTTCAAGGAATTAAACATGCATTTCTCAATCCCTTGAAATATATCATACATTCATCAAACATAAATATCTGTCCATCAAAAATAACATATAGCATCTTTTCATCATCTACCACGAACATATTCATCCATCATAAATAACATATACTCGTAACCAAGGGCGGATCTAGTGTAGTGGTAGGCAGGTCCCAGGACCTACCTTAGTTTCAAAGATATTTTAGACACGATGTGATAATTTTTTTAAGGACCTAGGTAAAATTTTGGCTAGGAACCTACCTTGGATGATGAAGATGAAGAAGAGAAAGAAAACTGTTAAAATGAATGAAAATAACTATTTAATTCGATTATTTCTTGCAAAACTCATTACAGACTTGCAGAGTTGCAGTAACGAGGAAGACAATGGGAACTTGGCAGCTGAATTGGCTAATTACCTTTTCTTCACTTAGGGTTAAGCCTTTTTTAAAGGCCCATTGTATTTTTAAAAGCCCATATGTACAACTTAATTCATGAGTGATCATTCATTACAAAGCAAGTCAATTAATAAGAAGTACGAAGTATATTTCATAGATATTGTTTACATAATAATAATAATTTTTTTATATATATTTATAAAGTTAGTTAATATTATAGACACTATTCGTTGACATGAAAACTAGTTCATGCATCGTATAAGTTCTTAATAAATTGTACAACTATAGTATAAGTTCATAATAAATTGTACAACTATAGTAAGGTTGTACATGTAGGAATTTAGTAAATAACGGTAGTAAATCACTGTAAGATAGACAATCGGGCTTTTATCGAATTATCTGAGCTAAAACTTAAACTCGTGTTTTTCTTATAACGTCATAATTAATAACAATGCACTAGTGCTAAGTTGTACCCGACCCAATCCATTATAACCGCATTTTGTTGCATCAACTAAGTCAAGTCAAGGACCCACCTTAGCTTAATTCCTAGATTCGCCACTGCTCGTAACATCTTTCCGTAATCTATCACAAACATATTTTTCATTTTAAACTATCACACTAAAAATCAAACTCCACGATAATCTATAAAACTCTACAAAACCACTCAATCGAAATGAACCTAATTAAGTGGGAGAGTAATTATGTACTGACACCAATTATAGTTTTGTGAAGTGTGCAGATTAAGGGCTCGTTTCTTTTTTTAGTCACTAATGTTGAGTGTATTAAGTGGCTGAATGCATTAAGAATATCTGTATGTATTAAGTAAAATATAAATAATTGACGGTTATATTTGTTTATTAAGTAAAATATAAATAATTGACGGTTATATTTGTTTATTAAGTAAAAAAAACATAAAATTCGACTTAATGATTAATTTCTTAACTATTAAGTTTATTAAGTAAAAAAAAAAAAAGCCTAAAAAAGCCCAATTGGATATTTTATGGCACCACTAATTATAGTTTATTTTGGATTGGACTGATAGAGTGAGCATAAAGAGCCCAATTAGATATTCATAGACAACATTTTTACTTCTTTTCTTCAGTTCATCTTTTCAAATTGGAAGCCTAAATGCCTATAACAAAAAAGGAAAAAGTGAATTTAAGGTTGTGCGGCACCTATGCTTAGGTGAGGGATTCCTCACATACTAATTTTTTTAATATTTTTATGTAAAATGATTAAAAACTTGACCCCCATGAATTTTATGGATTAAAAAAGTTATTATGTGAGTGTTACACACCTAAGCTTAGGTACCCGACAACCTTATATTACCATCCCCCAACAAAAAAATATTGTAACTTTCTCGGTCTTCAATATCGTATTAAGTAGTCAACATGTTCATTTTTATAGTTAAAAACTTTAAACTTTAACTGTAAAAGTAGAGAATTAGATTATTTGATGATTTTGCAATTATGCTCTTCAATTAAATGTTCAATTTAGCAACTCTTTGATTGGAAAACTATTATATGTACTCATATGCTAATTATTTTCGAAGGATTTGATGGTTTGAATCCTCACAGGCCGGGAACAATTGTACCAAGCAATATGCATATTACTCGATTGATCGATTAACAACTTCAAATAGTCTATAGGTAGGTATAGCGGCTGTTTCCAGATTCTTTCTAAATGATAAAATAGGACTTTCTGCCTTTGAATAAGGCGAGGATCGAACCCTTGACTTATGTCTCTAGAGGCAAAAGTGTTAACTACTCGATCCAATCACGCTACTTTAAAATAAATAATAATATTATTTATGATATATTTGTATAACACTTAGTGTTAGTGAGTCTAGCATTTCTCAATTATAAATACCGATTGATGTGTTTCTTTTCATACATCAAACAAAATTAGGCCTCAAATCGTCCTAAATTTGCCATTGCAATGCACAAACTAAAATCATCAAACAAAATAGTCCATCATGACCCAACTATTCTACATCCGCTTGGCGGGCCACTGCCAGGCTTACCTCGCCACCACCAGGCTTACCCCAACGGGAAGGGATTCCCTCAAGTTATTTCCCCAACTTGAGTCAATTTGGGGAAATCTTGACCCTTGAATAAAAATCAAAGGCCAAGATTCAAAGATGATTATTGAATCTTGGCCCTTGATTTTCATCTAAGGGTCAAGATTGCCCGAACATGACTAGTCATGTAAGGGTAACTTGAGGGAATCCTCTCCCCACCTCAATTACTCACGCTAGTCCACCCAATGCTTTTATAATGAAAAAATGTTTACGTGCGTTAAATATGAGTGGATATATTTGCATGAGATTATAAGGCATATCCTTTTTTATATAAACTAAAATTTTTTAGTAATTATAAATTTAAAATTTGTCATTATTACATTGCATATATTAAATGTACTACTTTATGTATAAAATTTTGATCTTTTAAATCTTCTAACAATAAAAAATAAATATTAATGATTAGGATTATGATTGATGATTAGGATAAGAATTGATGATTAATATGACAACATAAATATAACAATTTAAATGGAAAAATGACACCTTATTAAAAATCCAATGTGGCAAAATACTAAAAATGTCACATAGGAAAAAACATATCTTCTCTTAGTTATATGGAGAAACTATATTTATAGTTAAATCTTTTATGTAAGTATACAAATAAATAAAATAACTATATTTAGTATACATATAAATAAAATAACTAGATTATCTACATACAATATTGATAGTTAGAATCAAATAATCATATCTTAATATATACTAAAAGGCAACTGACCCAACCTCAATTGACCAATCACAACTCCCAATTTCTCTAATTTAATTAAATTAACACATGTCGTAATATAATTTACACTTTTTTGTTTTCCATCATCAATTTACACTTTTAAACATTTTTCTTAAAATAATAATTTTTTTCAAATAAAATACATAAAATATAAAACTCATGTTTATCTCAAATATCCAGCTAATTAAACGTTTTCATCAATGTTCCAGTATTACATTCTGTTATTTTGATTTTCATTATATTATTTATATTTGAATTTACTTCTTTCATAATTTTAATTACATTCTTTATATTTAAATTCATTGGGTTGTTCTTTCACAGCTTTTCTTGGATTATATATATTTAATTTTATTTTTAATATGTCATAATAATCCGTGTATTTTACACGGGTCTAAATCTAGTAGCATTGTAAACTATTGAGGTCTATTTTCAATAAAAACTTTTCAATTTTTTTAATGAGCGTAAAGCTTGTACATCTAACGCTTGAATTCTCGAAACGTGATATATATACATATATATGTAATGATCGTCAAAGATCAAATGCTGACCACTCCGAAGTAAGTTTTCAAGTTTCGTCATTGATTTAATGCATATATTGTTGTATATGATAAAAGTGTATTGTGTAGGGATCATTTCCCTTTATTTTATTTGATTGTATATAACATGAGGTATAGTTAGTTATTGCATAAAAGTATTGGATTATGAAATTAAGAGAAAGCAAAGATGGTGACAAGATGATGTTGATGTTATAATATATATAAACATCTCTATACTCATATAGAAAATAAAAAATAAATATTAATGATTGATTATGATTGATGATTAGGATAAGAATTGATGATTAGGATAAGAATTGATGATTAATATGACAACATAAATATAACAATTTAAATGGAAAAATGACACCTTATTAAAAATCCAATGTGGCAAAATACTAAAAATGTCACATAGGAAAAAACATATCTTCTCTTAGTTATATGGAGAAACTATATTTATAGTTAAATCTTTTATGTAAGTATACAAATAAATAAAATAACTATATTTAGTATACATATAAATAAAATAACTAGATTATCTACATACAATATTGATAGTTAGAATCAAATAATCATATCTTAATATATACTAAAAGGCAACTGACCCAACCTCAATTGACCAATCACAACTCCCAATTTCTCTAATTTAATTAAATTAACACATGTCATAATATAATTTACACTTTTTTGTTTTCCATCATCAATTTACACTTTTAAACATTTTTCTTAAAATAATAATTTTTTTCAAATAAAATACATAAAATATAAAACTCATGTTTATCTCAAATATCCAGCTAATTAAACGTTTTCATCAATGTTCCAGTATTACATTCTGTTATTTTGATTTTCATTATATTATTTATATTTGAATTTACTTCTTTCATAATTTTAATTACATTCTTTATATTTAAATTCATTGGGTTGTTCTTTCACAGCTTTTCTTGGATTATATATATTTAATTTTATTTTTAATATGTCATAATAATCCGTGTATTTTACACGGGTCTAAATCTAGTAGCATTGTAAACTATTGAGGTCTATTTTCAATAAAAACTTTTCAATTTTTTTAATGAGCGTAAAGCTTGTACATCTAACGCTTGAATTCTCGAAACGTGATATATATACATATATATGTAATGATCGTCAAAGATCAAATGCTGACCACTCCGAAGTAAGTTTTCAAGTTTCGTCATTGATTTAATGCATATATTGTTGTATATGATAAAAGTGTATTGTGTAGGGATCATTTCCCTTTATTTTATTTGATTGTATATAACATGAGGTATAGTTAGTTATTGCATAAAAGTATTGGATTATGAAATTAAGAGAAAGCAAAGATGGTGACAAGATGATGTTGATGTTACAATATATATTTTTTAATGATAGTGAGGTAAAAGATTACAAATGTTTTATGTATTATGCTTAGACATCGTTATTTATAATACCTTATAAAACATTTTGTCTTATAAGGTCTAAAAAATTCAATTCAAAAAGAGTCGATGAGAACTCTCTAGGCCCATGTACCTTTTTTGGTACTCACATAACCCCAAACAAAGATAATGTCAAGGTAATTCAACCACAATTTGATTCTAGGTTCTTAAGTTTTCTAAAAGAAAGAATACAAAAGATCGCAAACAAATTGTTTTTGTTTTTGTTTTGAAAAGTCTCTGCCATGAGATGATTTGAAAAGAGAGAACGTCATTTACAGTCATTTAGTTTCTTTTATAATTGACTCAACAATATAATACATTATCTATCGTCCATCCATTAAAATATCTACAATACCTTTTCAATAACACTACCGCCACCACTCCATCACCACCACCACCCTCACCACCGTCATCATCAGTCATCACTCACTTCCCAAATTTCGCCGTCTCCACCATCGCTATAAACACCTGTCGCAATCATCAAACAGCAAATAACTGGTGGAAATATGGTAGTTAGCATAAATTAAATAGTATAAATGGAAAATGATATATCCTACCTAATTAATTATTTTAAAAATTCTTTCAACTATAAGATCATGATATGGTACAAAATATAGGTATGACCTTGGGAGGATCCATCTGGGTTCGAGTCCCACTTCTCACATTTGTGAGGGTGGATTAATAGGGGTTTTTCGAGAGTCTTGGTTTCCAGGCATACGTGTAATTTAGGAGTAGAAGTAGAATAGAATGTCGTTCAAAAAAAAAAAAAAGTAAGGGACTCTTTAATACAGACCCAATTAAAATAGGAACGTATTAGAGCTACCAATTTTTATATTTTTTTAATTTCTTAATTTTTAAAAGCTGACACATTTAAGTTTGTCTATTTTTTTACTCAAACATTCTCAGCTTTTGTCAGGCTTTTTCATTTTCCATACACCTAACATCTTATTTTTTTTATTATTTATATTGGTTTATTTTTAGCTTAAAAATATCAAAAGTTATTTGATGGTTAATCAACTTTGAGATTTATCTACACTTGTTCTTGCTTTAGCCTGGAAGGACCTTTGATAACTATGAAGGAACTATTCTTAGCACTTGATTGGACAGATTACATTATAATCGAATCTAATCATCTATGAACTTCAAAATTAAGTTGAATGTCACATACCTCTATTGCAAGCTTGTATCTCAATTTTGTTTAACGATCACTTGAGATTAAGCCATTTAGGTACCATAACATTTTATTTTTTTATTATTTATAATTACTAATAACCATAGTTTTGTCACAATCAAACTTATTTTTTTTTATGATCAATCATAACTTTTTATCACTTAAAGTAATTTCAATTTTAAAATAATAAATACAGTTGGAGAGTTAGTATAAGTTTATACCAGTCAAATTATTGAAAACATAAATTTGTTTAAAAAGAGAGTTAATTTAATTGAAATTTTGGAACAATACAATACAGTTAGTAAAAGAAATTAAATACATGGATTAACCAACAAATTAGATACATTATAAATAGTGAATTAAAACTATCATTTCCACAAAACAAATTAACAATAATAACAATTCCGGCAAGCATCCATTTTTCGGCTAAAATCCCGACAAGCATCCATTTTCCGGCAAACACATAAAGAAACATAACTCTTTCCGGCGAAAATTCCGGCAAGCATCCATTTTCCGACGATATATAACTTGATTTATATATACATATCTATATAGTAGGGGACCCTTATTTTGAGAACCCATTTTTATGTAAGAACCTTGAGAACTCTTAAATTATGTATTGGATCACATGTTTTTTTTGTTCATTCACATGTGAAACGTTATAAAAATATATGTTGCAGAAGAATTTTTTTTTCAAAACCTTATATATACCCGTTTGATCACATGTGAACGAAAATGTGAACATATTCATTCACAAGTTCACAAAAGGCTATTTTGAAGGTTTTTAAAAAGTTTCTTCTACAACATACTTTTTATATCATTTCACATGTGAATGAACAAAAAAAACATGTGATCCAATACATAATTTGAGAGTTCTTATGGTTCTTGCAAAAAAAAATGGTTCTCAAAATAAGGAAAGTCTATATATATATATATATATGAGAGATCAAATGAGAAGGTGGGTTAAGGAGAGAAGGGAGAGAAGGTTCTATTGTCCAATTAAATCGCGCCATGTGTCAAATTAAATTAAAACGCGCGGTGGCAATTTTGTAAATAAATCAAACTTTTTTAAAACGCGGCGCGGTGGCAATTTTGTAAATATTGAGCTCCGTTAGTAATTAACATTCCGTTATCTTCCGTTATCTTCGTTAAAGCAATTTAAATACTAAATTTATATCTATACATAAAGTTTTTCAGATCTACATACATTTTTCAGATCTGTGTTTTTGAAAAATCGAAAATTTTTCTTTCAAAACATATTCGTCTGCGCATATGGTGGATCTTCAAGAATTACATGAAAATCCAGGTAATTATTAATTCTTTTTTAGTTTTTGTTTTTATTTTATTTTTTAAATTTATATTATCGTTTTTTTATATACCATTAATCTACTTTTGAAAACATTACGACGAAGGTTAATTTTTATGTTTTACTAAATTTACTGTTTCAAGCTGAATCAGTTTTTAATTTTGGATTTTTTGTGAAGCTGAATTAGTTTCAGTTCTAGGTATCAAGCTGATAGACCTAGCTGATAGATCTCAATGTTTTACGCATTTTTGTGAATTAAGACTAGCTGATAGTGTGATTATGTGTAGATAGTGTGAAGCTGAGTCAGTTTCAATTATTGAACTATGTTTTATGTAGATTATTTGTATTTAGGTAATAAAAATTAAATAATCTACATTTGTGTAGTTTTTTATATAGATAGTACGAAGCTGAGTCAGTTTCAGTTTTCATTAGTTTGTTAGATTTAGTTTGGTTTTTTTTTTGGTCACACTACATTTGTGTAGATTATGTGTAGATACTGTGAAGCTGAGTCAGTTTTAACTATTGGACTATGTTTATGTAGATTATTCATATTTAGGTATTAAAAAGTAAATAATCTACATTTGTGTAGATTATGTGTAGATATTGTGAAGCTGAGTCAGTTTTAAATATTGGACTATGTTTATGTAGATTATTCGTATTTAGGTATTAAAAAGTAAATAATCTACATTTGTGTAGATTATTTTTGTATATTGTTCGAAGCTGTCAGTTTGAGTTTTCATTATATTGTTAGATTTAGCTTGGTTTTTTTTTTAGTCACACTACGTTTGTGTAGATTGTTTAGATATTGTGAAGCTGAGTCAGTTTTTAATATTGGACTATGTTTATGTATATTATTTGTATTTAGGTATTAAAAACTAAATAATCTACATTTGTGTATATTATCTTGTAGATAGTGCGAAGCTGAGTCAGTTTCAGTTTTCATTAGCTTGTTAGATTTTTAGCTTGTTTTTTTTTTGGTCACACTACATTTGTGTAGATTATATGTGGATAGTGTGAAGCTGAGTCAGTTTTAAATATTGGACTACGTTTATGTAAATTATGTAACACCCCAAGCCAGGGCTCGAAATATTACGGAAATCATATAGCACAAGGTGGAATTAATGTAGAACATGAACTAAATGCAAATAGAGGATTCAGTGAATCCATACAATAAGATAAACACGTACTAAAATACATAAGAGCAAGTCAATGCCAAAGATTACAACAGAACATCAAAAGACGACTAACGGTCCTAAGTACAATGCAAAAGAAGGCAAATGGATCCTTGATCCAAATAAGTCCAAATCCGGGTTCACAGCAAGCTAACAAATCGATCATACTTCATGCCTTGGAATAACTTGAATACCTGAAAAGTGTACTAAGCATAGTCAACACAAGGTTGGTGAGTTCGTAGTAATGGTCCATAAGAACCCATCGTCAATAATCATAATATACGAGTAGAGGCAAAACATGACTTACAGTGAGCCTCTATGAAAAGCACAACAACATCCACCACAAGATTACACACAACAATAAAACGCGTAATAAACATTGTACCCAAGTAACATACATATCATCAATTCAAGACAAGTATCATATCCTCTTCAGTGGGATTGATACACATCGCAAGTCATATCCTCTTCAGTGGGATCTAAATACTACATGTACTCACATCCTCTTCAGTGGGATTTATACACTACATACGTCATATCCTCTTCAGTGGGATCTAAACACTACATATGCTCACATCCTCTTCAGTGGGATTTATACGATACATATGCATCAACAACATCCATACATCACAAGTCCATAAATCATCAAACATCAAACTAAAGTAAACTATACGTACATACACTTAGGAGGGTTCTACTTTCAATGAGTTCTCGATGCTTATGTATAGGGTCATCCGCAGCCTTCCCACCACATCTCAAACTCTTTGAAGGTGTAACCGACTTCCATGTAGGTACATCTATCCTAAATATTAATAAATACTTAAATAAACATAACCAAGTCAAATCAAACGTAATAAATCGTCTCATCAATCCAACAACTAAACCAATCAATCAATCGATCACCGACTTCCATGTACGTATTTCTATTCTAATACTACAATATCACAAACACATATGGAAACCGTAATCCAAATCAATCAACACTACCCATCAATCAACAATCAATCAGACAACACGTAAACAGTCAATCAAGCCAACCCAAACAATCCAACAAGCACGTATATGTACACTTTTCAGCCCGAATCTCTATTGAGTAGGGAGCTACGAAACTCACCTTGATCGGAAAAGAAGCTTATATCAAGTTAATAAAGATTAGTAGCGAGTATAAGGCCCCACGCGTCCACAACCTATCAAAGCATGTCATGTAACATAAAGTCAACTTTATAATCATAAATAAGTTGGTTCCTTAGGTTTAGGTCGAGTCGCAAACCCACAATTACTTCCTTAACATTACCGAGTGTGAAACATAACACTTTGACCCTACATTTTTAGAAATGGAGGAAGATTCATACAAAATGAAGGTTACTACAAGAAACTAGACTCTCTCACGATTCCAACGATAGGTCATACGTCTAAAACAGACTTACGGTTCAAAAGTTATTGACGTTTGAAAATGTTCGACAAAACTAGTCCCTAACGGGCGTCATAAAAGTGACGGCCGTTAACTCCATCACCACCCAAGCTACTGTAACGGCCATGTAACGGCCGTTACACTATGTAACGGGCGTTACAAGGTGTAATGGGCGTTACATTCTGGACCAGACCTGCACAATTGTTTCAGCAACCCTAAAACGAACCAAATCCAACCCAAACGACATTTTTGATCTAGAAGACGACTTGCTAAGTGCAAATTACTCATTTTCATCCTTTAGGAACATATACAAACATAACCCAATCCACAAATTCGACCAAAACATCACAAACACTTCCAAATCATTCAAACCCTAATTAAACCCTAGTTTGACCCAAAACAAGATTTAAGCCGATTTAGGACTTGTAAGTGTACAAGATGACTAGAAATGAGTAAACTAGCGTAAATAGAAGTAAATGGGATGAATTAGACTTACCAAAGCTTCCTTTCCGAGCTAAAACCCGATTTGACCTAAAATGGGTAAAATGCTAGAACTTGGCTTTGATTCTTCAAAATGACGAAAATGAGATGAAAATGCTTATGATTCTATTGTTATCACAGTTCTAACACCAAATCGATACAAGAATGGGAATGAAGATTGAAGTGGGTTTTACTTGCTTTTGCTTAGAGAGTGAAGAAGAGAGAAAGGAAGATTAGAAAGGTAAGAAATGAGAGGAGGGGAGGATAAGGGGGGAGAATGGGTCATGGGTGGCTGATGGGTTATGGACTACCCACGGGCCGACCCGATTCTCTTTACAAGCCAAGATACAACCGCTTACACAATTAAACGCCAATTTAACACATTAACGACCCGGCTAACATATCACATAGTCATATAAACACAAAATGAACCCGAATATTTCATTCAACAAATTTGTTAGTCAAATTACACGTAAAGTCAACGGGTCAAAATTCACGGATGTTACAAATTATGTGTATTTAGTTGATAAAAAGTAAATAATACGAAGTTATGTAAATTATATGTTTTGTTTGTTGATTTTTTTACTGTTCATAATTTTGACCCCATTCACAGTTATTTATGATACAGGATCATCTTCTTCTGTTCTTTCTCAAAATGGAACACCTCATGCAATGGAGATGTTACCACCAGTTGGAATTCATACAAGAACACCTAATGGGGGAGATTCTTTCAAACCAGATGTTGATGATGCTTTCAAACCATTTAAAGGAAAATCATTTCAGACAATTGATGAAGCTTTTCGTTTCTATAAGAATTATGCTAGGAAAGGAGGATTCTCTGCAAAATTAGGAAGTTCTTATGTTTCTAAAAGTAAAGATGGTGTCAGGACTGTGACAACAAAGTATTTTAATTGTGTGAAACAGGGTAAAAAGATTAAAAAGAAAACTGTTGTTGATCAAAATGAATCTACTTCTTTAGTTAATCAATCTGAAGATAGTAATATGATGGAAAATGATATTACTAAGAAGAAAATAACAAGAAGATCAAGACCATCTATGAGAACAGAATGTTTAGCTAGTATTCGAGTTACGAGGAATAAGCAAGGAATTTATGAGATTACTGAGTTTGTTGAAGGTCATAATCATCAGTTTGTTAATAGCACGGATGCTGTTTTCCTTAGAGGTAACCGACAACTTAAGTACACACAACAACAGTTTTTAGTGCAAGTATCTGTTCTAAATTACGGTCCTGTTCGTGGTTTTAAACTAATGAAAGAGATTTTTGGAGGTTTTGAAAAAATTGGGGCTACAAAAGATGATTGCAGAAATTTTAGAAGAAATTTAAAGCTTTTTGTTGGCGAGCGAGATGCTCAAATGTGTGTTGATAAGTTGATGTACAAAAAAGAATATTGTCCTGGGTTTTCTGCAGAATATTATACTCAAGAAGATCAGAGTTTGGGTGGTCTTTTTTGGGCGGATGAGGATGCAAAACGGTACTATCTCACATTTGGTGACGTTATCTCATTTGATGCCACATATCGTTCTAATAGGTATAAGATGGTTTTTGTACCTTTTACTGGTATCGATAACCATAATAGGTGCATCACGTTTGGGGCTGGTCTACTTTTCAAAGAGGATATTCCTTCATATAAGTGGTTGTTGGAACAATTTAAAAAGTCATTTGGGAAAGAGCCAAATGTGGTTGTGACTGACCAAGATCCTTCACTTATACAAGCTGTCCCAATTGTGTTTCCTGGAACTAGACATCGTTTTTGTATGTGGCACATAATGCAAAAGTTGTCGATAAAGGTATATACATGTTTTATAAAAACAAACTTATATGTTGTTAGGTCCAGATTTACAGGACCCACTCCAGACTTGAAGACTGGAGCGCCACTGAAGATTTGTCCAGAAATAGTAGAAGGCCAGTGAGCTGTTTACTTGTACAGGAATCTGGATTCCACCAGATTAGCTCACTGGACTTCACTCTAGTCAAGATCGTTTCTACTGAAGACATTCTCACTGAAGTCAAAGACTGAAGTTTGAAGAAAGAAGACTGACAAGCGGTGGAGCCCACTGACAGTCTTACCAGATCTCCTGACTGGAGCTTTATCAGTGTTCTAGACCTTACAAGTCTGAACACTGATTACGAGGAATTGACTTTTGCCTTTACACACTTTTACACGGATAATCCATTTGTCTATTGATAAAAGTACAATACGTGTGTAAAGGTGGTTGGTTAAAAGGACGACAAGTCACATCAATATGACTTTATCCTTGTACTTTAACCAATGCATTTAAGGAATAAAAGTTGTTGCCTTAAATGCATGCAACCATATTTGTACGGCATAATAAATTCACTGTTGAATTTATTTGCCTATAAATACAAAGTCACATACCTCGTACAAATTAGTTTTTGCAATTTGATGAACTTGCTAAAATACTCTCGATCAAAATAGTTATACTTCACAACTTTAAGTATATCGATCCAAGGAGATTATTTAGCAAGTATAGATCACTTGTAATTCAAAGATTGTTTAGATAGTTACATACTTGTAATATCTAGGTTTCGCAACAATCTTGTATTTTGTTTTATCATCAATAAATAAAATACACTTGAAAATTACATTTGTGTTCCATCATTTATTTACTTGCTTAAATATTGCTTTAAGTCTTTATTACTTTATTTATATTCTTGCATTTGTATTTAAAGTAATACTAGTCCAATCTAGTTCATACTTGACTTGTTATTTTACACTCGTGGGTTAAACCATCGTGTGAGGGACTTTACAATTGGTATCAGAGCAGAAGGCTAATATACTTGCCTAGATCTGTTTCACGATGGCCAACCCAGAAAATACACAAGGTACTCCTGAACCTAATTTTAATGAACCACCACCCGTTGTCAATAATAATCCTCCACCTCCTCCTCCTCCTGCTTCTCCACATGTGCATGTACACTATTCGAATAATCCTGTTCCTAAATTTAATGGGAGCAGTGATGAATTTGGTACGTGGAAAGCTAGGATGATATTACATGTTACTGGTATTGAAAGGAATATGATGAAAATTTTAAATGAAGGACCCTATGTGCCTAGACTTCCTATCAATGCACTCCTTGATCCAACTGGATCAAGAAGTGGAAGGGAAAAGAGGGAGGAACACTGGTCCGAAGAGGAGAGAAGATTGGTAAATCTTGATACCATCCTTAAAAACATGATCCTCGGGGCTGTTCCAGAAACCCTAATTCCCACACTAGTTCTCTATCCCAGTGCTAAAACCATGTGGGATGAACTGGTGAACCAGCTTGAGGGAGGTGATGACACTGTTGTTACCAGAAAGGTCTCCCTAAACAAAAAGTATGAGTCATTTTTTGCTCTCCCCAATGAGTCTCTAACTGGTACTTACACCAGATTTATGAGCATTATAAACCAGTTAAGAGGACTGGGGGTTGAGAAAGACAAGGATATACTTTTGGAGAAATTTTGCCATATATTCTTCCCACTAAATGGTCTCACATGATTCTGGTCTTGAGACAAGGTAAAACCTTACACTCCCATACTCTGTCAACATTGTATGGAGCCTTCAGATTCACTGAAGAGAATCAAGCCCAGAGGATTGAGGCTGAAAAAGATGCTTTAAATCATGCTTCCAGTAGTTCCACATTGGTCAGTAATACTGAACCACCCTGTGCTGCATTAATATCTTCCGAGAATGTATTTTCTATGAAGAAGATGATGTCTGAACTTATGGATTCTGGAGCCACTAATGATATCTCTCAGACTGTGATGAAACTGACAGTGATGACCTGGTTGCAATGATTGCTAAAACATTTAATCGTTTTAAAGCAAGAGCAAATAGGCCCACTGGATAACATGCACCCAGTTCCTCTACTGACAAGACCAATCTGACATGCTTTAAGTGTGGCAGAAAAGGTCATTTCATGAAGGAGTGCAAGTCCAGTCAGTTTATCTCTCAGTCTGGTCCATCTACTTCTTATAACAAGCCTGATGATAGCTATAAGTCCAAGTACAAAAAGCTTAAGGCTCAAATTGCTCTCATGTCTCAACAAATAGAAAATAATAAATGCATGATTGCAACCACTGAAGAAGCTTGGGTTCCCTCAGATGATTCATCAGTTGATGAAGAAGAGGAAAGAGATTGTTGCTTTATGGATCTGGCAGATCAAGAGCATCTGGTGAAGGATGATGTCACATCTGGTCGATGGGTGGACATTGTTATAAAAAAGATTAGTGAGTATGATATTGAAACCGATCCTGAATTAAAATTGGATATTGCTGAAGCTCTAAATTCTGATTTAATTTTTGTGGAAACTGTTAGATTTGACAGTCTTAATGGCTTAGAAACAGATTCCTCTGAAATAGCTGCTTTAAAATCAAAATTAAAAGAACTTCAAGATATTGAACTGGCATTTCAAGCACAAGTTTTGGTAACTGAACAACTGGTTCAAGAAAAACATGACCTGGAAATGATTTTGGAAAAAGAAAAACAGGTCATTAAATCATGGCTAGAAACAAGAAAGCCATATGATGCTGGAATAAACCAATTTCCATCCCAAAAACGTGCATATCTGGATGGAAATACTCATATTGCAGCATTAATACCAGTTATTGACCGGTTACCAGAGGAGGTTAGACCAAGTACCATTTATGATGAACCTTCTACCCCAAAAACTTGTATTATACCAGCTCAACTTCCAGAGGTTAAATACTGGAGCATCACAGATGACTGCTCCAGTTAAAAAGGTCAATCAAAGAAAACCTTTGCCTCAGTCTGTTTCTAAAGAACCCCAGGTTCAAAAGAAAAAGAACAGTTCCCTTCCTAAGCCTAAGGTCCAGTCATCTAGAAAGGCTCAGGTTTCATCTGAAGAAACAATTTTGTTAAGGTTGGAGAGCCAGTTTCAACTACTGGCTCGTCAAGTTCAAAGCTGTAATGCAAGACTGAACAACTTTGAGGATACTTCATCCGAAGAAAGATAAAAATGTTCCTTTAATTAAGAAAAAGAAAAAGGTTTCTAAACTATCAACTCCAGTAGTGTTTTCAACAAAAACTACTGTTGAAGAAAGTGAACTCAACCAGATACCCCCAGGGATCCATAAGGGAGGATCCAGTGAACCCATCAGTCGATGGGTTCCCAAATCTAACTAATATATCTGGTGGATGTGCAGGGCGATCGAAAGAAACATACTTGGTATCTTGACAGTGCAGCTGGCAGGACTATGACCGGACGTAAGACCCTGCTGGAGGAGTTCATAATTTCTGATGACCCTCCATTACTTTTGGAAATGATGGTTGTGGAAAAACTGAGGGGTATGGTGTTCTGAACAATGGACAAGTCAAATTCAGACGAGTTGCATATGTGAATGGTTTGAAATATAACCTGATCAGTGTCAGTCAACTGTGTGATGATGGCTATCAAGTTCTATTCAATATTGTTCATGGCATCGTATTCAACAAGGACTGGAAGGTAGTATTGATTGCTCCCAGAAGAGGAAATGTGTATGTAATGGATATGGAAAGTTCTTCTTCAGAGCAGTGTTTCTATACTCAAGCTGATGAAGACACAAACTGGTTATGGCATAAAAGGTTATCCCATTTAAATTTCAAAAATATTAATAAGTTGTCTAGAAAACAACTGGCAGATGGGATACCTTCAGTTTCCTTCAAAAAGGAAAAGCCATGTCCAGGATGTGAGTGGGAAAGCAGAAACGTGCCAGTTTCAAGACCAAGCAGAATTTCAGCATATCTGAACCACTTCATATGCTTCATATGGATCTCTTTGGTCCAGTGAATGTTCAGACTCGTGCTGGTAAAAGATTTACCCTGGTGATTGTGAAGCTGCTGCTAAAATCATCACTCTCATCAAGCAGATTGAACTCAAATACAAGCGAAAAGTGTGTCAGTTAAGAAGTGACAATGGAACAGAATTCCAGAATGCAACTCTGGAGAAATTCTGTACTGACACTGGCATCTCTCAGAACTTCTCTTCAGCACGCACTCCAGAGCAGAATGGAGTGGTAGAAAGGAAAAATCGAACGTTGATAGAAGCTGCCAGAAGTATGCTTGCTGAATCTGGTCTTCCTACCAGTTTCTGGGCTGAAGCAATTGCAACTGCTTACCACACCCAGAATCGATCAGTGTATGTGAAGCGACACAAGAAGATATCCTATGAAATATTAAGAAATAGAAAACCAAATATTGGTTATTTTCACGTTTTTGGATGTCCAGTTTACATCCTAAATGACTCCAGTCAGCTAGGCAAATTTGATGCCAAAGCTGATGAAGGATACTTCTTAGGATATTCAGCCATTCTCAAAGCCTTTAGAGTCTACAACAAGAGACTGGAGAAGGTACAAGAGTCAATACATGTCACATTTGATGAATCAAATAATGCAATCAATAAAAAGCCAGCCCTTGATTCTCCCCTAGTAAATCCAATTGTCTTCTGTGAATCTGATCCTATCAACTACAATAAAGATTCAACTGAAGAAGTTTCCAGTCATTCTGACTTGGAACCAGTTCAAAAGAAGAAAACCCCCAGTAGTACACCTTTCTATCCTTCAATAAGTTTCAAACTACCCTCTGAACTTGTTATTGGATCAGATGTTCGTACTACTCCCCCAATATCAGTCTCAGTTGAAACTGAGCCAGTAATTCAAGAAATGCCTTTAAATGAAGAATTTCATGATGCAAATCATGATCTTACTGATTCAGATGAAGATATTGAATTAGTCTGGCAAGATCCTCCTCCTGAAACAACACCAGAGGAGACTCAACTGAACTCTTGCATTGATATTGTTGTAAGCAACAATCCTGGTCAATACTCTAGGTGGACAAAAGCTCATCCTATTGATCAGATCATAGGTGACTCCAGTAGAGGGGTTCAGACCAGAAGAGCCTCCAGTGAACAATGTTTATATGTCAGCTTCTTATCACTGGTAGAACCAAAGAAGATTGACGAGGCTATGGAAGATCCAAGCTGGGTGATAGCTATGCAAGAAGAGTTACACCAGTTTGAGAGGAACAAGGTATGGTATCTGGTTCCTCCTCCAGTTGGCAAGAAAGAACCAATTGGAACCCGATGGGTCTTCAGGAATAAGGTAGATGAAGATGGTCATGTTATCAGAAACAAGGCTAGATTGGTTGCCCAGGGGTATTGCCAATCAGATGTTGATTTTGATGAATCATTTGCTCCAGTGGCTAGACTTGAAGCGATCAGAATATTCTTAGCATTCGCTGCTCATCATCAATTCAAGGTCTACCAGATGGACGTAAAGAGTGCCTTTTTGAATGGAAAATTAGAAGAAGAAGTTTATGTCAGACAACCACCAGGTTTCATTGATGAAAAACATCCCCACTGGGTATATCGTCTGGACAAAGCTCTTTATGGTCTCAGACAAGCTCCACGTGCCTGGTATGATACTCTGACTAAACACTTATTGAAAAATGGTTTTAAAAGAGGTGCAATTGACAATACCTTATTTATTTTTCATGAAAAAGGTAATCTTCTGATGGTACAAATTTATGTTGATGATATATTTTTGGGTCTACTGATGAAAACATGTGCAAGAAATTTTCTAAAATCATGTCTTCTGAATATGAGATGAGTTTATGGGTGAATTAACATATTTTCTAGGACTCTAGATTAAACAAACCAGAGATGGTATTTTTATTAATCAAGAAAAATATGTTAGAGATCTTTTAAAGAAATATGATATGAACTCTTCACCATCTAAACCCACTCCAATTTTTGCACCACTGACACTGGACTCTGATCCAGATGGAAAACCAGTAAACACCACTGTCTATAGAGGCATGGTTGGTTCACTGATGTATTTAACTGCCAGTAGACTAGATATTATGTTTTCAACATGTTTATGTGCCAGATATCAGTCTAATCCAAAAGAATCTCATATGCTTGCTGTAAAGCGCATACTGAAATACCTTAAGGGTGTCCCCAGTTTGGGCCTTTGGTATCCCAAAGGCTCAGGCATGGATCTAATGGGTTATTCAGATTCAGATCATTCAGGTTGTAAGATAGACAGGAAATCCACTACTGGTGGATGTCATTTCCTTGGTGGCAAACTGGTCAGCTGGACCAGTAAGAAGCAAACTTCAGTTTCATTATCCACTGCTGAAGCTGAATACGTGTCTGCAGCCAGTTGTTGTACTTAGATACTCTGGATGAAGAACCAGTTGCTTGATTATGGTATTAAATATTCAAAAACTCCCATATTTTGTGATAATACCAGTGCCATTGCTATCTCAAACAATCCAGTCATGCACTCAAAGACAAAGCACATCGATCTCAGGTATCATTTCATTCATGATCATATTATGAAAAATAATATTGAACTCCATTTTATTCCCACTGACAAACAACTCGCTGACATTTTTACAAAACCATTGGATGTCAAAACTTTTGAATATCTTGTCGGTGAGTTGGGAATGTTGAACCCTTAATCTGGAACCTTGTTATGAACGCCTTTGTGACACTGGCAGGGTTCTTGATTTCCAGATTTATAAATCTATGCCAGCTTAGCTATCGAACGCCTTTGTGATACTATCTTTGCATTAATAGATTTATGGATCACCATTCCAGGGGGAAGACTCAGACCATATATTTTTGTCCTTAAAATGTTTTTATTTCAGGGGGAATTTATTCTCACTGGAAGAATTTTCTGGAAAATATCTCTGGCACCTTGTAAATGTGTCCCTCTCACTGGTACTTAGATAGGTTGATGTGCATGTTTGAGGTAACTTCGGTCTCCTTGTAAATGTGTCCCTCTCACTTGTCTTTGTATTAGTTGATGTGCATGTTTGAGTTCGCCTGGTACATTACTGGAGTGTCTCTCCAGTGTACCATCAGTGCATGCTTCACTGGTCTAATCCACCAGTGATACTGGAGTGTCCAGTCAACCTCCAGATGTACTGAAATGAGTCATGGTGTGTCAGTCATAATATTTCGATACTTGGTCCTTGTGCGTGCCACGTAAGCAAACCTTTGAATGGACAGTTACTGTTTATCCTACGTGGCATGTCATTTTTCAAACTTAATGATGGATATTTTACCTTGGGAAGACAAAAAGTGCAAGTTGGTTATTTTTGTGGGCTGTCAAACTGTCATACATTTATGTGTGATGGGATGAATTAAATGCGGATGTCAAAACCGATCAAAATTGTTTTGAATAAATTCAAATTAACCGTTTTGAATTCCATTTTCTCTCTCCTCTATAAATACCCTTATTTACTTTCACTTTTATTTTATCTCGAAAAATCATTTACTCCCAAATCTTCAAAATTCCTTCATTTACTTTCTTCTTCATTAAATTTCCAATCATCAATCTCTCTCATATTAATTTCATAAAATCTTCATCAAAACCCTATCAACAGTTTCATTTTCATCTCTTTATACTAAATACAATGGCTCCAAGACAATCAAACTCACCGAAAAATCTTCTTTCTGCTACATATGCTCCTGTCGCCGCCGTAACTAGGGCGGAGCATATTTCTCTTGCAGCAGAAGCCATTCGTATTAACATGAATAACTGGATGGCCAAACTCTCTCTTTCCAGTGTTCATGAGGCCAATCCATCATTGGGAGATTGAATACTTTCTTTCTCTCATGTCCTCTTTATGGTGCATTAACCTTAAATCCCGAAAAGATGTACCACGACTATTTATGTGAATTTTGGTACACAGCTGTGTATGTGGATGCAGAAAAATCCATCACTACACACTGAAGCAAGGCACCAGACCATTGGCTATAGCTGTTAATTCTCTTCGAACTGCTCGAATTGAATTATTTTTCACAGAATGAGATGCCCATTGAAATACCTTCTGGTATTAATACAAGGGAAGTGTGTAGACTGATGGGACACACAGATATCCTGGATGAGCATGGCCAGCTATCCAGGAAGGGAACAATCTACATGAGTAAGCTGACAGACTCATGGAGATTCTTTTTCACTCACATAGTTGAGTGTTTGGGAGGCAGCTCTGGAGGACTTGACCAGATAAATCAGACACATCTCCAGATTGCTTACTGTCTCTGGTTCGGATACAGAGTGGATTTCGCCCAGATTTTCTTTGATGATCTGGTAGAGCGTCTTAAAGTGAAAGGTAGAAAAGCATTTGTACCTTATATTCGTTTTCTTTCACTTATTTTTAAAAGAGCTCTGGGTAACCAGTACGATTTTGAAACCACTCATTTTTCAGTATATGAATATATGCGTGATCTGACCAATCTTAAATCTTCTGCAAATGAGGTAAATATTCCTCAGGTCATGATCACTAGTTTTCAAAGGGAAGAAACTGATGCATCATCACCAGATGAGTCAGGAGAGGCTTCAGGCAGGCCTCAAAATAATGAGGGACCTACTGGAGACCTCATTGCTGAAATGGTTCCACCTATTACCCAGGTGGTTCCTGACCCTCAGCAAAATGTTGATATTGTTCCACCAAACCCTCCCACTAGACCAAGAACTACAACCAGACGTCTTACGAAAGGAGGAGTTCCGGTCGCTTCTCGTAGTACCCAACCGAGCCATCTAGAATCCTCCCAACAGGATTCTGGAGATGTCATAAGGGAAAACCCACAAGCAGCCACTCCCAATATTCTTGTAAGGGGCAGTGGTGAAGAAAATAGAGGGTCAACCCAACCCTCAGTAGAGTCCGTGTCAGCACTAATCAATTGAACATAGCCAAATTTCTGACACAACTCTTGCACAGACTGGGGTTACTGGAGCCTCACCTCTAGTGATTCCAGTCTCACATTCTTCGGCTGGTGATATTATGAATGAAGATGGTACTTTAATTGTTGAAAATGAGAATGTGAGCAGGAACAAAATGTTGAGCAGGATGCTCAGTTGGATTGAATAGGGAGGCTGGTGATCAGACAGTTGGTGAAATTCTTGTTTGGGGTGAAGCTGAGTCACCAATGTCTGATGGTAATAATTTTGATACTGATATGAGTTTCTTGGGTGATGATACTATGGAAGTGGAGCAGACATCAGAAATGCACCACCTCCAGAATCACTAAATGTTTCACCACCACCAGAAACTAATATGCCACCACCACCAGAATTCTTGAATGCACCACCACCACCACCATCTTCAATTCCTTCAAATACTCCTTATTTTAACCCTTCACAAATTGAAACAGAAATTCCTCGTGTGCTGGACTCAACTGTCATAACTTCTGCAACATCAACTGAAGAAGTCCAGACACAACTTCCTTTGGCAACCAGAATGACTTCTGAACTTGCTCCTCCAGTGGTCTCTCCACTTCTTCTTCTAGCCGAGGTCCAAGACCTTTTTAATAAGGTGGCGGACCTGGAGAGATCACTCCAGTCCTCTTCTCAGGTTGTTTCTGACTTTAAATCTTTATTGTCAAATAACCTTGCTTCAGAAATGAATTTATTTGTTGGGAATGAGAAGTTGGTCTTTGAGAAATTGAACGAACTGGTACTGGCCACAAACCAAAATTCTGAAAATATTAAAGTGGCAGTCCAGGGATTGGAGGAGAAGTTGGTAAATTCTGTTAAGACTGCAGTAACCGCTGAGTTTGCTCAACCACTGGCAGGTCTAACAGAAGAAGTGTAGAAGTTGACCACCAGAATTAGCAATCTGGAAAGCAGGCCAACCCTTGACCAAAATTCTGTCATCAGCAACATCAGTGATGCATGTACCAGAAAATTTAGAGGTGAGATGCTGAAAGAAATCACTGCAGAAATTTCTGGGTCAATACTTAGAAATATTCAAGATGGGTTATTGCCTCAGGTGGTCAACATGATAAATACTGAAATGCCAAAACACTTGCCTCAAGAAGTTGAGATTATTAAGAAGGAAGTGACTGAGTTAAGGAAGACTGTGAATGTCATAACTCCAGTGTCAGGAAGAACATTTAGGTCTGCAGACAGACACATGCTTGAGCAGTTATGGAATGCCCACAAGTCTCCAACTGTGGACATTCCAAGGGGGAAAAGTCTGCTGTCACTGAAGTTATTCCTGAAGGTTTGATTGAAAAGAAAAAGAAAGAAGTAATGGCCAGTGAAATTGAAAAAGCCTTTGCAGTTGAAAAGAAAATGCCTGGTACTGATGCCAGTGCACAAGAAGCAGTCGGTACTGAAGCCAATGTGCAAGAAGAACAAGCTGCTGGTACTGATGCCAGTGAGCCACAGTTTGAAGCATTTCCAGATATGCCAACAGAATTGAAAAGTCTGAAAAGAAAGGAACACTTGGTATCTGGAAGTGAGATTGAAGAGGATGTTGAGTTCCCGAGTGCTGATGAAGAAAGATCCAAGAGACTGGAACAGGAGGGCATTATGATTGATATTTACAAAAGAAGCCAAATTAATGAACTCCTGGAACACAAAAATCAAATGGCAACGATGGGCACACTAGATGCTTATAATGCTGGAAGACTGGGCATCCATGTTGATGTTTACAAAAGAATGAAGGATGATCCAGAGTCCATCAATGCCTTGATGCCATGGATGATGTATATGTTCGCTCCAGGTACTCTGTGGAAGAACAGAAATTTGATTCTGAAACCTATGGGCAAACCATTGAAGAACTTATTAATCAGAGAACACAAGCACTGGTGGATCTCCAGAAAAAGGTCAGAACAAATGCTGCAGCCCTGGAGATTGAATATCGAAAGAAAATAAAAGGTTTACCCAAACTCACTGCCAGACAGATCAAGGCAGCCAGGGATGCAGATATTAGTACTTTCATTCCACTTGACACAACCAGAAAAATTGATAGGGCTCAAGTTCAGAAAAGCCATGGAACAAGAAAAGGTGTCAAGGGAAACTGAATACATGATCCAGATTGCAAGGCAAAAAGCCAAGTATGAAGAAATGATGAAGTTCAGGGCTGATGTCAGAAAGATCATTGATGCTGAGATCATGCTTGCTGAAAATCATGAGGGCATGTCTAAGTTTCAAGTGAAGTTGACCAGGGAAGGTAACTTCATGGATGAAAGGAAGAACACTTCAGTCCAAGCTTTTGGATGGACTGAACTGAAGGAGATTGGCTTGACATTCAGGGGGAAATCTGATGTATCCCCAGATGTCAAAGCATTTTTGAAAAGGATTGAGAAGGTCTGGAAAAGGAAGCAACAAATGGAAACTGTTTTGGGTATGCGCTCTCCAGAAGCTTCACCTTCACCAAAAAGAAAGGCCACTGAAGATGCACCAGGACAAACTTCAAAGAGAAGGGCCTGACTTTTTATCTACTTACTTGTATTGTATTTATTTCCCAAAATTGTAACTTATTTTCTGTTGATGGCTGTAAATATAGTTACATATTTTGATTCACAAGTAAGTGATTAGATTAAGTCTAAGTTAGAACTAAAAGATTAAATACTGGAACACTGATGATCTATAAAGTGTTTTCCAGTAACTTAAATTTTTAGACTTAGTCAAAATTCAAGTGTTTTTCAAGCATACAATTGTATAGATAGAAGCTTGAAAACCTTGCATTATTTCTGAACAAATAGGGGGAATTTGTTAGGTCCAGATTTACTGGACCCACTCCAGACTTGAAGACTGGAGCGGCACTGAAGATTTGTCCAGAAATAATAGAAGGCCAGTGAGCTGTTTACTTGTACAGGAATCTGGATTCCACCAGATTAGCTCACTGGACTTCACTCCAGTCAAGATCGTTTCTACTGAAGACATTCTCACTGAAGTCAAAGACTGAAGTTTGAAGAAAGAAGACTGACAAGCGGTGGAGCCCACTGACAGTCTTACCAGATCTCCTGACTGGAGCTTTATCAGTGTTCTAGACCTTACAAGTCTGAACACTGATTACGAGGAATTGACTTTTGCCTTTACACACTTTTACACGGACAATCCATTTGTCTATTGATAAAAGTACAATACGTGTGTAAAGGTAGTTGGTTAAAAGGACGACAAGTCACATCAATATGACTTTATCCTTGTACTTTAACCAATGCATTTAAGGAATAAAAGTTGTTGCCTTAAATGCATGCAACCATATTTGTACGACATAATAAATTTACTGTTGAATTTATTTGCCTATAAATACAAAGTCACATACCTCGTACAAATTACTTTTTGCAATTTGATGAACTTGCTAAAATACTCTCGATCAAAATAGTTATACTTCACAACTTTAAGTATATCGATCCAAGGAGATTATTTAGCAAGTATAGATCACTTGTAATTCAATAGATTGTTTAGATAGTTACATACTTGTAATATCTAGGTTCCGCAACAATCTTGTATTTTGTTTATCATCAATAAAGAAAATACACTTGAAAATTACATTTGTGTTCCATCATTTATTTACTTGCTTAAATATTGCTTTAAGTCTTTATTACTTTATTTATATTCTTGCATTTGTATTTAAAGTAATACTAGTCCAATCTAGTTCATACTTGACTTGTTATTTTACACTCGTGGGTTAAACCATCGTGTGAGGGACTTTACATATGTATATACATTTATTTAACCCATCTAACAATTATAAATATGTATTGCAGGTAGGGCCCAGGTTATGTAGTAACAATAAGTTTAAAAGGAGATTGTGCAATATAGTTTGGACTGATAAATAAGATTGCAAAATAATGTTTTGGCATACTATGCAGACATATTTTTTATGTTTTACGTATTGAAGACATAAATAAGATTCCGAAAAAGTATATCAAAAGAAGATGGGTTAAAAATGCTTTTCCATTGAAGTTGAATTACAGAAGCTTTAATCTTGGTGAACCAACTAACTACTTTGAAGCAGCTACACGTGAAGTATACGGGTATGTTGACTCATGTATCAATTTATTGGTTCCTGACACTGAAAAATTGAAGAGCTTTGTTGAAGTGCATAAAAAACTAAAAGAAAAATATGACGAGGAAATTCCGATTCCTATGGAAATGAATCAGGAAGAAATGTTTGAGTGCTTTCTTGGAGTGAGACAACCTACTCAACATGATATTGTTAATCCAAGTGTTGCTAAAAATAAAGGATCTGGCATACATAAGAGGTTGAAAACAGCAGCTGAGATTGCAAAAAATAAACCAACCACCAAGGGACGACAATGTCAAAAGTGTCAACAGTTTGGACATAACATCCGTACGTGTATGTAAACAGTAGAATTCGAGCTTTTGTGTGTGTAAGTGTGTGTGTTAATGGAGGTTTCTAGTGAGAGAAAGTAGAGAGAGAGTAGAGAGATGTCAGGGAAAGATTGGATTGTATTATGGGTTGAAAAGTTACAAAATGCTTAATGGAAGGGGTTTATATACATATGACTAATTTACACTAAGCCCCCTTCCATACTTAGACATTTACATTCTAAGTACAAATATACAATAAGTAAACAAATCAACTACTACATTTATATTTCTAACAATCTCCCCCTTAGTAGTGATTTGTCAAAAATATCCAGTCTTTGTTTATCTTCAAGCTCTCGTATTTGGTCTGTCTTTGTTTGGATGCCAGAACCAGTTTTCTCCTTCGGGTATGTCATCTGGAACAATCATATTTGCTTCAAAATTTCTTGGAGGAATGTTATGTGGCCCTGGAAGATGACTAGGCTCGTACTTGATCCAGCAACCTTCTTTCCGACGAACAACATACTTCGACTTCTGAACATTCTTTGCTTCTCTCATCATTCGAATGCTGTCTCGGTATTCAAGCCTTTGATTGATTTTGGAGATCACTTTATCAAACACTTCCTTTTTCTTTTCATCTTGCTCATCTTCCTTCAAACACAGCAACACATTTTTACAAAACTCCAATGTTCCATCAGAATAGGAAGCAAGTTCATCCATACGAATGAAAATCTTCTTCTTTCGGCTATTTAGAAAGACAACCCCAAAAGATGGTTCTTCAATGACATGACCAATACTGAGCTTTTCAATGTCTTCAGTGTAAAGACTCTGATCTGGATATGGTACATTTATCTTCCTCTTCACAACTTCAAACCCTATTTGAAAATCTTCCAATGAAGCATATTGAATGCAACTTGACATGTATCTTTTTACAGCATCAAAAGCAATCACATCTTCACGATATCTTTGCATTGCATTCAGGAAATGGTTGTAGAGGAAGATAATGTCATCAACTGGCAAAAGTTTAAATTGGGCTTCTGTAAATCGGTAGATTTTGTTATTATCTCTTTTGACGTGAAAACATGGAATAGAGATAGTAACTCTTTTGATCAAAATCACCCTGATCAGCACCAATATCTTGTGGTTTCTTTGTTCTTCCAGCAACTTTGGATTGTATTGTTTTGTAAGTTTAAGAAGCTCTGTGTATTCTTCTATTTGCCTAGCTTCCTTAAACTTGTACATTGAGTCTAACTCTGGTCTCTTGGTTTTAGTGACCTTAGTTGCTCCACAAAATATAGGGTAAGCCCTTTCCTCCAGATATCTTGATTTCTTAGCTGCTTCTTTTGGTTTGATGCCGAGAGCAACCATTCTTTCTCTATCCCTCAAGAAGTATCCCCGATTAATAAATCTTAATTGTTCTTCAGTTAAATCAGTTGGAAAATAATCAGGAAGAACTTCCTCGGATATGATTGCCTCTCTCAAAACCTGTTTGTAAGTAGATTTCTGAAAGTTCTGAACTGCAGCTTCTGGAGTCTTTCTAAGATCATCAAAATTGTTGAATTCATTAAAATTATAATGCTGTGGAGCTGAGCTAGCACGAGCAGATGATTCTCCAACTTCAACTCTGCTTGAAGGACCTACTTCAAAGTAATCAAGATCTGCAAATTCTTCAAACATAGGTTCCTCTGCAGCTTCTATGTTCACAGGAGTCTCAACTATCTCTGGCTCATCCAATATAACATTATCTTTTATGGCCTCTAGATCAGCTTCTCCTTCAGCATATTCAACTAAATCCTCTTCAATAACAAAACCTTCTTCTACATTGACCTCAATATTTTCAACTTCTTCTTCACTTTCTACATCAGAATCAATACCAAAAACTTCAACTAATCTTCTTCTAATCTCATCATCTAAAGTATCGTTCTCAACATTCTCAACATTCACACCCTCTGCTCTTTCTTCCATTACCACATTCTCAGCATTCACATCAACTCTTGCCGAAGTATTTTCAATGTTGGCTTGACCCTCTCCTTGGTTCTCCCCCTCGGGGTGATCATCAGAATCAGGATCATCCCGTCTAGAAGCAACCGAGGCCGGTCGGCAAGATTCTAGTGCTAACAATCTGAGCTCAAATGCAGCAAGCTTTGCATCATATTCAGCCTTTTGTTTTTCAACTTGTTCTTGCAAAGCTTTTACTCTTCGTTCAGTAGCAAGTTCTCTTTCTCTCACCTCAAGAGCATTCAACACTCCTCTTTCAGTTACAGTCAACAAATCACCCTCAGACCGTAATATATTCAACAAAACTTCACATGCAGAATCTTTGGTAGGTTGATTTGTTGATGTTGATGGAATTTGATTTGGTGTTGGTGTTCTTTGTGTTTGGGTAGGAGGTGGAGTAGTCAACCCAGGGGTTGTTTGCACACTTGAAGTGTGACCTAAATTCAGCGAAGCTGATTCAGGATTTCCTACGGATCCTCGGGTTATACCCTCACCAGCAGTTTCAGATTCATGGGCTTTGCAACCCGAATCAATTGTGTCCTAGACTGTGATAAATCACTGTCCTGGACTTGTTGTTGTTGGGCAACACCTCTCACAACACCAGGGTCACTGAGAATGCCCGTTAATACAGTCTCAGGTTGATCCTGAGGAACAGCAGTGTCACTACGGCGTTCATACTGTCCCCCAATCTCAGTTTGAGGACTGTTACCTGCGGCTAAAGCTGGCGTGATGTTAGCTAAGGCAGGATTTCCAAGCTGTCCTTGAGGGTCACACAAAGTGGGTCCCCCTCCGCTTGTTCCGGCATCAGTACTCAACTGTGCTTGTGAATCCGTGTACCTAGGAGATCTAGACTCTTGTGCACGAAATGAAGGCGAGAGGTGGGGCTGGTCCTCTCTTATTTCAACACTCTCATCCTCCAAATGAGGAGAGTGTGGTGAGCGTGGCTGATCCCCGTGCATTTGTGAGACTAACTCCTGTTGTGAGGAGTCAGAATGGCTGGGAGAGTTTGGTGCAAGCGAGAATGGGCAGTTCCCGACTTCTACCTAGGGTAAACAACCCGGCTAGACACATTGGTTTGAACTAATGGAGGGCCAACGTTTTCTTTATGCCCTTGTCCTAACCCGGACCGCACATCCTCTCTGGTATTTTCAACTCCTCCCTCAAATCCGCCTTATTCCTCCTGCACAACATCATCTCCAGTGCTAACATGCTCAGTTTCAACCTCAGATACAACATTATGAATTACTTGTTCAGCATCGAATTCTGTCGAGGCACCAATATTTTCAGATCCAGCAGATGTATGCTTTCGTTTGGATTTCTTCTTCTTTGATTTCTTTGGTGACCTACGAGCAGCCATTTTAAGTCTTCTCCCTGGTGGTGGAGTTGGTTCATTAGGGAGTGCTGAAGCAAGTGGTGTTGGATTAAGTACAGGTGAAGATCGAGGTGGTGTAAAAGTTGGTGGATTAGGTGAAACAACGGATGGTAAAGGTGTAGATTGTGAAGGTGAAGATTGCAAAAATGAACGGTTGGTGTAGTTTGTGTTGATGGTGTAGGTTGAGAAATAGGTGAAGAAACAGGTTCAGGTGTTACAACATCATGTTCAAACATAACTCGTTTCGATTTTCTTTTCCTCTGCCCAGAAGTCCCCTCACCACTAACCCCTCTTTTTCTTTTATGTGACCTAGGACCCTCACTTGGCGACCTATGCTCAGCTTGGGTAGGAGTCTGTCGGCTTTCAGACCCCATTGCTGAGACTAACCACTCAAGATAAGCCCTAAGATGAGGACTCTGAGCAGGAACCAGATTTATCAGGAATGGAGGAATTGGAAAAGGTCTTACAGTTTCACAACTTGTGCCTCTCAAGTTGGATTTATACATCGCAATCACACACTTGAAGCTGTTCTCCAATTTTGGAATTTCTTCTGCATTATCAAGAACATCTTCGATAATCAGTGTGAAGAATCTGATAAAGGGAATATATTTTCTGTCTTGTTTATCCTTTCCTTTGACAACTTGAATCATCTTTTTCCATATAATCGCCGCAAAGTCACACTGCACATTGTGAGTGACTGCATAGTAAATTGATAAGGAATCCTTCGTCATGAGATCAATTCCTTTCTGTGATGGCATCAAACAGGTGGTTAAAACATTGTACATCGTATGCCAGAGAGTTGCTACATTACTCCTTCTAAAATCTCTCATCGTTGCCAACTCTCCGTCATAACCCAACGAATGAACTCCAGCCAACATTTCTTCAACTGATGGAGTTCTTCGTATTCTTCAAGTACAGGAAATCCAATTGTTGTTCTAAACTCATCCAAAGTGAATCGACAATTAAACAGTTCATCTTCTGACTCTAGAGAAAATTTGAAGTAGTCTGCTGTGTTATGCCTTTTACTTCCTCGTACATATTCAATTGATTGCCACAGCTCAAAGACATACTTCTCAGGTACAATTGCACCTCCAGTCAAAGCATTATTCAATGGATGATGGCTCAAAATCTCTGTAATGATAGGGAATTTGCAAGCAAAAGGTATATGAAGTGCTTGATTGGCTTGCATCTTCATTGAATCTCCTTCTTTAAACATAGCCATCTTGATAGTTTATTATTTTCTGTTAAGACAAACTGACCAAAGTTTTGACCAGAAAATTCAATTTAATCTCAGAAAAATAATAACACATACCAACATTTAAGAAACACATTTATTACACAAAGACAATGTTTTGTATATATATTAAAAATGAGAAAACAAAGTAGTACACAAAGGCGTTCGATACCTTGCATCTCACCGAAATATATATACAAAACATGACAATATATAGGATCACATAAGTATTAAAAGATAAGAAAATAAGGTAGTACACAAAGGCGTTCGATACCTTGCCTCTCACCCCAAACACTTATGAAATACTATATATTTACCAACACAATACACACAAACATTTATACATTTTAAAACATAACACAAAAAATAATAAAAGAAACATAGAATAAAATAATGAAAGAAAAAAAAAAAATTAAATTCTATTTGTACTGTTTGCAGAGCAAAATGCTCTGCAAATAGCACATTTTGAGAAATTTTTTAATTGTATTGTTTGCCGAGCAAACTTCTCGGCAAACACAAGAACACTCAAGTCTGGTACCAAGTCATCGTTTATTGGAGTTGAAACATGTAAATGCCGAGCTCAAAGCTCTGCAAATGAGCAGTTCTGTCCAACTCCTTTTCAATGTATGAAATTTCCTTAGATTGATCAACAATCATGTTGTCAATTTGATTAAGAAAAATTTCAATGGAAAAATTCAATTTTGTACTGTTTGCCGAGCAAAATGCTCTGCAAACAATAGGTTTAAAACTTGGTGAAAAATTTTCATTTTGTACTGTTTGCCGAGCAAAATGCTCTGCAAACAGTTGGATTAAAACTTGGTGAAAATTTTCATTTTGTACTGTTTGCCGAGCAAAATGCTCTGCAAACAGTTGATTTGAAAACTAAGTGAAAAGTTTACATGCATTTGCCGAGCTCAAAGCTCTGCAAATGCATGGTTCAAGTCTTGATAAAATTTAGAAATCCAATTTGTACTGTTTGCCGAGCAAAATGCTCTGCAAACAGTTGTTCTAAGACTTGGAACAAGTTTTGTACAAAATGCACTGTTTGCCGAGCAAACTGCTCTGCAAACAGTTGTTCTTAAAACTTGTAAAACTTTTGGAATTCAAAAAGGCTTGTTTGCCGAGCTCAAAGCTCTGCAAACAGTTGATTTTAAAAACTCGGATTCATTTTGAAAACCAAAAACCTTGAATGCCGAGCAAAATGCTCTGCATCAAGTTGTTGTAATGACTTGGTGAAAATTTTATTAGTTTTGGTGAAAACAAGTATTTGCAGAGCTAAAAGCTCTGCAAATGACACTTTTGATCCAAACATTTGTTTGAGAAAACTAAGAACATGTTCACCAGAGGTTATGAAGTTTTAAAGATCAACAAGAACAAACAACACATTTGCCGAGCAAAATGCTCTGCAAATGGTTCATTTCATGAAAACTTATTAGTTTACCCAGCCCTAGTTCAAAACAAATCCAGAAAAATTTCAACAACATGCAGAATTAAGACTTAAAATTCATATTAACAACAAGCAAAAGTCCTAATCATGCATCTAACATACCAAACAATCATCATATCATGCATAAAAATCATAACTGTTCATTCAAGCATTTAATCAAACAGTTGGAGGACAAAGAAAACTTAAACAAGAAGTATTACCTCTAAACTGAAGATTTGATCGATGATATGAGATGAACTAAACCAGTATATGGTCACTTGTTTAATCCCCACTTTGATTATTAAAACAAATTATGATTGTTTGATGTGAGACTTGATCGGGTTTTGTGAGAGAAAAATCAAATTAAAAATGATTTGAATTTGAATTGTGGCAAAGTGGACCGCCCATTTTCAATATATATTTCAAATTCGGGTCGTGGGTCTAGGTCTGACCCGCGTGACAACCCGGATATCAACTGGTCATGGGCTAAACAATTCAGTTGGGCTCAAATTGGTTTTGGGCTTAAACTAACAAAACAAACAAAATAAAATCAGTAACAACAAAATTAAAAAAAATCTTTTTATCATTTTAGAATTTTCTGATTTTGTATTTGATTTTTTCAATTTTAAAACAAACACACATACAAAAAAAAAAAAACAAACAAAATGGTCATGGGCTAACAATTCAGTTGGGCTCAAATTGGTTTTGGGCTTAAACTAACAAATCAAAAAAAAAAATCAGTAACAACAAAATTAAAAAAAATCTTTTTATCATTTTAGAATTTTCTGATTTTGTATTTGATTTTTTTCAATTTTAAAACAAACACACATACAAAAAAAAAAATTTTAAAACAAACAAAACAAACAAATATTTACATGCATTGCACACTCCCCCTCAAATAAAGCATAAAACAACATGGTAAATTTACAAACTCCCCCTTAAATCATGCATTCTACCCTTTTTCTCCCCCTCAAACATTGCATGTAAGAACAAGTAAAACACATCAATGTTTGAAACAGAAAAATGAACATAGAAAGCATGGCATGAAAGCATTTAAGTTTGTAAATCTAGCATTCCCAACTTGGTTTTCAGAAAATTAAACCTGTTTTCATCCAATGGTTTGGTGAAAAGGTCAGCGAGTTGGTAGTCTGTTGGGACAAAATAGAGTTCGATGTTACCTTTCTCGACATGATCTTTAAGAAAATGGTACCGAACATCTATGTGCTTGGTCTTTGTGTGATGTACAGGATTGCAAGAAATAGCAATAGCACTCTTTGAGTCACAGTAAATGGGAATTCTGTTAAATTGGAATCCATAATCAGTCAACTGAGTCTTCATCCAAAGAACTTGTGAACAACAGCTTGCTGCAGCAACGTATTCTGCTTCTGCAGTAGATGTGGATACACAGTTCTGTTTCTTTGAAGACCAACTGACCAATCTATCCCCTAGAAATTGTAC